>CM062059.1:13125000-13750000 GCA_030954485.1 Citrullus mucosospermus | reverse complement strand
TAAATAGACTCACCAAGTCATCACATTTTATTCCAGGCAAGTCTACCTATTCGGTGAACAAGTGGGCACAAATTTACATGAGAAGTGGTGAGGTTACATGGAGTGCCAGTTTCAATAGTGTCTGACAAAGACCTTCGCTTCACGTCCAGTTTTTGGAAGAGTCTCCAGTAAACACTAGGCACATAGTTAGATTTAGCATAACTTTCCACCTACAGACTGATAGCTAAACTGAGTGGTTGAATTAGGTACTAAAGAATATGTTATGCGCTTGTGTGTTGAATTTTCCAAGAAGTTGGGACTCCCACTTGCATCTTATGGAGTTTGGTTATAATAACAGCTACTAGGCTACGATTGGCATGACACCATTTGAGGCCCTGTATGAGAAGAGTTATAGGACTTCTGTATGTTGGGATGAGGTTGGTGAGCAAAAATTGTCAGGGCCTGAGTTGGCGCAACTTACTAATGAGACGATTCAGAAGATTAGGGCAAGAATGTAGATAGCTCAAAGTAGACAGAAAAGTTACACCGATGTGAGATGACAAGACCTAGAGTTCGAGGTAGGTGACAAGGTGTTCCTGAAGGTGGCGCCTATGAAAGGTGTTCTGAGATATGGAAGGAAGGGGAAGTTGAGCCTCGATTCATTGGCCCATTTGAGATATTGGAGCGAGATGGCCCGGTAGCTTATCGTTTGGATATGCCACTGTCGCTTTCTGCAGGTCATAATGTCTTTCATGTTTCTATGTTGGGAAAGTATGTGGCAGATCCGCCTCATGTGGTAGACTATGAGCCCTTGCCACTGAATGAGAATTTGGTATATGAGGAGAAACCTGTTTAAATTCTAGCAAGGGAAGTAAAGACCTTGTGCAATCGGAAGATAGTGCTAGTGAAAGTCCTTTGGCAAAATCATCAGTTTGAGGAAGCAACGTGGGAGCGGGAGGACGAAATGAGAGCAAAGTACCCAGAGTTGTTCTAATATTAGAACTTTCGAGGACGAAAATTTCTTAATGAGGGAAGAATGTGACAACCCAAAATTTTGGAGGTAATTTTTAATTTGATTAATTTAATTATCTTAAATTATTTAGGAGTTAGATCAAAATTTAATTTTTGGTAATTAAGGGAATCCAATCCAATCTAAGTATTTAAGATTTTAAAAATTGAATTTAAAATTGGTTGGTAGGATTTAATTTGATTTGTGGGAGATTTGGGAATTTGGAGACCAATTTAGGAAAATTGAAAAGATTATTGTGAGATTTGGTTTAACTGTGTATTTGTGGTGGTGTGAGTTTTATTTTAAGGAATTTATGGAAAAGAAGAAAGAGGAGAAGAAAAGGAATAGTTATATTTAAAAAGGAATTAGGGTTTGAAAAAGATTATATCTATATATAATTGTTAGGTCTTGAACTACGTGCCAAATTAAAAATAATAATAAAAAAATTTTCTTTTCCTTTTTCCTCAGCCACGCAACCGTTTCTCTCTCTCTCTCCCCCCTGATTGTGTACGTTGTCGAACATCTGCCCCGCCAAGCACTGCTCCTTCCTTTCGTCATTCGACCCCACCGACTGCAGTTCTGTCGGTCTATCGCCATTGCTTTCCTCGAGCGTCGGTCAGGTCTGTCGCCACTGCAGCTCTCCTTCGCACGTTCACTGTCGCTCGTGGGTGCTTCAGTTGGCATCAGCTCGTCATTCAAGTCTACAGCACCGTCGTGTGTCGCCTCGGGTTTCTGCCGCATTCCTTCGCTGGTTCTTGTTGATTAGTCGCTGAAGCTTTAGGTTTTTTAGGGTAAGTTTGGTTGTTTGTGGGTTTTCTTGGAGATTTTTGTTCACCCATTTGGCATAAAATCATTTTACACATGATATTTTAATGATAGATGGGAGCGTTGGGGAATTTTTTTAGCCGCCGACCAGCAGTGCTACTAAGCATTTGGGGATTTTGGACCAAAAGAGGTGTTTGGGGTTTTTTAGGCAAAGTTGAAGCAGGTTGTATTTTGGGTAAGAGTTAAGAATTACTTGGGATTGAATTTGATTAAGTTGACGAATAGAATTAGGGCCTAAGGATTTAATTTAAGTTTGGATTTTGTCCTAAGTACTAATTCAAGAGCTTGTGGAGTTTGTCGCGGTGTTTGCACTTTTGAGCTTAAACCAGGGTAAGTAATCTCATTAATGTAATCGCCCTTGCGCCAAGCGATTTAGATAACTATTTAATTGTTAGGTTGGATGAAAATTGAGAAGCTTGACATGATTTATCTTGTTATATGAGCATGCTACACTAGTTTTTGATTGATGTGATTATGTGTGGGATTATGAAGCATGTAGCGTAATTTATGTTGATATTTACCGAAGCATGTTATATCTTAATTAAGAAGTGGCGATTGCCCTCCTAATGCTACTATGTTATCGAAAGTCGATGAGTTTCCTACTATGTTACCAGAAGCCGATGGGTTTCCTACTATACTACCAGAAGCCTACAGGTTTCCTACTATGCTATTAGAGACCTACGAGTTTCCTACTATGTTACCGAATGCCGCCGAGTGCCTTACTACATTTGTGAGCCTTCGGCCCACCAGATATGTATTAGGATGGGTTAAATCGTTCACTAGATGGTCATCAAGGATTAATTCACTATTGTATGTCACACTAGTATAATAAGCTTTTTGGATATGGGTGCTTAGCTTTACTCCAAGCTACTACAGTAGTGGGGTTACTTATTGAGTATTTTGTACTCATCCTTTTATTATGTTTTTTTTCCAGGTAAGGGGAAGGGCACTTTAGCAAACGACGAAAGGAGACCTTAACTAAACCATTGGGACAAGACTAATGCTTTCACACGAGTTTTCATGATTTTTCATTTATTTTAATATTTGTGATTTATCATTGAAACTAAACCATATTTTTCTTTAATTATTTTTTAGTGTCAAAATTCCTATTTTAATACATTAGTGTTTTAGGAGATCCTCAACTAAAAGTTTTTGGTGATCAAATGTCGACAAATTTCTTTATGTTTCTATGATTATTACATATGTTATGAAAAATGTGTCGTTTGAGTTGTATGCATGAATAAGTGACGGCCTAGCTTGAGTCCTAAGGAGTTGGGTCATTACAATAAATGAGTGTATCATTATAAAGTAATAGTTTCAATAAAGTTTATTAGTAGCATGTTTAACAATATTTCAGCATTATATTTCAACATTAGTATATAATCAAATAGAGTATATTTTTTTAGATTAATTGGTTGAAAAATATTGTACTTCAAATAAATTGGTTGAATTTTTTTTCAAATTAATTGGGGAAAGGAAAAGTAACAAAACGGGAATGAAATTAAAAAAAAAAAATTAGGAAATTGAGTAGTTAAAAGACATGTGTGTATCAAACATTAATCAATAGATACTTGAAGTAACACATGAGTGTATCAAACTTAAGAAATGAGTGTATCAACGATATATCAAACCTAAGATAATAGTGTATCAAGTGTATCAAGGGGTATCAAGTGTATCACGTATATGTATAAGGTGTATCACGCACGTGTATCAGGTGTATTAAGTGTGTATCAAGTGTATCACATGTATTAAGTGTATCAAGTGTATCACACGGGCTGAGCTTATTTTTTGTCATTTTTGCAAAAGTAATAAGTCAAGGCTATGGACTTAATTAATGTATTATGTTTTGCTCTTTTTGTAAGTGCCCCTAAAATAATTACCTTTAGGAGTTGTTTGTTTTGTGAGAATCCAAGATTCACATGAAATGAGTATTGGAATTACTATATTTGTTTTGTGGAAATGTAACACTAGTACAAATCTGGGCTTTAATGTCAATGGAAGACCGACATCATTGAAGATCATGTTATTAAAGGTCTTCAATGTCAATTGTCTTTAATGTCCATTTCCACTAACATTATACATGACCAACATTTTAATGCCAGCTATCTTCAATGTTGGTTTTCAACCGACATAGAATACCATCTTTAATATTGGTCTTCAACTGACATTGAATCTTCAATGTCAATTTTTCACATGTGTTTTTGTCAAAAATTGTCCAATATTAAATGTGATCCATCATAGTTTGAAATGAACATTTTTAAGTCTCATCTTTGAAAATGTCCAATCCATTTTTTATGTTGGTCTGAGAATTAAGAAAACATCATTCATTGTCTCTTTCTCTGTCAAGAAATGTCTGTCATCGAATTGTATTAAAAATATAAAAAAGATTATTTGCTGTATTGCGTGCCTATTGTAATGCATGTTTGCTAATCTGGGTGGCAAGCCAATAATATTTCTCTTCCATAACCTAAAATATAATAATATACTACAACAATACACTCTACTATAAAACTAAACACAAAGTTACCTAAAATGCAATAACAATAAACTTTCATAAAACTACAATTAAGAACATCATATCCAACACTTCTATATCACATATGGGACTACCCACCCTTCCAAAAATTACAGCCAACAATACCAAGCACTTATATAATATAGATATTCATTTGTACCTCCACAAACAACAATTAGTAATTCCATTTTATTAAGACAAAAGAAAATCTTAAGTACTTATGCCAAATACCCATAAACAACTAAACCATATATAATTCTTCCAATAAGATTTGTCTAATTCTACTCAGAACTTGTCAATTTTTTCCTCACTTATATACACTACGCAATAACAAAGTTTTATGTAAAACTACAATCATATCCTTAAACACTTCTATATCACCTATGGGACCACCTGCCCCTCCAAAAACTACAATCAGAAATACCAAGCATTTCACCCCATCATTCTAAAGCCTTTTCAAATCATCTACTAATTGAGCTCAATAAACATCTAAGTCATTTTCTGGTTGTTTAGGACCAGATATTAGTGCAACCAACATTAAAAATTTTCGCTTCATCCATAACCGTGGAGGTAAATTGTTTGTCACCAACATCAATGCGCAACAACTATATCTACTACAAAGATCTCCATGTGGATTGACCTCATTTATAGAAAGAGCAAGTCGAATATTTCTAGGTTCTAACCCAAACTCTGGCCATAAATTGTCTATTTTTTTTCCATGACAGTGCATCTTTTAGATGTTGTAATAACCCATCTATTTCCCTCTTTTTGGCATGCCACGTCAACAAACTTGATGTTTCTTTGCTTCGAAACATTCTTTCAAATCTTGGAATTGGAGAGAAATACCACATGATTTTTGTTGGAACATTCTTACCCCCTTCTTTTAAATTTTTAGGAAGCTCCCATCTTGATGTTCCACAAATGGGGCGTAAAGTTGCATCCAAGAGTTCTTTCCTAAATAAGCAAGGATCGTTACTACATGCATGAATATTCTCATATTTCATTCTAAGAGTACACAAAATTTTTTTTGCTTGATAGGTAGAAGTAGGAATTTTATTAGGACTTGGTAAGATGTCACTAATTAATTCCAACAACTCAATGAAACTCTTATCACTCCATCCAAATTTAGCTTTCAAATTATATAATTTTACCAATGTGGATAGCTTGTTAAATCTTTTACAATTTGGGTATAGTGGTTTCTTGGCATCATCTAGTAGTTCCTCAAAATTTTTGGAGTTGTCATTAAAATAATTGGGGGCAGCATTAAACATTCCAATTGTGTCATCAACATCATTATCTTCTTCTTCTTCTTCTATTGCACTAGTAGACATATTTTCATTGTTTCTTTTAATTGGTAGTGATTCACCGTGAAAAATCTATGTCTAGTAACTTTGATCGATACCATTAAAAAATAAGTGATATCTTACTGTGTTCACATTTAGAGTCCTTACATTCACACACTTCAATACAAGGACAACTCATGACTTTTGGCATCTTTGAATGTCGTACTCCATGTTCAATAAACATCTCAACCCATAAAACATACTTAGTTGACATTCTATTTTTTTTCATCTATGACTTATCCATAATGGTATAATATGTGAATTAATCTACAAAAGAAAGAAGATAAATAGTCATTTGATAAAGAAAAAGAGAAGGAAAGGTCTATATCCTACATTAGTATTTCATTTCATAATTTTTTTTTGTTTACCTTCATATTTACCATGGATAAATGTTTGAAGTTATTAAATTACACATGAATCACCAAGCAAAAAGAAGATAGAAATTAGACTATCAAACAAGCCCATATTCTTGAACTAATTTTCATTTCAACACTTCAAAATCTTATGAATCATAATCAACAAGACCTAAACTTGTTTCTATCAAATTTTGAGACAAACTCAAAAGAAGTACACAAATAATAGGTTCAAGACTAAAGTATAATCCAAGAAAAAGTTCTACATACACACAAACTACTAAACAAAAAGAATGAAGTAAGACTATCAAACAAGCTCATATTCTTGGACTAATTTGTATTTAATACTGCAAAAACTTATGAACCATAAAACTTGTTTCTATCAAATTCTGAGACAAACTCAAAAGGACACAAATAAATGGTTCAAGACTAAAATATAATCCAAAAAAAAAGTTCTATATACACATGAACCACCAAGCAAAAAGAACAAAGCAAGACTATCAAACAAGCTCATATTCTTCAACTAATTTTCATTTCAACATTTCAAAATCTTGTGAACTATCACAAGAAGACCTAAACTTGTTTCTATCAAATTTTGAGACAAACTTAAAAAAGGATACAAATAAAAGGTTCAAGACTAAAATATAATCCAAAAAAAAGTTCTATGTACACATGAACCACCAAGCAAAAAGAACAAAGCAAGATGTTATTGGATTTCTATTTTCGATTTAAATTGAGTTTCATAGCTTGTTGCACAAAAATAGATATTATAATTTCTGTACAAGGATGCGTTGAGAATTACTTAAGTATGATCATGATTAAGCAAGTTTTCCTATTAAAAAGCCCAAGTATAAGCTCTTATAGGTTTCCTGGTGAGTCCAGGGTCGAACGCAGGGATTTGTAATAACTAGGCGTTGAGAATAGATGCATGACTATGCGGTGAACTATACATGTAATATGTGCATGAGTTGTATGTATCTAATACTATGCATAAAGAATGAATAAAATTTCCTACAACTAACAATGAGGTGGACACGGCGACAGTTAGTCAAATGTCATTTAGTGTCAGATAGCATGCGTTGAGAATGAATGGAACCATGCGATAAAAGTAGAGTTAACGCAGGAGCTAGTTGTTACTTAAGCATATCTAAGTATAATTACATACCTACAAACTGAGTTTGTGAATCCATCTCTCGATGTTTCGACGCCACATTAATCTTATCTCTAAGACGCATGGTAAGTTTGCGTTGGCAAAAGATGAACTCCATCTCTGCACCTCATCTAGTCTTGATAAATGCTAAAGATTAACCGTCTACTCTCTCAAGCTAGATAGTCGTGCTTACTACATTTGTTTGTCAAACAAAGCTATGCAAGCTAATGATATGCATTAATCAAGATGTAACATACTTAATATTTCTTAAGAAAAACTAACTTCTAACATCTAACTCATTTAGCATTCAAACAACATGGTGTAACGTATTTAATATGGAAATAAATGGAAGATAATCATCAATCAAACTTATATTAAGAAAATAAACCATTCTCTTGAATGTCATTAACAAAACATAAGTAAGAAGGAGGGAAATGGAGATAAAATAGAAATGGAAGACGTCAAGCCGCCACTGGCAACGTCTTGCTTCATGGAGGCTTGAGATAGTTGCTATCTGATACATAAATTTCATAGGGTGAAGGTTCTCACTCACTGGGAGACGACTCTGAAAATTCTCAGAATTCTTCTCTCAAAAGAGCTCGAAATGAAGGCTAGTTATGGCGAAGGAGAATTTGTGCAGAGCTTTCACCTCCTGAACTCGTTTCTCTCCTCCTTTTAAATGGAGAAGCTTTGAGCTATTTATAGGCGTCGAAAAGTTGAAACTCATGATGACCTGACACCTTTACATTAAATTCCTTGCCCTGTTGCGCAGACTTTTCACATCGTCGGCCCATTTGTTCTGCCATGATCTGATAACGTGTTATCCTTTTGCATAGTGACATGATAGCTTTTGCCTAGGCGTCTGTATCTACTTTTTCTCAACGCATGGTCTCAACGCATAGTCTCGACGCATGGGTTTCCACTTGTTCTCGCAGCAACTTCGTCTCTAGTACTTGGGTTATTTCTGCTTCTTTTCTTCTTAATCTTGTGTTAAGAACAGAAAGGCTCTTAATTATTTAGGTATTTTCTTTTGTAAATAGTGCCAACGCATGATAATACATTTTACATAATTCAACTACCAAAATCATGCGTTTAGTTCTAAAGTTACTCTAATTAATTCAAATAGTGACTATAATAACTTGTATTTCTACAAGTTATCACAAGACTATCAAACAAGCTCATATTCTTGAACTAATTTTCATTACAACATTTCAGAATCTTATGAACCATAATCAACAAGACCTAAACTTGTTTATATCAAATTTTGAGACAAACTCAAAAGAGCACAAATAAAAGGTTTAAGAGTAAAATATAATCTAATAAAAACTTCTATATGCACATGAACCAACAAGCAAAAAGAACAAAGCTAGATTATGAAACAAGCCCATATTCTTGAACTAATTTTCATTTCAACATTTCAAAATCTTATGAATATTAATCATTGAAATAAAAACAAAAGGAATGAAATAAATTTAAATTACTAAATTAAAAATAAGTATGAAAAGAAAATTTCACCTTTGTAGCAAGCAAAAAAATCAAACAACCCATATAAAAATCGTGAACAACTCTTTCAACCCACACAAAAATAACATTCTAACAATCTTCTTATATAATTCATTAAAATAACAATCGTGAACAACTCCTTCATTTAATAACATTTAAGGTTGAGAAGTGAAAGAGGAGGGTTTTTGGAAGGAAGTTTATTGCTTCTTTAAAATAGATTTTTAATGTCGGTTTAAAACCGTCCCTAAAGATCCGTTCTTTCTTTCTTACTTTCTTTTTTTTTTTTTTTTTTTTTTTTTTTTTTTTTGTAAAACCATTATTTTTTTAAAGAGATCTAGAGGTCGAGGGATCAGTGGGTGCACCCGGATATCTCAACTAGGTTGACACATCCTTAGCGCCCTTGTCACCCTAGTCCAAAAAGATATATTGATAAAGAGAAAGAGAATTATACAGAGACTGTCAACGCAAAGTTGAAAAGAAAGAGCCAAAAAGCAAGAGGAAGCTTAAGAGGAGGCTAGAGAAAAGCCTTCCAATTGAGAACTATACAAGAAACATTATAATCATAAAAGAGATTTGATTTAGTACTCATAAAGCAGTTAGGTAGATGACATCTTCCCAAAGGTGGCTGGGAGGCTTTTCTTCATCTTTTGAAGGTTCTATTGTTACCCTCCAGCCAAATACACCAAAAGCATGCCTCGATCAGATTGGTTCATAATATTTTTTTATGCTATTTTGTTTGATGCGTGATCTAACAAATAGCATCTCATCCAAGGATTCTGGAAGGGGGGAATCTGCAGCCGAGTTAAGGATATCTTAGAGGAATTTGGAGAAGGGATAGTGAATAAATATGTGCTCAACAGATTCATTATTCATTTTACAAAGAATACACCAATTTGGGCTTAGCATCGTCTTAGGTGATCGGATTTGGCATTTGTCTCCAGTATCCAATCCTTTGTTCAGAATGGTCCACATAAATATGATACACTTCTTTGGCAGATGTTGGACCAGAGATAACCAACATCGAAGGAAGGAGGACTGGGGGGTGCTGGCGTGAGTATTTTTTTTCATGGATTTAACTGTGAAAAGTCCTCCAACAGTATGTTTCCACTTATAGTAATCATTCTCTGTGTTAGATGTAGGCTGTTTCCATTCAGCAGATATTTGGTTCCATAAGTCTTTTTCGCGACTGAGCAGGGATCTTCGAAAATTCGGATTCCATTCTCGGGATTCTTCCTTCCAAACTGCCTTAACATTTATCATCTTCTCCGTGGCAAGGGCAAAAAATCTAGGATATAACTAATATAATTTTCCACTAGAGTTCCAGAGATGGAGCCAAAACATGGTGTCCTTCCCGTTCCAGATAATCCTTTGTATATTGTTGAGCATGATGTTCTCAAATTTGGATATGTGGAACCAAGGTGCTTTTGAACTACTGTACCTGCATATAGAATGGATAATCTCAAGGTAGTTGTAGCTATATTTTGCATCAATCAGTTTTCTCCAAAGGCTGTTCATCTCTGTTAAGTATCTCCATATCCAGTTACATAGGAAAGCTTCATTAGTGATTTTAACTTTGTCTATGCCAAGTCCACCATGTTCTTTTGGGAAAGTAACAATGTCCCATCGAATGAGATGTGAGCCACTGTGTTTGCTGGTACCTTTCCAGAGGAAATTCTGCAAAATCTTTTCAACAACTTTGTAGATCGAGCTGGGAGCTTTGAAGACAGATAGGTAGTATGTGGGGAGACATAGAGAGAACCGCTTGTATTAATGTGAGTCTACCTCCCTTTGAAATGTATGCAAATTTCCAGGAGTCGAGCTTTTTCTCCATATTCTCAAGTGTAGGGGACCAAAAAGTAATGTTTTTCATGTTACCCTCAAGCGGCATATCAAGGTAATTGATGGGGAGTTGTGAGGAGTGATAGCCCCAAATGGCTTCAGCTTGTTGAATAAGATCGTCTCCAACATAAACACCAGCTATACAAGATTTGTGCAAGTAACTCTAAGGCCCGAGGCATGCTCAAAAGATTTGATAATGAGGTTGAGGTTCTTGAGATGTTCAACATTGGCCTTTCAGAATAGTAGGATATCATCAGCAAATAATAAATGGGAGATGTGCAGGTTACTCAGATTGACTTCAAAGCCTTTTATAAGGTTTTTGCTCTGTGCTTCCTCGATCAAGCTAGATAGGTAGTCCATGGCAAGTACAAACAAGAACGGGGAGAGAGGATCTCCCTGTCTGATTCCCCTTGTAGCTTGACTAAAATCTTTGGGTCTCCTTGTAAGCCCCGTACTTGACCTTGTGAAAAGGCAAGATAAGAAGAGACCAGGAGATGGGCGTTTTGGTAGGAATAGTTGGCTGAAATGTGAGTGAGGGCAGAAAAATGGCTAAGTATTAGCTATGCGTTGGTGGCAACATGCCTTGGCGGAGGCAATTTTGCGTGGACACAAAAGTGAGGGAAGACTGTTAGGCGTTGAGGCCATGAGGTGTTGAGGTCACGAGGCGTGGAGAGCCACGCTGCATCGAAGGTTATTTTGTGATAAACGCATTGAAGGCTGCAAAATGTTGAAAGTTGAAGGCCACGAGGCGTTGAGAGCCAATTTGTGATGAAGATCACTATGCGTACCATGCGTCGAAATGGGGTATGCGTTGGTGCAAAGAGGGTTGGCCGAGAGAACAATGCATTTGTCAACCATCTGGCGAGGGAGTTTTGAAATAGTAACACCCAAAACAGAGGTTGTGCGTTGCTAAAGCCAAACGTAGAAGGTATGCGTTGATTAGATTATTGTATAGAGACGAAATGGAGTTTAAGTCGGTGGTATATATATAAGTGGATCGAGAATTCAATTGTTTTGGATCACATTTCGGAGCTCGAGTTGATTCCCTTTCGAAGCTAAACAACGGAGGGAGGTAGAAGAAGATGTTCATGTTGATTTGGAGTGGAATTCTTGTCGTTTCCGTGGAGGAAACTTGAGCTGGAGCAGAGGACTCAGCTGGTGTTACTCAATCAGAGTAACGTTCAGTTTTAGGATAAGAACGAACTGAGAAAACAGAGGTTAGGGCTGAAGTTCTGAGGTTAGTAAGGTTAACTCGACTTTTAGCAAGTTTCATGAAGGGTACTTGAGTTGAATTTGAGTAAATGTGTGTCAAACTCCAGGTAGAAGAGATCGGAGCTGAATTGTCAGATGATTAGGAGCAATTCAGAGTTGTTGAAGGATATATTCTAAACAGAGAGGATATTCTCTATGAAATTTTGAGGTAAGATGAAGGACTTATGCCTGTATAAGTTTGTAGAAGGAAGTAAGTTCTGAAATTGGCCAGAATGTGATATTTAGCAGGTTGAAGAAAGAAGAAGAAAGGAAGAAGAAAGGAAGAAGAAAACTGTTCTGCTACAGCGGTAGTATCACTGGGAGAGCGAGAGACGGGGCAGCGAAACAAGTGTCGCTGCAACGCAAGAGGGGCTTTGCGTCTCACAATTCTCGCTGAAGTCTTGCTGGGTGTCGCTCCTCAGGTAGTCTCGCTAGTTACGTTCAACCCGGTATCGCTAGTGCAGTATTATGTAATGAAGTTTCGCTAGTAGTCTTTAGTCTGTCTGTGGAGTTATGTATATTAATAAGTGTAAGGAAAAAGGAAGACTAAGGAAAATTGAACGTGGAAAATGTGTATTTTCAGGCTAGGAAGAGCTCTGGGAGGCATATAATCCACTTAGAGTCGAGACAAGTAGTGAGTGACTTCCTACTATATCTTGTGGTTACTTTTAGTTTAATTATTTGGCTATGGATGAGTAAGAAGCTATGGTACTGTGTAGTATTTGAAGTGATTATGTTGTGTTGGTAAGTTTAAAAGAAACTAGATATATTGTCTATATGTAAACATGGCTGAGGGACCTTATGGTGAAGGCCTAAGTGAATATGAACACGATACTCAGTGCTGAGGGACCACGCGTGAAAGCACTTAAATAGTTTGATGGAATGGATTTCAAAGCTGAGGGACCTTGAGTGAAAGTTTGTAGAAATCCATCATATGTTAGCTCGTGCTGAGGGACCCAGAGTGAAGGCACTTGAGCGGAGATTTGACTGGTTACCAGTGCTGAGGGACTTCGTGTGAAGGCACATGGTAATGTTTACATAATTGAACTCAGTACTGAGGAACAGAATGTGAAGGCACTCGATAGTTTGCAAACCCGTGAAACATAATGATTAGACATTTATATGTGATTAGAAATGAGAAATTTGTACTGGAATGTGAATGAGATAAGTTGTGCTTTGTCACAGCAAGGGTTAGATATTTGCCATGGAACAGTAAGGATGTTGATAAGGGTGTGATTTATAGCATAAGAAGTTTAGAAACTTTCTGATATGTGATTTGTAGTGGTTACTAATGGTTATACTAGCTCATGATTGTTAGTAATGGTTGAATGAATCTAGTCACTCACTGAGCTTTAGGCTCACTCAATTTGTTTGATTGATTGTCGTTTCATGTAGCGAGCGTGTCCGGGACGCCTAGCCTACAGAAGTTTCTCGTCTGGGCCTACCTTGAAGCAGACCTCTGGGATAGTTGTAAATATTCAGTTTATGTCCATATTTTGTAATGTACATGTTCCTTATGAGTGCTGGGAGAATCGTTTTGTATTACATACATATATATAGAATACTTGACGAAAGGTTGTATGTTATAGAATGTCTTAATAGTAATGATGTTTCTATTTGAGATTAAACTGGCATTTAGTTTTAATATGGTATATAGAAAGTGCGGTTTCACACTCACTCCTAGGTATAAGGAGTATCTGGGATGGGGTGTGACACTCCCATTGATTAAGATAAAATAGTTTACCGTTGATAAACAAACATATATCCAATTTATCCATTTGTTGCTGAAGCCTTTTAGTTTCATCAACGATAGGATAAAATTCCAGCTGATTTTTTCGAATGCTTTTTCAATGTGTAGCTTAATGACAAAACCTTTGGACTTGCTGACATGCTAATAATCCACAATCTCATTTGCAATGAGAATGAGATCAGTAATTTGCCTACCATTTACAAAAGTGGATTGGTGATGGGATATTGTATAGGGGAGTACTCTTTTGAGACGCTCAGCAAGGACTTTGGCCAATATTTTGCATATGCTCGTGGTAAGGCTTATGGGTTGAAATTCATTCACTCTTTGGGGGCAATATTTTTAGGAATCAATGCTATAAAGGTTGCATTCATTACTCTCTTCACAATATTATTTTGGAAAAAGTCGTGAAACATGTTCATGAGATAAGGACGGAAAATGTTCCAATATTTTTTGAAAAATCCCATTGTAAATCCATCAGGTCCCGGGGTTTTATTGTGACCTAAAGCCTTTAAGCAGTTTAAGACTTCAGCATCCATAATGGAGTAGTGAGGGAGGTTGCAAGGTCATTATCAATTCCCTCCAATTTAGATTTCCAATCATCCATGGACTGTGTTCCACCTTAGCATAGATGTTAAGGAAATAATCAAAGAAATATTTTTCGATGCCCTGATTCGTGTTGTGTATTTCGTCTCTAGCACTCTGAATTACAACAATGAAATTAAATCGACGACGAGCCAATACGATTTTATGAAAAAATTTTGTATTTTCATCTCCCTCCTTTGGCCAAGACTACTTGAAAAGTTGCCTCCATTTTCTAGCTTCAGTGAGGTTTATTTGATGGTAATCAACTTTGAGAAATATTCGGCGGTTGATGTCTTCCTCTGTGGTTAAGTGGTTCTCCTCCTTTTGATCAATTTTAGTGATTGCTTTGACAATTTCACCGAGTTTGTTCTTTTCCCTTTAAAGATCCGTTTATTCCAATTTCTACATTGCACCGAGAGAGCCTTGAGGCCACAAGTGAGGATATATAAAACTAGGGTAATCGTTTCGTTGGACTATAGCCTAGTTGTCACTGATGAGTTTTTTGAAATCCTTATGTGAGAGCCATCTGTTATCGAATTTGAAGGGGCAGAGACCCCATTTTTGTGCCTCAGATTCCAAGAGGATGGGGAAATGATCTAAGGTAATCTGGTTACCTGAAATCCTTATGTGAGAGCTAATCGGGTTACCTGATGCCTATTAAAAGTTTTCTCCCAATGTTCACTATGAAGAAATTTGTCCAATTTTGACATACTCAGGGAGCTTCTCATATTGGACTTGGTGAAGGGATTATTGAACGACCCCGGCTCCATAAGGCCTGCCTTTTCAATAAATGCATTGAATTTTCTCATGTCGAGTCTAGATGGTCTGTGTGAAGTAGTTTCGTTGGTCCATCTATAAACATTGAAATCTCCCCCCAAATTCCAGCAGCTGTTGCAAGTAGAAATAAGAGCTCACCACAGAAAAATTTTATTTTTCGTCTACTTGCAGGTCCATAAATTTTGGAGATCCACTAGAGAGAATTATCGAAATTCCTAATGGAGACAGATAAGGAGTAATTCCCCTCATAGACCTCATCTGCAGAATGAATTAAAGAATCTCACATAATTCATCCGTGCTTATTTTTTTCCAACAAACATTAAAGGCATATTTCTTCTAGTGTGAGATGCCCCCAAGAATATTGAATGTCCTCTAATAACAAGATTTTCGAGATTTCCATGCAGAGGATATCATTCTTTTTACTTTTTTACCCTTCTTTTTTTCCTTTTATATATATATATATATATATATATATCACTCTTCTTTATTTTTATTTTATAATTTAATTAAATATCATGAACCATGTATCACTCTTCTTGGTAAAATGGTAGTTGTTTTTATTTTCTTAAGAAATATATTCAAATTTAAATTAAATTAATATTCATTTTATTAAAAAACTCAAATTAGGCTATATTAATTTATAAAGAAATTCAAATGATTAAAATCAAATATGTGATATATACAAAATCAAGTTATATTAAATTAGTTATAAATTAATGAATAAGTGTAAGAAGATGGTTACAATGTTATTTAAATTTAAGACATTCCTATGTGGAAGTCTTATGAAACAAACATATTCAAGTATTTTTAGATAACTGCAAAAGTATTATTGCAAAAGAAAAAAAAATGATTATCTATAGATATTGTACATTTGAAACTCCATACATCTAAAAATTTAAATTAACTACATTTAAAAAAAAAAAAAGACCCCAAATAACATTTTTCTTGCCTTAGAATAAAATCGTTAGGATGAGACCAAGAGAGGTATAAAATAACTTATAAACAATCATCCCAAAGGTCCTTGCAAATAAAAGTGTGTGTGTGTTTTTTTTTAATGTTCCTCAACTTGAACCCATAATAGGATGCAACAACTTAAAAATGATGGGTATTAGATACATATCTTAAATTGCCAATTGACCAAAAAACTTAAGCTAGTGGTTGAAGACAAATTTACTTTTATATTACTAACACTCCCTTTCACTTGTGGGCTTGAAATATGAAGAATATCCAACAAGTGGAAATGGATATTAACCAGGAGAAAACTCTTGAGTCTTTGGCAAAATATTAGAAGTGCAGTTTATCCCACATTGAAAAAATTGAATAAAGTGATGGGCTCCTACCATTATAAGAGGAGCATACACTTTTAGTTTCAATCGTCTCAGTTGGAAACATTTTCAGCTTAGTGTTTATTCTAATTAAATTCCTTTTATATTCTCTAGATTGAGAGTGAGAAAATGTTGTAAGCTAGTAGTCAAAAGTTCTGAGAGAGTGTTATGGTAATTGGGATTAGGAGAGAGAATTATTTTGTGTGATTCTAACAAATTTTCATATAGTGGCTTTCTTTCTAGTGGGTCTATAGTTTTTCTCCCTATTTTGGTACCATCTTAGTTATCATTCATAAATTCCTATCCTTTACATTATCTGGACATTGGTTATTATAGAAAATAATAAACACTTTAACAAAGAGGGATTTCAAATAGTATTATTAAAGTAAATTGTAGATTATAAACTGTTGTAAACACTACTATTATATTTAGAGCTCTAAATATGTAGTAGGATATAATACCTCATTCTACCAATTTTAAGTTATAACCTAAGTTATTATTATTATTATTTTTTACCTGGTGTAAAAAATCAAATTCACACTCTACACCATCTCCAGTTATTGGAATATTTTGTCATGTCAATATTTTAAAAAATTCTCCAACATCAATAATTAAGTGCCTTAACTAGCCATGCATATATACATGATGGCTATAAAAGCTTCTCCAATATAATTACACATATTACAATCTATTTATACTTCTAGCTATAGGGCCATTAGGTTATTACAAGTTGAATTTAGAGAGAGTTACATTTGGGAGTGCTTTTGAATATTTCATCTTATTAATGGGAAACAAGTGATCCTCACCAATCAGATGGTTTGTTTTTCTTGAGTGCAAAATTGATGTGACTTGCTTGGCTTAATTTATGTCAACAGATAAACATTCCTCCACCTCCATTCTTTCTCATTACAATATTTGTTTCAAAAAGTGACTAAACATTTTAGAATGTTAATAACATTAGCACATGCATTTGTATATATTGCATGAGATTTTAGATCATTTAATTATTTTATGAATAGTACATAATTTATTACATGCATGTTGTTAAACAGTTTGAAGCCTATTTTGATTATTTAGACTAAATTATAGTAAAATAGTCGTTTTAATATTAGTTTTTAAGGGTTAATAAAAGGGTTTCATTTTGTCACTAAGAGAAATTTCTTCTTCTTTTTAAACTAGTAAATTATGAAATATTTATTTTATCATTTTAAATACTGATTTTGGATTTGGTTATTTTTTGTTTACGTACTTTTAAAATATTAATTTTGATTTACTTTAGTTTTATACTTTTTAATTATTTTGGTTCTATACTTTCAACTATTTTTTTGTTCTTGTACTTCTAAAAAGTCATTATTTTGGTCCTTTTAGTTTCATTTTTATTTCAATTCCAAGAGTCCGAAATAGTTATGTTTGAATATATAAACACAAAACATCAATGGTATGGATTCATCTTCTCTGATACTCATGTGTTTGTTGAAGACATTAATTTTGTCATGTTCCTGAAGAGGAGAACAAATCCGCCCATATGCTTTTGTTGCTTTGGCATCTTCTCTTAGTTGCCCTTTAATCCGATTCCAAATTGTATTCTTTCGGTCATCCTCATGAGAGGTTAGATCGTAATAGACTCTTTTTTCTCTCTCTGTGTCGGTTTGCCTTAAAAGAGCTTCCGTACATATATAATGGAGTGGGGCCAAAAAGAGAGAGTGATGGAAATGAAAGACAAGATGATAGAGTAGTCATTTTCATATTTTTGGTATACCATTTTTCTTTCTTTCTTAATTAATTTCTTTTTGACAGACAGAATTTGACATTTTTGGAAGGAAGGGAAAAGCAGACTGTGTATATCATATGGGTACTTTTTAATTAATTAATTTCATTTAGGAAATATAATGATAACAACAAAGTTGTTTTTTTCTTCTTCTTCTTGGTTTTAGTGTAATTTTGCCTTCATCATCATGGATGTTTCGGGAGGTTTTGGAAAAGGAGTAGTTGGTTGTCTTGTGTTGGCTCAACATAGGGGTCCATTTCAAATCTATATGTGGATCCATTCTGTGTTTAAAATATAATTGATATTTTGGTATTTGGAATCACACATTTCTCAATATGCTCTCCTTTGTATCTATCCTAATCTATCTCTATAATTTGAGCTTGTTTTACTTTTCAATGTTTCTGTGCTACTGTTTACCTATGAAATATGGTTATGTTTAGTTAGCTAGCTCTTCAATTTGTAAAATAGACTTTTGCGCTTACTTGGTCTATAAATTTTTTAAAGTGTGCGCTTATTTGGTCTATTTTAAAAGTGTTTAGTATAGTAAATTTTTAAACTTTCAATTTTAATTTTATATCCAACCAGTGATCTCTGATTAATTCATTTTTTGAAAAAAAGTAATTGATGAATAGAACCCGAAACTATTATGTATTGTAGTAGATTGGTGATTTTTTTGAAAAAGTCAAAAGCTTAAAGACTAAATTTGTAATCTTGAAAGTTTAAAGACAAAAATGAACAAAAACTTCAAAGTTAAGGAGCTAGATTTGTAATTTAACCTTGCTAACACCATTACATTACATAAGTAAAAAGTCTTACAAGTAAATATGGTCTTTTATACTCTGCCTTCAAATTTTGCCTAACCTAGTATTTTTAGATTTTAAATGATGCAAAATCGAGCAAGTGTATGATGCCAAGTTTTAATATAGTGATTGAATATCTAGTATTGCTTTCAAATTAGGTTTCAAGTTAAAATAATTATACTATGAAATACTAATCCTAAATTTTATCTAAAGAGAAAAAAATCAAGTGAGGGGAAAATAATAACTATACAGATAAAAGCTAACTATAAACTTCAAGAAGAGAAAACTTAGGGAGTTGACTTCACCTAATGAACTACCATTTTACTTATTCCAGAATCAATGGATGTTCATACTCAACCATTAAGCGAGAAAATTTAAGTTCATTATTGATCTTTTTTACAAGCGAAGTTAATAGGATCATGCAAGTTATAGAACTAACATCCATGTTTAACTTTTAAGAACATGCACGAGCTTAAGCAACTTCTTTTAAAAACCGCTAAACTAAGGAGTGTTAATCATTTTCGATGTCAAAGCAACCCTTAATACATAATCTAGTCATCCAATTATTTTAATCTCTAATCTAAATCATACTTACTCAAGCAAATGATTCAAACTAAGAGTAAATTATAGCCAAAAGAATACGATCATTTATCATTCACCACTCAACATCAATAGAATAAAATATAGATTTAATAGGAAATTTATAAAAGAAAACAACAAAATTAGAGAGGAGTAAAAAAGAATTATCCTACACATTGATCCTCGTTTAAGAGTGATCTCCACATTTCTGAGTCCCAAAATCTTTTCTTTAGCTCGTCCAAAAGTTCTTTAACTCTTCAAATTATGCAAAAATCAGTGTTAGAAAATTTTCTACTCAAAGGACTCTCCCAAAATGATTGGAAAAATATGCTTATATCCAAAATGGTGACAACATTGAGATGCTTCATAGTGTCTCAACATTGTACCCTAACCACATAATATTTTTAATATAGACAATTTTGGTAGCATTGAGCATCATAAGTTGTGTCTCGATGCTACAAACAAAAACTTTAAGGACGCGCCTATTTTTAAATGTTGAGTTTTGTTGGGTGAAAATTTGTGTCATTCATGAGTGATTCTTCCAAGTCGTAATGACGAGGTGTTACACATGAAAACAATAAGACATTGTTGCTTGCAGAAAATTTGATTTGCATGTTAGACATCATCTCGATGTTGTCTCCTCAGGGTATTTTGACTTCATTCTCACTTTGGTTCCACTTGATTTTCTTCACTTTAATTTACATTTTTAAGCTTTGTTTTAAACCCAAATTGTCCTTATACACTTCAAACAAAACAATCTCATGAAATTAACTATTTTAACCTCAAAACTAACATAAATAAAGGCATGGGAATAACATATTATGTGTGCTATATGACTTGGCAACTTGAAATAGATTTTTCGAAATTTATTGAAAAATTATTGCTAATTTTACAAAGGTAGAATTTTGTTTTTTCTTTGTTTTTTATAAAGACGTAAAGTAATATCATCATGACTTTAATGTCATGCGTGGTAGCAACTACAAAGTAAATACAACGAATAGTGGGGTCCTAAACTAAGTTAGGAATAAACCTTAAAAAATCTTAGGTGTCATAATGTCATTCAGATCATTTTATCCATTATTAGTGTAATTCTCGCAAAGAAGAACGATCTTGTTGCTGGCAATTCCACCCAAGTAATAGTTTACTTCTATAGCATGTCGGTGGACAATATTGAAGAATCAATAGATGAGTTATAATTAGCGGTGTAATGCCGCACTAAAATCTCGAGCTACCTTGTTCTCTCTAAATGCGTTAGCCATAGCAGTTGACTAGATATCTAGTTGTAAATTTTTTTAATTTTCAGGCAGGCCACATTATCAAAGTGTTATTAAATTGACGCAAATTAACCTCTAAATATACTCCATCTAATTTTCAAACACTTTAAAAGGTTAAAGTTGGCCCGTGAAACGTGTGAGGATAAGCTTCATTATTGAGAGGGAAACAACCTATAAACTTTGACATAATTAACATGCTCATTGGACTTGCAAGTGAGCTCGTTTCTCCTCTCCTCTTTATTTTGTTCAAGTACCTTGCCGCGCACCCCTTTTGTATTCTGTCTTGCCAAAATCTATCATTTATTTGCCAAATAAACATGTCACAATAACAAATTATATATATTAACGTGTCTATATCTAATAAATGATAGTAGTCTATCAATATCTATCACTTATAGATATGACATTTTGCTACTTTTGAAAATATTTTCATCAGTTTTGTCGTTTAAAATATTAATTTAAAAATTTTAAATTTCAATTCAAAATTTCAAATTTATGTTTTACTGTAAATCTAAATTTGGAAGCGTAGAAAAAGATCAATATATGTTTGAAAAAACTTCCTTTTCAGAGGTTTATTGATAAGACAACACTAGCAAATTAGGGCGAACTCTTTGGTTTTGAGACCATATATGTTCTAATATGCAAAATTTCATCTATCAAACTTTAAAAATTCCAAAAGTGATCTATTTTATCTAGTCAAATTTGAAGGGTCTTAGTCTAAGGGCATGTGTTGGGGTCAGAAACCTCAGTAGCAAAACTTCACTTTTTGGCTTTTAATTTCGTGATTGAGGTTGCTGAACACCTTCCAATTTATAGAATTTCATCCCATTGAAGCTCAAGTACTTTCCAAAAATACAAAATTTTCAAAATAAGAAAGTTTAGCATAAAAGGCCTAGGTGCTCTACCCTTGAAATCAAAGCACCTAGGCGCTCTTCAAATTCCCAAATATGCTCTCTCCGGTTGACAACGCTAGAACATCACCTAGGCGCTACTCTACATAGGGTCTCTTCACTTTTTCTTTGATTTTTCATCTGATTTTTGTTCGGTTTTGTTCTTTTGGCCCTTAAAACTTTTTTTTTTCCATATTCACTTAAAAACCACTAGCAAACAATATCAAATCCAATAAAAATATCACTAAATCAAGGGCAAATAAAAACACTTTTTAGGTGCTTTTCACCACCCCAAACTTAGAGATTTGCTAGTCTCGAGCAAATGTAAACCAAAACCATAGGAAAATCTAAAATAAGTGTGCTATTGATTCATGTCTCAGAGAACACCATATTAGGATCTCAAGTAGAAACATTCAAGCGTGTCTATATTGTTATGAACATACAAGGCCAAAACTTGTCATCCCCATGTGTGTGTGCAAACCTCCTTTAAGTCAAAACACTAGAATCAATGGATGAGTTGTGATTACGGGTGTAGTACCACATTCAAATTTAGAGCTAGCCTGTAGTTCTCTTTGAATTCATCGAGGAATAACAGTAGACTAGATATCTAGGAGAATATATATATTTTTTCATGCATTCCACATGATTAGAGTGTTATCAAATTGAAGCAAATTAACGTCTAAATATACTCAATGTAACTTAGAAACATTTTAAAGGGTTAAAAGTCAGCCCATGAGATGTGTGAGGATAAGCTTCATTATCGAGAGGGAAACAATCTATAAATTTTGACATAACATGCTAATTGGACTTACAAGAGATGACACAAGAGAAAAAATAGCTTGCCTAACTAGTTAACATCATCTACACATAAAATCATCTCCCAACTATTTTTTATCAGTTAGTTTTCAATTGCATTACTAAGGAAAATCTTGTTCATCTTCACTTTTGGTACATCTAGTCCCTTAGGTAGGATATTTGGAGTACTTCCTCTATTACTTGATGATAGTGTGTGCTTGTACTAGAGGCCAAAGACCATTTGACTTTCCTAATGTTACACAATTCAAGGGCACGTTGTCACACCCCAACCCGGATTTACTCTATACCTAGGAAGGAGCATGATCCTATTTCCCAACATAAAACTCTATAATACATACATCATAAAAGAATAGCAAATCATACAACATTCTCTTTATCAGATCAGAAGAACGTGTACTTTTAACTAACATGTCAGAATTTACTCATAGTAGGTACAACACGTCCCTCTTTCACTACACTCTCAGTAAAGATGTTTATTACATGACATATGAGCATTCTAAATATTTACAACTATCCCAGAGGTTTCCTTCCAGATAGGCCCAGACGAGATTCTTCAGTAGGCTAGGCGTCCCGGACATGCTCGCTACCTGAAACAGCAAACAACAACAAACTGGATGAGCTAAAGGCTCAGTGAGTGACTAAATCTACTAAAACTAATCATATTAACTTTAATCCAGTTTGTAAGATAATAACCACCGCATAACCCATCCCATCGAATTATCATGATTCACTTTCCACTACGCATGTATATCTATCAATTCCCATGTTTCACAAGTTTCCTATCTATTTAGTGCCTTCACTTTCCGTCCCTCAGCACTTATTCATGTATAACTACAATACCATGTGCCTTCACATGAGATCCCTCAGCACAGGTAACAAATTCTATCTACGCTCAAGTGCCTTCTCACAGAATCCCTCGGCACGAGCTAGTTGTGATAGGATACCACATGCCTTCACTTACAGTCCCTGAGCATAGTAGTCCATTCTCTACTGTTATTCAAGTGTCTTCTCAAATCCCTCAGGACTTAATATCACGCTTACTCACAAGTAGCTTTCACCATAAGGTCCCTCAGCCACTTATGTGCTTAGACATTTGTAATAGTATTCTTTTAATTCACTAACACACCACATACATAAAGCAAACTACAATGCATCACGTTTCCTCATCACTATGTGTACTAAGTTTAACGCAATATATAACAAACAGTCACTCACAATCGGTCCCGGCTCTAAGTGGATTATAAGCCTCCCCGAGCTCTTCTTGGCCTTGAGGAGCGATACCAAGCGATACTCTAGCGAGAATTGTGAGACGCAAGCCTATCTTTGCGTTGCAGCGTTACTTCCTCTGCTGCTCAAACTCTCGCTCACTCAGCGATACTCCCGCTGTGACAGAACTGTTTCCTTCTTCCACCTGTTAAACATTTCGTTTTAATAAATTCCAGCACTTTCTTCCTTCTATAAACTTGTTAAAATACAGGTCCTACATCTCACCTCCAAATTTCATGAAGAACCTCCTCTCCATTTAGGACATAACCTTCGACAACTCCAAGTTGCCTCTAATCACACGACAGTTCAACTCCCGTCTCTTCTTCCTGATTTTGACACACAATTAGACAATTTCAGCTCAAACATCCTTCATGAATTCTGCTAAAAATCGAGTTAACTTACTAACCTCAAAGTTTAGCCCTAACCTTCGTCTCTTCAATTTGTTCTTCCTCCAACACCGAGCATCACTCTGAAGAGATCACAGCAGCCGAAACCTCTGTCAAACCCGAGTTTCTTCCACGAATTCAATGAGATTTCTGCTTCAGATCAGCATGAACATCTTCTTCTACCTCCCTTCGATGTTTCGCCTTAATATGGACCCAACTCGAGCTCTGAAATGCAAGCAGAACAATTGAATTCTCAGTCCACTTATATATATATCACCGACTTGTTCTCCATTCCAACTCTATAGTATAATCCGTTCGACGCATACCTCTTATGCTCAGCTTCAGCAACGCACACGGCCTCTGATGATAATTCATTTCAAACTCTCTCCCGCCAAATAGTTAACATACGCGTTACCTTCTATCGGCCAACATTCCTTATCCAACGCATACTCGCCTTCGACGCATGGTAGCGTTCACCGCATAATGGACTCACCGCAGATCAGCTCCCAAACCCCTCGTGGCCTTTACTTCCACCGGCACACTGCCTTCAATGCGTTTAACGTATAATGATCCTCGGTACCAAGTGGTACCAAGTGATCTTCCACGCCTTTATATCCTCAACGCGTCACGACTTCAACGCATGATAAGCTTCCCTCACCTTTACGTTTACACCAAAATTACCTCCTCCACAACAGGTTGCCATCAACGCATAGCTTACACTTAGTTATTTTCCCACTCCAAATGCAAGCCAGCCAACTATTTTTGCACATTCACCCATCTCTCGGCCCCTTCTTCTTTGCATTCCAATAAAAAATAGATGCGAGGCTTAGACACGTCTTGCTCGCTCACATCATGAATCAATATTCTTCTTTTTCGAGAAGGTGCTTATAATCCTAAAAAAGTTGATTTTCATCTTTTTGACAAGATTCAGTCTGAGGTTAGTCGTCCGAAAGGGGATTGATTTCAAAATAATTTAACCTAGAAAAACCCCAAAACTTGATCCTATTGACAGGGCATCATGGGTTCCCCAAGATAATCTAGGAATAGCCTTGGAACACCTCCAAGGTAATTGTTGGGTTTTGGCAAAATATTAGAAGTGTAGTTGTCCCATTGGAAAGATTGAAGAAAGTAATAAGCTCCAAGCACTATAAAAGGAGTCTATGCCTTTGGTTTCAAGTCATCCCAGTTAGATACATTTGAAGCATAGGAGTGCTAACTCTAGTTTAAATTCCCTTTTGCATTCTCTAGTTTGAGAGTGGAAAAAATGGTGTGAGTAGTCAAAAGCTTTGAAAGAGTGGTTTTTGTAAATGATAGGAGTGTTCAAATGTCCCGACAACTCGAACAAGCAGGATTACCCAACTCAAAATATAATACTTGGGCTAGGTTAATTTTGTTCTTGGGTTGGGTTAGGTTGAACTTTTTCTATTTTTATCAGGTTGGGTTAGGTTGCGTGTTACTGAAAAAAAGAATTTGGTTTGACCCAACCTAACCCAAATTATGCGTGCGCGTGTGTGTGTGCACGCACGTGTGTGTTTCTCTTTCTTTAAAGTTTGATTACTTTAGATTGATGAATTTGTGAATTTTTAATAATTTTCTTCTAGAATTGTTATGACATTTGTCTTTATTAAAAGTTTATAATAAATATCATAGATATTTGGTATTTGACACTTTAATTTTATGAGATTTTAGTTATGAGTCATATGGGCTATAGATAACTTTACGTTTTAAATTAAAAAAAAAAAAGTTATAACCCGACTACCTAACTTGTAAGCCTTACCTTTGTTCTGAAGTTGCTGAGCTTAATAAGTTGAACTAGTGTGTGGACTTAGTGAAATTTTTCCTTGTTTAGGGCCATGGATGCGTTGAAGGAAACTTAAAGAGAAGGGAAGAAGGAGGCCTAAGTGTTGGAAATGGGCGTTGGGTTAGGAAGGAGAATCCGAGCCTTAAGTGTGAAGCCTAGGCGTCCATGAATTGCTAGGCTTAAAGACTAAGTAGGCGTACATAAGGTGTTGGAGGACCAAGTGAGCATTGATAATGGAGAAGGCGGTGTCCAAGAGTGGCATCCAAAGGCTAAGCAAAGTAGGCGTGCAAGGGACCAAGTAGGCAAGAAGGGATGCACAACAACCTCTAAGGTGGGTTGTGCTATGCGCTTAAGAAAGAAAAACTTGAGGTAGGCGTCCAAGTTACCCTCACTTAAGTTAATAAGTTTAATTAATTAATTATGGGTAACTAGGTGTCAATCTCATATTTAATGTGGCATTGAAGTAGGAGGTGGCAACCTCAAGTGTTGCATGGTGGAAATTGAAGGACTATAAATAGAGGTTTCAACGAGGAGAAGAGGTTTGCTCAATCACTCGTGCCAATTAAGAAGTCTTCAGACCAAAGTGCTGCAAATTGAGTCTTCTTTGAGTGAGAGGGATACTGGATAAAGATTTTGCAGGGAAGAAGCTAAAAATTGAGAAGAAACCATGGTGGTTCATGCTCTTGAGTAATTTGGACCAAGGTTGGAAGATTGATGGATTTCAAGCTGTAGAAAAAGAATTAGAAGCCCAAATTCAAAGGTAAGCAAGTTAAAAGGTTAATTTTGAGGATTGTGAAAGAAATTGGAATTAAACTTAGCTAGAAATATTAATTTTGGTGGTTTAAAGTGAAGGTTGTGCAGAGGAGGCTATCAAGTCCAGCAACCCAAGGTTAAAGACAAGGGGCGTGCAGGGTGCTGTCGATGGTCTGGGGGCTGAAGAAATTGTTTAGAGGTTATTTTGGGAAAAGTTGGATTCCCAGTAGGCATGCATCAATGCAGGGGGGCGTGCAGAGCTGAGTGGGTGTGTAGGTGTGCGAGGAAGGCAAGGTGTGAAGGGACACATGAGCATCAAAAGGTGTGGTTGACGCTAAGCGTGCGGGAGTTAAATGCCCAGCCTAGTTTGCGTGTGCAAGGAGATTAACGCCCAGCCCGTGTGTGCGAGGACGTGCGCACATCAGTGCCTTTAGAGGTTAGTTTGGCCTATGCTTGTGCCTGTGTGTGCCATTGTAAGCCCCGCATCTATTTTTATTGGAACGCAAAGAAGAAGGGGCCGAGAGATGGGTGAATGTGCAAAAGTAGTTGACTGGCTTGCATTTGGAGTGGGAAAATAGCTAAGTGTAAGCTATGTGTTGATGGCAACCTGTTGTGGAGGAGGTAATTTTGGTGTAAACGTAAAGGTGAGGGAAGCTTATCATGCATTGAAGTCGTGACGCGTTGAGGATATAAAGGCGTGGAGGATCACTTGGTACCACTTGGTACCGAGGATCATTATGCGTTAAACGCATTGAAGGCAGTGTGCCGGTGGAAGTAAAGGCCACGAGGGGTTTGGGAGCTGATCTGCGGTGAGCCCATTATGCGGTGAACGCTACCATGCGTCGAAGGCGAGTATGCGTTGGATAAGGAATGTTGGCTGATAGAAGGTAACGCGTATGTTAACTATTTGGCGGGAGAGTTTGAAATGAATTATCATCAGAGGCCGTGTGCGTTGCTGAAGCTGAGCATAGGAGGTATGCGTCGAACGGATTATACTATAGAGTTAGAATGGAGAACAAGTCGGTGATATATATATAAGTGGACTGAGAATTAGATTGTTCTGCTTGCATTTCAGAGCTCGAGTTGGGTCCATATTAAGGCGAAACATCGAAGGGAGGTAGAAGAAGATGTTCATGCTGATCTGAAGCAGAAATCTCATTGAATTCGTAGAAGAAACTCGGGTTTGACAGAGGTTTCGGCTGCTGTGATCTCTTCAGAGTGATGCTCGGTTTTGGAGGAAGAACAAATTGAAGAGACGAAGGTTAGGGCTGAAACTTTGAGGGTAGTAAGTTAACTCGATTTTTAGCAGAATTCATGAAGGATGTTTGAGCTGAAATTGTCTAATTGTGTGTCAAAATCAGGAAGAAGAGACGGGAGTTGAACTGTCGGGTGATTAGAGGCAACTTGGAGTTGTCGAAGGTTATGTCCTAAACGGAGAGGAGGTTCAAAAATTTGGAGATGAGATGTAGGACCTGTATTTTAACAAGTTTATAGAAGGAAGAAAGTGCTGGAATTTATTGAAACGAAATGTTTAACAGGTTGAAGAAGGAAGAAGATAGGAAGAAGGAAACGGTTCTGTCACAGCGGGAGTATCGCTGAGTGAGCGAGAGTTTGAGCAGCAGAGGAAGTAACGCTGCAACGCAAAGATAGGCTTGCGTCTCACAATTCTCGCTAGAGTATCGCTGGGTATCGCTCCTCAAGGTAGTTTTGCTGGTTTTTATCAACGCAGTGTCGCTAGTACAGCTTGAATATCTTTTTGAGTAACGTTGGTAGCTTACTAACTTATATAGGGTAACGATGCTACTGTATGTTAAAGGAAAGGGGAGATTATGGAAACTAAACTTGAGGATTGTGTATTTTCAGGCCAAGAAGAGCTCGGGGGGGCTTATAATCCACTTAGAGTCGGGACCGATTGTGAGTGACTGTTTGTTATATATTGTGTTAAACTTAGTACACATAGTGATGAGGAAACGTGATGCATTGTAGTTTGCTTTATGTATATGGTGTGTTAGTGATTTAAAAGAATACTATTACAAATGTCTAAGCACATAAGTGGCTGAGGGACCTTGTGGTGAAAGCTACTTGTGAGTAAGCGTGATATTAAGTGCCGAGGGATTTGAGAAGGCACTTGAATAACAGTAGAGAATGGATTACAATGCTCAGGGACTGTAAGTGAAGGCATGTAGTATCCTATCGCAACTAGCTCGTGCCGAGGGATTCTGTGAGAAGGCACTTGAGCGTAGATAAAGTTTGTTACCTGTGCTGAGGGATCTCATGTGAAGGCACATGGTATTGTAGTTATACATGAATAAGTGCTGAGGGACGGAAAGTGAAGGCACTAAATAGATAGGAAACTTGTGAAACATGGGAATTGATAGATATACATGCGTAGTGGAAAGTGAATCATGATAATTCGATGGGATGGGTTATGCGATGGTTACTATCTTACAAACTGGATTAAAGTTAATATGATTAGTTTTAGTAGATTTAGTCATTCACTGAGCCTTTTGCTCATCCAGTTTGTTATTGTTTGCTGTTTCAGGTAGCGAGCGTGTCCGGGACGCCTAGCCTACTGAAGAATCTCATCTGGGCCTATCTGGAAGCGAACCTCTGGGATAGTTGTAAATATTTAGAATGCTCATATGTCATGTAATAAACATCTTTACTGAGAGTGTAGTGAAAGAGGGACGTGTTGTACCTACTATGAGTAAATTCTGACATGTTAGTTAAAAGTTTACACGTTCTTCTGATCTGATAAAGAGAATGTTGTATGATTTGCTATTCTTTTATGATGTATGTATTATAGAGTCTTATGTTGGGAAATAGGATCATGCTCCTTCCTAGGTATAGAGTAAATCCGGGTTGGGGTGTGACACCCATAATGAGCGTGCAACCTTTGGCCAGTGCTTGTGCCTGTGCGTGTGGCTATGTGTGTGCTGTGTGGGTGTGTGGTTGAGGTGCTGCCTAGGGCCAACTTACTACACTTGGATTTTTAATCTATCTTTTAGGTGTTGGTGAGTTATTTCAGTATTGGAATTGATCTTAAAAGCCTAAATGGCATGAGTTATGATTTAAGAAAGTCCTAAAGAAGCCTAATAAAGTGAGTTAAATTGTTTTCAAGCCAAGAGGAGTTGTGGGAGGTCTATAACCCATGTAGAGTCCGAGTAAAGGAGTGAGTGATAGATTTGATTAAATAAGCATTGTTTCTTAAATGTTTTCATATAAAATATGTGTTTGAAAAGCATAATTTGTGCTTGAATTTAGTAAGCTTGAATAGCATGCTTTACTTGTTATTTAAAAACTTTGATGAAGCATGACTACATGATCTTAGTTTTGAGAATTCTATGTTTTCAATGAATTGATGTATGTTGAAATGTTATTTTTTAAGCATGCTTATATTTCCTAAATGTTTTCGAAAAGCCCCAATGCTGAAGGACATTGAGAAGGCATATGGGCAACCTTGAATTTATATGAAGTAACTCAATGTTGAAGGACAATGGGAAGGCATTTGAGTATCCTTGGGACCCAGTACTAAAGAACATTAAGAAGGTACTTGGGCAACCCGAGATCTAGTTGTTCCTATGTGCACATAGGGAGAGTTGACATTGTTGTGTTGAGATCACTCCACATTAGCTAAGAATATTTTCAATGTTGAGAGTGTTGAGCTTGCTCCACCTCGACTAAGGTTATTTTAAATCAAAACTAAAGAATTATGAGTTTAGACAACTTTATTAAAGTGACTTGTTTAGTTTTTTTTTTTTAAAGCCGGAGCATGAGTTTTATGTTAAAATTATGTTTACTATTATGTCACTCACTAGGCAACCTATCTCATGTTTTTCTTGAAATTCTCTTTCTTCAAGGTAACAAGCAAGTTTGCAGTGCTTAGCCTACCCGGCCTCGTTTGATTCTGCTACATCACCTTAGTTTGTTAGATTTTCTTGTTGGATTTGTACTTAAGACATGTTATGCATTGTACATAAGGGTTGAAGTGTGAGTTATGTAGATGTATTGTACAGATGTGTTGGAGAATGTTATTAAACTAGTCATTTGAATTACTTATGGTTATGAGATTGCTTTTTGTTATCAGTTGCTATCTATTTATTAGGTATTGTATGTTGTGAGCTTAAGGAAGAGTACAGATTTGATAGTAAGTATCGTAAAAGGGTTAATACTTGTTGTCCTCACATTCTTTCCTAGGTTAAAAGGGTACTTGGGAGAGGGTGTGACGTAACCCAACCTAACCCATCCCGAAATTTAAGAGTTAGGTTTAGTTTGAGATTTTATTCAGGTCTTTTGGGTTGCCAACCCGACCAACCCAAATTTTTGGGTTGGTCCAATAAACACACTCAACCCAACCCAACTCAATCCAACCTATTTACACCCCTAGTATTTAGGATCGGGGAAAGATTTCTATGTGACTATAATAATTTTTCACATAGTACAATTTTTCTGGTATGTGATTTTTCTTTAGTTTGATGTTTTTCCACATAAACTCTTGTGTTTATAGTTTTATTGCTTTCTTTTAACTTTTATGTTTTTTTTTTCCTACTTATTCCTACGGTAGAAGTGGGAGGTTTTTCCCAACAAGTGATATTGGAGTGTTAGGTTTGTAATTTCTTGAATTTCTAAGTATGTTCTATAGTTGCAGCATTGTCTGACCTTCCGAATTAGAAAGAATTCTAGAGACGAACTATAATATTGTGAATAGTGTAGGTTTTTCACTATTTTTTGTTTTGCTAGGAAGAGAAGCAGATATGTCAAGCTTTATGAGTTTAATATCATTTGATGTAGAGAAACTTTATGGAAGAATCAACTTTTGCTTGTAGCAAGTGCAAGTCAAGAGATGTGTTAAATCAATATGGGTTAAACAAGTACAAGTTAAGCATTGATGATGGTCTAGTGAAGTCAAGAGGTGATTCTCACAAAAGGTCAAAGAAGACAGTTTTCAAGTAGAAGATAGACTATTACGAATGCTGATAGTCTAGGCATATGAAAAACAGAGCAAGTTCATCATATGGCTCTCGATTGGATGCTAATGGTGTCTTTCTCATCAAGGGAGATAGTTACTTCCTCTAAAGAAGACAAAACTCATCCTTATGTTATGCTTGTTTTACCATGATAAAGGATGAGATGTTAGCAGTTCCATAAGTTTGCACATGAGGCATTAACTTGGTGGTTATGCAAGGTGTGTGGTGGAAGTTATGTCAATGGTTGAAGGACTTTTAGATGAGTTAAGTAGGTGGAAGTTGCACCATAAATTTCAACAAGGCTTGTTGGCATGTGATGAAAAAGAAAAATCTTGGGAGGTGGTATCGCAAGTGATATACTTCTCATGGTGGAGTAGGTTATAGTTCTCTAACTTGAGAATTATGATTGTCAGTGAAGACAATAGATGTAGCAGAAACTGTTGATTCTTTAAATATTTTTCCAATGTCGAATTTTTTGGGTTTTGGCAAAACATTAGAAATGTAGTTGTCTCACATTAGAAAGGTTGAAGAAAGTGATGGGCTCCAAGCACTATAAAAGGAGCCTAAGTCTTTGGTTTCAAGTCATCCTAGTTAGAAACACTTTAAACCTAGGTGTCCTAATTCGAGTTAAAATTCTCTTTTGCATTCTCTAGTTTGAGAGTGGAAAAAATGATATTAATAATCGAAAGCTTTGAGAGAGTGATTTTTGTAATTTGGGTCGATGAGAGATTTTTGTGTGACTGTAATAATTTTCACATAATATAATTTTTTAGGTTTGTAGTTTTTTTCTCAAGTTTGGAGTTTTTCCACGTAAACTCTTGTGTTTCTAGTTTTTATTGCTTTTTTTAAAATTTCTATGCTATTTTTTTCTTATTCCTTTGGTAGAACTGAGAGGTCTTTCCCAACAAGTTTAGCCTCTAGGGTCTAGAGCACCATCCAAAGAAGTCCCAACTAGACCTTACAGGTTTGATGGGTCAATTTGTGAGCACTAGTGAGAAGCTGAGCCTTGCTAATAGTCATCAAGAAGTTCATTGAAGAAACACAAGCTAGAAAAAGTATACTTCCAAATTGGGTCTAGAATGTTTAGCTCATAACTGTGACTAGCCAAACATTGAAACCCAACATGGGTGTGATGGCTAATGTTATGAGTAATGTTGGACCTAGGGGTGTATATGGGTTGGGTTGGGTTGGCTTGAGAGTATTTTTTGGACCAACCTGAAAATTCGTGTTGGTTGGGTTGGCAACCCAAAAGACCCAAATAAAGTCTCTAACCCAACCCAACTCAACCCAACCCTTAAAAGAAAAATATTAAAATTTCATATATTAATCAATACAAAGTAATCAAACTTTAACCAAAGTGAAATATATATATGTATATATAATTTCTTTATTAATATATGTAGAATTCATGTTAAGTTGGGTCAACCCAACAATTTTTTTATCCAACCCCCGACCTAACCCAACCTAACAAAAATGGAAAAAGTTGAACCCAACCCAACCCAAGAACAAAACTAACCCAACTCATCTCTTACATTTTGGGTTCGGTAATCCAAGTTGTTGGGGTTGTTGGGTCATTCGAACACCTCTAGGTGGACCAAAAGAATAGATCTAATAAATAAGGGAAAAAGAAAATTCGACCATGACCAAGACAAGATCATGATGAGCCAAGGAAAGGGGAGTTGGCCCTTGAGCTTAACTCTCCCATAATGTAGGTCTCGAAGGCCGTGGCTGACCACTTTCTCAGCCTTGATCTTTAAGTTCGTTGAGCCCAATCACCACAAGGGACGTGAGTGGATCCCTTGGGCCAACCCACCCCTCACCTAATCTTGATCCTTTAAGGTCGAAGAGCCCAATCATCAAAGGGGTGTGTCCAACACGCATCCCAAGTCAATGAAACCATAGATTATCTTATCAAATTATGAGAGAACCTGATTCTGAAAGGGAACAGGAGAAGACATAAACCAACCTCCTCTACAAGTACATTATTATAGTTCCATATGAGGTAACATGAATCTTACTCTTATAAACTCCCCACCTTCCACATTTTTTCACTATTTGACTTAAGCATTAGAGTGTGTTTGCCAAGCACCACACTAATGTGTGCAGACTTTCTCTTTTGCAAGCCATGTTCTTTTCCTTGTTCAAACAAATTCACTGGTGGTGCCACGTGAAGCTCAAATGCTTTTCCCCTATCTGAATTTTGACATCAACAACACACAATATTTAAATAAGTTAATTAAATCATTCATTTCGAATGGGTTATATACACAATTTTCTTCTACTGCTTAAAAGATGAATTAATATCCTTGAATCTCACAATTGATTTGGATTTAAAGCTAAACTAAACTTATTAAAGAATGCATTGAATATTTTCTCGTAAAATTAAATTACTTAGGTAAAAATGTTAAATTTTGTCTGTATACTTTTAACAGTTGTACAATTGAATGCATGCTTTTATTAAATGGTTGGTTGCATAAATGGCAATCAAGTAAAAAATAATAGCGCATGTAGCACAAGGATAAAATAATTGCATTTATAGCACAAAAATAGGCCCAAATATGGTAAAAAAAAAAAAAAAAAACTAAAATGTCCACGTCAGCCCACCATTACATGCACTTCTTCTTCCTGATTTTCTCAATTTGAAAGCAATCATTAATAGCAGCAATCAGCGATAACAATTGATAGTAGCTATTAGTTGCTATCACTGATTTTTGCTGTCATAGCTTTCAATTTGAGAATATTAATACAACCTTAAAATATTAACACTTAAGACTATTAGTGGTTATCAATGATAGACTTTTATAAGTAATTATCAACTTTGAAAGGAAACTATCTGTTGGGACTAATGTGTCCTAAATCTCTTGGGTCTTGTAGTTTTGTAATCGTATATACATTTTATTTATTGAATAAAATAAGAAGTTATTTTATCTATCTTATGCATTAAACTCAATCCAATAAACTAAGATTTTGTGGTTATTTTATGTAAACTTAAACATGTATGTAATTGACATACAAGAATGGATCATGTTTAAGTAATAACAAAAAAGTTATGTAGTATAGGAATAAGGTTGGGTGCTTTATTCTGGTAACACTACGGATAAGACCCATTTTGTAATTGTTACAAGGAATTGTAAAATGCTACAAATGATTTTATCCTAATCGTTCAGGTGGAGACATGTGAGTGGGGTATCATATATAAAGAGTTTGTATAAGATGGGACCGCGAAATGTTTAATTTCTCTTTGTAATGCTGTTAATTGTAGAAATTAACATTTCATAGGATAACTATAGGTAACTTGACTTGACTTCTGAATGAGTTATGAACTTCTATCTATGAGGGCAATCCTTTATTCTGTATGGGTGAGAATGGCCAAATCGCCAACTCAATATGCCTACCATTTTGGGGATTTGTCTGGTTAGGGAGCTAGGAACATATCTTAACAAGATGGAATTCACTTCTTCCCGTGTTTAAGATAAGTAAATAAATTAATCCCTTAAGGGCTGATTCTAGGTCTTGAACAATGAAGTCTCACCCTCTCACTTGCCCAAGAGGGGTTGGTTTATAGTTGAACTATAGACAGTTTGTTCATTAGGGGGATTAGTGGTACTTAAGAAGTTACATATAACTACAGGGGTAAAACAGTAATTTAACCCAGCTATAGTTATGAGTAATTTGTAAAGGGTCGACTTATTGTTGATTAGTAAATTCTGTGGACATATAAATATATCTACCGTGCGAAGAGTGCAACGGTATGTCCTTAGTGGAGTGACCTATAGTTAAAGAAAATTGATTAATCTAATTAAAGAGTTTAATTGATTAATCTCATATCGTTGGAGCTTCTAACTATAGGTCCATAAGATCCCCTTGCTAGCTCATAAAGAATTAGTATAAGAATCAAACATTTTTGCTGATGGATAAATTAGCATGCAACAGAAGTTAATTTAATCAATTTTCACTCTAAGATGCTCAATTTAGAGGATTAAACATATAATTAAAAAGAAAAACCAAAGTTTCAAAAACACTTACCCTTGAAGCTCTAAATTCTCCTTAAATTCTTGATGAATTTCAGCACCACTTTGTTTTAGACCACCACAAGAGTCTTCTCTACTATTCTCTAGGCTTAAGTGGGATGATGGTATCCAAAATTTGTGGTGAATTTGAGAAGGAATAAAGGTTGGGAAGAAGATGAACAATGGATAAAATTTTGCAAAATTAACCCTTGAATTTCACAAAATTCTTAACCATTTTTATGTCAAAATCATCTCTATTTATTAAAGAATAACATGCAATCCAATGGCATCAAAATTTGACAACACAAAATGGTTAATTTGTTGATTAATTGTGAAGAAGACAGCCAAGCTCCTAGCTTAGTTAGTGGGAAAATCCAATCTTCAAAAATCAATTTTAAAATAAATTTTCAATGAATTTCCAGAAATTGAATTAAATATTATAATTAACTCTATTTGTCCATTTAATTCGTAATTAAACGTCCATATATTGTATATACTTGACTTTCATTCCTTTAGCCAAGATTTGAACGGTTCAAACTTATTCACCACACTATCTAAGATTTTTGTCCATTTATGAGCTAGTAGAGGGACCTAATGGACCTACAAATCATGAGCTCCAACGATCCGAGATTAACCGGCCAAACTCTTTAACCTAGTTAACCAACATTCGTTAACTAACGGGACACTCCACTAAAGCCCGTAGCTGCAATCTCCTCACGGTAGATATATTTGTGTCCATTTGATATAACCGTCATCGATAAGTCAATCCTTACAGGTCATTCATAACTTCAGCTAGGTCAAATATCGATTTACCTCTGAGTTACATCTTTTCTTCTTAAGTACCACTATCCGTCTAATGAACAATTGATTTAGGATCTAATCACTAAATCTATTCCTTCTCGGGCCAGTGAGAGGATGAGGCCCCTTGTTCAAGTCTTGGGAACAACACTTAAGAGAACAACCTCTCTACTATCCCTAAGTTGGGTAGGAGTGAATTCCGTCTTGCAAATTCTATGTCCCCAGCTATCTACCCGGTCTTATCCCTGAAATGGGAGGAATGTTGAGCAGCACTATTGAGCATACTCTCACCTATGTAGATCAAGGGATAATTCTAAATAAACAGAAGGTCATAGATAGCTCAAGATTTAGATCAAGTTATCTAGGTCATCGATAAGTGAAATTAATCAGTGTTAATCGTAAACAGTGTTAATACGTAATAGTGATTATTTTAGGGTCAGTCTTACACAATCTTATTATGTAGAATACCCCGCTCACATGTCTCTACATGAACAAATCAGGATCACTTCATTTATGACACCTTACAACATTTGTAACAATCATGAAGAGGTGCCCAGGAAGAGGTCGTATTCATTTATGACACTTTACAACACTATTGAAGCGGGTCGTATTCAATAGTGTCTCCAGGAAGAGGTACCCAACATTATCCATGTACTATGGACTTATTTAGGCTACTTACTCAAACTTGATCCTGTTTATCTCCACATTAAAGTTCAAGCACTCATGATAATAGCCAAGGGTTCGTAGTTTAATTGGATTTAGAGTTAATAAATAATTAATTCACTTGAATAACTTCATATGTACTAAAATTCATTTATTTACAAAAACTACGAGATTTTAGGACATACAACCCAACAGTGACCTTGTTGTTCAAGTTGTTGAATCAGTTGGGAGGCAGAATGAGTTGTTCCCAGACCATTCCTTTGGCTTGCCAGTGGCTTAGAGACATGAGGTAATCCATGTCAACGTGTGATAACACAAAAATTGTGTTATCTAGTTTAGCTTAATTCGAGGTTGTCCCTAGATTTTATAGGTTTATTTGGTTATTTTAAAGTTTTTGAGCACCTAATAGGTAGAATCGGGCGTTAGCAACAAAATAGAGCTAAAACAAACCAAAACGAAGTTTAATTGTATCATTCAAGAAAGAGAAGGCCAAAATCCCTAAAGTCTTGGTGCCGATGCGACACTTTATCCTGGGAGGATAGATCTAGTGAAAGGCCTTGGCGTCATGGCGTTGCCTTATGATGTCGTGACGCTCCAATCATAAACACGCATAGGTCTCCGTTGGTGCCCCGACACTATACCCTAGCATTGCGACCCCATCACGATTTTATAAAAGAATTGTTTGCTGCCTAGGTTAAGCATTTTGCCATACCAACTGACTCTTGGACAGGTTCTCTCCTCTTTTCTCCTACCTTTTGATTGTTTGATATACCAAAACAATACCTCGATGCCTATTATGAAGATCATGAGCTAAAGGTATGGTTTTTAGCCTAGGCGTCGAGTAGTTCCCCCTATTTTGCAACTTGTTAGATTTTGATAGTCTTTGTTCCATATATTGTTAACAATTTTTTCTCAACTTATAAACGATGCATGGTTATGTTTTTGTGTACGAGGTGTAATCGTTAGCTAAGATTAACTTGAAATAACGGACATTTAATTGCATGTTAATCTAACGTAGCGATATGTTAAACTAGCTTGTGAGTTGTAAATAATTCTCAACGAGCATTGCCTAATTAACCTTGAAGAGAACAAATTTGAATGTTTGATTTGGCATTCCAATTACATGTTCAACTTGACAATTTCCTAGACCTTAATGCAATTAGCTAGATTTGTAGGATGCAGTCATTTATTAATTTGGTTAATTTGATCATTTGGACCCTATCCTAGTGTTTCTAGGTTAAGTGGCTAAGGCAGACAATGTAGTTATAATTATATTAATCAATGATTGAGTTAAAATTGGGGAATAGTTCTAAAGCCTAGACTAGGTCTTCAATTATTTGAATTTAATTTCAATTTAATTCTCCACAATTTAAATTTTTGCCTATTAACAAAATTCCTTCAACCCTCGCCCCCTTTTGGTTACCCAAGGACTGTAAACTATTTGAGTGAGAAATTCAAGAGCTCCTTGTGTTCGACTCGACCTTGCCACTACGACTAGTTTTGGTGAGTATGATAAAATTATTTAGAGAGGGATTGGGTGATGCATCTGCGCCTTCCAACGTGGTGGAGGAGGAACCACTTCCTTAAGATTCGTGTCTAGGTGTGAATTTGGAGTTTTTAATGTCTAAACTTGATAATAGTTCTTTTCAGTTACAGTAGGAGACTTAAGCTCAGTTACAAAACATGGATAACTAAGTGGCCTAGCTGACTGATATCGTGCAGAGATTGAAGAGTCCACAGGAGCAGCCCATCGTCTATACCATTGAGGCTGAGTTCCTTGCAGAGTATTACACCTCTAGTGATGATGAGGACATCATGCCATGCTTACCAGTTTGTGAGGTTAAGGAGGGTCCCAAGCCTAAACCCAACGAAATCTAGGTGATAAAGTTAGAGGTCGAAAGACCTCACTCTGTTCTAACTCCCGGTATTTCGTATATTTTTTAATTTTCCTCCTTAAGTTCTCATGAGTCTTTTAAGTCTTTTTCTACCTTCGACTCGTTTGAGTCTGTTGAGTCTTTTGATTATTTTTTTTTCCTTCTTTTAGATATAACAAAAAACCTAAATTTGACCTGCCTGGCGCCCTTCAGAAACAAAGAAGCTTGTTGGGTTTTGAAAAACAACACCAATTCAAGCAAGAAAGGGTCGAAGAAGTAAGAGAACTTCTATGTGCCTTGACAGAAGATGGGTCACATCGAGCAACCAACGTTAAAAATGCACTTCTTGGTGGCAACTAGGTGATTAAATTTACTTGCTTTCTTTATTACTTTCTAGATTATCTTCTTGTTTTTCTTTTATAGGACCCCGCCCTAAAAAGGAAGAGAATCAATTGAAGCGGCGAGCCCTTTCACCACACCTCAAAGACTTGAGTGAGGAAATGATATCAAGGGAGGTTTTCTATTCCCTTGCCTTTTTTATTTCATTATACTTAGATTAGAGATACATTAGGAACCATGTATCATTTTAGATTGAGGGTGGTGGAATGCATGTCTAACAAGTCCTTGAGCACCTGAGCTGGGACTTTGTGGTTGAGCTGGTTATGTGATGATTTTGTTGCGTGTATTGTGATGATGACCATATGTGATTAGCTTTAGATAAATCTCTATTCACTTTGTCTAGGATTTATGAGCATGTATGCATACCTTTAAGCCAAATTTGAAAAAATTTCTAGATTGTCTTGCATCTTTGAGCATATAGCCATTCTATTTAGAGTTTTGAAGGCCTAGGATTGAGTTTTCTTATCCAAAGGTTTGTTGTCACTCTGAAAGACCCCATCAGTTACAGAGTCATCCTTTTTGCTTGATAGCTTGTAATATGAGACTTAGGGAAAAGAAAAGTAATATTTGCCTACTTTTGAAAAGAAAAAAAAAAAGATGAAAAAGAAGATAAGAATCAGTTGATATCAAAAGAAAAGAGCTACCTTTTGCTGTGATCAGTCAGGACACCTACAAGAAAAGAGTGGGTACGGTTCCCTACAATAGAGGTGTGAAAGCTAGTGCACCTAGGGTAAAAAAAATGCAAGTTTAGGGTACCTTGCGTGTGTTTTCAAGCACCTTAGTCAAAATATTACTTTATTGATGGTTTTAGATTGCTTGATGACCGATGCTTGAGCCATAATAGGGGGAAGATGAGCTGACGGTTGGATAAAGTCTTCCCGAGCTTGTAAGGAGCTAGGTAGAATGGCTAAGCACACACACATGTAAGGGATAAAGAATTAGTTTTAAATTTCCTATTGATTGTGTGCATGCAAGTGATTTTAGCTTTATGAATATTGTGTTATCTTTTGGTTTCAGATTAGAGTCACTCATTTGCAGTAGATGATTCATTTTTAATTTGTCTTGCTCAAGGACGAGCAAAATTTAGGTTGAGGGTGTTTTGGTAGCGCTTGAAATGCATTATTTTAGCCTCTAATTTTTCCCATTTATGATGTTTAATGTGCTTAAATGATTATATTCATAAAACAGTGAGCATACAAAGTCACTAGGACGGTTTGGATGCATTTCGAGCTTAAACAGGGAAATTAGCAAGCAAAACGTGGCAAATAGGTAAGAAGACAAGCAGACAGCTTTACATCATCGCACTAGCCCGGCGCCTGCGCTGCGCTTTTTCTAGAGGCAAGTACTAGGCAGATATGAAAACAGCACCACGGTGCTATGAAGTTTGATGGAACCAAGAGCAGAACACGAGCGCGAGGAAAAAGTGTATAATGCCGCAGCGCCAGTTCGTGATTTATAAAGAAATTTTAGGGTTCTTGGAGGAGGAGGATCATTTTTTCAACCTAACTTCGGCCTTAGCCGATTCTCTTCCATTTTCTACCCCTCCACTTGTATTTTTCTTCACTTTCTCTCATGTAATCAATAGATGCATGACAGGTTTTGTCTTTTCCATCTCCATGGGAAGGTAAGGTCTAGCTTGTAGTTTTTGAGGATTTAGAAAATGTAATTTTGGGAGATTTATTATTAATATAATTTTTACATCTTGCCTATGAGTTTCTTCTTATCCTCCATTGATTTACTATTGTATTGTCTCATAAATGCTCGACAAACTACTTGAGAATGTGTGATTGAATCCTTAAGATTATGATGCAATATGTGACATGAAATTGTAGGGTGATCTATAGAAGCAATAGGTTAGATAGACTTGTGATTTGTGGTGCACAACGAAGAGCATTGATCTATTGACCTAGGGGAAACTATATTGACGGTTTAATTAGAAGATGGAAATTAGATATTCATCATAGCGTAATCCATTAAGCTTAATGCGGTTAGTTAAATATGCATGGTATGGATTCATCTGTTTATGTTTAACTAATTATGTAATTAGGACCATCGGTTGGGTTTCCAGTCAATTGGGCTAGGCATAGATAAAAACCTATAATTACATTTTAATACCTCTATGATTGAAGTCACTTTGGTCACACTTCAATCCTCTAAGCTAGAATGTCTTTACCAATTGTTTTTCTATCTTTACTTTCTAGCATTTTATTTTCATGCAACTCCTATCTTTTATTCCATACCAAACTCCCCACACTTTCCACTTTAATTGAAAAGTGAGCTTTGAGAAGCTAATCTTCTGTGCTTCCCTGCGAATCGACCCGATATCGCTGCTAATACTATGCTTTAGTAGTAGTTGTTGTAAAAATCGGTAATTATAAATATTATTTGGTTGGGTCTTTTGGAAGCGACACCAAAAGGCATTCACACCACCCCTATGACCTGGCAACATCCTTCTTGATTTTCTTGAATGCTTCTAAAAGTGAACACTATCCCCCAAACCAAAATGGGTCCTTTCAATATTATTTTTTCTCACCCACATGCATCCTACAAATAATAAACCATGGTTATGACATTGGTTTTTTCTTTGGGTTATTTAAATCCGATTTGAAGTCTAATCTAATCTAATTTATTCATCTATAGAAATCAATGATGACTGTTGATATGAAAAGCAGAAAAATAATGGAAGGAGTTTCTACTTACAATTAATCAGGATCAATCTGGCAACATTAGTGAAGAAAATCAGATTGGGCCGATAATCTACAATTTGCGACGATGACGGCTTGAAAAATCTTGATGAATTGGGTAAGAAATATAAAGGATTTGTGATGATAATACTAATTGCTAGGGCTTGAGAAAGGGAAGAAACACGACAAAGGAATGTACGGCGATCACAATTTTATGTAATCACAGTACATAAAAGCACATAAAGAACAAAGTCATGGATTAATAGATTGTTACCTCTTTGTTTGATCGAAAATCACAATAAATTTTTGTTTTCCAAGATGCCTCGAATCCTCAATTATAGTAAATTGAGTTTCTTAAATCCTTTTTGTTGATCTATGAAAACCCCGACTGTGAGCGAACAAATTAAAATGGCGTGAATGAAATATAAAAAAAATTGAAGAATGGAAATGGAAAGAAAATTTGTTATGTATGAAGAGAAAATGAAAGAGAGAAGAAAAGAAAAAAGAAGTGCGCAGACGTAAAATTAAACAAGGGTAAATTTAGAAAAAGTAAAAAAGTATTATGTTCACCAGTCAATAATTGCCATATATGCAATTATTTAAAAAAATGTGTATATTTGCTAATTTTAACTACAACTATCCATTTCAATTTCAATTGTTTTAAATAACAAAACTATTAAAAATAATTACAAATATAACAAAATTTTTATCTAGACCGAATAAAACTATATAAGTCTATCGCGACCTATATAAATAGAAAGTAAAATTTTACTATGTTTGTAATTATTTTCACCAATTTTATCATATTTAAAAACATCCTATTAAATATTACTTTGTTATCTTTGCAACTAAAGATAGCAAAAAGATGATTAAAAAAAAGAGTAATATAGATCCAAATATGTTTAATTATATATGATTGAACTCCAACAAAATAATAATAATAATAATAATGATAAAAATCCAACAGTTACTGTTAAAACATCGGGTCAACATTGGATTTTAATGTTGGCAAATGCATGACATTAAAGAGAAACTAGGTTGGTTAATGTTAGAGGTATTCAAATGAATGGATAATCTGAACAATTTGGACTATCTAACCCAAAATATAAAGGTTGGATTGGGTTAATTTTGTTTTTGGGTTGTGTTGGGTTCAATTTTTTATATTTTTGTTGGGTTGGGTTGGATCGCGGGTGGTTAAAAGAAATTTGGGTTGACCCAACCCAACCCAAATTCTATATATATTAATAAAAAAGTATATCTATATTTCTCTTTGTTTAAAGTTTGATTACTTTTTATTGATTAATTTGAGAATTTTTAATATTTTTCTTTTAAAATTGTTATGATATTTGTCATTCTTTAAAGTTTGTAATAAATATAATAGATATTTAGTATTTAACATTTGAATTTTATGAGATTTTAGTTATTAGTCATGTATTGTAGATAAATTTACATATTTTTAATTAGAAAGAAAAAAAAAAGTTATAACCTGAGGTTAAGAAAAAAAAAAAGTTATAACCTGAGGTTGGGTTGTGTTGGAAACTTTATTTAAGTCTTTTAGGTTGCCAACCCAACCGTCCCGAATTTTCGGATTGGTCCAAAAAACATCCTCAACCCATCCAACCAAACTCATGTATACTCCTAGTTGGTGCAATGGACATCATTTCAACTGTTACTATAGCTCTACAACAACAACGACGGGTTCACTTAATAGTTGAGAGTAGCAGCTACAAACAATTAAGAGAAAATTAAGACAAGATAGAAGTATGATTGTATTGGTGTGTATATATATATATTAGAGGAGAAAGAATATTTCTAATGGGGATATGTGAGTGACATTAAAAAGAGGGATAAAATGGTTGTTGTTCGACGAGATTTCCAAAGAAATTTAATTCATTGAATTTGAATTTTATATTTGTATTGATTTCAATATTGTGAATAGAATCTCTAATATTTGATTCTTTGGTTCATTCTCTCAAAAAATAAATTTTAATCCTTGGGTTTGTTGATGTTCTTGGATCAGCCTATGACTTGTTAATCAACTTGGATCGACATCTGGCTTGTTGATCTGCTTGAATCATCCTTTGGAGTTTATGACTTGAAGAGCTTCGTAGAGAGTCTTCTAATATACTGGAAGTCTTCTGATCTTCAATCTTTAGATCTTCAGGAAAGTTTACACTCTTTAGAGTTTTAGTCTTTTTATCTTCAAAACTTCAAGAGGTTTGTATTCTTTAGAGCTTCAATCTTCAGAGCTTGTGAGCTTGAGAGCTTCGGTCTTCAGACTTTAGAGCTTTAGGGAGTTGTGTTCTTTAGACATTTAGAGCTTCAACCTTTAGATTTTCAAAACTTTGGAGCTTCAATCTTTAGAGCTTCATAGTTTCAACCTTCAGTGTTTTTCTATCGTGAGAGAAGTTATATTTTTCAAATCTTTAGAACTTCATTATTTGGAACTTCAAACCTTCATACATCTTTGGCTTTTCAGTTCTTCTAACCTTTAGAAAGTTGTAAACTTGAGATCAATTAGACATTCTATCTTCTAGAAGATTGTAATGTTGAGATTAATAAGAGCTTGAAAGCTTTAGAGCTTCAATTCTCAAGTTTTTAGAGTTTCAACACCTCGTTGTTAATAATTCTCAAGTCTATTTGCTTTTATGCTTAGGCTAAAGTTGGGCTTGGACTTGGGCCCAAACTTTTTTTTGGCCAAAATTTTTACCATAGGCTTAAACTGGGTTGGACTTTGGACCCCAACAACTTTAGTTCCTCGGTCCAATCCATTTTATAATTTCCACAATTAAACTTGGACTTTTATTGTGATAACATGGAAAAATTTGGTTACCAACAGTCGTCCATGATTGACATTATAGACATCTTTTTTTTATTATTATTTATTTCGGCTAAAAAAATTGCCCGTCATTGTTGTTGCATGTGAAATTTTTAAACAAAGGAAATAATTCGGGCACCTTTCTCAACAAAACTAATGTCTTAATCTGATTTAAATTCACATTTTTCAACTGATGTGGTCTATCAAGCTCTACACAATTTAAACAAGATGTTAGCTAACACTATGAAAACTTGAGTATCAAGTAATTGATATATTCTTGAATAAAAGATAGGGATAAAAGCTATAATTTTTAAAATAACAATCATATAGAACCTAAAAATATTCTAATTTAACCAACTATTTTCTATCTAATTTCTTTGAGAAGATATAATATTGGGAAAATAAAATATTGCATTGATGATGGAAAATAAAGTAATTCTACAATGTCGAATAAATATAAAGATCATTAAATGTAGACTAAGAAGATTTGTTTAATGAAAATTTGGACATTAAGAATGAGGATGTTGAAGATGGCGATTTTAACCAAAAAGATTATGATTTAAACTGACTTTGTTTAAGATCTTCCTCGAATGATGTAATAGAAGATCAGGCCATAATTAATCTCACCAACCAATTTGACTAATCTCTCCATTAAGATTTTGTACCCCCTAGAAAAAGAAGTTTGAAGATTTGTGAAGAATTTGGCCGCTTATATTATTTAAGTCCTTTGCCTTATTAAATATTAATATATTTGTTTTTGGTTGTTTTCAAATATAGAAAAATGAACTAAAATATTTACCAATATAGCAAAATTTTATTATCTATTCGTAATAGAATGCGATAGACTATTGTCTGTGTCTATTTACATCATGATAGACAATGATACTATTCTATCACGATTTATCATAGACTGTGACATTTTGCTATTATTGGTAAATATTTCCGGCAGTTTTGTAATTTAAAATATATTTTTTTATAATATATATATTTTTTTTTAAATTGAAAAAACGCCTAACTTTTCTGTTGTCCGGAGATCATGGTGGATCCTCCAAGCTCATTCCCTTTTCAACTAATTGACTCTCTTTGAATCTAGCTAATTCAATTTTTTCTTTTCTTTTTTTTTTTTTTTTTTAATTTTATGCGAATTTCTTAATTCATTTTAAATTAAGTTATTATATATGTGTACTACGATTCTTAGGATAAACATGGATTGATAGGGGTCATTAAGATGTGATTTTTGATCATAACTAAGGTGAATAAATAATAGAATGTTTCCTTTCTAAAATAATAATAATAATAATAATAATAATAATATCTCAACCTTTTGTACTAATAGAATAAAAATAATAACAATACAATTATTATTCTATCTAACTTAATATGTGTTTGAAGAAAAAAAAAAAAAAAAACCTAGTATATAAGGTGAGTTTAGTTCAATTGACATGAAATATATGTTGACAATTAAGAGGTATGTGATTGGAATCTTAGTTTCATACTCTTTATACTCCTATTGTAATTTAAATAAAAGAAAATTCCAATGGATAGCTAAAAACATAAGGATATTTGCAAATATATAAATGGTTTTCTAAAATTGCAAATATAGCACAAAATTTAAACCCTAATTCTCAGTTTTTTAATATTTTCTACCTGAAAACACTAATTTACCTCATCATGGTGTTTAAGGGACCTATAAATGTTGAATGTTACCTGCTCGTTATTGACCCTAAAGGTTAACTTACCGTTTTGCATGTTAATCAAGGCCCTACCAGTGGCCAGGAATAGTTTCCCTAGTATAATTGGGGTTTTAGGGTCCTCTTCCATATTAAGAACCACAAAGTCTGTAGGAAAAATGATTTTTGTCAACTTTTACTAATATGTCCTCTACAATACCATGGGGGTATGTGAGGGAATGGTTAGCCAACTGTAGCGAGATGATAGTCAGTTGCACTTCGCCAAGCCCAAGCTTCCTGCATATTGACAAAGGCATAAGATTAATCGATGCACCCAAATCACACAATGCAAGAGAGACAGATAAACCACTAATATTACAAGGGATAGTAAAACTCTCGGGATCTTTAAGTTTCTAGGATAGTTTCGTCTGCAGTATTGCACTGCACTCCTCTGTCAAGTTCACAATTTCAAACTTCTCGAACTTCTTCTTCTTTGAAAGCACATCATAAATTTAATGTAATTAGGCATTTGTTCAATAGCTTGAGCGAAATGAATATTTATATGAAGTTCCTTAAAAATTTCTAAATTTTTTGAAAATTGAGCTTCTAAATTTTTTTATGTAAACTTTTGAGGGTAAAGGAATTTTAGAAGGAATAGCAAGGAAAGGATTAGAATACTTCCCTAAATCAGCAGCTATAAGTCCATCATTCTCTTTTCCCTCAATCTTATCTTCTTTATTCACAACCTTCTCTTTTTTGAATTCCCTTTTTCTCAATATTTCTTCTCTCATTTCAGCCTCTACAGTGGGAATCACTAATGGTCTGGCACTCCTAAGAGTCACCCTTTGCATTGCTCCTGTTGATTACCTTTGGAGCTGTCAGAGGAGTCACCCTTCTGCATGTTGCTGATAGTTGTGGTCATCTGCCCAACTTGTGTCTCAATGTATTGAATGGTCTTCCCATAGCTGGCCACTATATTCTCTAGTTGACTCGTTCTATTTCTTGACTCCTTGATGAAGTATCCCAATAACTTGTCTAAAGAAAGCTTCTTTTAAACTTACTGACCAAAATCCGAAGGAGGATGCAAAGCATTTCTAGGGTTAGCATAAGAAAAATTTTCGTGAAAACGACAACCTGGGTGGTAATGGGAGGCCAAATTTTGTGAATTCAGAGAGTGGTGTCCTTGCTGGCCTTGACCTCTATGCACATAGTTAACTTGTTGCACCTCAAGATCCTCTAATGTCGAACAAGCATTAGTCGCCGCCATCGATGCTATTGATTGCTGGTTACCTGAAACAATAAGCTTACTAACTGTTTTAGCGAGGGTGGCCATTTGTGCCTTTAGTGCAGCTACCTTATCAAGTCCATGTAAGCCAATGACTCTAGTGGTCGATCTCTCAAATGGCCAATTATAACTCGTTTTGGTCATGTGTTCCAACAATGTTCGGCCTCATTGTAGTTTTAGAACAAATTGATTCTCCTGCAGCAGTATCCAAGATGGATTTTGTCATACTAGACAGATCATTGTAAAAAAATTGCATATGGAGCCAGTTCGGATATCCATGTTGTGGACATCTCCGCAATAGGTCATTTTATCTCTCCCAGACTTCAAATAATTGTTTACCTTCATTCTGCTTGAAGGTGCCTATTTCAGTTCTGAGCCTCATTGTCTTTGCTAATGAGGAAAATTTATTCAGGAACGCTTGGGCTAACCCATCCCACGTAGTAATGTTGCCTGGCATAAGAGACTCTAGCCAAGCTTTGGCCTTATCCTGCACAGAAAACGAGAATAAACATAAGCGAATGACATCAGGAGTAACACCATTTATCTTTACCGTACTGCAAATCTCCAAGAAGGAGTGTACATGCCTATAAGGATCCTCATCTGGACTCCCTTTGAATGCACAATCTTGAGCCATCTGGATATGACCAGGTTCAGCTCGAAGTTGTTGATGTCAAGCGATGCCTGCACAATCCCAGGTTGAGTAGTATGGACTGTTGGTTGAAAGTAGTCCCTAATCGTTTTGGTTTCTGCTTGCTAAGCCATGGAATTGAACACTAGTCTTAAATTCCTCCTTAAGTTTCATCCAAAAGGTATGTTCAATCTCTGAATCGATAGGCAGGAGTTCAGCCCACCAACTACGTTGCATGCACTATAAAAACTAAAATAAAAATTATTCACAAAATAGAAAATTAAAAATTAAATACACCCTAAATTAAAATCAATCCTCTTGCCTTAATATTAGCCAAATTAAATAAGATAAACACCCAAGCAATGGCGCAAAAAACTTGATAAGACGCAAGCGCACACTATCAAAGTAATAAAAATAATTCAAACAATTGCGTAACATCCCCAGGGAATTATTTATTCAATCTAACTAACTACTAGACAATTCTCTTAACTTTATTTAGGGATTCTGACAGGGTGATTTGCGAACAATAAAGTTAAAAGAAAGCAAATAAATGTTCAACTAGAGACTCACTTGACGAAGATGTCTTAGGGAATTGATTTCGTTCAATGTTGTTATGGATACAATATATTTTTTTTTTCAATAACAACAATGTGTTAACTTAAGCCTAAAAGATCTATGATCCAAGTTTCCTCTTACGGCTCCATCCTTTTTTATGTCTAAAGGCCAATTCCATTTTCATGTAATTGAAATCAGTAACATAGCATTAAGCCTCTTCGTTATTAGCCTGAAATGTTTTCCTATCATTTACATGCATAATTGAACACTAGTTTATCATGCTAGTTCCGGTTAACAAATCTCTCTCTTAAGTAGAATTAACAACCTTAAGACAATCAAATAGTGATCAAGCATTTCATTAATTGGGAAAGAGAAAACATGATAAAAGCCAATGCATTATATTAATTGAAATAATCAAGAACCATCCATAAACAATATTGAAATCAATCAAACCCTAGAATTAAAAACTAATTTAGTCACTTATATTCATAATGTAAACCCTAAACATGTTGTACAAAGATAAAAGGAAAGAAATTTAAGAGGAAAGAATTAGCTATTGATCAATCCATTGCCGATAATACATCCACATCTTCTACTTGATCCAACTTTAGTCAACTCCTTGATTTGGCTCTAAAAGTATCACTAAACGGTAGCATCTCAGCCTCTTTGGAAAGCCCTAAGTGATCCCAAGTCGAACTCCCCTTCAAATGACGACAAATAAGAACTAATATAGTGTAATACCCTATCTCCAAAAACCTAAGTATTCATATGATTAGTAAGGATAAAAGGATAAAAGTATGTGGATTAGCGGAACTTTTAAACGATTGTGTAATTATTGAATTGTGGCCAATAAATTCTGTGCGTTAAAATGAATGGTATTAAGAAAAAGAGTAGACATATTTCTGGAAATTAGGCTGACGCATAGATGGATAAGTTATAACGCATGGTTATACTTAATTTTTGAAATTGTTAAGCTATGAGAATAGTTTTGGAAGGTGGTAAGTTAAATGGGGTGATGTACCCTACGTTGACGAAGCAAGGTTGGTCAGAACTACCAGATGTGGAAAGTATCTTACGTAGGAAAAGTTAGCATACGCTGGAGAAATAGTTATTTAAGAAAAGTAATGTGTTGAGTGTTGTATAGAGCAATAGTGAATGGAGGTGAAGGAACAAGAACTGAGTATGGATTACGGCTATGCGTTGGTAAGCCTAGCATGGGAAGCTAGTGTAAAAAGAAGAAAGTAGACTATTACCATAGAAAGATGGAAGAGTTGTTATTTTAGGAATGTCAGACATTTAAAGGTGTTATTATGCGTTTGGAAGAAAAGAAGGAGCCTGACTAAAGGTTGTATTCAACTTACGTTACATTGAGAAGAATACCTTGAATTGGAGAGTAGTTGTATGCGATAGGCTAAAGGTTAATAATAAATTAATAAGCCATGAAATGGATAACAACTATGCGCTGAAGGTTTACTATAAAGGATCATTGTGCTGATTGGGAAGTTCTTTAGTACAACAAGTGCAAAAGAGGTCGCTACGCGTTATAAGTGCTATGAGATGTTAAACGTTAAAGGATCATTATATGCTAGTAGGACTTCAGCGATTAGTAAGGTCTTACTATGCGTTGAGAAAGTTATGTGGTGAGAAAATATTAGCTATGCGTTGAGGAGTTCTGTGTTAAGGAGAGCTATAAGCTATGCGACTAGGGGTTTATGAGTTGATGGTGACTACCATTGGTTATTAAGTTATACACTGAAGAGCTTAACTTCATGATAAATGGAAAATGTTACCACGATCTCGGGTAAACGCATAGGAAGAAGTTAAAGAAGGAAATGGTTAAAGGAATAACCTTGGTATATGACTCAAGGACGTATAGAGGGAAAACCAAGGGACTTTAAAGGAAGATGGTCATGGACGCGGGATGAAGTAAAGATGAATGCAATAGGATAAACGCATAAAGAAAGAACTTGAGTTGGATGTGGTAGTCAAGGGTAAACCACATTGTCAGAAGGGTATAATTGTACAAAAGAGGGATTTGTAGTTAAGAATGAATATAAGAAAAGGGAGTCGAATGCATATAGTATGCGATTAAGGAAGATGTGTGATATTTTATGGTAAGCTAAAACGTATAGTAGTATGCGTTTAGAATTCGTACACCTACTTGAATGTGAAGGAGAAATGAAAATTAAGGTAGTAAAGCTGAGAGTAGTAAAAGGGAGTAAAGAAGTTAAATCTGGAAGAAGGTTCCATGAACGCATAGGAACACAGAGTTGATTGGGTAGTTGTGTATTGGAACATAACGGATGCATAAGGTAAGCCTATATGCCAGGTGGCTACACATAATTGTGACACCATATCAAGTAGGAGGTGTTAGAAGGCATGCTAAGTATTTCATGTAAGGTGACACTTGGACTAATGCATGATTAATTAAGCATGCAACATGACATGTGGCAAACAAGTGGCAGCAGAAGAGGAGAGATAGGATGACAAGCCCTTTATAAATAGGACCTTGAGGGAAAAGTAATGACTTGATGATTCAGTGGTAAGAATCCTTGAGAGAATGAAAGAAAGAAGGCCGAGGAAGAAGACATTCTTGACACTTAAGTCAGTTGGTGTTAAAGAAGTTGTCTTGCGTCGAAAAGGGTGAACCTTGCATTTTACACGAACTCAACATTTAAGGTGAACACCACGATGCGTTCGAGTTAGACCTTGCGTCCAAGGAAGGTCAACGCATCCGAAAGAGTAAGAAGAGTTAGTCTGCACCTTGCGTTTAAGGGCAGGGTTGCGTCCAACCGGTTACTAGAGACAGTTGCGGTCTAGGAGCTCAAACCTTGCGTTCAAGGAGCTCGGGGAAAACGGGGATTTGAAGGAAAAGAGGAAAATCTCTTAAGTAATTGTGAGTGACTCTCTTCTTCTTTCAAAACTAAACTTTGTTGAAAATGTTCTTATGTGATATGGTTTTGTGATAACTAATTTCATGAAACGCATGATGTTTGATCATATTGTTTAAAAGGCATGTTTTATCTGATTATTTTACTATATTGGAAGGCATGTTGCAAGATATGGTTTACCAAGAAACATCCTGTTTTCTATAAAAGGTTTCATATGAATGATCTATTCAAACTGATTGATTAAATGTTTAAGAGGAGGCTCAGTGCTTATCTCCTTGGGAAGACTCGTGAGTTTCTCCGGGACCCAGTACTCAAGGACATGAGAAGGTACATGGACAATTCGTCATATTCCTATGTGCACATAGAGGTTAATCTGGCTAGTGCGTCGAGTTTGCTCCGCATCGAGCCAGGGATGATTTCGACGTTGGGTGTGTTGAGCCTTGCTCCACCCCCAACTAAGGTTGTTTTCGACGTTGAGAGCGTTGAGTCTTGCTCCGCCTCAACTAAGGGAAAAGATCGAAAAACCAAACGGTTTTCTGTTAAATCATTCTGGAAAACAATTCTATTGATTTGAAACAGATTTACGAGATTGAAAAAGTTTTGAGGAAAATCTGTTTCTGTTGAACTATCGAGTTAAATCTTTGTTTTAATGCGTATTACTAGAACATGTCTGTTTTCGAATAAAAGATAGTTTTACAAAACCAGTACTCATGGGGCTTAGCTCACGTTTTCCTATGTTTTTCTAATTTTTCAGGTAACAAGCAAGTTCAGGATGCTTTGCCTACACAAGAACCTCGTCTGGGCTGTCTTACGTGATTAACGATTGGACAGTGAACCTTTCAGAGGAGTCAAGGTTGCTGTCTTCACATCTTCTCTTGGGTTAGGGAGGATAATCCGGGAGGGGGTGTGATATATAGGTTGAAAATCGATGTAGCGTCACAATGCTATAAGTGAGCGTTGCGACCTCTTTAAAAAAACACATGAAAAAATCGGAGCGTCGCGACGCTCCCGCTCCCAAGTAGCGTCATGACGCTACTTTGCTTTGAAGCCTTGAGATTTTGCGCCAAGCACAGCGTGCCTCCGTGCTTTTTTAGCCCCCTTTTGACTTATGTTTTGCCCTAGTTCCAAGTTTAATCTATTGTAGCGGTATTTTGGTCATTTTAAACTACATTTAGCTCGTTTCGGTCTGCCTGCTCATTTTCTAGGAAATAAATAAATAAAGTATCAAAGAGCTCATTTAAGCAATAAAACTAAACAAAATGTCAGCCTAAGAAAACGCAATTTAGGTGCTTTTCAAAAGATGGAATTTGTCGCCCAATTCCGGTCCAAATATTTTAACTGTTCTTACCAAAACTGTAATAATGGCAAGACCGAGTAAAACACAAGGAGCTCTCAAATTTCTCAATTAAATTGCTTGCAGTCCTAGGGTAACTAGTGGGGTTTTTTAAGAAATTTTGTTGCAAATGAAATTAAGACAACCTAAAACGATCACGAAGAAATGATTAAAAATAAATGTATAAAAGCTTAGCTTGGGTTGCAACGGAGTTTCCCTATTCAAAATATTTGATCATTGATTTCTCATTATCAAAATCAATTAATTGCTTACTCATACCTAGTTTAATTAGAATTTCTAATCAAACTGTCATAATCAACTATCTAGTTTAATTCAAGAAAATGAAACACATGCATAATCGAAATAAGCTAATTGCATTACGATCTAAGGCACGCTAGAAGGAATATTTAATTGAAAACGCCATGATTAAATATTCAATTGGTTCGATCTTAAGTTGGTTAGAACAATACTAATCAAGTTGATTTGCAAGTCAACATAACTTATTACTTCTAGAGATTAACATACAATCTATTGTCATGCATTGCATATTATTCGAAGCGATGATTATAAAATCTAATTCATAATAAAAACATAATTGAACTAGCAATACAATATTAAGTTTGATTCAAAATCTCACAATTACAACGAAGTTGAGAAAAACTCCTAAACACCCAAGCTAGAATAGTACCTTAGCCCATAATTGACATACTGATTAATGGGAGAGAGTTTTGATGCATAAACTGACCAAAAAGGGAAGGGAAAAAAAGAGAGAATACATGGTGGAATCGGTAAAAAATGACTGGAGATCGAACTGGTAACCTATATAGTCGGAGCGTCACGGCGTTGTTGCAATTCTATGCACGAACAGACTTTGGAGTTGAAAATATAATACTAAGTCTTTGGTGTATCAGTAATTTATCGACGCTCATTCAAAGTATATTTAAATTGTAACATAGATGTACTATAGTATATTGGTAGTCATTAAAAACTCACAATCTAAATCAATTTTATGTATTGTGTTGGTGCATTAATAGTATATCCAATACTCATTCAAAATTTAATTTCAAGTATATCACACATGATTTAAAAATGCAATTGGCAAGTGCTTTTCCTTGTGTGAATCCTATTTCAATGGGAACTTGATGAGTTGATCCGCAACACTTTTTGACTGATAAATATGGTTTATGAATGATAAATTTGGCATATCCATTGTATGACTTATATAGTTTGTGTTTGGTATATTAGTCAATTGATATACTAAATATAAAGTACATGAGATGACTGATATACCTGATACAAAGTATATTAGATATACTATTGATATACATGTTGATACACCCATAAAAGTAAATTTGGAATAATAAGAAATAAAAATCTACTTTCATGTATTTTTGCTATATTTGCAAAATTTGAAAAACTATCGGTAAATATATATATTTAATTGCTAAAAAGACTTGATTAATGTTAACGGAAAATAATTTTTTTCACATGAAAAATATTAATTGGATCATTGGGACAACACCTAAATATTTTTCCTTTACATCTAAGCGATTTAACTATAATGATATTTTTGTAAAAGTGTTTAATTATTAATTATTTTAATATTGATTCCACGCTTGTATAAAGAAGCTTTTTTAAAAAAAAATAATAATAATAATTAAAAGTGTTTTTAATGATAGATGTTTTTACTTTTAAAATGATCAAATTACTTAAAAGGGATTACATATTTGAGAAAAAAAAATTAAATTAATTCTTAAACAATTTAAAATCAATTCAAAATCATATTGATAATTTTATTCTTACTTTGGAATAAAATAAAATAATCGCACAATTCTTCTTAAATAAATAGAGAAAACAAAGAGAGATGAGAAAAAAAATTTCATACTAATTTAAAAGCCACCACATTTTATTTGATCTCAACAATTTTCTATAATATTACATTCATTTAAAGAAGTTTGAAAGACATGTCAAAATGATATATTAATTCTTTAAAAATAAAATTCTAATAGGTGGTCGAAATAATTTATTTACTTATGAAAACTTGAGGTTTAAATTAAATTCTATCTATTTCTTTTTTAACAAAATAGAGGGTGGAAAAAAGCCTATAAAAAAGGAGGAAAATTAGGCTAAAAATAAAAATAGAAGAGAATGTTAGACAATGAGGGAATAAAGATTTTATAGGGATAAAAAATAATTAAATTGAAAAATTTTGAATGAAGGGAGTAAAAGTTGAAAGATAAAGAAAATAAAGTTAAAAGAAGCATAATCAAAATGTAGGAAGAAAACTTTAGGTGATGGAGTGAAAAGAAAAGTTAGCATGAGGGACAAATAATAATAAAAAAATTAAAAAAATTAAAAACAAAACAAAAAAGCCTTTCTTCTCCTACCAACCCACATTTTTGAGTTTGTATGACATTTGTATCTAACATTCAAAATTTTGTTTTGAAAGATAAGGAATTATAACTACCAACACAAATTAGTGGGAGGTTTGCTTACTTTTCCAAAGTCAATGCATGCATAACCTTAGGCCACCCTCTTTAGACATATTTGAAACAATAAGGACTCTTTTTTGGCTAAAAAAAAACTTTTTGAGCCCAATATTGGAATGAGAAGAAAAATGTAAAGTATAATTCCTACCCAAGTTCACCACTTACATATATTCACTTTTTCAAAGCCTATGTATGTCACATATTCTCCCAAGATACATCAAATCTATCCTCTTATTGCTTAAAAGAAGATGAAGGTGGAGAGAATGAGTTATGAATGTATGCGTCCACTAAAAGTCTTTTCTTTTAATTAGATAGAGTATGAAGCATATGATCATTTATTTTGGATTGTGCAATCTTTATATATATAAATCGATATTTCATCATATACAACTTTCAATAATAACTTTTTTTTAATGTGGATATGAAATTAAAATGGTGTAGATTCAAAAACTAAACGACACATTATAATTAGAAAATTTGTATCAATATTTCAACCCATATTTAAATTATAGTACTAAAGTGATGATTTAATTTACCCAAAATGATACATAGTTTATATTCAATTTAAATTACTATAAGTTTTAGTATTTCTTTTCCTGGATTTCTACTAGTATCTTTTTTTATTTTGATAAGAAGTCATTATTCGTAGCTGCTACGATCACATAGTGGGAAAGAAGCACTAAATTGTATGTTTTACTTTTCTTTCTTTTTTTCTTTCTCCCCGTAATTCCATTTTAAAAAGTTGAATATATATATCCTTATCATCCTAGAGTACAGTATGTCTCTTCTTACTTTTACCTTTTGTATTTAAATTTATTTATTTTCTAGTTAGAGATTACGTGTTGAGAATATTTGTTTAAGTCTATGGTTTAATTATGTCTTTGCATCTGCCATCTCATTTGTTGGTTGTTTCTGAAAAGTATTGTTTCTGTGAAATATTTGTTTCATAACTGGAAAATCATGTTTGCCTATTCTTGCTGATTTATTGTCTTTCTTGAACGCGACATAATGAGAATTTGTGTTGTTCACATGTTTTTCTGTCGTGCATATTTAAGAAGAGGTTGATGGTCTTTCTAGGGTTCGTCGTTCATGAGAATTACTTAAGTCATTGTCTTGGGAGAGTTTTTCACAAGTGTTTTAACTTTTCATTGAAGAAGGTCGTGTTGCTGTAGATCTTGAGACTTATTTTGAATTGTATTGGTTTATTCGTTATCAACTTGAGAATGGATTCTCAAACTTAGGGGAAGCTTAAACTAACCAATTGGAGTGGTCTTCGTTTGATGTGGGAAAGATAATGATGTGCGAAACCGCAAGTGCACGAGTCAAGTTATAATATAAAACGGTTTAAGTCCGAGTATCGTATCAACTAGGGATTAAATTGGATATCCTAAACTTATCTATTCAAGAATTGAGTTGATTTTATCTAAGGAATGGAAATCAAATTTGGATTTTGTATTTTGAAAACAAATAAAATAAAAGAAAGTGAAAATTCAAGGAATAAGAGTGTTCTAGGGTGTTGATGTCATTAATTACTTCATTAAGTCATGCTTTAGGTCTTCATGGAATTATGTGCAAACAATATGCTTTAAGTCTAGAGACTAATATCTGGTTTATTTTCTCTTAAAAACAACCCTTTCTTATGCAACTTAATTAATTACTAATCTCTTGAAACCAAATTGAGAGGCATAGCATTAAGATTAGTCATAGATCCAATTAGACATACAACCACTCAATCATACATCTAACCTAACAATTATTGATGATCATTTAAGGCACAATAGCATTGAAAAACATATCATTCAACAACATCCATGAAAAACACTAAATCATTAATTTAAATCATAATTAAATCATCCAACACCCTAAAACAATGAGTTTAGGCACCATAGCCATCAAATACATACTTGCATATGAGTTCTCAAGTATAAAAGTAAAAGGGAAAGAGAAACTTAGGAAGAAAGCCTCGCAAATTGCCAGCCTCGCAAATTGCCTCTCGGCGTTGGACTCCTTCAATCTCCACTCGGTCGGTACCTCGGGTTCTAGAATGGCCTTCCAATCTTTGTGATAGCAAACTCACCCTTTTAGGCTCTATTTTTCTCTAAGTTTTCATGTCCTCTTGTGTGTCTAGGATTGCTGAAAACCCCTCAATTTATAGAAATGGTGATCCAAAATATTTTCCAAATTTGCAAATTCTTCAAATAAGGAAAGTTGGCGTCTTTGCGCTCTTGGAGAGCACAGCGACATTGTCCTTCGTAATAGGGGCAGCGTAACGATGCTCTAGGGCAGCATCGCAACGTTGTCCATCATCATTGATTAGCTTCAAATTACTGCATAGCAACGCGATGCGACGCTCCTGCCTCTTCCAAAATTTGATGCTCTTAGATCGAGAGCGTCCAGGCAGCGCAGCGACGTTCTTGGCTGCGCTGTCCTGTTTTCAGGGTTTTTCCATCTTTTCTTCTACTTTTCATTCGATTTTGGCTCGGTTTGGTTCATTTGGCCCTTGACACTTAATTTCTCCATAATTATCTGAAAACCACTAGCAAACACATGAAATCTAATAAAAACATCTCTAATTTAAGATGACAAAAAACACTTTTTAATTCTTTTTAGATAAGAGTCTTGTTGAGAGGGAGTCTCACAATTAGGTGGAGACTAAGTCATATTGAGATGGAGTCTCACATTTGTGGAGAATCTAAGTGATCGTTCACTAATACATACACTCTTAAGGGAAGCTTGAGATTATTGAGAGGGAGTCTCAAACTTTTAGGGAGCCTAAACTACAAGAAAATTTACCTATCCCGATGAAAAACATCCATAAAAAGTGGTCGGTAAAAAATGGCTCTTCTGACGGTTCAAAGTCCTGTCGACAATAAATGTGTCTCCACCGATAGTGGAAATATAGGCGTCGGTAGAGAGAGGCCTATGTCGACGACATTTTAATTACCCGTCGACACAGGAGGCCCTTTGCCAACGGTGAATTATTGCTATTGGCGAAAATGGGCCAATGTCGACAACATATTACGTGCCGACGACATAGAGTGGGATTTGCTAACACCTTACTTATGGCATCGACAGTTCTAAGAATAAAACCCTAATTTTATTTCTCATTTCCCTCTTCTTCCCATGTTTTTTGTGTGTTGCCCAACCTCCCTTGCTCTCCCTCTCAAACTCGATGAATCCCAACGACTTCTCTCCCTCTCCCTCTCAAACTGCCACGAGTCTCCCTCTCCATCTCAAATCCACCGTCGCTCCTCTCCCTCTTCCTTTCCAACCCACTGCCCCTTCTCCCTCTCCCTCTCCCTCTCTAACCCGCCACCCTATTCTCCCTCTTATCCCTCTCAAACCACCAGCCAACCACCACCCCGTTGGATTCAGCCTGCTAGCCATCTTTCTCTATAAGTCTTTCATGAAATATTTATGGATTTTTAGTTTTTATTTTGAAATTTTTGAATTTTTTGGTATGGTTGTTTAGATTTGCATTTTTGTTTAAATTTTAATTTGGTGTGATTTTCATTTTTTTGTTATTGATATTTGCATTGTTGGTGTGATTTGAATTTTTAGTTGTTAAATTATTTGGAAACACTTAATATGGTTGTTGAGATTTACATTAATGGGTGTGATTTACATGTTTGGTGTTGGTGTTGAGATTAATGAATATCTTGTTATGTTTTATTATTTATTATTATTATTATTATTATTTGTTAAAGATTTGGGGATGTGATTTAAGTTTAATTGTTGGTTTGAGTTTTGATTTTAATTGTTATATATTTATGATTATGGTTCATAAAGACTTTAGGTATGAATATTTTGTTGGTTGTGGATTATGATTTTATTGTTGGTTTGAGTTACATTTTGTATTGTTTGTTTGAGATTAATTCTCACTAAAAGCAATCAAAATTAAAGTTAGCAAAAAAAAATATATATATATAGTAACAACAATGAAAAAGAAAAAGAATGTAAGTTTATATGTTTAAGAACTTGAAACCTCTCAATAGTTATTTTTAACACTAGCCTCAACTTTATATGTTAGTTAAAACTAACAAATTTCTTCCCTTTAATTCTCACCAAAAAGCAATCAAAATTAAAGTTAGCCAACAAAAAAAAAAAAGTAACAACAACAAAAAGAGTGAACAAGTAATTGAGATAAAAAATTTAAAGAAGCAACTTGACGAACAAAAGGTAGAGATTCAAGAAGAGAGAGAAACAAGGAGTGCAACAAGAGCAGAACTTATGGCAACAAAGACAGCGACAAACGTTTTGAAAGATTTAATGAAACAATTTAGGATTTACAAGGAGCAACTTCAAAATAGGTACTATAATTTTTTTTTTTTTTTTGTATATTTGCCAATCTTTTAGGGAATGCTTACATATGAAGACTGTTTGAGATTTTTTGCTATCTTGTAATTATGGTAGCAACTGTAATAGATTAATATTTAAGGGAGTGCTTACATACACCATTGTTTGAGATTTGTTGCTATCATACACTTATGGTAGCAACTGAGATGTTCTTTGTATTGAATATGATATGAGATATTTGATTGCTTATAAATTTAAATCTATGTTATTTGTCTATCTTAAATATGAAGTCAAAGTTGGAATGAGATGTTTTATGGTTTATTTTATAAGTTTAGATCTATATGTTGTTATTTTGTCTTAAATGTGGGGTGATAAATGTGGGTTAGGATGTGTTACTTGACTTGAAGATGGAGAGAGATGTTCATTGATAGTTTATTTGTAAGTTTAGATCTATGTTGCATCTTTGTCTTAAATGTTCATTGATAGTTTATCTATTTATCTTAAATATGTATGAAAGTTGCGTTGAGATGTTTTTTTTTTTTAACTTTAGGGTGATAAATGTAGGTTGAGATGACTTTGAACATTAAAGTGAGAATGACTTTGAATGTTTAGATTTGTTCTTTCTATGTGGGTTGAGTTGTGTTATTAATGTTAAATTTGGAGTATTATTAGATGTTTATAATATGTCAAGTTCTTGTATATATATGTAAAGTTGTTTTTGTGCCATATAAGTTTGTTATATATGTTTTTTTTGTTATAATTATATCTACATTTAACTTTTTTTTTTTATTTGTTTTTCAGTACCAACTTTCAATGAAGATCACTTTTCTTGGCAAGCAAACTAGAAGTCCGTCTCAACTTTTTTGTAATGTGTTTGTGTTGGGACCAAATTACTGTTTTTGTTACGTAACTTTGTATGTCAAACTTTTTTTTTTTTTTTTGTTTATTGCAACTTTATTTTGGTGTTATATGAAACACTTATAAGACTTTTATGATAATAAAGAATAAATCTTCATTAGTATTTGATATAATTTGTTTGCTTTTAGGTACAAACTAAAGTAATGAACAAAGGATGTAAGTGGAAAAACAATGCAATTATAAAACAATTTTTTTTTTTTTTTAAATAGGCCTATGTTGTTCATATTATACAACAACCTTAAGTTTGTACTAGTTCTAAATACATTTGAAATAAACCTCGTATATCTTTAACATAATATTGTATATATTTTAAATAAACCTCGTATGAATACATAAAAAATGAAACAATGATAAAAACGAATATTTGTAACAATAATCATGCATTAAATACAATCCACCATAATTAGGGATTCTGAATTTTAAGTCAAAATACGAAATATATAATCAATAAAAATTTGTGACAAATTTGAAACTATTTGGAAAACATCTTGCCTCCCCTACTGCCTGTGGATCCTAGTTGCACGGTTTCACAGCCTACTACGCTTTGTGTTGGATCTCTACAGGAAGGTGGCAGACCTTTCCAAAAACTAACATGTAGGGAGACATCCCTGTTGGAGTTTTATAGGTCGTTCTATAGTTCCATAGAGCGTCATCCAACCTCAAACTCCAATCTTTTCAACTTGAATCTGCCATCTTTTCCAGGATAGATTTGATTTCCATGTTGGAAACCTCTGTTTGTCTATTGGTTTGAGGGTGGGAGGAAGTGGCTATGCAATGTTGTAGTCCATACTTATTCAACAAAGAAGCTATCACTTTGTTGCAAAAATGGGAACCTTAATCGCTGATTATTGTGTTGGGGAAACCAAACCTGTGCATATTGTTAGTTTTGAGAAAAACTGCAACTTTCGAATCATCAGTTATAGTGACTTTGGCCTCCACTGTTTAGACACATAATCAATAGCAAGTAAGATATATTTAAAACCACAAGAAGAAGGAAAAGGCCTCATAAATTCTAGACCCCAAACATCAAATAACTCACAAAATAAGACAAGGACCTGAGGCATCTCGTTCCTATAAGTTGACATCAATCACAAGTTTTGCAATAAAAATAGGTGTCCCTAAACAAAGTTTCCAAATAAAGCCCTAAGTCTAATAATTTCCTAGTAGTATGTTTGGGGTTGAAATGCCCACCACAAGCATCCTCATAACAGAAGATTAATACAGACTCAAACTCCTCATTAGGGACACACCTCTTAATAAATTGGTCAGAACAAAACTTCAACCAATAAGGTGCTTCCAACACATAATACTTAGACTCACTTTTCAGCTCGTCTCTCCTATGTTTACTTAAATCGAAGTGGAGGTTACTTATAACCTAATAATTTACCATGTCTGTGTACCAAGGAGTCACATTGACGTCGTCCACTTGTAAGAGGGCTTAGTCAAGAAAATCTCCATTAGACGGAAGACAATCTTCCTCACATACAAGCCTACTTAAATGATCAGCAACCCCACTCTCAGACTCTTTACGCTCTTTAATCTTTAAGTCAAACTCCTGCAAAAGGAGAATCCACCTTAATAGTTGGGGTTTTGACTCCTTCTTAGTCAGTAAGTAACTCAAAACTAGAGCATTGCATAAGTTGAAGGGCATCCTCCTCAATGCGAAAGTTCCATATGGGCAGTTAAAGGTTGTTTTCTCTTAGTTCTCCTGACTGGTGAGGATTTGATAAAAGCTTGAGAAACCATCCAAAAAACAGAAAAATGGTTTTCCTGCAAGACATTAAAGCATTTGATCTATGAATGGTATGGGGAAGTAGTCTTTCTTAGTCACATAATTTAATTTCCTAAAGTCTTTACACATTTGCCATCCATTTTGTACCCTAACAGGAACATCTACCCCTTTCTCATTTTTAACAACAATTTTACCTATCTTCTTTGGGACCACATGAATCGGGCTCAACCACTCACTTTCAACTACGAGATAGACTAAATCTGCCTCTTGAAGCTTAAAGATTTCCTTCATCACGACTCCCTCAAGGTGGTGTTCAAGCGCCTTTGAGGTTGGTGACATGGTTTGGCTTCATCTTCCAATGTTATCCTGTGCATACATACTGTAAGGTCGATTCCTTTGATATTAGCTAGGGTCCAACTAGTGGCCAACTTGTTTTTTTTCAACACCTCAATCAACTGCTCCTCTTGCTCATCTATAAAATCCCTTGCAATTATAATTGGCAAGGTCTCCTTCTCTCTAAGATAAACGTGCTTCAAGTGTTTAAGGAGTTGCTATAACTTCAACTTAGGAGCCTGCACAAAAGAAGGAATCATTCGTTCAAAAGAGTTTACAAGAGAGTCAGAATTACTTATAGGGTGTGATAGTGTGACAGAGGGAATCTCGTCCTAAGGTATAACATTCTCTGAATCATCATCAACACCATCTTCATAAACATCCTAAATAATTTCTTGTTCAAGAGAGTAAAAATCACCTATCTGACAAAAAGTGTGTCTAGTCAGTAAGGATCGTAATGACATCACAAATATTAAATTTTACAATCTTCCAATTGAACTCCACATATAATATTCCTTTATCTATATCTAATTTGGTCTTGGTCGTTTTCATGAATGGGTGACCAAGACAAATTGATGCTGTTGATGGGGAATTTGACTCTTCCATCTTAAGAATGTAAAAATCAATAGGAAAAATTAATTCATTTACTTGAACTAGGACATCTTCTACCACATGCCTAAAGGATGAATGAAAGAATGGTCACCTAATTGAATAATTACACCATTTTCATGGATGTCATTAAGCTTTCAATCCTGATATCCAAAGTAAGGCATCACATTGATAGAGCTCTTAAATCTAACATTGCCCTTTCTATCTTTGATAACTTGTAGAAATACAAGTTATTGTACTCTTTATTTGAAATAATTGGAGTAATTTAGGAGATGAACGCATGGATTTGAGAATTAAATTATGTAATTTGAATAACTTTACGTTAATGATGTTTACAAAAGCTTGTATCCTACAAATTATGAATTATATACCTTTTTGAATGCATGATATAGCTAAAAGAAGCCATAAACACCAAAGAACAAAAGAAAGATGCTGCAAGAATCATCAAGGCCACATTGTTTCGAAGATTAATGCGTCCAAAAACCAGGTGTCGAGAAGTAAAAGAAGTTTTAGATGCACGATAGAACCAATGAACCGATGACGCGATGAAGTCTGCGCAGCAAGGCATGGAATTAAATGCAAAGATGTCAAATAATCATGAAAATTACCTTTTTTGACGCCTATAAATAGCCTAAAGAAGCTTATGTTGAAGAGAGAAAGAAATCAGTGGGTGAAAACTCTGCTCAGATCTCCCTCAACCTCCATTACTGGCTTTACCTCGAGCTCTCTTATGAGAAGATTTTGAGTGAAAGTTCAGAGTTGCCTCTCAAAGAGTGAGAATCCACCCATTCACCTGTACAAATTGTATCAAATAGCCACCATCTCAAGCCTCCAGGCAGGAAGCAAGATATTGCCATTAGTGACTTGACGTCCTTTATTTCCATCTTTATTTCCATTTTGCTATCATTTTTCACCTTTCTACTTGTATTACGATTATGTCAACCGAAATACTTGCATATTTCTTTAATATAAGTTTGATTGATTCCATATTTCCATCTCTTGTCATCTTCAACACCTTATACCATGGATAATTAAATTTCTTAATGGGTTGAGTGAATGAAGCTAGTATTTTCTAAGTTTTACTTAAGTTGTTTTCATCTTGTTTAGATGTGTGCTAAAAACGTTGCATGAATCTATTGAACAAATAGGTTTAAGTAAATATGATCAATTGCTTGAGAGATAAGTGATTAACCTCTGTCATTTAACAAGAAAATAATCAACTTTAGAGATAAATTTGATCTTTTGTAAGAACTCATCATTCCCAATTTCGAGTTTGTAACATGAATGCATACCTAAGTGGTATTTAGAAATATGCTAGTGAAGACGTTTCAATCTTTTCCATGGATTTATCCATCACAACGTATGCTATTTTGATCCATTTTTGTACATAACAAATTTAACCATCTCCTTCATGCATCTTCAATCCACATGTTCATCCACCAATTTTTATACTCGTAAATTTATTTTTAGTTATTGTAAAGACACCTCAACATATTCTTTTTATATAATTATTTGTATAGTTCCCTGCATTAAATCAAAGAAATTTCTTAACATTAAATTGTTGCAAATCCCCGCATTCGACCTTGAACTCTCCAGGAAACATATTTTAAACATACACTTGGGTTTTTAATAGGAAAACTTGCGTTTAAATGAATCAATTTTTAGTAACTTCAATGCAGCATAAGGTCAATTTGATGCATCATGCATAGTCTATTTTCAATGCAACAATCTTCTTATTTCCTATGACATAAGGAAGGGAGAACATACTAGGATCTTTTTGTTTTTTCGACATATTTTTCTGCAAATTTCCAAAAACTGATTGACTTACCATGACCCATTCTTTTTCTTTTTTCTGTTACTTCCTTATACAAAGCTTCTTAAAAAATTTGGCGTATTTGGGATTTGCTTCACCGCATCCAAAAGCGAGATATTGAACTCCACCCTTTAGAATGTATCAAGGAGCTCTTTATCCACCACATCTTCTTGGGTCTCGCCAACCTACACGGAAAGGGGGCTTTAGGCACATTGGAACTCAAAGAAATAGGAGGCTTAAACCTTACTCCCTTTATAGATTTAGGAAGTGGTCCTTCTTTGGTAATGGGCCTAGGTGGGTGGGGTCTTCATCAGGCTGCACTACGTCGAGCACAGAAGATGGTTGTAGCTCCTTTCCACTTCTTAACTTGATGAAACTCAAGTTTTCTCTTGCGTTCACCTCAAGTTGGGAAGGAAGCTTCCTAGCTTGCCTTTCTAAGTTGCCCATTGAGGTGGCTAGTTAAGAGATTTGGTTCCCCAAGTCCGCCATCCCGCTCCTAGTCTCCTATTGAAATTTCATGCTTGGGTCAGCTAAACTTTTGACCATGTCTTCTAGGGACATACTTGAGCTCGAAGAAGATCCCTTAGTGTTTTGACTCTAGTCATTCTTGAAGGAATTGAATTCTCAGCAGAAGCGAATGACCGTCTTGTACCAATATTTTTCGTTTTGAAAATCTAAAACAAAAAACAGAGAATAAAAACAAAGAATTGGATAAACATCATAACTACCATGCTTTAAGAGGATTAAGAGAAAACAATACTCAACCTTTAAAGACTATCTTCTAGGTAGTTTTTTCTTCTCGTCACGAACTCCAACACCTTCCTTGAACAGAATGTACGAAGTACTCCTTGGGACATCACCAAGATGATCTTTCTTGCTATTCTCGAGGGAAGAACCAAAAGAAGTTGTGGGCTCTTTTTTTTGGTAAGGAAAGGAGAAAAATTGAAAGAGATTGAGAGAGGAATTTTTCAAAGAGTTCTCTTTTGAATTTCAAGAACACACGCTTATCTCTGTTGAAAGAATTTCCTTTCTGTTATTTGTCTGAGAGAGAAAAATAGGGAGTTATTTAAATAAAATTTAATATTATTAAATTTATAATATTAAATAAATATATATTAAATAATATTTAATATATATAATTAAATAAATTAATTAATTAATTATCACATATTTAATTTAATTTGAATCATGTTCAAATAATATTCTCTCAAATAACCTACAGTTTCAATATGAATCATATTCATATTAAATTTAACCTATAGTTTTTTTATAGGGATATTATCTTAAATGGCAAAACTGCTGAAAGTTTGTTTACAACTAATAGCAAAATAAACAAACTATTTGCGATAGATTGCGATAGACTAACACAGATAATAGTCTATCGCGATCTATCGCAGATAGACAGTGAAATTTTGCTATATTTGTAAATATTTTGATTCCTTTTGCTATATTTGAAAAGAGCCATTTTTTATATGAATCTTATTCATACGATTAATATTTGAATCGCATTCAAATATTTATCTCTCTCATAATAGAAATTATAATTTGAATCTCACTTTATATTATAATGTATTTATATACATTATATTAATTGTATCATATACAATTAATTCCCTTATTTAATTTGAACATTTCAAATTAATCCAAAATTAATTGATTCCTTTTCAAAAACTCTTCCTTATGAACCTATAAGTTAGAAACTCCAATGATATGAGATTAATTAATTAAACTCTTTAATTATTGTTTAATTAAATTAATCAATATTCATTAACGGTAGGTCACTCCACTAAAGATTTGTCGCTGCAGTCTTTGCACTATAGATATAATTCTGTGGGTCGCCACATGCTCGAGACGACACGGAACGACCAACATCCTTAGAAATGATTAATTTAACTTAAAAAGAAATAGGAGTCTCCACCAATCTTTTTTACAGTGTGATTTGACACCGAAATAGAGCAAATAATTTTCTAAATAAAAACTAACAAAAATAGTCTGTGAAAATTAGAGTTAGGTTTGGGAGTCATTTGTGTATGGGGAATGTATTAGCACCTCACAACACCCGTTTAGAAAACGTTGGTCAAATTCTAAATCTTGAATTGAAAATATTCTTTAATTGTTTTTAAAAAAAACAATGTCTTATGTTACCTCTCAATACTCAATATTTGAAGCAATGATCCCATAAAAAAAGTGGAACAAATTTCTTAACTATATTACAATCGAGGAAAAATTCCTCACCTAAGGAAAGTGATAAATTATTACATTTTCTCAAAATCCATCATAGGATATAGTTTTTAAATAAAGGTAGTTTTTTTAACATTAATTAAATTCATTTTTTCTTGGGATAAAAATCTCGGACTCCTAGAGATGTGGTCCCTCATCTTAAGAATTCTAGAAAATCGGACTCTTAAATATTTCTAGATTCTATTGTAGGAATTTTTTTTTAAGGAAAATGGTCTTAAAAACAAGTTATTAGAAAAATAATTGATTAGGAAACCTTTTGAAATCATAGATTAATTTTTGAATGTTTGAAAACACAAAAAGTGTAATTTTAAAGAAACATAAATAAATGATTTAAAAAGATTTTTATGAAAGATTTTAAAACTTAGATAAATTTAAATTAGAAGGATTTTAAAACTTTGAGAAATTTTAATTAGAAATCAAATAAAACTTAGTATAAAGGAAATTTATTATAAATAGAAAAAATATCAAATTATTTATAAATATAGCAAAATTTCAATTTTTATCTATGATAAACTATGATAGATCCAAATAAATATCTATTCGTGTCTACCTAGTAAAGTGATAGATGCACGTCTATCTGGTACAGTGATAGATGTTTATCTGGGTCTATCACAGATAGAAAGAAAAATTTTGCTATATTTGTAATTATTTTCAACTGTTTTTCTATTTTTGAAAACATCCCTAGTAAAAATATTATATAAGAAAAACATAATTAAAAGTATCATAATAAATTAAGCAAACACAAAAGGGCATAATAAAATTTAATAAAAACGTATTGAATTCAATCTCAAACTCTCGAAGAATTGGCTCCTCACCTCAATAAATTGAGAAAATATTACAATTCTCAAATCCCTCATAGGATAGCATTTTTAAAAGATTTTGTTTTGGAAAAAAAATAATTTAATTAAGTTCATTTTAGAAAAACGTCCTTGAAACAAATATTTGAGAAAAGAGATTAAAACCCATTAACAAAATTCAAGTAGAGGTAATTTCAAATATTTGAAAACAAACATAAGAGTGTTCTTGAGAAAATTTACTTAAAAAACAACATTAATTTAAATTTTACATAAAAAACAACATTCATTTAAACAAACCTAAAAATATACAATTTAACAATGTTTTTAAAGTAATAAACTGAAAAGCAATAATATTTATAAATATATTAAAATTTTAATAAAATATATTGGAGCTCGATCTTAGACTTTCAAAGAATCAACTTTCTCACCTCAAAATTTTAAAAAATCAAACTCCCAAGCATTTATAGAATCCATTGTCGAATACTTTTTTACAAAATAGAAGTAAGGATTAAAAATATTAGTCTAACATGTTTCATATATAAGATGAATATAATAAAATAACAAGATAAAAAATACTATTGATTAAATCAACTACTTACAAGTAAAATGGATGAATATAAATAAAATACCAAACAGAAATCTAAAACTAAGAAAATCTGAACAAATTCAAAATAGAAATCTAAATTTTAAAATAAGTTAAAAGTAAAAAAGAGAAAAAAAAAAACTAAAACAATTAAATTAAAAAAAAAAAAAAAAGGTGTACATTATTAGGTAGCTGACATGACTAACACATGAGAAGGTAAATAGAAAAAGTAAAAATAAATATAATAATAATAATAATAATAATAATAATATTATTATTATTATATTAGAACAAATTAAATTAAATGTTCATTATATAAATGAGTTTAGTGGCTAAAGGCATATGTCTACTAATGACACATCTTTAGTGGCCATGAAAAGCCACTACCTATAAATAGAAGATTTTGATGAATTTTGAAAGACACATTGGAGAAAAAATAAGTGAAAGACACATTGAAAAGAAAATAAGTGAAAAGATTTGAGAAATTAGTGAAATCTTATTTTCCATAAAATCTCACTTTCTTTTTTTTATTTTAATTATTATATTTATTTTATTATTTTATTATTATAATATTATAATTTCTTGATGTTTGTAATTCTATTTTTCCGACTTTTTGCTCATCAATTTTCAAAAAAAAGAAAATAATAATAATAATAATAATAATAATAATAATAATAATAATAATAATCGGATGAGCAGCAAATTAGCCGCCTGTTAACGCAGCACAGACATCACCATTTTTTTCTAAAACATTTCATAATAACAGCAATAATAATAACAGTAAATAAATAAATAATTTAAAACTAATATATTTATTCAATCTTCCACTCTCAATCCCTTCCATTTTTTCTTTTATCTTCCAACTCCATTTTCTTCTTCAACTTCTGTACTAATTTATTTTTATATTAAAAAAAAAAAAAAACACAAATGAGAAGCTCCCTTCCTTCCCTCACCGATTCTTTTAAGGCCCCAAAGAAGAAATCTCCGTCAATGTATGTAACTCTTTTTTTCTTTTAGTGTCATCTCTATTTTTTTTTTCTACACACTTTTACGTCATTTTTTTAGTAAAAAAAAAAAAAAAAAAGAAGCTAGAAAGAAAATAGGTGATGACGGAGAAGATAAACAAAGAACAAATAAAATAAAAATAACTATAAATAAATAAACTGAAAATAAAGTAGACAATAATAATAGATTTATACTAAATACAAATTAAAGTAGATGGGCATTCATACAATAAAAATATATAAATTAAAAAAATCATAATAATAGCAACAGAAGTACTCATTTTTCCTTGTACCTTCCCTTTCTCTCTATTTTTCTTTTCAAGGTCACCAACAGAAAAGAAGAAGGCTCAAGGTTGGAATCCCAAACACCAACCCACCCGTTGTATAAGGTACGAATCTTTGGAACAAATGTCCTACCAAGTGCAACCTCCAAGTAAGTTAGGGCCTTCGTGTTCTCATATTTTCTGATTTGGGAAGGATTTTAGTTATTTCTTTTTTGGTGTAAAACTCACCGATTTTTCTCTTCTTTATGGTTTCTCTTATGTGTATCTTTTTTAGGGTTTTTCTTTAGGGCTGAAAATAAGGGAATGAAGTTTCTTGGCTTCCTACTAGGGTTTTAAGATGAATAGAGAGGAATGAGATTTATTGGCTCTAGAGGGGGATTGGGGTTTGCTAAAAAAAAAAATGGATGTGTTGGCTATTTTTTTAACCTTAGGGTTTCCTGAGAAAAAATGGGTTGATAAAACCCCAAAAACATTACCACAATTGTAATTCCTTTTTTGTTGGCTTTCATCTCAATATTGTATTTTTTCTCAATTTAGCTTAACTGGCAACCAAATCTCAATTCAAAATTTTGCTCTTTTGTTATTTTGTTTTCATCAATTTAGTTAATTTAATTAATCTACACAAAATCACCAAAACAAATGACAGTATGGATGAAAGCGAGATTTAATTAGCAAATAAATATGAAAATTTACATGTTAATTCAAATTAATTAAAAGAGGTTGGCCAAAATTAGGTGGCTACATTGTGTCCACCGATATAACCAATCTACAGTAAGTCAACTCTTCACAAATGATCGTAAGTACAATTGGGTCAAATTACCATTTTACCCTTGTAGTAACATCTAACTGCTTAAGTACCACTGACTTCTCTAATGAACAAATAGTTTATAATCCAACTATAAACTAACCCCTCTTGGACCAGTGAGAGGGTGATGCCTCATTGTTCAAGACTTGGAATCAGCTCTTAAGGGAGTAATTTATCTACTTACCCTAAAAATGGGAAAGAGTGAATTCTATCTTGTGAAAATATGTTCCCAACTCCCTACTCAGATAAATCCCCAAAATGGTAGGCTTATTGAGCTGACAATCTAGCCACTCTCACTCATCCAGATCAAAGGATTGTCCTCAAAGACAGAAGTTCATAACTCACTCAAGATTAAGGTCGAGTCAGTTATGGTCATCCTATGAAATGTTAATTTCTTCAATTAACGACGTTATAAAGAGAAATTAAACATTTCATGGTTCGATCCTATACAAAACTCTTTGCATTGGATACCCCCACTCGCATGTCTCCACACTAACAATTAGGATTAAATCGTTTGTAACACTTTATATCTTTTGTAGCAATTACAAAATGGGGTTGTATCCATAGTGTCACTGGGATAAGGCACCTAATCTTATCCCTATACTATAGACCTTTTGGTTATTACTTAAACATGATCCAACCTTGTATGTCAACCACATACATATTAAAGTTTACATAAAATAACCATGGATCTTAGTTATTGGATTGAGTAAATGCACAAAAAAATAAAATAACTCATTATTTTATTGAATAAATAATTTGTGTTTACAAAGATTACAAACTACGAGAACCCTAAGAGATTTACGACACAAGTCCCAACACTCTCCCACTTGTCCTAAAGCTAGTGGGGTGTACAATAAAAGTAGGTGCCCAAAAAAATAAACTAGGTGCCCAAACTAGATAATGCATATTCCATAGACCTAGGACTCTCGAGGTGACCCTAAAAAACTTTAGTCGTGAGTGCCTTTGTAAATAGATTAGCAACGTTGTGCTCCGAAGTGATCTTCTTGATGATCACGTCTCTTCGTTGCATAATCTTGCGTATTAGATGATACTTACGCTCGATATGCTTTCCTCGCTTGTGGCTTATAGGCTCCTTGGAATTTGTCACAATACCACTACTGTCACAATAAAGGGTGATGGACATTGACATGTTAGGAACAACTTCCAGATCTGTCAAAAACTATCTAAGCCAGACAACTTCTTTTGCAGCTTCACAAGCAACTACATACTTGATGTGCAAAATTCGCAAGTGCACAGGTCAAGTTATAGTATAAAACAGTTTAAGTTTGAGTATCGTATCCACTAAGGACTGAACTTGATATATTCACCTATCTATTCAAGAATTGAGTTAATTTTATCTAAGGAATTCAAATCAAGTTTGGATTTTATATTTTGAAAACAAGGAAAATAAAAGCAAGTGAAAATTCAAGTGATAAGAGCGTTATAGAGTGTTGATGTCATTAATTACTTCATTAAGTCATGCTTTAGGTTTTCATAGAATTATGTGCAAACAATATGTTTAAGACTAAAAACCTATATCCGGGTTATTTTCTCTAAAAAAATAACTTTTTTTACCCAACTTAATTGATTACTAATTTTTTGATACAAAATTAAGAGGCATAGCATTAAGAATAGTCATAATCAACTTCCTCTAATAACCTAGCTATCTTCGTGAAGGATTAATAGAGATTTGATGCCATAGATCTAATTAGACATACAACCACTCAATAATACATCTTAACAAGTATAGATGATTAATCAATAGAAGATAAAGCACAATAGCATTGAAAAACATATCATTAAACAACATCCATGAAAAATACTAAAACATTAACTTAAATCCATAATTAAATAATCCAACACCCTAAAACTATCGAATTGCTTCCAGGTTGTTGATTTCTTCAATCTTCACTTGTCAGCCCCTCGAGATCTTGAACAATCTTTAACTCTTCTCCAACATTTTTCTCTCTTTTTTATAGCAAACTCACACTCTTAGAATCTCTTTTCCTCCTAATTTTTGTGATTAGGGTTGTTGAGAACCTCTCAATATATAGGAGTGGCCACCCAAATATTTTCCAAATTTGAAAATTCTTTTAAAAAGGAAAGTTGACGTCGTGGCGCTCTTGGACAGTGTAACGACGTTGACCGACATAAAAAGGGTAGCGTAGCGATGCTGATTGTCATAGATGCCTAACCTCAAGCAATGCGCTGACACTTAAAGGATTCTAAAATAATAGCTCTCGAGTTGAGAGCGCCAAGGGCAGCACCGCGACGCTATGCGTTGCGCTGCCCTAATTTTAGGATTCTTGTACTTTTTCTTCTATTTTTTGTCTAGTTTTGGCTTGGTTTAGTTCTTTTGACCTTTGACTCTTATTTTCTTTGTAATTACTTGAAAACCACTAGCAAATTACATCATATCTAATAAAAACATCCCTAAATCAAAGGCAAACAAAGCATTATTTAGGTTCTTTTCAATACTACCTCCACGGTAGAGTCAACAATGCAACCTTGCTTTGTGCTACGCCAAACTATAGCTCTTCCATTAAGAGTAAACACTGATCATGATGTGGATTTCCTAGAATCCCTATTAATCTAAAAATCAGAGTCCGTGTATCCTTTAAGGATCAAATTCTTAGCCCCATACACAAGCATGTAGTCTCTCATTCTCCAAAGATACTTGAGGATAGTCTTAACTGTGGTCCAGTAATCAAATCCTGGATTGGACTAATATCTAATAATAATCCCAATTGCATAGTAAATGTTAGGCCTTGTACACAACATAACATACATTAGGCTGCCTACAGCTAATGCATAGGGAATCTGTCTCATTTTCTCAATCACTTGAGGAGTCTTAGGACACTGTTTCTTAGACAATACAATTCAATGCCGAAAAGACAATAAACCTCTCATGAAATTGTGCATCAAATATCTGACAAGTATCTTGTCAATATACAATGCTTGAGACAAGCCATCGTTTTGTTCTTACGATCCCTGATAATCTAGATCCCTAGAATAAACTGCACCTCACCCAAATCTTTCATTTGGAATTGGGCAGCTAGCCATTTCTTTACATCCGTTAGTAGACCTACATCATTCCTAATGAGTAGGATATCATTCACATACAATACTAAGAAAGCTACTGAACTATTGATGATTTTCTTGTAGACATAAGGTTCATCAACATTTTCATCAAAGTCGTAAGACTTGATCATAGTATCAAATTTTATATTCCAAGATCGAGATGTCTGTTTCAATCTATAAATAGACCGGTTTCATGTAAATGGTCTCATCAAGATTACCATTCAAAATGACAGTCTTGATGTCCCTTTGCCAATTTTCATAGTCATAATATAAGGCAATAGACAAAAGGATATGGATAGACTTAAGCATGACAACAGGTGAGAAAGTTTCTTTATAGTCCACTTTCTTAATTTGGGTATAACTTTTTGCCACTAGTCTAGCCTAGGGTTGCACCTTTCCATTTACACCTCTTTTCCTCTTGTAGATCCATTTGCAACCTATAGGATTTACCCCGTCAAGTTGATCTACATGATCTCATACTAAATTGAAGTACATAGACTTAATTTCAAGATCCATAGCTTTAACCCGATCATCTTTGTTAACATCATTCATTGCCTGATTCTAGGTCAATGGATCCTCAACTTCTTCATCTGGTATGATGTTTTAAATTTCAGTTAAACCCAAATAATGAACTGGTGGGCTTATAACTCTCCCACTACGTTGAGGCTCCCTTAACTCTTGAAGAGGATGTGCTTGACTTGATGAAGCACCATCAACAACTCTTGTTGATGTACCAGCTTCTTCAACAACTCTTGTTGAAATTTCAGTATTTCCATTGGAAAGCTAATTTAACACAATTTTACTATGCAGTTTATGCTCCCTTATGTGGTCTTCTTCAAAAAATGTAGCAGTTGTCGATATAAATACTTTATTCTCTTTTGGATCATAGAAGAGACCACCTCTCGTTTCCTTGGGGTAGCCTACAAATAGGCATACTTTTGAACGAGGTTCCAATTTCTTTGAATTTGTCTCAAGCACATGTGTTGGACAACCACAAATCCTTAAGTGTCATGAACTACCTTTACGGCCTCTCTATAATTCCAAAGGTATTTCAGAAACGCTTTTGGATGGAACATTGTTCAATATATATAATGTAGTCATTATTGCATAACCCCAAAACGAGTCTAGTAATTGTGCATAACTTATCATAGACCGAACCATGTCACCAGGGTTCTATTTCTCCTTTCTGATACACTATTTTGTTGAAGTGTACCAGGTGGCGAGAGTTGGGTTGCAATTCCATATTTTATCATATAGTTCTAGAATCTTATGTTGATATACTCTCCACCTCGATCTGATTGAAGTGTTTTAATAGTTTTACTTAATGAATTCTCAACCTCAACTTTATACTTTTTGAACTTTTCAAAAGCTTCAGACTTGTGTTGCATTAGATACAGATACCCATATCTTGAATAGTCATCTATAAAAAGATGAAATATTCATACCCTCCTCTTACCTTAACATTCATTAGACCACAAAGGTCTGAATGTACAAGTTCTAAGGGTTCTTTGGCTCTATAACCTTTTTGAGTAAAAGGTTTTTTTTTTTTTTTTTTTTTTTTTTTTTTGTCATTGCCTAGAAGGCATGACTCATATACAAGTAAAGAATTTTCTTCTAACTCGCTTAAAAGTCCACTCTTAACCAATTTCTCAATTCTATTGAGATTTATGAGACCTAATCTTAGATGCCAAAGATGGACATTTTATGTAGGAGAAATCTTTTGTCTTTTATGTTGAGCTATTGCAGTTCTGAACATTTCAGTAGTTAAAAGCGCTTTAGATGCTAACGACCTTAACACATATAAATTATTCTCTAAGTTCACAGAACAAATATCAACTTCATCTTTATAGATAAACGCTTTATTGACATTGAAATTGACATAAAAAGAATGTTCTAACAAATATTTAACAGAAATCAAGTTCCTTTTTAAACTAGGTACTACATATATATCTTTTAATAAAAGAAATGATATTTGGAAGAGTAATTTGGCGCCTCCCACTGCAACCGTTGAGACAACCTACATGGTCATCTCTCCAATCCTAAGCTACTACCAGGAACTAATCCCCTGAAAAGAAGAACATACATGATTAGTGGTCCTTGAATCAATTATCTAGGTCGAATCAACATTCTCCATTAAACAATTTTCCAAAACTAGTAAATCATATTTACCTTATTTGGCTTCTTTTTCTCTGCCAAATATTTGGGGAAATTCTGCTTCCAGTGCCATCTTGATTGCAATAGAAACAATTTTCTTTTGCAATCTTGACCTTTTTCTTGCCCTTTTAGGCTACAACCTGATTAGTTTTATTTCTCTTATTACCCTTCTTCTTCTTCCATTTTTTTTATTGAAGGAAGAAGGTATAGACTTTGTCCCAGAGGTTGAACCTCTGTGAAATTGTTTAGAGGAATTGGTATTTGCCTCCCCATTATGTCATTTGCCTTTATGCATGGACTCGTAAGCTTGTAGCTCGTCTAAGAGGATAGTAAGGGAGTAGTTCAATTTGTTCATAACAACATTAGTTCTAAACTGTAGGAAACTCTCTAGTAGAGATTCCATAATAAAACTAATCTGAATGGCCTCATCAATGATGACCCCATTCATTTCCACCACGTTGAAGTGGACCATCATATTGAGAACATGTTCTCGCACTGAGGCCTCCTCGTTTATACGAGCATTGCAAATGAATTTCAGAGCATCATGCTTGATCTGTGAGGATAGTTGTCCAAACATCTTTTGCAATGAAGCCATGATCTCACAAGCAGTGACCATGGTTTCATGTTTCTTTGCTAAGACTTCAAATAAGCTGGCAAAAATGTATGCTCTGACCTTCTCATTCGCCTTTACCCATTTCTCATATGCATCACATACATTTTATGATGTATTTTGAGCTGGGACTTGAGGACACTTCTCATTAATGGCAAAGTTTAAGTCCTCAACGATGAGAACAATATTTATCGTGTTTTTCCAACTTATGTAATTTTCTCCATTCATTTTCTTGGCACTTAGCAAAGTAATAAATGTGCTCGACATAATTAAAGATGTTGAAACATACAAATTAATTCAATCAGAAAAATCCATAACTCTTTTAACTCAATCAATATTTAGCAAAATTTTAATAAACTTAATTTTAACATCTAATTTTGCAATGATGCTTAAGTGATTTAGGATAAAAGCCACTGAAGGGAGGTCAGTCAACCCTTCACTAAATTGAGACACTCTCAACCAATTATTACACAAGAATAACTCTTATTCCTATAATAATTAGTCATCATTTATTCGGTCAAGAAATCATCAACTTGCTTAACAATTTCTTATAAGTGTAACCCTTCATTTTAGATCCTAAAGTTTCGCCCAGATGAGCCAACCAAAGGGGAAAACCAATTGGGGAAAAAACTAAAGTGACCTTATCTATTACTAGAGTTTGAGATAAATTTCATGCAAACACCTTCCGAAAGGGGACACAAATCAAAGGTGCTATGAGGTCGAGCATGAAAGTTATCTTGCAAACTAATGAAGAAGATCGTAGGATGACACACGCCCCTCCCCCACTTACTATAAACACTCTCTCCTTTTATTGACTTAAGAAGGACACAAATCAAGGTGCCATGAGGCCTAACATAGATCTCACGGTGTGAACATTTAGGGAGAAACCTGAAAAGAAAATGACATATCATATATATCTTATTCCTCCCACCGAGTGTTTTAAACCCAAGGTTTATTACTTAGGTAAATCCGGCTAATAACTTATCGAAGTCGTTTGTTAATTTGCCCAATAAAATTCTTATATTGGATAGTTAACAATCTTTGATTTTTATTAACTATTGCATGCTTATAAAATATTTGACTAATTCACCTTTTAGGTCGGTTTCTAGGTAAGGGTGTTCCGTTTCTGTCAACTTAAATACCCCCGCCTTAGACAAAACCTTCCTTAGACAAATGTCCCTTATAGGCAAATATTTTTTTAAATTTAATCTTTTATTGCATTTATATTAATCCTATTAAAACAAATATAAAAGATTAACCTATTTCTAATCATATTAGAAATGTTAAACATAAGTTTAGATAAATCAATATTAAACCATTTAAAACTAATTCTAAACTTATGTTTGCATACAACTCTTTCTTATAGAATTTAATCTATCTCATTAAATATACAACATTTATATTTTAATGAAAAAATTAAAACCTATAACATGTATTTTATTGACATTATAAACATAACTCTTATATTTACTAAAAAGTAATGTCATGCTCAATGCGTATTTATTTCCATCATATAATATAACACTTATATTAGTCACTAATGAAAATCATACATATCCATCATATAATATAACACTTATATTAAAGTATAATGCATGGATATGCTTTATAAAACATGCAATCATATAATATAACATTTATATTAAATATGATGCATGAGCATGCTTATAAAATCATAAAATCATATAATATAACATTTTATATTAAATATAATGCATAAAAATGCTTATCCTAAGGTGAGATTTTAAACTATATGGCAAACACTATGTAACATATAATAAATAATTAATTTAATCATACATTAAATGCAAAATCAAATTACATAAATAGTAAAATAGACCCATTTTGGCACCCCTAAGAATTAATTAATTAATATAACAAATTATATCAATTTAATTAATTAAAAGAAATTAAAAAAATACAAAAATAGGTACAAAACCTCATGAACAACCTCGAACCCACGATCTAGCAACCGCTTGGAATGTGCATGCAAACGCTGGAGCGTCGTTACACTGATGCAAACCGTCGCGATGCTCTGGCTTTGAGAAGTCGTCGTGTAGTGACGCTCAGGGTGAGCTTCGTGACGCTGACAATTCTATGCTGCAACATAGCACGCGCGACGCTATGCTCTACGCTGAAGCACAAAATTCTTCCTCTACTTTGAATTTCCTCCATTTTTGGTTCGTTTTCAATCTACTTCCTCAACAACACTTGCTCCTCGAATGGCACGGACTTACAAACTCGATAGTAGAATTTCAATGCCCAAAACAACCGACCCTTAAATATTTTGATATGATTAAAATAGTAAATCAAAGGTGTCAAAAAATTAAAACATTTATTTGCAATCCCCACATTTATAATGAAGAAAAACACCCAACTTTTCTCTAATTTTTAGTTTCCAAACTGAAAATTAGAGACACCACTGGCCGTGATACCAATTAAAGGAAGTGAATCTTCAACGGAAGCGAATGATCACCTTATGCCAATATTTTTCATTTTGGAAATCTAAAAAAGCAGAGAACAAAAAGAGAGAAATGCATAAACATTATAACTAGCATGCTTTAAGAGGATTAAGTGAAAACAATACTCTACCTTTGAAGACCGTCTTGTAGGTAGTTTTTCCTTCTCGTTACAAACTCCAACACCTTCCTTGAACAGAATGTACAGAGTACTCCTTGAGACATCACTGGCAGACAAAATTCGTCGCCCAATTTCGTGCCAAATAAATTACCAAACTTAACCAACAATAGTAGTGGTAAGCCAGGTCGAACATAGGAAGCAATTCGAATTTCACAATTGCTTGACAATTCTAGTAACCGAAGGGGGGATTTGATTGTTGTTTGCATAGAAAATTTAAATTGCATAAGACAAAATGCACAAATTAAAAGGGGGAAAATTCAAGTGGAGAAAGTCCTAGCTTGGGTTACACGGGATTTTATTTATTTAATGTTCTTATTCATTGGTTTGTCATTACAAAATTCGTTATAGCCGGCACCTAATCATTTTAATTGGAAAGGCCGAAATTAAATTTTCCTAATCAACAAATTAGAATTAAGACGAACCAATGAAAGACATGCAAAATTCGAAGTCTAATTGCATTAAGTTCTAGGGATAATTAGGCAGAACACTCAATTGGAAAGATCTAGATTAAATGTTCTATTGATTTAATCATAGGTTGATTAGAGCAATGCTCGTCAGTAAATTAGAACTGCAAGCTAACTGAACCTATTGCTTCTATGATCAACGTACAATCAAGTGTAATGAATCGTAAATTGATCTCAAGCTACAATCACAACGTACACCAATATTCACAATATGATCATAATACTTGTAAATTCGAAATTAAATCATGCATACAATGAATTCAGTTCAAAACCTCATAAGAACATCAATTACAAGAAAAATCCCTAATACCCAAGCTAGTACCCTCGATACATCGTTATATGCATCCAAGGATCAAAATCGTACATGAAATAATGGAAAGGGAGAAGAAAAATAGAGAGAAAGAGGTGGGAATTCGGGTTGGTGGCTATTATTGACCTAAAAGTCAAGTTTCCTTTTTATATAATAGTCGAAGTGTCGCGGTGCTGAAGCTAATTTTTTCTGCCCTTCAACTTCGGAGCATTGTGGCACTCCAATGCAGCGTTGCGCGCTGCTACTCTTTGCTAGTTGATTTGTTCCCGGGAAAAAGCACCGTGGCAATGCCTAGGTGGCGCCGCTAAGCTGTAACTTCAGGGGCATTTTGGTCATTTTAGAGCTCTCTTTCCCGTTTGATGCTATAGAGCTTCATTTTGGTCTTTTTTAGATCCAATTCACTGCTAACGCCCCGTTCTACCTGGTAAGTGCTCGAAACCTACAAAAATAACATACTTGACACATTAAATTGCACAACGATCTAGAGTTAAGCTAAGGAAGATAGCACATTTTAGGTGCTATCAAACACCCCAACTTAATTCTTGATCGTCCTTGAGCAAGGTAGAATAATGCACACAGTCACACAAATTTATGTTCACTCAATCATGCAAGGCTTGTTGCTCAAGTCTCAATAGTCAACTAGCATTCAACTTGCACTCACAATGGGATCCGCTCATAATCAATCAATGAAGCAAATTTTAAAACTAATTCTAGACCTATTCATGCAAAAGTGAGTTGAAATCCCTTCTAATTAAGTCTCTAGCACCCTAGAATGGCATTAAATTGCTCTCAATTTGCTTTCCCTCAATGGTGGTTCATGCACAAATCATCAAGTGTTCAAAAAAAAAATCAATGTGGTAATATTTCAACTGACACTAGCAAATTAGTGGGGCCTATCGAGGTAACAAAAAAAAAAAAACTAAGTAATACAATTCTAAGCATGCAAGACCTAATTTAGGCAGGCAAACAACTTGAGCGTGCATGAAAAGTCAGATTTTTTTTTTTTTAAAAAAAGGCTAAAAATCATGATTATTTACTTCAAAGCATTGTATCATGCAAGGGAATAAAAAAGAGTGTGTCATCAACCAATCATCATAATGAACCAAGCAAACATGAGCAAGCAAACATGAAAGCACACAATATTTAGTCCGAGCTCAAATGCTCAAGGACTCTAGCCAGAACACAGACATCCCACCCTCCAACTTAGAGCCTAACGTTGTCCTGAATGTGAGAAAGAAAAGAAAAGCATGGGACAAATGACAAGGGAAACAGAGATATTCCTTGGAATTTGGCACGTAGGATGGCGGTAAAGGTGTTCAAATGACCCGACAACTCGAATAACTCGGACTATCCAACCCAAATAATAAGAGTTAGGTTGGGTTAGTTTAAAATTTGGGCTGGGTTGGGTTAATTTTCTTTTGTATTTTTCGAGTTGGGTTGGGTCTCGGGTTGCAATTTTGAAAAAGTTGAGTTGATCCAACACAACTCGAATTGCTAATATTAATATTCAAATATGTGTGTGTGTGTGTGTGTATTAGTTTAAGTTAGTGTTAAGAACTATTTTATACTTTTTTCTTGAATCAATGTATTTTGGATATGCCACTAGTGTTTCATGGATATGTCAATGTGTTTTACCAAAAAATAGGGGAAAAGAAAAGAAAGAAAAAAGACACACAACTCGACAACCCAACCCAACCCAACCCGAATTTTAAGGGTTGGGTAGCCAACCCGACCAACCCGAATTTTCGGGTTCGTCCAAAAAATGTCCCCAACCTAACCCAACTCAACCCGTGTACACCCCTAGATGGCGGTGAAGTCTGGCTCGCAAAAATAATTCTCTTTTCCACTCCCATCGAACAATAAAAACCTAAGAGATCAAGAGAGATAGGAAGGATTAAGCTCAATAAAAAATAAAAAATAAAAGAAAAGAAACAATAGAAATATAAATCTTGGTTGCCTCTAGGTAGCGCAATATTTTTAAGGTCGTTATCCTCGACCGTACTCGGCTCAATCACCCATGCTCATCAAAGATCGTCACGCCATCATCTCCCACCCCCAACTTAGGAGGTTGGTCATCATCTTGAAAAATAATACAACTTGCAAAGTGGGAGATGGAGTGTCAGATGTACAAAATTTTTCAAATTTTTTATCGTGCTTAAAAGTTAGGGACCCTTTATCCATATCGATTACCGCTTTCGCAGTCTTTAAAAAGGGTCCCCCTAAAAGCACAGATAGTGAAGAAGTAGACGAAGAAGAGTTAGCATCCATGTTGATCACATAAATATCAGAAGGAAAACATAGGTCATTGACTCTAACAAGCATATCTCTAACTATACGAATTGGCCTAACTAGAGAATGATCAACTAACTGCACAAGAATATCAACAGGGTGCAGGATATGAGATTAAAATTTCGTATAAATCAAAGCAGGCATGATATTAATGGCAAAGCCAAGATCTAACATGGCGTGCTCAAACTTCCTAGTGCCTATTATGCATAACATAGAAAACATACCTGGGTCACCCTGTTTAATAGGTAGGTTACCTGGGTAAACTACCTCATGCTTTCGATCCTCTTGGTCATTCTCTTTCTTCTTTTCCTTATAGGGAACTTCAACACACACAATTTTTCTCTCAGCAACAGGCCTCTTAACCTCAAGAGTCAGAGCAAACCTCACCTCTTCTTGGCGTGATCCTCTATGAGCAACAGTCAACCTGCTAAGGAAGGGGAGCATGGGGGACATTAGTAGAAACGTGTAAGTTAAGAGGTGATCCAAACTTATCCCACATTACCTTGGTGAGCTCATAGCACTCACAAGCTCCACAAACTCAACAACAAACTCCTCAGGCAGCGGGCTCATTAAGTAGCTCACAGAGATGGCACTCACGTTTCGCACACTGGGCGTAGGCTAGGAAGGGAGCTTCCCTCGCTGAGTGTCCAGCCTGCTCACAGCATCAGCTAGCTGGGAAATCTGGTTGGTCTATGCTCTGTATATGGGAGGTGGTGGTTTGGATGAACTACTTTTGCATGCGCTGGATCTGGGAGGTGGAATCCTCTAGCTGTTTCACCACGTCCTCCAAGGGCATCCACGAATTGATTTGGCCTTGGCTCCCCTGACTGCCCCAGTGGTTGTAGTTATACATCTGGCCACCTTGCTGATTTCCTACATAACAGACCTCAGTTACAGGCTCCTGGGGTTGATGCTTGGCAGCAAAGACCTCCTTCACAAGAGAAGATAGTTTAGATAATTTAGCTTTAATCTCACTTACCTCTCGTGAAGATGTGAGATTGTCTGAAGCTCGCGTCCTGAATTGTTTAGCATTCTTTACCGTGGTAGAGATGAAGGATCTCATACATACATGCACAGCGGAAACAAAAGAGGATCGAAATAACAATCGAGATGCATATAACAACCTAGGATTAAACATGCATTATCATACAAAATGAATTAGAGAATAAGGAAAGAAATTATATACCTTTGTAGCTTTTCTTCCTTTTCTTGAAATTACTCCCACTTGGACCACCAAGAGGTCTTTCTAGCTATTCTCAAAGGCTTGGAATAGAGTGGTGGGACTCTTTAAAGAAGGAAAAAGAGAAATTTGTGAGGAAAATTTAGTTTCTAAAAAAACTACAAATTTTTCAAGATTTTTCAAGAAGAAAAAAAATGAACAAAAACCTTCTTTAAAAAAAAGGCAAATTGCATGCAACTTTTGCATGTCTAAGTTCACCAAAAGTTGACAACACACATTCTACTAATGCATGCCAAGGATTATATGTCAAAGTGTAGAATTTTGAGATTAATTAAATGTTCCACTCATCAAGTTAGTGGATTTTTCCACTAATTTTGTAAGAAACATTAATTTAATCTCATGGTCAACCTTTCTAGAATGTTTGACTAAAACAACTCTTTGACTTGCTCAGGTCAAAGTCAACTATTTGACTTCTTCTACAAACCATCTGTTTGACTAAATCCATGTCTCCAATTATGAATCCACATTCATAATTTCAATATTTAAATCCCATTTAGATATTTTTGACCAAATCTCTCATTTGATATCATATATCAATTACTTAATCATATCTCATATGATTAACCTAATTTGAACGATTCAAATTATTACTTCTAGTTATTCCAAGTTTATTCCTATATGAGCTAGCCAGAGGACCTTATGAACCTACAGATCATGAGTTCCAACGATCTGAGATTAACGGGTTAAACTCTTTAACCCAACATTCGTTAACTACCGGGTCACTCCACTAAAGCCCGTAGCTACACTCTCCTTACTATAGATATATTATGTCCATTTGATATAACCATAATTGGTAAGTCGAGCCTTCACAGGTTGTTCGTAATTACAGCTGGGTTAAAATTACCGTTTTACCCCTGTGATTACCTCTTATTTCTTAAGTTCCACTGATCCTCTAATGAACAATGATTTGTAGTCCAACTTCCAAATCAAAAGTCCTCTCAAACCCTATTTGAGAGGGTGGCACCTATTGTTCAAGACCTGAATTCAGCACTTAAGAGAACAACCTCTCTACTAACCGAAAAGAGGGTAGGAGTGAATTTTTTCTTGCACCTTATGTCCCTAGCTATCTACCTGATCTTACCTCTGAAATGGAAGGCATATTGAGCCAGCACTGTTGAGCTGCTCTCGCCAATGCAGATCTAAAGGTAATCCCGAGTAAACAGAAGTTCATAGTTAGCTCAGGATTAAGATCAAGTTGCCTAGGCCATCAAAGTCGAGATAGTTAGTTTTAGACAGTAAACGGTGTTGTAAAGTAAAAGTGACTATTTCATGGTCCGGTCTTATGCAAACTCTTTGCACAGGACGCCCCCACTCGCATGTCTTCACATGAACGAATTAGGATCACTTTGTTTATACTAGTTACAAAGAGGGCTACATCCATAGTGTCCCCAAAATAAGGCGCCCAACCTTATTCATATACTATATAGACCATTTAGACTATTAACTTAAACTTGATCCAGTTTTATATCTCTACATAAAGTTTGAGTCTCATGTAACAGTCTAGAATTCTTTGATGATTGGATTTAGATTTAGTAAGAACATTTTATAAAATCAATAACTACTTATTGATTATAAATTTCAATAACTTTATTGAATGATGAAAGTATATTTGGTATTTATAAACTATGAGTTTTAAGACATAAAACCCAACAAGAGATGGGTTTCCTGGCCTTCGTGGGAGTCTTGTTAACCAAGGCACCACCACTGGCTGCATCGATGGTACTCCTATCACTAGGGACTAGTCCTTCATAGAAGTACTGGATTAGCAGCGCATTAGAAATCTGGTGGTTAGGGAAGCTGGCGCACAGGCGTTTGAACTGCTCCCAGTATTTGAACAATGTCTCGCCCACTATCCAAGAGATCCCATAAATCTCCTTCTTAATGTGTGCGACACCTGATGCAAGGAAGAACTTCTCCAAGAACTGGCTCTGCATCTCCTTCCAAGTGGTTACAAAGCTAGGAGGAAGGAAATAAAGTCAATCCTTGGCGTTGTCTTTCAAGGAGAAGGGAAAGGCTCTGAGGTTGATTTGCTCCTTAGTCACGTCATGGGGCCTCATCCCCTCGCACAGAATGATGAACTCCTTAAGATGCTTATGGGGTTCCTCATCTGCACGTCCAGAAAATGAAGAAAGTAAGTGAATTAAGCCTGATTTTAATTCAAAATTACCTGTTCTGGTGGGATAGTTAATGCATAGGGGCTGCCGATTGACGTTTGGGGCTGAGAGGTCCCGTAAGTTCTAGGGATAATTAGTTGAAACGCTCAACTAGAAAAGCCTAGATTAAATGTTTTAATGATTTAATCCTAGGTTGATTAGAACAATTCTCGTCAGTAAATTAGAATTGCAAGTTAAGCTAACCTATTGCTTCTATGATCAACATACAATCAAGTGTCACGAATTGTAAATCGATCTCAAGCTATAATCACAACGTACACTAGCGTTTACAATATGATCATAATACTTGTAAATTCGGAATTAAATCATTCATACAATGAATTCAGTTCAAAACCTCATAAGAACATCAATTACAAGGAAAATTCCTAATACCCAAGCTAGAATTATGTTACCTTAGCTTCAATACATCATTATATGCATCCAAGGATCGGGTTCGTACATGAAATAATGAAAAGGGAGAAGAAAAATAGAGAGAAAGAGGTGGAAATTCAGGTTGGTGGTTGCTGCTGACCTAAAAGTCGAGTTTCCTTTTTATAAAACAGTCGGAATGTTGCGGCGTTAACGCTAATTTCTTCAACGTTCAACTTTTGAGCATTGCGGCGCTCCTATGCAACATCGCGCACTGTTTCTCTTTGCCAACTGTTTTTTTCTCGAGAGAAAGCGTCATGGTGGTGCCTAGGTAGCGCCGCTGCACTGTAACTGCAAGGGCATTTTGGTCATTTTAGAGCTCTCTTTCCCAATTAATGGAATAGAACTTCGTTTTGGTCCATTTTAGCTCCAATTCACTGCTAACGCCATGCTCTACCTGCTAAGTGCTTGAAACCTACAAAATAACATATTTGACACATTAAATAGCACAACGATCCCGAGTTAAGTTGAGGAAGATAGCACATTTTAGGTGCTATCAACCACCAAATTGATCTTCCTTGCCATTCTCCAGGGGAGGACCAAAAGAAGTTGTGAGCTCTTTCTTTTGGTACGTGACAACTTCTTTTGGTACGGGAAGGAGAAAAATTAAGAAAAATTGAGAGAGATTGAGAGAGGAATTTTTCAGAGAGTTATCTTTTGAGTTTCAAGAATACACACACTTATCTCTGCCGAAAGAACTTCCTTTTTGTTACCTGTGAGAGAGAGAATGGTAGGGAGTTATTCTTAATATTATATATTTAACAATATTAAATTCATATTTAATATTATTAAATTTATAATATTAAATATATATATATAATCATATTTAATATATATAATTAAATATAATTAATTAATTAATTAATTAATTAATTAAATATCGCATATTTAATTTAATTTAAATCATATTCAAATAATATTCTCTCACATAATATATTTCAATATGAATCATATTCATATCAAATTTAACCTATAGTTTTTTTATATGAAGCTTATTCATATGATTAATATTTGAATCTCATTCAAATATTTATCTCTCTAGTAATATAAAGTATAATTTGAATCTCATTCAAAATTAACTTTATATTCTAATGTATCTATATACATTATATTAATTATATCATATACAATTAATTCCCTTATATAATTTGAACATTTCAAATTAATCCAAAATTGACTGATTCTTTTTCAAAAACCCTTATTGATCTAGCAAGTGAACCTTATGGATGTATAGATTAGAAGCTCCAATGATATAAGATTAATTAATTAAACTCTTTAATTAAATTAATCAATATTTACGAACTGCAGGTCACTTCACTAATGCCCGTAACTACAACTGAGTTAAATTACTATTTTACCTCTGTAGTTACATCTAGCTCCTTAAGTATCGTTGATCCCTCTAATGAACAAACAGTTTATAGTCTAACTATAAACTAACCTCTCTCAGACCAATGAGAGGGTGAAGCCTCATTGTTCAAGACTTGGAATCAGCCCTTAAAGGAGCAATTTATCTACTTTCAACCCCAAACTTCATATCTTGAATATGATCCTCAACATTAAGCACAATTTCTTTCTTATTCTCACAAACCGACTCCTTAGTTGATTCTACTTAACAAGGGTCATAAGGGAGATAAGGTTCAAGAGTGGGGAAACTCTCAAAAAATTGCACACTAGGTTCTTCTACCTCAACCTTACTCTCTTAGGTCTCCTTGTAAAATTTAAGCTCAATTTCACTCTCAAATCTACAACCATCATCTTGAATTAACTCATCTTCATCATCATAGTACATGACTCTAAGTTCCCCTACCTCGGTGGTACCGGAAGAATTATCCTCACTCAAGGCGTTAAAGGCATCAACTATCAGACTAAATTGATTACATATGCGGTTTAGGGCGGCTTTGTTCTCTACTACTTGAGCTTCCACCCTAGCTAACCTCTCTATCTCTTCCCAAATGACCATCCTCACCTTACTTTCTAAGATATATTCTTTTAACACATCTCCTAGAGTAGGTTTCTCCTTTTTCAGTGTTGGATCATAACACTCATACTCATAGGAGAGATAACTCACATACTCATCGCTAGGGTAACTAAAAGGATAAGGGTTAGGATTAAAGAGTGGTGGTGTTGGACCTAGGGTAGGTTGAAACTCCCCATGAAGCCACATAAAATTATTGAAATCTATAATTGCAATCACCACAGTTAATCAAACAAAGCAAGACTCAGAAAGAAGAATAAGAAAATAAAAGCAAAAATAAACTAATGTACACCCTAAATGAAGATTAGTTGAGTCTCTTAAATATTAAAAGAAAAATAATAAAAAGTCAATTCCTCGGCAACGGTGCCAAAAGCTTGATGTATCACAACTTGGTGTTATCGCAAGTGTATGGGTCAAGTTATAATTTAGTTAAAACGGCGTGAAAGGCCGAGTATCGTCTTGAGGGAATTGGATTGATTATCTTTTAGGTATGCAGAGATTGTTCCAATTTTATTTAGGGAACCGACTTGTAATGACACTTAAGATAAACTAATCTAAAAAAATAAATAAAAGTGATCAAACTATAGAGATTATCAACTAAGAGACGTTTTAGGGAATATATTTTATCAGAGGTATTATTAAACATAATTGCTTGACTCTTGAAGTACTTAACACAACATCTAGATCTAGAAGTCTTTTATCTGGATTGAATCTTTTGAAAGCAATCTTTTCTTTTACTTAAACCCTAATTACTAATCACTTGAAACTAGGTGTTTAAGCAAAGCATTAAAAGGCTTCATTAACAATCTCTACCGTTATCTGACTACTTTCAATATTTTCAAATGATAGTCTAGCATGCATGACCTAATCTAAAACTCACTTGTTCAAGCAATATTCTAAATCATGAAATCATTCAAATGTTGATCAAACATTCAAAAGCATTAAGAATGGTCATACTAGAAAGCATAAATGTAAATTAACATTCAAGAAGAAAAGTGTTCAACAACTTAAACCTAAGAATTCATCTACCCTTAAAACTATGAGAATTTTAGCCTAACATGACTTTCATGAATAGAACCATATCAAGAACATCAAAATACAACAAATAAACCAAGACTAAAGAAGGAAAAGAGAAGTTACCTGGCTTCCAAACTCGTCTTCGGGATGGATTTGGCCTTCCAACGATCCTCGAACCTTCCGGCATCATGAAGTCTTCATAGTTTACTGTAAACTCTCTCTCTAGGTCTCAAATACACCAAATTTTGATGTAGAGGCCGGCCAAAAACTCTAAAATAAATAGGCAAAAATTTCCAAAAATGCAAAATTGTCAAAATAGAAAAGTCTAGCACTTAGGCACTCTACCTTCAGAGTCGAAGTGTCTAGCAAAATGCTAGGTAGTGCTCGGGCACTCATTTCCCAGCGCTTAGGTGCTCTATAGATCTCCAAAATTAGGTTTTTTGCTCTTTTTCTTCATCTTTTTGTTCTGTTTTGGCTCGGTTTGTTCTTTTGGCCTTCAACACTTATTTTCTCCGTAATTACCTAAAAAGCACTAGCAACTACATGAAATTTAATAAAAACATCCCTAAATTAAGAGTTATAAAAACACTTTTTAAGTGCTTTTCAAATGGTTGTTAAGCCGTATAAGGTGATGCCAAATCCCTGATGGTGCGCTCAGGTTGCTCAACCATTTTAGTTTCTTGTGCAATTTCCTCTAGACTTCCTTCCAAGGGGCTTGTGTCCTCAACATAGATTTTATTAATTTGCGCAACTCGCCCTCTAGATTTTCTTTAAATTCTCCTTTTCTCTTTCATAATATCTATGAAATATAACAAATTGGAGTTCCTAGAGGAACGGGCCATACAAAAGAGAGAACACAAAAAGTGCGAACAAAGAACAAGTCTTTCAAAAGATAAATGTATTGCTTCTTCGGCAACGACACCAATTTGCTAGGCAAGACTTGTCGAAGGTCTTAACTATCAATTGAAATTTGTTCCTACTTGGCCTGTAATAGCAGTAGTATAGGTCAAATCCACAGGGAGGCAATTATTTCTCAATTAAACTACAAATTGTTTTAAAGAGCGAAAAAGTAAAATTTCAACGGAATTAAGTGTCGTAATGTGAGAGTGAAATTTGAATGGGTTCTCAAGGATTAGCGAATCTAGCTTGAGATAATGGTGGATATAATTCGTCGCCCAATTTCATACCGAATGATTAACCGTCTTCAACAAAACTGTAGCAGTGGAAAGACCGACTCAAACACAGGGAACCGAAGAATTTCTCAATTGAATTGTTAACAGACCTAAGTAACGGAAGGGAGGGTTTTGAAGTTAGTTGATAGCACTTGAAATGTGCTATCTCCCTGAGCTTAACTCGGGATCGTTGTGCTATTTTATTTGTTAAATGTGTTATTTTGTAGGTATCAAGCATCCAAGAGGTAGAACCGAGTGTTAGGGAGCAAATGAAGCTAAAATGAACCAATTCGAAGCCCTAACAAAGAAACCAAGTCAAACAGAAAAAGGAAAAGACGAAACCTCGGAGTTGTGGCACTGTGCTCTTTCTCGAGAGCCAAACTTCCCTCAGCGTCGCAGCACTGTACCCTAGCGTCGGGATGCTATCGTGATTTCTATATATACGTGGTTAGCCACCTAGGGTCAGGGAGGACTGGCCACTAGGGTTGGCAAAAACCCACGGGGTGGGGTCGGGGAATCCTCAGTTTGACCAGGGATGGGAGTCAAACCGGAGATCTTTTTAGGACCCTGCCTCAACCCCGATCCCCAACCTTGACCCGATTAAATATAAAAGTGTGTATATATATATATATATAAAAGATGTTGTCTCTCACATTCTTTCCTCACTCACAATCACTCTATCTCTCTCGCCCTCTCTCACAATGTCGCTTTCTCTCGCTCTCTCTTGCTCTCTCTGACACTCTCACTCTCACTCTCTCTCGCTCACTCTTGGGTCGGAATGGGTCCCCGTGGGGACCTGTTTCCCCAATGGGGATGGGGTAACTTCCCCCGTCCCTCCCCCGCCCCGTCCCTCCCCCGTTGCCAACCTTACCGGCCACCAGTCAAATTCTACATATTTTCTCTCTATTTTCTTCGGCTTTTTGGTCTGTCTATGTATAAAAACTCAGCCTCGTTGATTGATAACTTGTAGAAATACAAGTTATTATAGTCACTATTTGATTTAATTAGAGTAACTTTGGAGTTAAACGCATGATTTTGGTAGTTGAATAATGAAAAATGTATCACCATGCGTTGGCACTACTTACAAAGGAAAATACCTGAAAAACGATGAGCTTTTATGTTCCTAACGTAGGGTTAAGAAGAAAAGAAGTGCAAACAATAGAAGTACGAAGAGACGAAGCTACTGCGAGGACAAGTTGAAACCCATGCATCGAGCCTATGCGCTGAGCCCATGCGTTGAGACCATGCGTCGAGCCTATGCGTTGAAAATCTGAAAAGTAGAAACAGACGCATGCTCAAACAGTTGTCATGTCATTATGAAAAAGGACAACACCCAATCAGATCATGGCAGAACAAATAGGCTGACAATCTGAAAAGTCTATGCAGTGTGGCTGAAATTTAATGCAAAGGTGTCAGGTCATCATGATATCAACTTTTTGACGCCTATAAATAGTCCACAAGCTTCTCCAAGAAAAGGAGGAAGAGAGACCAGTTCAAGAGGCAAAAGCTCTACACTATTTCTCCCTCACCATAACTAGCCTCCATTTCGAGCTCTTCTGAGAGAAAGATTCTGAGCATCTTCAGAGTCGTCTCCCAGTGAGTGAGAATTTTTCACCTTATGGAATCTTTGTAACAGATAGCAACCATCTCAAGCCTCCATGAAGCAAGACGTTGCCAGTGGCGGCTTGACGCTCTTCATCTCTATTTTATTTTCATTTCTCTCCTTCTTGCTTATATTCTGTTAATGACATTCGAGAGAATGATTTATTGTCTTAATATGAGTTTGATTGACTATCATTTTCCGTCTATTTCCGTATTAAATACTTTACACCATGCTGTCTAAATGCTAAACGAGTTAAATGTTAAAAGTTAGTTTTTCTTGAGCAATTCTGAGTATGTTACATCTTGATTAATGCATATCTTTAGCTTGCATAACTTTGTCTGACAAACAAACGTAGTAAGCATGACATCGAGCTTGAGAGAGTGGATAGTTAATCTTTGGCATTAATTAAGACTAGATGAGTGCAGAAATGTAGTTCATCTTTTGCCAATGCAAACTTACCATGCGTCTTAGAGATAAGATAAATGTGGCATCGAAACATCAAGAGATGAATTCACACACGCAGTTTGTAGGTATGTAATTGTACTTAGAAAGTTTAGGTAACAACTAGCTCTTGCGTTCAACTCTACCTTTATTGCATGGTTCCATTCATTCTCAACGCATGCTATCTGACGCATTGTTTTTACATATGACTACCCAACGCCGCGTCCACCTCATTATTAGTAGTAGGAAATTATTTTCATTCTTTATGTATAGTTTTACACACATAATCAACAAACGCATATATATTTACATGTACAGTCACCACATAGTCATACATTTAGTCTCAACGCCTAGTTATTACAAATCCCTGCATTCGACCCTAGACTCACCAGGAAACCTATAAATGCTTATACTTTGGTCTTTATAGGAAAACTTGCTTAGTCATGATCACATCTAGAGTAATTCTCAAGGCAGGCTTGTACGGAAATGACAAATCTATTTTTGTGCAACGAGCTAAAAAACTCAATTCAATTTAATTAGAAATTTAAATGAACAAATTTAGCGAACATTGATCGGCATGTTAATTATGGGCTAAGGTACTTAATTAGCTTAGGTTTTTAGGATTTTTCTTCTTGCTCATGCACTTGTGAGGATTTGAACTTGAATTTATTTGTGTTTGTTAGATTTAATTTGATTTTTAATAGCTTATGATCATATTGTCGGACGATTGGGGATTGTATGGTTTTTGCTTTTGATTAACCTATAATACATGACATATAATTATTTGTTAATCTTTAAGAAGCAATAGGTTAGATTAGCTTACGAATTGAAGACGATAAGTATTGCTCTAATCAACTTAGGATTGAATCGAATGAATATTTAATTAGGCTGTTGAAAATTAAATGTTCAACTTAACATTGCCTTAGACCTTAATGCAATTAGGACAATCTGAATTTGCAGGCTTTTCATGGGTTCGATTTGCACTAATTAGTTAATTAGGAAAATTAATTAACTTCTCTAATTAATTCAATTAAGTGTAAACAAATACTTAATAGAAGTGATGAGAATTTGAGGATCTAGTGCATTGAGTAGGAAAATTCAGTAACAACCCAAGCTAGACTTTCTCAATATATTAATCTAACTTTTTCATTTTGTTCTATTTTCTTTTATGCAATTTAAATTTTCTGCATCTAAGCAATCTCAAGCCTCCCCTCAGTTACCTCGGGATTGTAAACAAATTAATTGAGAGACTCGATGGTTCCCTGTGTTCGACCCATGCTACCACTACTACAAAATCAGGTAGAAACAGTTAAAATTATTTGGTCTGAAATTAAGCGACAAATTTTGCCGATCATTGGTTGTTTGGTTGCAAGAATAATGAATCGCATCAAAATAACAAGCACAGAGTAAAGATTGAAAATAATATATGAGACAGCCTAGTTTGGGTTGTAACGGAATTTTCCTATTTAAAATACATAATCATCGAATTTTCATTACCAAACTTAATTAAATACTTTCGCCTAACCAAATCAAATTAGAAAGCTAATTAAATTGTCTTAAATAATTAATTAGTCCAATTTGAAAAGAGGAAAAGCATGCATGTCCAAATTGACCTAACTGCATTAAGAACTAAGGAAAGCTAAGGGTGAACATTTAATTTTTAAGCGCCTAGTTAAACGTTCATTTGGTTCAATTCCAAGTTGGTTGGATCAATGCTAATCTAATTCGAATTGCAAGCCAACCTAACCTATCGGTTTCTATGGATCAACATGCAACCAAGTGGCACAAATTGCATATTAACTCAAAGCAATAGCCTTACATCTAAGCGTCCAATAATATGATTTAAATCTAATTAAAACTGAATTGAATCCAACAATTACAAAACTTGGTTCAAAATCTCACAAATACATTGGAATAGGGAAAGAATCCTAAAACTCAAGCTAGAAAATGTTACCTTAGCCCATGATCGACATGTCGATCAATGGGATAGAAGTTGGATACATCTACTAACCAAAAAAGGAAGAAAAATGGGGAGAAATCGAGCAGGAATCGGTAGAAATTGGGCAGACCTTAACCTAGGCGGCTGAAGATTTATTTATAAAAATCGCTACAGCGTCATGGCGCTAAGGTGCAATGTCGCAACGCTGACAGAAATTGCACGCGTTGTCTTCAGAGTGATGCAACTCTCTAAGGCAGCGACACGACACTATGTACTTTTCACAGAAATTGACCATTCTGTAAACGACGCTGAGCATGGTGCCATAGGGCACCGCGACACTGTGTCTATAAGGACAAAATTGTAATTTCGACCTTCTTTTTTCCGATTGATGTAATGAAGTTTTGTTTTGGCCTGTTTGAGCTCATTCTGTCACTAAAGCCTCTTCTACCCTTTAGGTGCTCGAAAACTATAAATAATCAAATAAACATATAAAACCAAGTAGCGACCTTGAATTAAAGGGAACAAAATAGCTATTTACGGTGCTATCAGATAATTCGGAGTTCCTTTCTCATTAATTATCTCTGTGCGATCAATTCTTGTATCTATTCCTTAGCCAATTAACTAGGAATGCTAAGTAAAGACCACGATTGATCAATTTGACTACAATGCAATTATGAATGCATAAGAATCATTTAGCCGAACGCGTTAAGTTTACGAGGAAAATTGCTCAGGTGAACAAATAATAGAGAATGCCTAATTCTATGCTCAATTTTGGTGTTCTACTTGGTTGATTAAAAAATATTCTTAGCGCCTAACAGAGCGCCACTAAGCACCTAGGCACTCTCAATAAGGCTAGATACTGTCTTCCAGCACCTTGTAGAGCACCACTGAGTGCCTGTACACTGGCCCCCTCACTTGATCTGTTGAACCGGTATGGCAACCCTAGAGGGAGGGTGAATAGGGTTTAATTAAACTTATTCCTAAATATGCTCAAATTAAACTAATTGAATTAATTTTTGAATTAAATTAATAAAAACCTTAATTGATGCTAAATATCAAGATTGATAAAAAAAAATATATGAAACACAAGATTCAATCAATCTCAACAAAGAAGGATAGTAATCTATAACAAGCTACTAAAAATTGAATGCAAAATAAATTGAGAAAGAGTTGGAGAAGAAGACACCGTGATTTTTATAGTGGTTCGGTCCAACTTGACCTATGTCCACTTTCCCAAGCGCCTTTTGGGATTTCGATTAAAAAATCTCCTTTTACTCTTTCCACGGATGAGAGTCGAACCACTACCTTGCTCCTTTTTCGGGTTCAAGAGCAAACCCGATCATTTCCATGGGTTAGGATCCAACCGTTACAATATTCTTGAAGTTTTAAATCAGACACTAAAACTCTCTAAAAAGAGTAGATGTACAAATTTGAACTCACAATACTCAATCCTCACAATACAATGAAAGTATCTCTCTAGAATAAGATGAAAAGAAAGAAATTTGAAAGCTTGGAGAGAGAGCAACAATGGTGACCTTTTTCAATTTTTGAGGATTGTAAAATTGTAAAAGTTGGGAAAACTTTTTGGAGAAGATGAAGTATTTAAAAAAAATGAAAGTGAGTGAAAACCAAACTAATTTGGACCATTAGATCTTTGTAAAAGAAAATTGAATGGTGGAGATTTAAACTCAACTAGCCGTTAGACACAAACATATAATAATATTAAATTAATCCTTTTAAAAAAGCAACTAGCCGTTAGACACAAACATATATAATAATATTAAATTCATCTTCTTTTTAAATTCATTTTCTTTTTAACATCAATCCAAAAATAAAATACCCACCAAATGTCACTTCTCCATTGCTCCAAGTGACACCTTTCAATTTGTCCACTTTGATTAAAAAAAATCTGCCACATCATCAGCTTGGGATTTTTCCATTAAGCTTGTTTCGGTCATATCTTCTTCGTTTGAACTCTGATTTGAGTGATTCAAATCGCATTGGAATCGTTGTTCCAAATTCCACACAATAGACACTTCAAAACACTCAAATGATTAATAAATAAAATCAAGTTTGTTATCATCAAAACACTAATTAATCAATCAATTAAAATTAATTAATTTGAGATTAAGGGCAAAAAAGCCAACATGATCTTCATTCTTCAAGCCTTGATTGTGGCTTAAAACCTCCTAATAAGCGTAAGTTAACCCAAAAATGCTATTGGAGACCGATTCTATCTTTTAAATGCTCGAGACCTATAAAACCAATAAATGAACGTGTAAAATCAAGGAACGAACTCGAATTAAGTAAGACGAGATAGCACATTTAATGAATATATATTTTTTAAGTACAATAAAAGTAGAGGAGTTCGAACCACAGATCTTTTAATTGCAAACACATCAATATATTATTTCAGCTTACTTGCTTTGGGCTTTTGATAAATATATTTAAATCTCTCATTACAAATAGAATTGCATAGTTACATAAATTTTGATCATTCAATAACCCAACCTCATAAGACACATATTAATTAACAAAGTATGACTGATATGAAGGGGAGTTAGAAATTCTCATAAAATGATAGTAATTTTTACCTTCTAACTTAAAATTTTATTTTAATCCGTGCACTTTAATAATTGTTCAATTCTAGTTCATATACTTTTCAATGTCCAATTTTAATTTATGTAGTTTAAAAACAAAGTTGATTAGGTAATTAATTTTTTGAAAAAATTACAAATAAACTAGGCAATCGGGTTTAAATTAAGATTTATTTAAAATATATGACAAAAATTGGACATTTGAGAGTCCATGATCTAAAATTGAATAAATTCCAAAGTATATGGACCAAAATGGTATGTTAACCAAAATTAATAAGCAAATTAATTTGATGAAATATATACATATATAATCTTACTTCTAAACATGGTATTAAATTTCCTTCGACAAGTCAACAATTCCATCCATATTTTTGCATTTTTATAGGTTTGACATTGACATTTCTATAATTTCATTAAAACATCAATAAAATATAACAAAAAAATAATAAAATGTCAAGAATTTATTATTAATGAAAAAATATCAAACTATTTACAAATATAGAAAAATTTCACTGTTTATCTACGATAGACCGCATACTTCTATTACTGAGTGATAGAAATATATCACAGTCTATTATCCAGTGATAAAAGTCTATTGCGGACTATCGCTGATAGACAGTAAAATTTTTCTATATTTGTAAATACTTTGACTCATTTTGCTATATTTAAAAACAACACTAAAATGTTATTAATATAGATATACTATAAAAAATAACCAATTTAACTTGTTTAAAAGCATAATATGTTTATTTATTGATTCAAACAAATTTTTTTTTTTTTTTTAATTTTGTTATGTTTATGATTTTTCTAAAATATCTAGATACCAACTCGATATTTTATTGATATTTTCATAAAATTTAAAACCTCTAACATTCTTAATTGACACATTATAAACATTGTTTCTCACACAATATTTTAAAATAAAACCAACAACTCTTTTGGCTCCGTCTTGTGAATATTATGTGGAAAACCATTTTGATATATATATATATATATATATATTTTTGACTATTTTCTCAAACTCTTTAAGAACGAATTCCACATGGACATGGCCACAACTTCACATTAGTGTGAAACCCCACCACTTTTTTCCCTTCATTTTCTCTTTAAATCTATTATTTATTTTGGATATACTAAATCCCACTCGTGCTAAGTTGTTGGGAAAAATAATGGTAATTAAATTGTTATTATCATGGGATAATGTTATTATTATTAAACTCACCTTTCCAAATCTCTTATGAGTGTCTTGTGTGAAGTTTTATATTAATATAATTGATATATATTGGGAAGTTTACAGGTTAATTTTTTTGTTTTTCTTTTTTCTTTTATGAAAAATTAACGTTTCGTTAATGGGTTTTACTATTAATTTCTTTGTTTCAACTCAAACTTTGATTTCGAGTTGAAATCCTATGAATTAACTATCAATTAATCCAATTATTTCTCTTTCCATTGGCTTTGTTCTTCATCCACATCTCTGTTTTCTTGCAATTGCTGGGTTTCGATTACTCTGCAGCATATTTTCATCATTTCTCCAGCTGGGTTTTGATACATTTATTGATACTTCAATTATTTTTTTTATTTTTTATTTTTTTGATTTCGAGTTACAATCCTCAAGGCCTTTGATTTTGATTACAATCATTTTGTAACGACTTGACCCTTTTGTAACTAACAAGACGCTACGTTATGCATGATCATTTAGTGAGTGCGTTGGAACCTAAAAAACACAGTGTTACACACTTTAAATAAACTCAGTCAAGTTTGTAAAACGACTTGAATCCTGATAGTTCATTAAATCAAACATAGAGGAGTAAAAATGCTTTAGCAGGGTACCCCTTAAACAGTTAAGTAAACCTCAAGAAAACAAGGCCGAACATAAAAGTACCAAAACAAATAACAAACGGTCAAATGAATAACCAACACTACTACCCTACAAGTCCAATATGCTATACCCTAGGCTACGGTGCGGAAGCAATTACAACGATCCCATGGTACCATCACAGATTCCCTCGGTCATACGCCTAGCCACCTCGGTCTTTACCTAAAAAGAACACATAGAAAAGGGTGATTAGTCATACTCAATAAGAAACCCACTACTGGGTCTAGCTGTTATCCTTTTTGTCGTGTGCGCCCGTGTACCCAGCATAGGCGTAAGCATAGGCATAAGTATAGGAAGCAACCCGAGAGTACGCAGTGATCACATTTATAAACATAGACACAGGTGGTGATCCCGAGGGACACCCATCGTAGGCACAGTACATTAGGGGTACAGGGCACGACAAGTAGGATAACCTGCAATAACATGTCATGGCATAACCAGTTCATCGCAGAGACTCATAATATCACAAGCACGTAAGCATAACCACATCGCATACGAACTACATAACTTGGCATACCCAAAACAGTTTAAGCAATAAACAACTGGGGCAACAGTTACACAGCGACACAATAAATAATCAGTAACATAACTGGGCATTAGGCGTCACTAGACCTGGTAGTAAGTCCCTTACCTGCGAGAGCGAGACTGTGGGACAGCGAGACTGAGCGAGATAGCGAGACTGAGCGAGACAGCAAGACTGAGCGAGACAGCGAGACTGACTGTGCGAAGCCGCGACTTCCCCACACTGCAGCAATGTGCTACGAAGGCTGTGACAACGCGGCGCGGAGAGGGCTGAGACGACGCGGCAATGAAGACTGTGATGCTGCAGTGCAATGAGGGCTGAGACGCTGCGGCGCAATGAGAGCTGGGATAATGCGGCGATGAGGATTGTGATGATGCGGCAATGAGGACTGATGATAATGCGGTGATGATGATGGCGACTATGTGACAAAGGGGGTGCGGAAGACGGCTGACGAAGAGGTGATCGAGAGAGAGATTTGACCTTTCTCTTCTTCCCTTTTTTTTTTGTTTTACCTAACACGCAACTCAGGTTAATAAATAACCCACCAGAAGATCTTTCCCAAACCGATCCCCGTTTCCTTCTAATGACCAAGAACCCAATCTCCCTTAATGCTCTTTCCGTCTAAATATTTATTTAATTAATAATAATAATAATAATAATAATAATAATAATAATATTATTATTATTATTATTATTATTATTTTCACCTTTCAACTTCCTCCAAAAACATTAATGAAAGAACGGTGCAATAAAGAGAAAAGGAGGGTATATTTACCTGAAATTTCGGGTCGTTACACATTTCCAAACCTTTTTTTTTTCTTGCAACTGGAGATCTAATTAATCTCTACTTGAGCATGAGGAAGATGGAGGGGGAAAGGACGGTCGAGGAGGTAGAGGGAACTATTGTTTATATTTTTTTTATTTGAATATGTGTTTTTTAAAATAATTATAAAAAATACCCAATTAATGGGACCTTTTAAGCCTACTAGTCAAAGGCTCACAAGGCGTACTACGATGCACAATCTTTAGAACATAAAAAGTTATATATATATATTTTTTTTGTTACATTAAATAGTAAATATCTAACAAAAAAAAATTTAAAAATAATGGAAGAGATAATGAATCAAACTATATATATTTTTTTTATTTAGTTAATTTATAATGAATACGAAATGTATTAGATGAACTTAAAAAGGTTCCAACCATAAAATTTCATAGAGGGAAATATAAAATGTTTAATGAATATAATTTTTGTAAACATTATACCTGATGTTTAAAGAAAATTAAAGTGATAAATTGAAGAAAGATATTTCTATTTATAATTTTAAATGGTCTTAATTATCAATTATTTTAATAACGGTACACATTTGAGATTTTTTTAATATGAAACTATGTCGTATCTACCTAAAACTATTGTGGAATTTTATAGATTTAGCTATTATTTTTTTATCTTGTTTTCAATAACAAAACTTAACAATTTAAAACAAATGGACTAATATTCAATTCTTTTGAAATTTACTTTTATGATATTTTTTACTTTTTCAAAATGTTAATCATAAACATTAAATTTAATTGAAATGAGCAAAATAATAGTAAAAATATAATTTTAGAACAATATAAATATGCATTAAAATGAATTGGTAAATTATATTCATATGTGTTTTTAAATAAGATATTAGAAACAATTATTTCTTTTTAAAATAAGAAAATAAAACAAAAAAAAATCATGTGTAGTTATTGTGGGAATGAATTTGTATTTGTTAAAAGAAGTGTATAAATAGTTTTAATATATATATATATATATATATATATATATATATTATGACAAAATAAATGTTGAAAGATCTAATAGAAAAAATGTATCAAAGAATATGAAGACAAATTAAGATTTATTGGAAAATCTAATGGCAAAAATAATGTAAAATTAAATTAAAAAAGAAAAAGAAAAAGAAAAAGAAAAATAAAAAGAAAAAGAAAGTGGATGGATGGTACGAATGGCATGTGAAGAGTGAATTTGAGAGTAAAAAAATTAGGGGCAAATAGAGAAGTTAAAAATCTTCCCCTCTTAATATTTTTCTTTTTACTAAATACTTATGTTAGTCTTTGACATTCATGTCTATTAAATAATTTAACATATTATGGAGTGAAATGTGAAAATTAATTTAAATAGTGATGAAAAAAAAGTTAGACTAATTACTAGACATTAACATTATTAAATACTGAAAATGAGTATTTAATGAAAAATCAAAGTTAGAGTGTAAATCTTAATTTTTAAATTAAAAGACTAAATTGAAACAAAATTATAATAATAAGAGTAAAATTATAACATTTTAAAACTAAAGAATTGGATTGTAATGAAACTTAAAATCTAAAAATATAACATTTTGAAATTTAGAATAAATAGACACTCATCAAAATTTAGGGTCCACAGTAATATTTTTGCCGATCTTTAATATATTCAATATATGTGATCATTGAAATAAAAAGGATATCAAGTTGCATAAAAAAAAATTAGCGAAAACGTACCAACACATATATATATAAATATTTGAATAGAAATTTCTTTATTGATTTTAAGATTGTTTTTCTTTAATTTAATCATTCAAACAAATATGAATTTATGGGTTTCCTGAGACCATTTCGTTATAAAAATATGTTAAAAAATTCCATAGCCATAAATAATTAGATTAATGTTTTTTTTATTAGAAAAATCACCCATTGTACAAGTTGGTGTCAATTGAACTATATTTAAGGCGTGTTTGGAATACATTTACAAGTGTTTAATTTAAAAAATAAGTCATTTTGAAAAAAGTTGTAGGGTTTGGCAATCACTGTATTTTAAACAATTTTTATCAAAAGAGTTTAAACAAAAATGAATTTTTTGAAAAACATTTTTTTCTCTAGTCAATCCAAACGGACCTTTAGTTGGCTATCTAAAACTATACTTTGCGAGAACTTAAAATGTGTTTGGTGGTTTAATTAAGGAAAATTATCTTAAATGGCAAAATTGCTGAAAATATTTACAACTAATAGCAAAATACACGGTCTATTGTAATAGACCGCAATAGACCGCAATAGATTGCGATAGACTACTATCTGTGTCTATCATGACACAATTAATAGTCTATTGTGATCTATCGCGGTCTATCGTAGATAGACAGTAAAATTTTGCTATATTTGTAAATTTTTTAGTTTTTTTTTTTTGTTATATTAAAAAAAATAATAAAAAAATAAAAACCTTTTAATTAACATATATTTGGCATGGCAACTATAATTAACATATTTTTGGCATGGCAACTATAGGATGGGTTTCTTCTTTTATTATGAAAAGGAAAGATAATTAATAGAGGAGTGATGGCACCATCATTGCTAAGTTTATGTGGAGAGCATGAATCCCAATGAAGAAGACACATATCCGCCTCCATATATATATAATTGAATAATTTTTTTCTTAAGAAGATATACAATTGAATGAGTACTTAATTAATTTCATCATAAGGTTTTTTTTATTCTCAAATCTCACTTTGAGTAATTTATTTATTTCTATGACTATTTAAATTTAAAGGGGGAGTTAGAAGTCCACTATTGAGATTTTGTTTTTATTTTATTTTTTTTTTCAAAGGCCACTATTGAGAATTTCGTAGGTAAAAAATTCACCTAGGAATCCAAGGAATATATAATTTGTTCAAACCCAATATTAATATATAAAAGACAGTTTTTCGTAATATTATATATTACAATTATATGGGAGAGAAGATAAACGACTCATAAGGAAAATGAGATAAAGTCCAAACGATTTTTTTAAAAATATAATTAAGAAAAGAAAAGCCACTTGGTGTTTTATAGCTAAGAATATGATTGCTCTAGTCTCCTTAATTAGTAAAATATTAACTCGGTTTAAAAGAAAAATTATTCTAGCCAACTATTACTTTGAAATACCATAATAGCCTAACTCAACCATATTAAAGAATGTACTAACAACGGACTTTTTAAAAAAATAAAAAAAAAAAGAAAGAAAAAAAAAACTATTACTTTGAAACACTTGGTACATAAGGGTATTATATGTACATCTCAATTTTATGAGAATGTGGATAAAATATCGATGTACATAGCTATATATTAAGAAATTATATTATAAATGTAAAATTTCATAAAAAGATATTTAAATTAACAAATAAACATTTCAACTTTTTAAAATAAATTTAAAATCCTTATCATTAGTATTAGGTCAACGTTAATAATATTTTGTTATTTTTGCTATGTTCAGTCAATTTTTTATAAAATAATAAAAATATCGATGCACCTCTCATGTCTAATGTCAATACTATATCGACATATATAAAAATGTTAATGGAAGTATCAAACATAATCTATAACTATAAAGTTAGATTTTCTCGAATTTCATACAATTTTATATGTTTAAAATATAATATTATATTGATGAAGAGAAGAAGAATAAAGAGGTTTTAAGGTTCTAATTAGAATTGAGTGGAGTCAAATAAACTTGAACTCCATACTTAGGCTGTATGGTGAGAACACTAACAGGAGCATGGCGATAAGAATCTGAAATAGTGAAGCTAAACTTTGAGAGAAACATAGCCAAAATGATCTTAGCTTCCATCAATGCAAATCCTTGGCCAATGCAGTTTCTTGGTCCAGTTGCAAATGGAATGAAACGTCCACCACTAAATGGTTTTGAGGTAAATCTTTCTGGTTTGAATTCGTTTGCATCTTTTCCCCATAACTCATCACTGTGATGAATTGCAAGCACTGGAATCCATATCGATAGTCCTTTTGGGATCTCTAAATCTCCTACTTTTATGTCCTCGAACGCCATTCTTGGAAGCACCGTCGCCGGTGGGTAAAGCCTTAGCGATTCATTTATCACCATGTTTAGCTAAAAAACACAGAACACCGAATACCCGTTTAAACTTCATTAGTTAAGTAAACATTCTATCTCAAAACTAATGTGAGAACATACATCTAGGGTTATGAAGAAATTACTTTTTGGAAACTCAACCAGATGTGATATATCTGGAACTAAACCCTAAAGGGGTGTTTGGGCCTTCAAGTCTTTTAAGTTGGTGGAATTGGTTATTCATGTTTAAGGCTCCAATTATAATAGTTGGTGTTTCCAACTATTATAACCTATAATTAACTAAGTATTACTATTTCAAATCACTTTTTTGTTGTCTTTTGCTGTCGTGCTTCCTATTTCTTATCCATCATCTGTTTCACTCTTTATTACAATATACTATTTCTTAACTTAAACTAAAATAGTATGCATCTCAAACATAGACTATTATAACTAAGATTAAAATACTTTGTACCCCGAACATAGACCATTAAAAATTTATCATTTTACGTTGTGTATATCTTGTGAACAGATTATAATTAAACTCATGATTAAATTACCACGTTGAAAGTGTAAGACGCGGACGGGTGGGAAATTGTAGTTTGCTTACCAAAGTGAACTTAGAGAGATGTTCAACAGAGGGAATTCCACCATTGTTGCAAACTTGATTGACCTCATCACGAACTTTTTGTTGCCAATTAGGGTTAGTGGCAAGCAACATGATGGTCCAAGTGAGCAAAAGGGCAGTGGTTTCATGACCAGCAAAGAAGAAAGTTTTGCATTCATCCATTATGAGCTGCAAGTTCAAGCTGAAACCATTATCCTCACTTTTCCTTTGCATTTCATTCAATAGCATTCCCAACAAATCACTTCCATAGCAAGTACTTCTTCCAATCTCCACACCATCTTTTCTGCTCTGAATAATCTCCATTAACAACCTCTCTACCTCCATTTTCAGTGACTTTATTTCTCTGTTGTATTTACTTGGAAAAAACCTGCACCAAAATTTATCTAATCGATATTACTTCAACTCCATCACCCACTTTCAAAATAATAATAATGATGGAATAGCCAACACTTTCTTTTAAATAATATATCAGGATAAACTCATTTAATTTTCTTTTATGTTATTTAAAGTAGAGAGATTGATGAAAGTTTCCTTAATAACACATTTATATAATTTGATACTCAACTGCCATACATACAGTATGTGTGAACAAGAGTGAAGAAAGGGAAGGTTCGAAAAGCTATCCACTTTAATTCGTATTAGATTAACAAAAATTATGTAAAGTGTACGTAATTTTTAATTAAATTTTATTTTTTTTAAGATTTGTAATTAGCCTAACAATTCGAATATTTGTTTGAAATTGATAAATCATGATAAATAAATCATAAATTTTAAAAAAAGAAAACTAAAAGTGAAATCGCTATCTAAAATCTTTCATATATATAAATTTTCGTGTAAGGTGTCTAATTGTCTTAAATCCTGGATGGAAAAACAGGAAACTTATTAATATATACTAATTTTACTCATAAATCTTTTTTATTTTATTATTTACTAGGATAATTGTTTTAATAGTCAAACTGCTGAAATTATTTTAAACATAACAAAAATATGACTCTCTATCAATGATAGATAATTATATTTATTGATAGACAATCTTTAATTAGTAGGCAATGACATTTTCTTATATTTGTAAATACCTTGATTCATTTTAATATATTTAAAAATAGCTTTATTTATTTATTTATTTTTTTTTTATGGATGTTTTAACGGAGAATTTGATTACGTATCGAAACAAAATATATATGATTAAAAAAATTGTTAAAATTAAAAAAAAGGGACAATGCAAAGTTGACATCAAGGGCAGAAGAGGTTACCGGCTACCGGGGAGGCAGAGGTGGCGGCTGGCTTGGGCGCAGAGGCGCTGGAGAAGAGTGAGCAAATGGAAGATTTCTTTGCCCTTGTCGGAGTTCGCGTCGAACTCGGTCCGACAAATGATGTCGGCGGTGAGTTGTTTCATGTAATCGGCGATCTCAAACTCGGTCCGGCCCGAGTCAAACTCGGCCTCTAGTGATTGGATCATTTTCTTAGTGCACTCCACCATCATCCCCGCATAGCTCTGTTCATGTCATTACAAATTTCATATAACAATTCCAATTATATGATTACAAAATATGAAAATTATTAAACATATGATAAAATCAAAATTCCTTGTCCCAAAATTAATAATTAAAAATAAATATTGCTTTATACATATAATAAATATGGGCCCTATCTTCTCTCTTTTTAACCAACAAAAGGTACAACGGAACAATTTCTATTTCAACTTTCTCAATTCAACTGTCATTCTATGTACGGTATGTGTTCTTCCAATCTATTTCTAGATTTTACTTTCATTTGCTGTAGATTACTCTATATTTATGTTTCTTGGGGGAAAAAAGAAAACCCTAGTCCCTTGTATTATGCGCATCATATTGTTCCAATTTATTGTTAAAAAAAAAAAAAATTAATTTAATCTAATAACTTGTAATATTTTGTTTTTAATTTATTTTCAAAGAAAAACTTCAATATTATTAATTTAAAGTTTGAGAAGAATAAAAACATTTATCAAAAACACAAACGTCTACTTTTTTTTTTTTCAATTAAAAACATTAAAAAAAGATAATATTTTATAATTAGTATCAACTTCTTTCCATAATTGCCTTTATTTCTAATGGTGGAGAAAAATAGGAAAAAGGAAAAAACGTAAACTTACCAAAGGAGGATAAATTGGTAGCATAAAATTTCAATAAGAGAAACATTTGGGTGCTTATCTCGTAAAAAACTATTTTTTCCTTTTTCTTTAAATATATATTTGAATATTATGGTTATATTTGGTAGGGTTACCTTGAGCTTATCCCCCATAAACGCAGGTGCAACGATGTGACGTTGATGATACCAATCTTCCCCATTTGCCATCAACAATCCTTTCCCAATGAAATGTTTGGTTCCCTGTCTTTGCAGCCATGATTTCCCACACACATTGCTGTTTTTACTCAATACTTCTTTTATCAATTCCGTCTCCGCCAAACATAGCCTCGGCTCCATCCCGTTCCAATATATAAATCTCTTTCCTGCACAATTTGATAGGTTATAATATATATATATTCAATCTGTTCAAGAAATCTTCTTTTAAAAAACTGTGTTATAGGTTTACTTTAAATTCAGAGATTGGAATCTCTAATATATATATATATATATTTAGCGCATGGTCGTACCATATTGCTTTGTCCAGGTGGTGTAATGAGGCAATAGGCGGTCGACGATGTTGTGATCAATCGAGCTCATGTCGTTGGCAGTGGATTTTGCCACAAGTGCCGCTACGTCGAGGATGTTTCCGAGCAGCGGCCGTGGGTCGGGGCCACGAACGCCTTGTTTCTCCATCTTCTTCCTGATTCTTCTTGGGGTCAGCCAGTAGCATGAGACTGTATCATATGCAATCTTTGCAAGTGATGAAATAAAAATCACTAAAAGTGTTGTTAGAAAAATCACAATCGCCATGGTGAGCAGAATTTTCTAGAGAGAGAAAATAGTAGAGAGAGAGATTAGTGGGTTTCTATGGATGAACGAAGGAGCCAATTTATAATGCCCAACTCACAGTTACCTTTTAAAAAAGAAAATCTTTTATTTTCCCACTTATCTTTCAAGTCCATAAATACTTTTTCGTTGCATCTATTTTTGTGCTGTCTATTTTAATTACATAATAAAAAAAGAAAAATATTTGTTAGAAATAAAATATTTTTCAAATAGTAAATTATGATTTAACAATTAAATTAAAAATATTTATAAAAAATAAAATATTTTTCAAATGGTAAACTATGACTTGAGAATTTTATTAAAGATATTTGCTAGAAAATAAAATATTTTTCGAATAGTAAACTATAATTTGACAATTAGATGGGTAGAATTCACAATGCAACTAAATATTTTTCTATGAAAGAATTTTCCTGTTCTATTATTTAATAGCATGTGATATGATTTTTTTTTTTTTTTTTTTTTTTGCAGGAGGGGTGAAAGAGAAAAAATAATTATGATTTTTGTAGGGGTAATTATAATTTTATATTGGCTATAATCTTCAAATATGAAAATAAAATGGCAAGGAATTTAATGGCAAAGGTTAGAAACAGAAGGGAAAATAACAGTTTCTTTCATGGTTTTCCTCACAAACACACATGTATATGATGTCATTCAAATAAAATACATATTACAAAAATTAATTAACTGACAAAACAATGAATCAGGTTCGAGGCATCATAATTTTTTAGATTTTGTCAGATATGTATTTACTAGTTGATTAAAATATATATATATATATATAAACAAATCGTAGAAGCAATTGTTTAAAATATGTTTGATAATATATGTTATTGGTGTGGTTTTGGATCAAGGGTTATACTTGACATAACACATGAACGAAAGTAGTTGAACCAAGGAAATAACAAGATTTGGTCTATCAACGATACCTTGAGGAGAATGGGTTGGAATAAGAAAATTGACTTGGGTAAGGATGACCAAGTCAGTGTGGCCGAGGTTGAGCCCTTCAAAAACTAGTTGGAGGGGGTGTGACTCTCGCATGCATGCTTAGGCCCAAGAAGAGAAAGGGAAACTCGTAGTAAGGGAAATATTCTACATGGAGAGAATCTAGATCATCGATCCCTATAAATACACTAGTATAATACACCATAAGGGGAGGTTGACTCTCCACTAGAAAAGTCATAACAAACCTCATCTATCAACTCTCTAACTTAACATTGGAGGGTGTGTGACAAATACTACACTAGTATGCAAATCCTTCTATCTTACAGGTCATATTTTTTACCTAAATATACAAATTTTGTCATTGTCACAAGAAGGTTAGATATGTTTTCTCTGTTAAAATTTTGACATTAACAATATATTTATTAAACATAAAACTAGTCAAAGTTACCCACTAAATATTATTATGGAATAAAAATTATCATTAGTTAAGTTATGCACCTATTTTATAATTAAAAATTTTGTATAATTATTATTTTATAATATCATATAATTTACAATAATTTATTATACATATTTTAATTTGTTAAAAGATACATATTTTAATTAAACATAAATAATTTGAGTTTATAGCATGAAATACTATATATTTTTAATAAATATTCACAAGGAAAGGGGATCAGTAAGTGCACCAAGACACCTCAATTAAGTTAACACTTAACATCCTCATCACACTCCAAATCAAAAGTGACGATACATTTGATAAGAACAGATAGTACAAAAGCAAGTTAGAGAGAAAGTTGAAAGTTCAGTACAATCAATGGGGCAGGCTAAATAAAAGTCCCCCAATGGAGGGAGATACTAACAATACCATAATTAGAAAAAGACAAAGATTTGGTACACCACGAGGAGGAAAGATTAAGAATGTCCTCCCGATCGAAGCTGTCTCCAGGATTTTACCCATCGTGATGAAGTGAGATTAGCAATTATCCGCAGTATTATGGCCCCTGTGAAAAAGAAAGCACACAAAAAATTTACATATTTTAGGAATGAAAGTTTTCCAAATGGGACCAATGTCCATCGGTAAGGAATGATCAGCAGTAGCAGCCAAAAAAAATCCTTTAAGGATCTCACAGAGAAGGAAGCATTAGTAGTGAGGGACCATACCTGAAATATTATATTTGTTACTATTTTTTCAACCTTTCTTAATATAATTATTACATTTTCAAATTCAAAATCAGGATATATTTAAAATATAAAAATGTTTTTTTTTTCCTTTAGAATTTACACTACTTTGAATTATAGAATCTGAAAATAATTTTTAAAAAGGGTAGATTGCTTACCAAATGTATATTCACTAAATTCATTGAATGGGTAGAAAATCCCGATTACCTACCAAACAAAGGAAAGGACTCTCTCGTATAATTTTTGTAGACTTTTAGTCGCATTTCCAACAATCCTCACCCCAAACAAAGAACCACTAAGCAACTTCCTCCAAATTAATTACATAATTATCTATTCATCTAGCTATTATCCAACCAGACTCCTCTTCTTTAGAGCACAATACTAGTCTACTATATTTTAATAAAGCTCAATCACGGATCATTATCATGACTACTTCTTTTAAGGCTCACTACTCCTTTGTTTGGCACTCAATAATTCTATCCGACATGACTAAGTCAGGGGTATGACTATGGTACCACTTGTTAGGGAAAATGACGCTATACATATTTCCACAATTGTATGATATTGTTCACTTTAGACATAAAACCCTCGTAACTTTTATCTTGGTTCTACCCAAAAAAACCTCATACCAAAATGGAAATATCTTCCCTCACTTACATGTTTATTACCTTCCCCTAATATAGCCAATTCAAAACTTTGGTGGCATTTTCAACAATTGCATTAAAAAAGTGTCCAAACTAATCTTGAAAATACTTGTAGCTAGCTAACCATAAGAGAAGAAGGGTTTTCATAAACTAATGTTCCAACTTTAGCAACAAAATACTCACGAATTTGTCATAAGAATTGAAACTTAGGGAATTTCCTCCAATTTTTCAATTCTTAAGGGAAATTTTACGTAATAATTTTTTTTTTACCATAAAATTTTTAAATCCTTATGAGAAATCCCAATAATTTATTTTCATAAGGTCTAAAATTAAAGTTGGGTTTGAAAAGTTGTAATAGAAAAAGTCAAAATGGAAAACACTTGAATAAGAGACAAAATGTTATTTTCACCATGTGGGACCCTCCACTTACAATCTCAAAAAGTAAGAAAGAGGTTATAAAAAGTAGTTTTTAAAAAAGATATTATAGTTTGGGTGATGAAAAATTTTTTAGGTTAAAAATAGCAATTTTCCAACATTATTGCTCCTTGGATTTTAAATTATGTATCCAAGGAGATCGATACCAACATTATTTACCGATGGCTTGGTTAAAGTTGTCTAGGATGAATTGTGTGGAAGTATCAACCAATCAAATGATCCTAGCATTTATCACTATTTGTTAAGGAATGGTAGGCTTGAGTCGACATCTCCGAGTCCTTTTCGATTAGTGGCCCTAAGATTCACCCCTCTATAAATAAGAATTTAGGTTCTTCTTTCTACTTTTAGCTTGCTCTGATCTTTTGCTAAATACTCATTAAGCATCGTTAGAGGTTTTGTGGGGGTGTTTTCTTCTTCTTTGTTTTGCAGGTCATCTTTCTTTCCAAAATTATAAATGTAACATGTAAAGGTCAGGTGAGTCTTTCTGTCCAAATTTTGCCATCAACAACAGCCATTTTCCACTTACTTTACAACTGTATTCTTGAAGAAAATCTTGGTAATTTTTAGAACTTTTTGTTACACATCTATTCCTGTAAGATACGATACTTGGAGTACTCTCTATTATTGCTCGTTGACAATGTGCACTTACATTGGAGACTAGAGACCTTTTTTTTTTTTTTTTTCCGGAAAAAATACTTTTTTGGTCTCTAGGTTTTGAGTTTAGTTTCTATTTGGTACTTACGTTTTAAAATGTTACACATTTAGTCATTAAGTTTTGGTGACCTATATCACAAATATTTGTTCCTTGGCTTCTTCCTTTATAGTATCAAATGAAAAGTTGGATTATTGATTGAAGGGCATCTAGACATTGAAGGGATCAAACACTTCGATCCTGCAATGAAAGTGATGGAATCACCTGCCATGATTTCTTATTAGAATTACAAACATACTAAAATAGTAAATAGATTAAGCACAAGAGAATCATACCTTTGTAGAAACGTAGTTGCAACAAAAATATTCTCCAATAGATGTTCTCCTCCACAAGGTCTTCCTCATTATGACTTTGGCATGGATCTGACTTGTGGGAGCCTTCTGGAAAGAAAAGGAAGATCAAAGAACATTTCTATGTATTTTGGGAGAATTTAGCTTTAGAGAAGTCACCTTCTAGTTTTTCTCTATAAGCACCTATTTATAAAACCTATTAGGATAACCTAATTATTTATATTAATATTTTAATATCTCATATTAAAATAAAAATATCTAATTATTTTTTATCATATTCAAATAATTTAATTCTCACATATTATATAGTTTAAATTAATTATTTGAATCATATTCAAATGCATTAATTCTCCACATATAATAAAGTTTTAAATTTGAATCTCATTCAAATTAACTTTATATTAATGTATAATGATACATTAATATTTATAGTAATTGTATCAAATGCAATAAATATAATTTTCCTTCAATATATTTGAACGTTTCAATTTTCCTTTCAATACCTTTGATCTTTGCTGGTTCATTGTAAGTTAATAAGGGGACCTTATGGACCTACAGATTACAAGTTCCAATTATACAAGATTAATTAATTAATCTTCATTCATCAACTATTGAAAAGTACTTTCTTTGCTTCTTATTTGTGTTATTTTTATTAGATTTAATATGTGTGATGGTGCTTTCAGGGATTCAACAAAAAAACAAATTTTGGAAGTACAAAAAAAAAAAAAAAATCGAAGACCTACCTTCGAGCGTTATGGGGCCAGTTCTCTTTTTCTGAAAATTTGGTAATTTTGGAAAGTTCTTGGTGAACAAGTATCCAATTTTCTATAATCAGAGGGCCTTTTAGTTGCTTCAATCACAAAATTTGATAAACGGAATTTGTCACCCAATTTCGTGCTAAATAAATTTTCCTAACTTACCCATAGTAGTAGTGGCAAGCCGGGTCGAACATAGGGAGCCCTCGAATTCCACAGTTGAAAAGTTTTCAATTGTGAAATTCGAGGGTTCCTTGTGTTCGACCCGACTTGCCACTACTACTGTGGGTAAGTTAGGAAAATTTATTTGGCACGGAATTGAGCGCAAATTTCGTCTGTCAAATTGGCGTAGTTGCCGAGGAGCCAAGAAATTTCACTTTTGTGGGGTTTACAATTCCTTATTGCTATTTAGTTTTGCCTTCTTTGTATGACCCGATCCTCCAAGAATCGAAACAATTTGTTGTATTGTGCAGACATCAATAGAGAAGAGCGGCGATGAATGAAGGAAGCTAGAGAACGAAGAGTTTCAGAGGAACATACTCGTGCAGGAGGCTCATTCGAAGAGCTTTTCGAAGAAGTCTTAGAAGAAGAAGAAACACCGATGGGCAACCTACAAAGCACACATTGTAGGACCTCTTGGCCCCAAATGTTGATCAACAGCCTCTTTGCACTACCTATTTGGCCACGACAGGTAATTTTGAACTTAAACCAGGCTTAATTCACTTACTCCCTTCATTTTCTGGACGTGCAGGTGAGGACCTCCACAAGCATCTTAAGGAGTTCATCATCGTATGCGAGGGGATGAGGCTTCATGGTGTGCCTGAGGAGCAAATCAACCTCAGAGCCTTCCCTTTCTCCCTGAAAGATAATGCTAGGGATTGGCTTTACTTCCTTCCTCCTGGTTTTGTGACCACTTGGAAGGAATTGCAAAGGAAGTTCTTGGGGAAGTTCTTCCCTGCATCACGTGCTGCACGTATAAGGAAGGAGATTTATGGGATTACCCAGACGACGAGGGAAACACTATTCGAATACTAGGAGCGGTTCAAACGCCTATGCGCCAGTTTCCCCAACCACCAGATTTCTGATGCGTTGTTGATCCAATACTTCAATGAAGGGCTTGTCTCTAGTGATCGAAGAACCATTGATGCAGCTAGTGGTGGCGCCTTGGTTAACAAGACTCCCACGGAGGCTAAGGTAACGCTTTCTAGCTTGGGTATTAGGGATTTTCCATTGTAATTGATGTTTCTTTTGAGGTTTTGAACTTAATTCAAGTGTCTGCATGATTTAATTCCGAGTTTTCAAGAATTATGATCAATTTGTAACGCTGGTATTTATTTTGATTATTGCTTTTGGTTTGTATTACAATTCGTGACAATTTGTTGTATGTCAATCATAGGAAGCAATAGGTTAGGTTAGCTTGCAAATCTAGATGGTGATGCGCATTGTTCTAATCAACCTAGGATTAAATCAGTAGGACATTCAATATAGGTCTTTCCAGTTGCATGTTCCGCCTAATTTTCCCTTGAACTTAATGCGGTTAGGTATAGTCAAAATTTGTATGTTTTTCATCGATTTGCTTAAATCTAACTTGTCGACTAGGGCAATTCAATTCTGGCGTTTCCAGTTGAATTGATTAGGTGCTAGCTTCAATGAATTTAGTAATGACGAACCAATGATAAGAACATCGAACAAAGGAAATCCTGCGTAACTCAAGCTAGAACTTTTTTAATTGAATTTTTACTACTTTTATCGCTGCATTATTTTCATGCAATTTAAGTTTCTTGCAATCAAGCTTTCTCAAAACCCCCCTTTTGGTTACCATGAATTGAAAACTTTTCAACTGTGAAATTCGAGGGCTCCCTATGTTCGACCTGGCTTGCCACTACTACTGTGAGTAAGTTAGGAAAATTTATTTGGCACAAAATTGGGAGACAAATTCTGTTCTTCAAATTGAGTGCTGTGGCGCTGACGCTAATTTGTCCGCGTGAACTTTTTGGAGCGCCGCAGCATTTGCTACACTTCTTCAGCAAAGCGTCTAATATATACGCTAATTTGGCTTTTATCTACATTTCATTTTTTTATATATACCAGGGTAATTTCAAATATATACGACATTGTTTCAAATATATATACAATGTTTATTTCAAATATATTTAGAACAATTAAAGATTTAAAGTTCTTATATAATATATACCCTATATTATAATTTTTGTATCATTTCTATTATGGTATATATTCCACTTGCTTTATAACATCTATCCATGTATATTAAATATATGCCTCATATTATATAATAATAATGCCAAGGAAAATTGTGCTTAAAGTATGGTATCTGTTGCAATTTTCACTTGAAGTTAGATACTTTGTTTGAAGAAGTTTTAAAGCAAGTGAATAATTTTGGGAATGTAACCACTATAACATATTCCTAATATTTAGGAATATATAATATATGTGTTAACGAATTAACTAATAAACAATTAAATGAAAAACGCTCATTAATGATATATTTCGTAATTAATGGTTAATAAGAAAAATTCTCTAAATAATAAATATTAAATTCATTTTGTTCCTTTAATATTTTAATGGTAAAATACTATGAAATTAAATAAGAGAGAGGATCTACTACAAGGTTAAATTTGTCCAAAAAATCTATAGAAATCTAGTTATGAAATATTGTTCAAATTTAGGTTATTCATGAAATATCGTTAGTCAAATAGGTTGATTGTTTAAATCTTGTCAAATAATTTACTTTCAACATTAAATATTTACCATGTTATGTTTTAATTGATTTTTATTTTTTATCTTTTAAATTAATTGAGTCTTATCTTTTACTCTAATAGTTCTCACTTAATTCTTATGAGTGTGTGCACACTTAAAATGTTAATTATGACTTAAATAACTTTTTTGGGCTCTTTTCAAATATAGCAAAAGGAACTAAAATATTTAGCAAAATTTCATCGTCTATCGTAAATAGACTGTGTATTTTGCTATTAGTTGTAAATATTTTCAGCAGTTTTGTCATTTAAGATAATTTTCCAATCTTTTTTCTATAATTTTATTAAAAAGTTTACAAATTTCAATAAGTACATATGATTTTCAATATATTTATAAATTTGTAAATTTGAGGAATCTATTAATATCGACATGGAAATCAATAATTGCAACCTTAACATATGCTCTTTAACATATGCTCGAACATGAAATAAACATGAAATAAACATGAAAAGAAATTGATACATATAATTTTAGAACGAAAAAATAAACTAACACATATAGAGGTGATTGTTGGAGTCCATCGTCAAAGGTGGTCCTTACCAAAGTTCATTGGAGGGTCTTCACCATTATTTTTGTTGGAGGTGGTCTAACCCAAAGTATTGAAAAGCACATAAAAAGTGTTTTTCCTGCCTAGGCATGAGTGCCTAGGTGCTTCGACTTCTAGGGCAGAACGCCTAGGCGTTCAGAGGTGGGAGGCGTTCTTCATCTTTTGGTGTAGTTTTATCCTGCTATGCATGCTAATGTAGTTTTCAATGAATATATGCATGTTAGCTGGAGTTTTGAAAATATTGAGTAAATTTTTTTCAATTTTTTAATTTTAAAAGATAATGGGAATTCTTTATGGTTCTGTGCTTTTGATGTTAATTGGCTACGATGAGACTTGGATATGCATGATGGAGGACTGATTGTGGAAATAGGAAAGCATTACCTTGAGCTTTGATCTATTTAAGTCCCTCTTTGAGTCTCCCATATTTCGAGCACATAGCCACTTTAATTTAGAAACTTTAACTTAGAAAAGGATTAAGTTGAGTGAATTTAGTTGTCGAACACAAAAGGTCCCACCGATTAAAAAGTTGAAATTCATGATGGTTTGTAATGTTAGACTAAGGAGAATGAAAAGATCACATTCGCCTTTGGAAAAGTGCACACCAAAATGTATGAGCTTTACATGACTATCATTTGCATAATTTAAAATCTTTTAAACTTGTAATGTGTATGCATGGATGGGGTAAAAAGAGCTACCTCTGCTGTAATCAGTTAGGACGCCTAGGTACGAGTCCCTACAGTGAATGTATGAAAATTAGTGCCCCTAGGTAAAATAATACAAGTTTAAGATAGCTGTTGAAATTTAAATTTAAGGGACCTTAGTGGACATATTACTTGCTTGAAATGTGTGGATTCTTGATGATTGGTACATGAGCTAGAGTAGGAGAAGACTAGTGAAGCTCTCTTAAATCCTAATTTGAGTTATAGTGTTTTGAATTAAAGGAGGCTTGCAAACACAGATATGAGGATGACAAGATTTGGCCTTGAATATTCATAATAATATAGACATGCGTGAATGTTTCTACTTGAGATCCTAATATGTTGTTCTTTAAGGCATGAATCACGAGCACACTTATTTTTTATTTCTCTATGGTTTTAGCAAATCTCTATGTTTGGGGTGGTGAAAAAAACCTAAAAAGTGTTCTTCTTGTCTTTGATTTAGAGACATTTTTATCAGATTTGATGTTGTTTACTAGTGATTTTAGGTAAATATGTAGAAAATAAGTTTTGGAAGTCAAAAAAACCCAACCGACCAAAAATCAAACAAAAAGATGAAAAAAAAGAGCAAAACCCTATGCAACGCATCGCTTAGGCGCTAGGCTAGGTGTTGCCCAAGTGTTGTCAACCTAAGAGAAGGAAATCTTGGCATCTGAAGAGCACCTAGGTACTTTGACTTCGAGTTCATAGTGCCTAGGCACCAAATTTTCTAAAATTGAAAATTTTGCATTTTAGGAAATCTTTGCCTATTTATTGTAGGGTTTTTGGCTGACTTCATCATCAGAATTTGGAATATTTGAGACATAAAGAGAGAGTTTAAAGTGAAATATGAAGATTTTATGATACTGAAAGGTTTGAGCATCGTTAGAAGGCCAAATCCATCCCAGAGACGAGCTTAGAAGCCAGATAACTTATTTTCTCCTTCTCTACTCTTGGTTTATTTGTTGTATAATTTTGGTATTTAAACGTTGGTTATGTCCATGGAAGCCATGTTAGGCTAAATTTCTCATAGTTTTAGGGGTAGATGAAATCTTAGGTTTAAATTGTTGAACACTTTGCTTCTTAAATGTTAATTTATACGCTTTCTAGCATGACCGTTTTTAATGCTTTTGAATGTTTGATCAATGTTTGAATGATTTCATGATTTAGAATTTTTCTTGAACAAGTGAGTTTTAGATTATATCGTGCATGCTAGACTATCGTTTGAAAACATAGAAAGTAGTCGAATAACGGTAGAGATTGTGAATCAAGGTTCTTAATGCTTTGCTTAATAATTTAATTTCAAGTGATTAGTAATTAGGGTTTAAGTATAAGAAAAGATTCTTTTCGACAAATTCAATCCAGATAAAAGACTTCTAGATCTAGATGTTATGTTAATTACTTTAACAGTTAAGCATTTGTATTTAATAATATCTTTGATGAAATATATTCCCTATAACGTCTCTTAGTTGATAATTTCCTTACTTTGATCACTTTTATTTGTTCTCTCAGATTAGTTTATCTTAAGTGTCATTACAAGTCGGTTTCCTATATAAACTTGGAACGATCTCCGAATAGCTAAAAGATAATCAATATAATTCCCTAAGGACAATACTAGGTTGAAGTCATTTTAACTATAATATAACTTGACTCACATACTTGCGATAACACCAAGTTGTGGCATATCAAGTACTCGTCAAAGGTGGTCTATAGTAAAATTAGTGGTTAGAGTTGGTTGCTTGAGGTGACCGTCGAAGTTGGCCATTAACGGTGGTCCTCACCGAAGTTGATCATTCGAGATGGCCTTCACTAAAAATAGAGTTAGTCAATGGTGAGGATTGATTGAGTTATAGTCAAAGTTGGTTGCTTGAGGTGATCATTGAAGTTGGTCGCTAAAGGTGGTCCTTATCAGAGTTGATCATCGAAGGTGGTATTCATCTGAATTTTTGTCAGAGGTGGTCTTTGTGAAAGTTATTGTCAAATATGGTTGTTGAAGTTGGCTGAGTGAAGGTGGTTGTCGGAGTACATCGCTAGAGTAAGGTGGTGGTAGCCATTAGTGTGTGAAGTCATTGGAAACATTTGAGAGAGGGAGAGTTGGGTTGAGTTGGTTAAAATAACCAGCTCAACTCCATCAACGAAGGAACCTCAATGAAGCTTGATTTCACTTCACATAATTCATCTTCTTTAGTTTGTGTAAACTTGGACAACATGTAGGGTTCATTCTTCACATTATTATTGAGGTTTCTATGGCATGATTGAGTTTCCTTTGTTCATATCAATATCCTTCTCACTAGTCCATCAGTTAGTAAAATTATAGTTGTAGTTAAACACTTGCTAAGTTCTCATTTCCTATTAAAGGATTTGGGTGACACGAAATATTTTCTTGCTCTTGAGTTATCTAGATCATCTAAAGTTTGTCACAACACAGATATTATTTATTGTTAGGTTGTTGTGTATTTGGCAATATTTGTTTAAATGTACTATTGTGAACAAAGGTGTGATGTCCCTCCAGTTGTCTCATGGGTTGTTGTTATCCTCTTGTTTTTTTCTTGTTGGTTTTTTTTTAATCAACATGTTTCTGTGGAAGTATTTATGTGCTAACTATTTCTTTCCTTCTCTGACCTTTTTGTTTTGGGAATTATTTTCGAAATCCATTCTCCTTTTCAAGCTTCTAGCTGCTTTGGAATATGGTGTTCTCACGTATTTACAAGGAAATAGTGGTTGAGATTTTAGGGTTAGTCGTTCTAAAAAGATCATATTGTTTTGTTTTTGCTTTGCAATATGGTGGTATGTACGAAGCACATGAGATAACAAATCATAACAGTGTTATTTGATCTTAAGGAATTCTTGACATCTTGTCGAAATCAACAAAGTTACTTTGAGAAGAGATTCAATCACTTAGGGGGATCCTAAGTTGCAACATCAAGTGAAGTAGCATCATTTGAGTTCAGAAAGATAAAAGTTGAAGAAGAAGTCTTCTACTTAAGAGAAACCTAAGTAACCATGCACTAAGAACATTATACGTAGGAGGAGCCTAAGTCTCTTCGTGAGGAAGTCTCATAGTCGTGCATTGAGTTCGGATTTATGAGTAACATTGTAACTGTCTCGTATTTACACATAAGTATATCATTGTAATTGCTAGTTGCCCTAAAAAGAATCATAAGGAGGAGTGCAAGGCTTTAACCCTCTAGAGTGGTAAAAAAGTAGACAAACCTATCATTGTTAGTTGTGGAGGTTGAGCGAGAACAAGTAGAGGTAGAGCCATTCATTGAACTTGAGGAAACTATTAAGGAAGAGAAAGTTTCTTTAGAGTAGAAGGTAGAAAAGTCAGAGCCAAAATCAGGGAGTACTTCTAACTCTATTCCTTTTGTCCCTAATAATCTTTCGTTTCCTCAAAGATTTCAGAAAAAGAAGGTAGATACATAGTCTACTAAATTCTTAGAAATATTTAAAAATTTGCATATTAACATCCCTTTTGCAAAGTCACTAGAACAAATGTCAAACTATGTAAAATTCATGAAAGATATTTTGTCTAAAAAGAAAAAGTTAGGCCAATATGAGATGGTTAGTTTGACTGAGGAATATAGTGTGGTGCTACAAAAAAAGTTACCTCATAAATTAAAAGATCTAGGGAGTTTTACTATTTCATTCACCATAGGCTCTTTGAATATTAATAATGTTTTCTGTCATCTTGGTTCTTCCATTAACTTAATCTCTTTATCTATGAATAGGAAGTTTGATATTAGAGAGGTGCAATCCACTACAATTTCTTTGCAGCTAGTTGATAGATCCTTCTAGAGGTATAGTTGAGGATGTTTTTGTTAAAGTTGCCAAATTCATATTTTCTTTAGATTTTGTAGTGTTGGACATGGAAGAAGATGTTGAGGTGTCCATCATACTGAGGCATCCATTGTTAGCCATTAGAAGTGCTTTCATTGATGTCTAACAGGGTAAACCAACTTTAAGGGTGAATAAGGATAAGGTAGTATTTGATATTTATTGTTCTTTGAATCATCCTGAGGAGGCTAGTACTTATCATATGATTGATGTGATAGATAGGACTATATCTGAGCATGTTGAGGTTTTATAAGCTACTAATTACTTAGAATAAAGCATAATAGATTTTGACTTTGATGAGATCGATACTTTGACTGATGATATTGCTTTGTACGCTAAGTGGTTAGAATGCTTACTTGAGTGTAGAAATGTAGAAACCTATGCCTCATGTACCATTGCTTGTTGTAGAGGATGTTGAAAAATATGTTTTAGAATTAAAACAATTGCCTACTCATTTGAAATATGCATTCTTAGGAAAGTTTTTTTTTCTTCCCTTGTTATTATCTCTGCTGATTTGAGTCAAGTTGAGGAGGAGAAGTTATCAAGAGTCTTATGTGCATATAAGTCTGTTATAGGTTGGCTTATTGAAGATCTTAAAAATATTAGTCCATCAGTGGAAAATACCTTTACTTCTTCAGTAGAACACCAAAGGAGGTTTAATCCTACCATGAAGAAAGTGGTAAAGAAAGAGGTTCTTAAACTTTTGAATGCATGACTTATATATGCAATTTTTGACAGTCAATAAGTGAAAGCCTTGTAAAGGTGGTGCCCAAGAAAGGTGGAATGATTGTGGTTGAGAATGAAAAAGATGAGCTTATACCCACCAGGATTGTGACAGGATGCTGTGTTTGTATTAATTACAGTTATTTGAATAAAGCTACTAGGAAAGATCACTTTCCTCTTCCTTTTATTGATCAAATGTTTAATAGACTTGAATGTTTTTCTCATTATTGTTTCTTGGATAATGGTTATTACAATCAAATTGTCATTGCTCTTAAGGATCAGGAAAAGACTGCATTCACTTGTCCATATGGGAATCATTTCGACAATAGTATTTTCTTATTCTTCTCATTCTTTTCATCTTGTATGTTGTTAAATTTGTATGATAATATGTATTTGATAACCATGAGTAGTTAAACTATTTAATTTTAGGGTGTTGATGGATTTATTTATGAATTTAAGTTAATGTTTCAGAAATTTCATGGATATTGTTGAATAGCATGCTTTTCAATGTTATTGTACTTTAATTCTTACTTATTGGCCTTCAATGAATGTTAGGTTAGATGTTTAATTTGATGAATTGTATGTTTAACTAGAATTATGTCATTGAATCATTGTTAGTCTCTCATGAAAATAGTTAGGTTGATAATTAAAGTTGTTTATGACATCGCTTAATACCATGCTTCTTACTTTGGTTTCAAGAAGTTAGTAAACATTTAAGTTGCATGAGAAAAGATTGTTTTTTTATAGAAAATAATCCAGACATTAATATATAGACTTAAGCATATTGTTTATACAAGATTTCATGAAAATCTAAGCATGACTTAATGAAGTAGTTAATAAAATCAACAGCTTAAAACGCTTTTATCTCTTAAATTTTCACACTCGTTTTTGTTCTTATTTGTTTTCAAAATTTAAAACTCGATTTTTATTTTCAGTCCTTAAATAAAGTTGACACAATTCTAAAACAGATAAACAAGTCTATAACGTTTGATTATTGAGGATGATACTCTGTTTTTCAATACCGTTTTACAATACCATCACTTGATTTGTGCGCTTGCACTCATCACTCTTAATTTTATATTTAATGTTGTGGACAAAAACATATTTCGCTTGATCAACACTTGTGTTTTTGCAAAAGAGGCGTGGGATATTTTGGCAGTTGCCCATGAGGGAACATCTAAAAGTCAAAATGTAAAGACTTCAGTTGTTGACCTCTAAGTTTGAAGGCTTAAAAATGTTGGAAAGTGAATCAATTGCAGAATTCAACGTTCGATTGTTAGATATTTCAAATGAATCTTTTGCTCTTGGTATGAAGATCTTTGAAGAAAAGCTGGTTAGGAAAGTTCTTAGATCTTTACCTAAGAAATATGATATAAAAGTAATTGTTGTAAAAGAAGCTCAAGACATTGCTACCATTAAGGTAGATGAGTTATTTAGCTGTCTGCGTACTTTTGAGATGTCACTTGATGAAAAATCAAACAAGAAAGTTAAAGGAATGGCTCTACAATCCTCTATGAATGATCATAATGAAAGTAGATATAATAGAGGATCTTTTGTGAATTTTATCCCACTACTCTCACAACAATTTAGCAAAGTACTGAAATATTTTTAGAGAAGGTCCGACAATTATGTGTCAAAACATGTTAGAGAAAGTGGAGCAACATCCTCAAAATCAAACATATTTTAGAATCATAATCAAAAGGAGGTACGGATCAAATAAACGTAAGTCCTTTCAATGTAGAAAGCATGAAGGGTATGAGCATTATTAGTTAGAATGTTCAAACTATCTCAAATATTGGAACAAAAGTTTTGTACCTTGTCTGATGAAGAATCTATTGAAAGTAGTGACTTGGAAGAGGATGCTAGAGCCCTTTGTTAGTTGTGTATCTTCAGAAAGTTCTTTGTGTGTGTCTTAAGAAAATAATTTTTTTGAAAGTGGAGATGAAGACAAAGTCCCACTAGACTTTACAGAAATCTCCTATCGTGTCTTACATAAACTTGTAAGGTCAGGGACTAGAAAAACTCAAGTATCCTGGTCTCCCTTCTCTTGATGATGTTATGTTCGTCGCAGTGGTGATTGCAAATCTAATTAATATCAGTCAACTGTGTGATCAAGGATTGAGATTGAGTGTGAGTTTCTCAAAATATGGATGTCTTGTGATAGATGTCAAAAAGTGCATGTTTTTACCATATGTTTTATTACTTTTTTATAGTAAAAGGACCCATTATGTGATATTTTGACCCTGAAATGCTTTAAATCAGAAAAAAAATGAGCAAATTCATGTTGTTGAACAGTCTAATGTGAGTTTTTACTATTGTAGACTGATTTTATGGGCTTTTACTAAGGTTTTTTTTTTTTTTTTTTTACTTTTTTGCATAAATCTATCTCGATGCGCTATAATGGCTTGAGTGATGTGGTTGCATCAAGTGCCTAGTCAATTTGGTTGCTATTTTCTTGGCCAAAGATGTTATTCAATGCCTAAAATGTTGGGCAAACATCCAAACCATGATTTTAGGTCATTTCTCAACTAGTTTCGGCCTATAAAAGGAGGAGTCTTTTATTTCCAGCATCAGCTCTCCATCTACGATTCCTTCACATTGTTCTCCACAATTCTGCCATTACTGTCAGCACCCTTGGGCGTTTCTCAATTTCTCAAGTTAGTAGCCTTAAGAACAAACATTCCTTTGAGGCATGATCACTCTAGGTCATCTCATCTTGTGAAAAGCGTGGGTGAGAGAAGGTTCATCCTTGAGAAAGGAGAACCAACTTAGGGAAAGACTAGGGATTTGAGGATTTGACCCAAGGCATCATATAATTGTATTTTTTAGCATTTCTTTTAGTTTCTCTTTGCATTTTTCTATCTTTATTTCTTTTCATCCCTTGAACATTTATCTTGTAATCATGATTTATGATCTAATGAAATCTATTCATTTGTTCTTAATCATGAGTTAAATTCTCTAAGGGGTTTAGTAATGTGAATACCTTAAGGCTTTATAGCTTGAACAATGTTTATGCTTCATACCTTCTGACTTTTGTATTTTTTTTGTTAAGTTTATGGATAAATATTGTTAAGTTGAATTAATCACTTAATTAAGTAATCTAGTAGAGTCCTAATACTAAGAAGGTTAGGATATAAACTAATTTCACAAAGGAATATGGGACTAAGAGCCTAGTGATAGGACTGTCACGTCGTCTTAGAAATAAAGGACACTGTAGGGTAAAGAAACTGAACTTAAATCGATCTAAGATCCAGCTAACCATGGAAACATTAGACATTAGCTACTTAAACCTCCTAAAGGAACTTGATACAAGACCGAATAGGAGTTGTTTTTTGCTCATGTTAAGTCAATGTCCTAGTATGATGCGATCGCATTGCCTAAGGCACACTACCCTTTTGGTTGAAACGTAATTGTATCCCTATTTAACGGTCTTGTATACTATTTTTATCAACATTCAACCTCAAAATCACTTATTTACTTGTTACCCCTTGGTTTGCATCAAAAAGCTCTTTCTTAGAAGAATTGAATTGCATAAATTGTCTCGTGGGATTCGACTCTTGAAATACCCCAAGATTTATTACTTCATCGACGGTGGATGCTTGCACTTAAACTATATTTATTGTCATTTTTATCACTCTTACACATTTGGTCAATCATCTTGTCATAGACAATGTTAAGGCTCGCTAATGTGCAGAATCCGCAAGTGTACAGGTCAAGTTATAATATAAAATGGTTTAAGGTCGAGTATCATATCCACTGGAGACTTAATTCAATACATTCACCTATCTATTCAAGAATTAATTGATTTTATCTAAGGAACCTAAATTGAGTTTGGATTAAACAAGAAAATAAATTAAAAGCAAGTGAAACTTCAAAAGAAAGAATGTTCTAGGGTGTTGATGTCATTAATTACTTCATTAAGTCATGTTTTAGGTTTTCATGGAATTATTTGCAAATAATATGTTTAAGTCTAGAAACTAATATCCGGACTATTTTCTCTAAAAAACAACCCTTTCATATGCAACTTAATTGATTACTAATTTCTTGAAACCAAATTAAGAGACATAACATTAAGAATAGTCATAATCAATTTTCTCTAATAACCTAGCTATTTTCATGATAGATTAGTAGAGATTCAATGCTATAGATCCAATTAGACATACAATCACTCAATCATACATCTAACCTAACAAGTATTGATGATCAATCAATAGAGAATAAGGCACAATAGCATTGAAAAACATATCATTCAACAACATTCATGAAAAGAACTAAATCATTAATTTAAATCCATAATTAAATCATCCAACACCCTAAAATTATGTGTTTAGCCACACATAGCCATCAAATACATACTTTCATATGAGTTCTCAAGCATAAAAGTAAAAGGGAAAGAAAAACTCTTGAATTGCTTTCCAGCGTTGAATTTCTTCAATCTCCTCTTGGTCAACACTTTAGGATCTTGAACAGTCTTCAACTCTTCTCCAACACTTTCCTCTCTTTTTTTATAGCAAACTCACTCTCTTAGGCTATCTTTTCCTCTCAAATTTTCATTACTAGGGCTACTAAGAACCTCTCAATTTATATAATTTCACAAACTTGCAGCCCAATTTTCTTTCCTAAAATGCAAAATTTTTAGTTTTGGAAAGACTAACACCTAGGCACTCTACCCTCAGCGCCTAGCAGAGCGCTAGGCAGCACCAGGCGCTCACTGCCCAACACCTAAGTGCTCCATAGATCTCCAAAATTGTAGCTCTTGGGTCTACAACGCCAAGGCAACACCTAGTAGGTTAGGCACATAGTCCATATTTCGAAAAGATTTTAGCTAAGTGTTCGAGGAGTTCTAATAGTTGAAAAGAAAAGCTTAGGGGAAAAAAAAGGAGTTGGACACGTAGGAGGAAAAGTGTTGGAATTTTGGCTAAGTATGGAACTTGTCTTGGTTAAAGGAAAGACAATTGGGCCAAAAGTAGACAATACATGAATTGGATGCATAGAGGCTAGCAAGTTGAAATTTTGACTAAGTACAAGAGACTCAGGACTTGTGAGTTGGACACATGGTTCGTAGGTGGAGAAGAGGTGAGCAAGTTGTTCAAGGTTGAAGCATAACACAAGCTCCAAAGTAAGTTGGAACACATGGTATGTAGCCTAAAGGGAGGGTTGGACGTGTACCACATTAAAAGAAGGAAAATTTGGCTAAGTACAAAGTACTTTTGGAGTGTGGGACGCATGCCCTAACCTTTGAGGAAAAATGGTGAAGTGTTGGATAATTCACGTTGAGTAAAAGGAAGCAAAAGTGGTTTACCCTAAAAATACATAAGTTGGATGCATAGCACAGGGAAGAGACATCTTGGACGCATAAGTAAACCCTAATTGGACGCATGATGCTTGTTTTGAACAAGGTTGGACGCATGACAAGGCTCATAAGTGGCTTAAGGATGCGTCCAAAAGGTAAAAAAGGGGGGGGGGGGGGGGGGGGGGGGGGGAATAGAAGGTGGTGAGCTATGAGTTGAACACCTCAAAAGTAGAAGGTATCAACTTGCATGAAGATGTAAGGCATGATAAGGCCACGTAGGTAGGTTAAGTGTCAAGCCTAGGAAGAAAGTTATGTTGACAAGGCTTGAATTCCACTTCTATAAATAGAGCTTGAGATATCATTTTCACATACACTTAAGCATTGATTCTACGGACTTTAAAAGACTTGAAAGTATTATTGGGAGAGATTTTGAAAAAGACTAAGCGTCCAACATCCTGGGTGTCGAAAGCATCCCATCAGGCGTCCAACACAAACATTCTAGATGACAAGAAGGCAATTCAGCGTCCAAAGCTGCGCAAACAGACATACCAAGCATCCAGAAGAAGAATTTCAAGCGTTTAAAGGAGATTCTGGGCGTCCAACTTGGTATTTCCAGGGTTTGCTTCTAAATTTTGGAATCTAGAAGCCTAGTGGTGAAATCAGAAGCAAAGGGCAAGCTAGATCTCAAAGGAATAGAGGGTCCTGAGCAAGGAAAAGGGATTCGGAGGACAAAAACTGTATTTCCTATGAATGGTTATATATATTATTTCTTTAAGTAAAATTGTTATTTGCTTACAAGTTTACATGTTGCGGCATTATAAGTAAGGGATAGTAAGGGCTGCACAGGATGGTTAGAGGATCCGTGGATCTAGTTTATGATCTTGTGTCAAAGGTGGAACCTCACGGGATGGTCGGGAGGTTACTAGAAACCTAATTCCTGATCTTGTGGGGAATATCTCTTGTGAGATTGTAAGAGGACCGGCATATCTAGCTTCTAATCCCTCGTAGGTAAATCTATGTGCACATAGAGGATAGATTGAGTAGTTGAGCCAGAAGAAGCTTGCATAATAGAGTATGGTACCAAGATGAACGTTGTGTTGGAAATTTAAGTAGATTACCTCGTTGTGATTGATTTTAATTCTAGATAAATCACTACTATGTTGTTGAACTATCAAAGGTCGTGTGTTACCCTTTGTTATGTGTTTAACAACTCACTAGGCTATTTAGCTCATTCTTTTCTTTTATGTTTTTCTTCTCAAGTAGTAGAGGATTTCCTATTGCCAACGAAGTCGAACCACATGATAGCTTATCATATTATAGTTAGGGTTAGAGTTTTGGGATTATTATGTTATGTTTAAAGGATTTGTATAAACTTTATGTATGGCTTATCATTAAATACAAGAGTATGTGTTATTTTGCTTGGATGATACATGTAAAAAATGTTAATGGTTGAGCAATAGATGTCACAAAAGGGTGATGTCTACCATCTTCACGTCTCCTCTTGGATTTAAAAAGGGAATTTGGGGGTGGGTGTAACAATATCATCATTAATTTTGCTCTAGAAGTCGTCTCTAAACAAGCCATTATTGGCTTACCATTGCTTTGTGCTAATAAAGGTGTTATTTGTGGTGATGGTTGATAGAGATACAGTGAACAGGTGTCGTAAACCACTGCCGCTATCAAATAAATTTATAACTTCGAACACACTATTATTACCACAATATTTGTAGCAATAATGGCAAGCACAAGTTGATCCACAGGGAGCTTTTTACTTGAATTAGAAAATGATTGGATGCTTTTGATTTGGGAGGGGGGTTTAGTGATCAAGAGGAATTTAAAGGCGATAAAATAAAAGCAAATAGAGTAATCGATTAAGAAAGTAAGGAAAATTAAATGCGATGTAGAGAAATCAATTGAAATAAATACTCGGGGATAGGAACGGATTCGGCTTAATTTCTATCACAGATTACTATAACATAAAGTTAAATTGTCAATGAACCATAATTAAATGACAACAAATGCCACAAAATGCTCCGAAGTAATAAATCAAGCAAGCCTAATTTGGTCTAAACTCGATTCGTTTATCTAGGATGATAACGCTTTCAATAATGAATCAAGTTTGCATTAAGTAAACGAAGTTTAATTATGACGAATGAAAGCTCGGAAAGCCTAGGCTAACATTCGATTATAAATTTGATTCAATCAATTCATAAGGATTTGATTAAAGGAATAGTCCTCAATCAATTTCCTCACCAAATCAACCGTGCAACTAAATTTGCATTATGTTCAGCGCCAACAGATTTTGCGATTAAAGAAGGAACTTAACAAGAGGTGTCAATTCCATAAAGTGACTTCGACAAAGAATAAATCGGAATCAAATTCATTCTATGAAAACAAAACTTAATACAATAAGAGAAAAATCTCAAGAAATTGAAGCCTAATCCTATCCCCAAGTACACTAACCTTAGTCGATCATCCTCATGGAGCAATCAACAAGACTTAAGAGGATTAAGAGGAAAATTTGGTAGAGGTTTGGGAGAGAAAATGAGATAAAAGCCAAAAATTCAGCCAAAATTAAGAAGAAAGTCGAATAGGATTATCAAAATGCAAAGGGGAGGCCGTGTATTTAAAGAAGTCAGAGGCGTAGCGATGCTATGAGGCGCACTGATAAGCACTTGAAAAGTGCTTATTATTCTCTCAAATTAAGGGAGTTTTATATTAGATTTCACTTGTTTGCTAGTGATTTTCAGGTTAAAACGAGGAAAATTAGAAGAAACGACTGAAAGATCAAAACCGAGCAAGAATATGGAGAAAAAGTTCTGAAAAACGCATCCTTGCTTGAAATGCATGGTGCGCCGTGGCGCTAAGGCAGCGCTGCCGCGGCGCTAAAGCAGAAACGCATCAGCATGGACGCAGAGTAGCAACGCGGCGCTGGGAAGGTGCTGCTTCGACGCGTACTTGGTGAACGCAAGACAGCGTCGCGGCGCTGGGACGGCGCTGCCGCGGCGCTAAAACCCGAGAGCAACTTAATTTTGGTCGCAACGCTAGCGCCGCGGCGCCAGCGTTAATTTAAACCCAAGTTTTGTATTTTAGGTAAAATTTTGGGCGGCCAAACTCTATAAATTTAGGGGTTTTCAGCAGCCAAAAGGGAGGAGGAGAAATATCAAGAAGATCAAGAAAGTTGCAGAACAAGAAAACGATCCGAAAAGGTGAGAATTAAGCTAGAGTTCCAAGAGTGAGTTAGCCGCAAGGAAGAGGAAAAGAGTTCAAGATAGTTTTGGTACCCTTTGAAGTCCGACGCGAGAGCTAAGGAGTTCGTGACGGTGCTGCCTCAATCAAGAACCTCTTTTCAGTAGAGTTTCCCTATTCTCTACACTCTTTCTTTGATTCTTTTCGATCAATATGTTGCTTTACGCTATGAGTGGCTAAACTCTTTGGTTTTAGGGTTTTTGATGAATTGTTTGTGAATTCATGATAAATTTATAGACTCATGGTTTTGTTCAAATAAATATGCTTTTCATTGTTATTGTGTTTAATTCTTGAAGATTGGCCACTTTCACATGTTAGATTAGATGTATGAATCGAGAGATTATATGTTTAAATTTGATCTATAACAATGAATCGTTGTTAATCTATCACGAGAGTAGTTAGGTTTACAATGAAAGTTGCTAAAGACTAGTTTTAATGCCATGTAATTTTGTATTGGTATTAAGAGATTAACTATCAATCAAGTTGCATGAGAAAGAGTTGTCTTTGAGAGAAGATAACTTGGAATTAAGTTTCTAGACTTAAGCATAAGAATTAAATCCATGAAATCCATAATTTTGCATGATGAAATAAACAAGAAAGATCAACCCTAGAACTCTCTTTGACTCTTGCAATTCTCCCTTTGATACTTTCTTGGATTGATCTTTCTTTTTCCCGAAAACAAAATTTGAATTCCAATCCTCAAATAAAAATTGATTCAACTCTAGAATAGCTAAATAACTTAAACCTTCCCAATTGGATCTCTAGTGGAAACGATACTCGGACTTAACCGTTTTATATTATAACTTGACTCGTACACTTGCGGTTAACACACAAAAGTGGCACATCACGCACGCGCGAGGTAGATTTTGCGTCAGATTTCGCTCGCGTGGCAGATTTTGCTATGCTTCAAATGGGCATTGCTACGCATAGGCTGATGGTGCTCTCAGGTTTTAAGCGTAAAGCTCAACGCAGCTATGCTAGCCAAGGGCAATTTGGTCATTTTGACCTCTTTTTTGGCTTATGCTTCTGAAACTCTGTTTTGACCCGTTTTTGCATCAAAACGACCCTAATGGTCCGTCTTACTACCTTGACACTTAAAGCCTGTAATTCCAGGAAATTAAATGATAAAATGATGGAACGAGCCCGAATTAGGCCGGGAAAGATAGCTCTGTTTGAAAGCTATCAATGTTCAAGCTAGCGAGCAAATTAACGTTTCTCACAAAGGGGTCCTTCATACTACTACTGCATATGGACTTGATGGGTCCTATACAAGTTGAGAGTTTGATGGGAAAACACTATTTTCTTGTAGTTGTTAATGACTACTCTAGATACACTTGGGTACATTTTATTAGAGAAATATCAAACACTTTTGGAGTCTTCAAGACTCTTTGTTTGCAACTCAAGCGTGAAAATGGCCTAAATGTCGCTCATATTCAAATTGATCATGGCCAAGAGTTTGAAAATGCTTAGTTCTCCAAGTCGTGTCACTTACAAGGAATTTATCATAAGTTCCCTGCCAGCCCTATCACTCCACAACAAAATGGCGTAGTGAAAAGGAGAAATCGACTCTTCAAAAAATGGCATGTGCCATGTTACAGCTCAAAACCTTCCTTATCATTTTTGGTTCAAGGCTATCAACACTGCATGTCATATTCATAATCGTCTTGCTCTTCGACCAGGTACAACCTGCACAAATTATGAAATTTGGTGGGGGAGAAAACCTATTGTCCAATATTTTCATATATTTGTCAATTTTTGTTACATCCTTGTTGATCAGGAAACCAAGAGAAAATGGGATTCCAAGAGTGATGAAGGAACATTCTTGGGGATACTCTATTAATAGTAGAGCTTATCTTACAACAAACGCACTAAATCTGTAATGGAATCTATTAATGTGATTGTTGATGATTCTTTTAATTTCTTTTGCTCATTTAGACAAGGATGAAGCTGAACAAGTCATGATTCCGATGAGAGAAAGGATGTCTCTGACAAGTGAACAGACGTCGGTCTGACATAATGTGAACGTGAATCATCAAAAACGGAAGAAGCTAATTTTCAGTTAAGACAACAATCCTAAAAAAGTCATGTTGTAATTAATTTCATAGGAGACCTTAACATTGAAGTTTCAACCAACAAGAAAGAGAGAAAAAGTAGTGTAATATATAATAAAAACATGCACTTTTTGATACCTATCCGTCATTTTGTCGAAGGCAAACTTCAACAAGGCCTATCGCATTTGATGCCTATTCGGTCTTTCTCATCAGTTAATTAACATGTTTACAAAGGCATTCTCTATTGCCTTGCAAAATATTATGGCCAAGATGGGAGCTTTCAACATCCATATTCCATCTTCTCGGGTGTATTATGTCTAAACTTTATTTTATTAATTTGTTTGTTGAGGTTCAGTAGCAGTTTTAGTTATAGCTGTTATATTACTTTGTATATATTTGGGAGACTACATTAATAAAGATTAATTAGAGCATAATCTCCCTTACTCATAATAAAAAAATTAATGAAGCCTATAGTAATTCAACGCAATGGGGAGAATAGTCAATACATAAAAGCAATCTCATCCATAAGTCTGCCCATATATAAAGTCACAAAAATCTTTAATCTAACTTTTCATCGGGCTGAAATTTGAATAGAAGGTTTGCTTTTCAAAAGGAAAAATAATTATGAAATCTTTTAGGTATAAAAGTTTTTTTTTTTGGGAATATATTTCAACTTATGTTCCTAAACTTTACTGATTGTATCAATTAAACCATGAATTAATAATATGGTATCAATAGTTTAAACTTAAGTGTATCAATTTACATCATACTTCTGAACCTCATGCAAAATTTATAATTTTATCAATTAAACCCTAAATTTTCATAAATAATTCAATTTAGACTCTTAGGTAGAAATTTTTTAGAAATGTTCATGCATTTACCTAATCATTCATTTTATAAAAGTGACATTTAGAGAAGTCTACATACGTTTGAGAATCAATGTTTGGATAATTTTTAAAGATAGTTATAATTGAAGATCTAAATTGATTAGTTTATGAAAATTTAGGAGTCCAATTGATTCAAATTAGAAGTTTCACACAATGTTGTTAGTTGAATCTTCCTTGTTTTTTATCTAGTTATTCCATGTTTTTTTTCTCTAAACAAAACATTAGTACTAATCCATTTATAAGGTTTTAACTTTTGTTAATCTAATGTTTGCGTGACACACGTTGACTGTATTAAATTACACACAACATCAAAGATACTATATTTAAGTCTATTTCAAAAATAAAAAATTTAAATAGTTTCTAAATACGGTGATTAAATAGACAAAATCTTAACAAAGTTTTCTTCTTCTTCTTTTTTTAAACTAAATTTTGTAATTTAACTTAAAGTTTAAACGTTTGTAGATTTTGATTAATCCCTTTCCTCCAAAATCTACCAACATATAGGGAGGGCCTATTTAGCTCCTAAGTCCTAAATATGCCTTTTTCACTCTATTTTTTACAAGTCAACAACATCATGAAAAGTGGTCTTCAATATTGTAGTTTTGTCTCTAGACTTAAAAAAGCTTTTGGTGGATGTCTATGAATAAGTTTTTTATTATACACTGAAATTTTCATACAAATATTTTAATACACGTTTCCATAAAAGTTCATTTCAAGATATGGAGCACCAAATACATAGAAGATTAATTACGATTAAAACACATCAACAGGATATTTTAACTTCTAACTTTGATTAAATATATTTTAATAAGTTGAGTTATACTCAAATTGGCACACATACTTTAAATTATTCATAATAGCATAGGAACATAGGTCGATAATAAGAAAAAAAACTTGAAGAAAATAAGAACACGTGATCAAGATTTAGGTGGTTTTTTAACACAATGAAAATACATAATTATGATCTAGTTTATAATCATTTAAAAGTAATATATGATTTTGCTATCCATTTAGAGCTTGTTTGGGCTAATTTAAAAAATAAATGTTTTTCAAAAATTAATTTTCATTTGATAAGAAGTATTTAAAATAATACAATAATGACTTCCAAAATTCATTTAGGTAATGACAAAATACTTGTATTTCTTTCAGTATGATATATTTTTAAAATTAACTAATTAAAAAGATATTTCAAACACACCACCTTTAATTTCTGGACAAAATTTCCCATTCATTTCCTAATCTCAAAACCCACATTCTTTATGAGGGCTTGTAGTGATTTCTAATCGCTAGCTACTCCCCATCTTGTAGGCAATCTTGCTATAACTCATTTTGCATAATTCATCTCACAATCTTCAATCTTTAATGCGTATGATTCTTGGACTGTGAGGTTATTAGTTTACTTTTATATCTTCAGTGGGCCAAAAAAATCTCTCTCCACTTTAGATTTATACCCACATTTCATTTTTTTTTTTTTTTTCCAAATAAAAGGTATCCACCGAATTAATTTTTTTTACCTATCTTTAAGGAAGGAAGTCATATAGTGCTGAGCGGATTAAATTACCATATATATATAGGATTGAAAATATATATATATATATATATATATATATATATATATATATATATATTAATATTTACTTTTCATTTACAAGTGAGAAGTGTATAATACATATACATAAAGAAGGAAGAAAAAAAAATTAAGAAAAATCAAGGTAACCAAGTTAACTTAATTAATTTGTGTGACGTCCAAAGTTTAAAAGGGGCATACGAATGAATAAAGATCACATTTGAAGGAAAGGGATCTTGAGGATATGAAACTATGGTTAAGAAAGTAAACTACTTATTATATCAACAAATTGCACCTTCTTTTTCGATAGCTCAATCATAGTGATTTAATAATTAAGTGTGCTTAGCTTAGATCAATTTTATGTTGGTTGACCTCATGGAAATTGTTGAGACTATTAGGTGTATCATTTTATTACAAAATAATGGATTTTTTTTACATATGTACAATGGTAGAAATCTTTGACCTAAATATTATTAACATTTTTTTACGCCAATTAAGTTATGCTAATTTTGATTAAGAAAAAGATAAAAGGTAGATTCATCTGAGATGAATTTATTAGTTTTCATTGATCGTTTATTAAAACTCACAAGTCAAACTGTTCACATTACCTGCTATATTACCTAAGAGAGAAAGAGGTTCGCCATGTGTTTAGTAAAAAAAGTAAATTAAAATAATTAAAATCACTTAAATTTGAAACATTTGAAGCTCCAAAAAAAGGGAAGTTTTTTTTTTATTTTTTTTTTGGGGGGGGGGGGGGGGGGGGGGGAAAGAGAAAGAGAGAAGAAGAAGAAGAAAAATAAATAAATAAATAATAAAAAAAGCATGTGAATAGCAAAAAGGCATAATTTGAGGAACTAAAAGCATTCACCGAATTGTTCATATATTACAAAGTAAGCTGTGGTCACTAGTCGGGCATGACCAAATGCATTCACAATCATGCTTGTAACCCTAACCGAAAGCAACCGAAGAATTGCCCTTTCCCTTGTCTTTCACTCTAAAAAACTTAGCATCTACCCTATAAACTATGGTCCTATTGATAATGACTTTTTCTTCGTGTCAATAATTATTTGATTTTTTATTTTTTCAAAACATTAAATTTATAAACATTATTGATTTCTATGGTGTTTTTTTAAATTGTTTCTTTTTTCCAATTTTTCAATTATGATTTTCATATTTTTTAAAAAAAAAAAAGAAAAAAAGAAAAAAAAAAAAGACTTGTATTCCTAATTCGATTCTTAAAAGGGAAAAAAAACAATTTAAAACATTAGTATAGTGTGAATAACAAAATATAAGCACTTCATCTGTGTAAGCTTAATTTTAAAAAGAATAATAATAATAAAATAAATAATTGATTATTAAGTAAGGAGAAACTATCTTAAATGACGAAACTGCTGAAAATATTTACAACTAATAGCAAAATACATAATCTATCGCAATTTATCGCAGATAAACGGTGTATTTTATTATATTTGTAAATATTTTGGTTAATTTTGTCATATTTGAAAAGAGCCCTCAAACAACGCCTATACTTTGAATTTTATTTTTATTTATTCTTTGTACATACGCTATCTACTTTTAATAAATCTTTAAAAGAATCTCTTAAGTTATTTTGTTCCTGATTTTGCAAAATATATGTATATACATATATATTTTTATTTATTAACATTCCTGTTATAAATTTTGTAGACATATTCGGTTTCTTGTATAAAAATTATTCCTATTATTTACCTAATTTTGATTTTAAAAAAACTAATTTCAAAAAATTAAACTTAAAATTTAGAGAAAAATATTTTTTTTGGTCCCGTAATTTTTGGTTTAGTTTTTATTTGGTCCTTATGTTTTATTAAAATGTTACACATTTAGTCCTTCAGTTTTTATTTTGGTTTCAATTTCGTCTTTAAGTTTCAAAATGTTACAATGTTACCTTGACATTTGAGTTTTGTTTCAATTTGGTTCCTAGATTTTAAGATTTTACATTTTTAATCTCAATTTTACGTTAAAATTCACTTTCAATCATTGACGTCAATGCCTATAAATTGATTAAAAATAGTTATGAAGTGAAATTTTTAAATTTTATTTTTAAAGTGATGAAAAATAGTGACATTTAATTCATTATAATTAAGTTAATTATTTTAAATTTATTAACATACATTAACACTTAACACTAAAGATGAAAAATGAGTATTCAGTGAAAAATCAAAGGTTAAAAATATAAATCTTAAAATCTAGGGACTAAATTGAAACAAAAATTAAATATCAAGGGTAAATCATAACATTTTGAAACCTAAGGACTAAGTTTGTTCTCAAAACTTAAGGGACTAAATGTGTAACATTTTAAAACATAAACACCAAATAGAAACTAAACCCAAAATGTAGGAGTTAAAAATATTTTTTTAAAAAATTTATTACAAATGTGGAGACAATTTGAACAATTGAAAGTGAAAAAGATAAAGTAGAATAACGCTAAAGTAATGATCCAAAATAGTATTTTAACTAATATAAATACATCATCATTGTTGCCCTTTCAGATCTCTCTTAGAATCTAAATTACGTAGATCTTTGGCTCTCCTACTTTCCATTTGGAAGATGTGTGACATATGAAATAGCAACAACCAATGTATTTATAATTTTATTTTATTTTTTTAATTAATGCACAAATATATATATATATATGTGTGTGTGTGTGTGTGTGTGGACACATGTTGAAGTTTGATGAATATATGAATTTTGTAAATTTAAGGAGTCATGTATTGCGGAAAGAAATGGGAAGTGTGGAAGAAATCTGTTTATTCTTTTGACTGAAAAAGATAAAGGGAGCTTGTCAACAAAGCAGAGAAGAAAGTTGAGATATGAAGAATGTGTGTTTTGTTTTAGAGACCCTTAAAAAAAAAAAAAAAAAAAAAAAGAAGTAATATTTGAATGCAGTCTCTCCATACATTTCCTTCACTGATAAAGGTAATATATATATATATATACGGCTATTTGTGATTGGCCATTTAAGTAAACTGCACAAAGATTGTGTAATGTTCCCGATGAACTTTCAATATTTCATCGGCTTTACCCCTTTTAGAGAATATTTATTTTCTAAAATTGAAAAAAAAAAATTGTCATTTTGGTTCATCTAATTGAAACTTTAAAGAGTGAGTGTAAATATAAAGTAGGAAAAAATTCGGATGCTATTTGAGTTTGAATATGGTTGCTTTCTAATCCACAAATTTCAAATGTTATAACTTTGGTCCATAAGTTTCAAAATATTACATTTTTATTTTTAACAAAGGTTTCAAGATTTCACAATTTTACCATTGAGTTATCACTAATACTCAATTTTAGTCTTTACGTTAATTTTTATTTAATTAATTTTTTTCTTTATTATTTTAAATTAATAACCAAAAATTAGCATCAATAAACAAAGTGAGCATTAGTGAAAACTCCATGGTAAAAATCTTAACACCTTGAAACTTAAACTAAAAAAAAATTAAACTCAAGAGTAATAATATAACATATTGAAATCTTACAACCTGAAAGGAAACTCAAAATTCGAATAAAAATATAAACATTTTAAAACCAAAAAATCAAATAAAACTTGTTCTCAAAACTTAGGGATGAAAAAGACATTTTTCTGTACTCTAAATTTAGTAAAATTGCCCGTAAATTTATAAAATCATGGCAATTACATCTAGCTTCATGAAATAGTTGCAAATTTGCAATTAAGTTGTACAACTAATTGTTTAAATGTTTCTTCAAAAAAGATTTTGCTTTAATGTCTACAATCTATTAAAAATTTTTCTTTTCCAGTACAGGTTGACAAAAATGTTGGCAAATTCAAATGTTAACGGTTGAATCTCTTGATCAATAGACCATAGTTTATGTCAATTGAATTGTACTCATTAAATTAAATTTGAAGTTCACATCAATTAGATCATAACATACAATTTTACTTGTCAATCATTATAATAGTAAATTGATGGACAATAAAACTTTGTTTGTCAAAAATCCATGTCATTCATCAAACTTCAATAACTATATAACTTTTATTGATATAGAAGATTTCTAAGCTTCTAATTGTTTTATTGCAACAAGTTTCTTCAAAATTTGAAGATTTTAGAGGACCCTTATACCAACCATGGTCGATAGTAATTAACAATTACTATGTCTTGCTTGTGTGTCAAAACTATAAATTATATGAATGCATTAATGTGTATGTATATATTCATCCCTCTTCCCTTGATTTTGTTAGCACAGGGACTGATGAAACCCTCAAATTACTACCTAGCAAAGACAGATTGGTATAGATGAGAAATAGGTGAAACATGAATACAATGGCTCGTTACTGTGAACTACAGGCACCATAGAAGGGAATAAAGGCAAATCCAAGGATAGATTTCTTACCAAAAAGAGTACCAAATGAAATGAACCGATCATTTTGGTGGACATATCATATCATCAGCACTTTAGTAGGACTAGGAGGGGTAGGGAGCAAATCTGGCAAGTGTATACAATAATTGGTGTTAGGGGAAAATCACTCTTTTGGGTGATAACATAGAATCAAGATGGAGAACTCTAGAAGTTTTCCCATTAACTTACTGCTTTCTCTGAACTTCTCCTAAGCTGGTTGGAATCTCAACATACTAAGCCATAGGTCTGTTTTTTATACTTCTAACTAATGGCAACACAAATCATAACAGTAGCAGCATGAGAGACCAACCAAACAAGTTGAGAAAGCTTACCCCAGAGCTGTAGACAGAAAGGCCAGTAAAAAGAAAAAGGAGCCCTCTGGACTCCCTCATTGCTATTGAAATGGATTCTGTTGATGGTTGAAAAGCCCCAACAAGTCAATTTTGAAATGACCATTTAAGTGCTTAAAAACTTTTTTTAAGCATTTTGGAGTCATTTCAAACATGCCTAAAAAATCTCGAGTTAACTGAGAAGATACCACCAAATTGATTTCATTGAAACCTATGCATTCTCTTTCTTTTTCAGAAATTAGAAGGGAGATAACGTTCCAAATCAAACAGAACCATAATGATCAACCGTTAACTCAGGCGTAATTCCTATCTTGCTATATTTCATATAACATTTATTTTTTATGGGACAGCTTTCTTTAAGAAACACAAGAGAAATAGTCAAGAAAGTCACTCAAAGATGAAAAAGAAACATAAAAATGGTCAAATGAAAAGAGCTTCACTGGAAACGACTTCATCAATTATCAAAAAAATAGAACTACCGTAGCGCCACTGCTGACTTCTGTTTAAAATAAGCACAAGAAGATATTGGGTTCTTGGTTAAGAAAACAAAAAATGTAAAGTCACGGTATGTAACTAAGTTAGAAGCATAGCAAATCAATTAAGCTTCTGCTTGTGCATCAGTGGAACAGCTTTAGACACCGTCCATTGCTTTATATTGGAGAAGACCGCAAGGAAGATGAATTGAGAAAAGCAAAGAAGCATAATTAATGCCTCAAAGAGAAAGGGATACCTCTCAGGAGGGCGCACCACCAAGTAAACAACGTGGAGAATAAGTGAACAAAACAGAGAGCATCCAAATAAAACCCTCGTAGAATGAAATGCTCCCGCTTTTTGCTTTCCTTTATTTGATGCATTGATAATAAGGAAGGTAAGAGCATAAATGGCAAGATATGCTTGAACAAGTTTGTCTCGAACTACAAGAGGAAACAGTGAAAGCAATGCATAGTGTAGAAAATGTATAAATAATGAAGGTTCATCCAGAGCCAACATGGTCGCAGGAAGAAGAGGCAGAAGGACAGACTTCTCATGCACTGCAATGTTATTCAGAGGCGGTAAGTTAGATTATATCATCCTAACTTGTAGAGAAAGGGAGGGAGATAATGCAAGTACCTTGAAATGAGAACAGGTAGAATGAGAAAGAACTACATAAAAGGCCATATAGAAACCCCCGGTTACTTGGTACACGAATCTGTTGAATCATGGAAGGTAAACATGTAGACAGTGTAGCATTGAAGCTGAGAAACTTCAGTAATTTTACTGAAAATAATCTCTTCCACTTAATAAGGACAGATGTGGTACACCAAAAGTTCGCCACATAATCTTCATATAATCCTCTCTCAAAGGGAGCAAGACGTGATAGAACCTAAGCCAACCAGACTTGGATTAAACTTCAAAAAACAGAACAGATGCAATCACAGTCGGAAAAAAAAATCTGGACGTAAAATAATGTACTAACAACATGTAAGATTGCATTGTCAGAATAATTAGACTACAAATCTTAAGCCGTATTTCATTCCTGGCTTATGATCCAAACAAAAACCACCAGGCTTTTGAAACTGAGTTCACAGTGGTAGAAACAATGTTTTGTTTTAGTACCCACCCACCAAATATATATTCCAACTTTAATTTGATAAGATAGACAAGACACCGTTGTGTTGTATTATGCTAAAAGGGGAGTATGCATGTAACTTTCGGGAGATCCTCAGAACTTTTGAATGTCTAGAAAGGGCAATAATCTCTCTTTCAACACAAGCATATAGCAGTTGAAGCCCTTCTTCAGCCCAATTTTGTTGATTAAACAAGACGATAGTTTTCAGTTTAATATTGGATTATCAAGCCCTTAATCATGAACACATTCCAAAAACAATTTTGAAGATAGTGAAGTCATCTTCTGCTACATGTAAAACGCTAGAAAAAAAAAAAAAAGTTGAAGCCTGCTTTAATATGGATAAAGAACATTATATTGACACTTGAAGGTATACTGGCAGAGTGACAAATAATGATTACGTTATTGAACATTCCTTCGTACCTGCAAAAGGGCATCAACTGAATGAAGGTATGGCAACCAAATAATAGCAAAAGTTCCCAATACCACCAAGCCCAATTTTAACACTTCAACAATGGGGTTTCTACGCCTCATACATTTCCCCAGGAGATGGCTGAAAAATGCTGGAGCAAAATATGCACTCATCTGCAAGACATCAAGTAGCTTTAGCATCCGCCCTAGTTAAGGTGATTACACAAAAATTTCAACTAATATATTTAATACCGTCCTCACAATCATGACCTAAAAATTAGTTGGGCAAAGGTCTGATAAAAAACTATACAGTGAACTGCTGAGAAAATATAAGATATTTCTAGATGTATATATTATGTATTTCTTCTACTGAATAAATATGTCAGATCAACACGCCCAAGCCAACATAAACTGAATCATACACGTCATTGACACAAAAAATTCTGTGTTCACTATTTATCACACAACAAGAAGCAGATTAAAGGAAAAAAAAAAATAAAGATATAATGCTTAGGAATGAGCAAGTTGAAACATACCTGCTTATGATTTAGAGCAAGAGTAAATAGGAAACTACCCACAAGATCTTTATCCATACATATGGCAGCAATAGCTCCCACAGTGAGGCCCAAGCTTATACAGTTATACTGTGACAAAGGAGAAAATGTGAAGAGCTAACATGCTTCCAAATTTAAAATAAAAAATGAGAAAACCCATGGAAAACGTAGCTATTCTATTAAGTAAAAACCTGAAAATGGCCATGATCAATTAAGATGAGACACGGGTTGATGAGAAGGATTGCAATTTGCCATGCTATATCACTTTTACGAAAGCTGGAGTTGTCACTAAAATATGCAAGAATAAAATAGAAAACTGCAGGAAAGAAAATCAGCACATCAGAGGATAAAACCGTCCATCTCATAAGAAGTTTTCTGCAAAGAAGCCAACAAAAGGTAGAAAACTTACAATGTAATGAAGTTTGAAGAAAGAAATAGAGTGATTGATTTATTAAAAGATGCAAAATATAATCTTACTCACCCAAAATAGGACTCATAACCTCGGGAAGTAAACAGTGAAACTGACTGTGAATCGAATAACTTGAGGAATAGACCATGAATGAAACTCTGATAGGCTGTAAGGGGTGGATAATCAAGTCCCCAATAGTTGAGGTCATTAGTTGTACTGTTCCAATACCAGTCCTTAGCTGGAAGGTTGATGGCGATTTCCATCCAATGCCTCTGTGCCTCATAGTCACCATACTTCGGAGGGTTGCCGGCACCCGAGTAAGGATGAAGGGAGACTGCAACTCGAACCAGCAAAGCAAACAAAGATATGGACAAAAAAGTAGTTTTAACTCCTTTATGAATCAACCACCAACAAACATCATCATGGTTGTCCAAATCAACCTTGTTCTTCATGACTTTGCTTTCGTTTAGTTTCCCCATGCTGAACTTGTTAGAGAATCTGCATGCAGAATCTTAAAGGAAAGAAGTGTCACATTTTAGGTTGAATCCTTTCTATAGCTCCAAATGTCCAAAATTATAATGAACGCAATATTGATTTCAACTTAACCATAAAAAGCTCTATCAATGAATTTATTTTTGCTTTGATAACAACGGATGGAAATTATCTTATGGCCTCTAATTAGAATGTCCTTTATAAGTGGGTATGTAACTTTAGTAGCTGTTGATCAAGCTTGATCGTAACCTCTCTTAAGGTGAGTTGAGAAGACCTTTAGAACAGTAAAATGTACTTTAGCCCTTTAATTAAAAGTACATTTCAAAATTTTTATAGAATATGGTTAGATAATCCAAAGTGATTTTGAAAATTCTAAAGATGCTTTTGAGAAATATACTTAAAGTGCTTCTAAGAGAAGGACTTAATTAGTACTTCTAGAAGTACACTTGTAAAAGAAATATTTTCATTTAAAGTACAATTTTCAAGCCATCCCAAAATCACCTCCTCTTGCCGTCTAAATCATTCAGATCAGACCTGCCCACATTGCCGGAGGATCCGTCCGTTCGCAGGAAGTAGGCACACCATCCGATCGTGCAAGTCCGTCAGACAGCAGTTCCGCCGCTCCGCCCAGGCAGATCCATCAGTTCCGCCCAATCCGTCCGCTTCACGCCCAATTCAGTGCTATCGAGCAGATTCGACCGTTCACGCCCAATTCAGTGCAGATCGGAGCAGATCCGACTGTTCACGCCCGATTCAGTGCAGATCGGAGCAGACCTGTTCATTCACGCCCGATTCACTGCAGATCTGTTGGTCGAAACCCGTCCGCTTCACGCCCAATTCCGCTTCGAGACTCGTTCGGTCAGTACCTATTTGGAGTAGATTCGGCCGTTCATCGTTTCAGATCTATCGACCCATTTCAGACACGTCTGTATGCTCCAGTTTCTGCTTCAGATCTGACGATCTGCTTACCGTTCAAATCGAGGGGGTTTGTGTTTGCCGTGGATTTCTTGTCGCAAGTGGTTTGCAAACAGGAGATTATCAAGGAGGTTTAGTTTCACGATAACTTAGCCTCACAGATTCGGTTCAGTCCACAAAATTTGGTTCAGTTAGGTCTGCAAAACCAGGTTTGGTTCAGGCAGCATCCAGTTCGGTTCAGACCACAAACTCCTATTCAGTTCGGGTAGGAAGAAAAAAACGGTTCGGTTCAGAGAAACAATTCCTTTTTTTAATTTCTGGTTTTCTTTTGAAGCTCACAACCTACTATTTCTTGTTATTTATTACCTATTACCATGTCTAATGAGCAAATTCATCAAACCATGGCATTGCTACCAACCAATTTGTCATGTTATTCCTTGGCACAACTGGACACTTTTTCTTGTCATCAATCTTCTTCATGGATCATCGATTTCAAAACTTCTAATTATATGATTAGTTCGTCATCTTTTTTTACTCCTACTCCCTCTTATATAACAATGAAAAAGTTAGAATTGCGTATGGCAGTTTTTCAATGATGGCAGGAAAAGGAACCATTAAACTGACTAATAATATCACTCTAAAGTCGGTTCTCCATGTTCCGAAGTTAGCTTGTAATCTTTTATTTGTTAGTAAACTTTCAAAAGACTCTAACTATCGCATTATTTTCTTTAAATCTCATTGCATTTTTCATGACCAAACCTCAGGGAGGATATTTGGACATGCTAGGATGCTTGACGGCCTCTACTACTTTAATGGGCCTTCTATCGGTAATAAAAAAAACCCAGGTCTTTAGTAGTATGCGTTCTCCTTCTATTAAAGAACAAGTTATGCTTTGGCATTTAAGGCTAGGACATCCAAATTTTTTCTATCTTAAATATCTTTTTCCCAATCTCTTTAAAGGAGTTGATTGTTCACTTTTCATTGTGAAAGTTGCATCTTTGCAAAAAGTTATCATTCCTATTTTCCCTCCAAACCTTACTCATCCTCAAAGCCTTTCTACTTAATTCACAGTGATGTTTGGAGTTCCTCTAAAGTAGTAACTAATAGTGGAAAAAGTTGGTTTGTGGCTTTCATTGATGATCACACTCGTTTGTCTTGGGTTTACTTGTTAGCAAAAAAAATTAGAAGTAAAAGATGTTTTTACAACATGATTGAAACTCAATTTTTAACAAAAATAAGCATCTTACATTTTAATAATGGAACTGAATATTTTAATGAACATTTGAGTGAGTTTTTTACAAGTAAAGGCATTGTTCACCCATCCACTTATCGCGACACCCCGCAACAAAATGATATTGCAGAACGTAAAAATAGGCATTTGTTAGATATTGCACAGGCAATAATGTTTTTAAAGAATGTTCCTAAGTATTTGTGGGGGAAACATTTCTTATAGCTGTCTATCTAATAAATTGAATGCCTTCTAAAGTTTTGAACTTCAAAACTCCTCTTACAGTTTTGAAAGATTTTTTTTCCAACCACTCAGTTGTCCTCTGATTTACCTATCAAAGTTTTTTGGTATGCTAGTTATGTGCACATTTTTAGTACTTTTCGATCAAAAATTAGATCATCGAACTAGTTAATGTATCTTTTTGGGCTATGCCTCTAGCCATAAGGGATATAAATGTTTTGATCCTCAAACTAAAAAGTTTATGTGAGTATGGATGTGTCATTTTTGGAAAACCAACCTTTTTTTACCCAAAATTATCTTCAGGGGAGATACCAAATTTGGATGATGATAATTTTTGGGATGTATGAGTCTCACTTCCAGTAACTATCTCACATCCAAATGTTGTTTGTCCTAATCTCACACTAGCTCTTCAACGTCAAGTATAGAAATATCTAATACAGGGAGAGAATCACTACAAAAAGATCCTATTGATCTGAATCCTAAGTATAAGTTTTATTCTAGAAGAAGACTAAATCAAATGAACGAGGACCAAATAGCTGACTCATCACAAATCCAAATTCAAACTCCGAGGGATGATTCTGATACTTGGCGGACGGAATTTGTCACACCCCCTCCCGGATTATCCTCTATAACCCAAGAGAAGATGTGAAGACAGCAACCTTGACTCCTCTGTAAGGTTCACTGTCCAACCACTATCGCCAAAGACGGCCCAGGCGAGGTTTTTGTGTAGGCAAAGCATCCCGAACTCGCTTGTTACCTGGAAAAATTAAAAAAGACATGGAAAAACATGAGCTGAAGCCCCGTGAGTGACTAGTTTTTGAAAAACTAACTTTGTTCGGAAACAGGCATGTTGAATCTGTTACACATAAACAAGGATTTAAATATAACAATTCAACAGAAACATATTTTCTGATAACTCTATCAAATCACATAAATCCGTTCCAAATGGTACAGAATCGTTTTAGAATAATTAGACATAAAACCTATTTGGTTTCTCAATCTTTTCCCTTAGTTAAGGCAGAGCAAGACTCAACGCTCTCAACGTCGAAAACAACCTTAGTTGGGGTGGAGCAAGACTCAACACACCCAACGTCGAAATTAACTCTGGCTCGATGCGGAGCAAAACTTGATGCACCAGCCAAATCAACCTCTATGTCCCTCAGTATTGGGTCCCATGTCCCTCAGTACTGGGTCCCAGGGAAACTCAATACTGGGTCCTAGGGAAACTCACATGCCTTTAAGCATTGAGCCTCCTCTAAAACACTTTAGAAACCAGTATAAATAGTTCATTTGAAACCTTTCATGGAAAACAGAATATTTCTGAATAAACAACATCTCGCAACATGCCTTTCAACATCGTATGGAAAATCAGATAAAACATGCCTTTGAACAATATAATCAAACATCATGTTTTTCAAGAAAACAGTCATCTCAAAACCATATCCCATAAGAACACCGAACTAAACATTTTCAATAAATTTCGTTTTCAAAGAAAAAAAAGAGTCACTCACAGATCGCTTAAGAAATTTCCTCTTTTCCCTTCAAATTCTGCTTTCCTGAGCTCCTCGAACACTCCAAATCGCAAGGTAGCCGCTTTCCCTCTCTGGCAGCTCAGTTGGATGCAACCTTACTCCTTGGACGCAAGGTTTAACAGCCAACGCAAAGTGTAACTTTTCTTGCTTCCCTACTTGATGCGTCGACCTCTTTTGGACGCAAGGTCCAATCTTGAACGCAGAGTACCTTTGGATGCAGCGTTCACCTTGAACGTGGAATTCGTCTTAAAAGCAAGGCTGACCCCCTTCGACGCAAGACAACTTCTTTAACCCCAGATGGCTAAGTTGTCAAGAATACCTTCTCTCTTGGCCGCAGACCTCTACTACAGACGCAAAGATTCCTCCTTTCTGCCTTCTTTCTCCCCTTTCTCTCAAGAATTCTTACTTTAGAATCATCAGTCGTTTCTTTTCCCTCAAGGTCCTATTTATAAAGGGCTTGCCATCCCACTTCTTCTCTCTTTTTGCCACTTGTTTGCCACATGTCACGCTGCATGCCTAACTAACCATGCATTAATCCAAGCGTCACTTTGCATGAAACACTTAAAACGCCTTCTAATACCTCCTACTGATAAGGTGTCAAATTTATATGAAGCCACCTAGTCTTTATAAGCTTATTTTATGCGTCCATCATAATCCAATATACAAACTATTCATTCAACCTAGTGTTCCCTATGCGTTCATATAATCCTCTTCCAGATTTTAGCTTTTTACTCACTTTCCTTACTCTCAGCTTTACTACCCTTAACCCCATTTCTCCACCACATTCAACTAGGCGTTTAAGTCTTAAACGCATACTACCATGCGTTTCACCTTACCATATAATACCATGCGTCTGCCTTAACCGCATACTATCATGCGTCCAACTCTCTTTCCTTAGGTCCATTTTAGCTACAAATCCTTCTCCTGTAGACTCACCCTTCTGACAATGTGGTTTACCCTTAACAACCAAATCCACTCAAGTTCTTCCTCTATCTGCTTGTGTTCTTGCATTTATCTTTACTTCATCCTGCGTCTATGACCATCCTCCTTGAAGATTCCTTGATTATCCCTCTATGCGTCCTTAAGTTATATCCCAAGGTTATTCCTTTAACCCTTTTCCTTGCACTTTAAACTATTTCTCTTGTGATAGATTAATATGCGTCCATCTCCTGCTCCAGTCTTTAAGCTTACTTCCCAACCTTCTACGTTATCCAACACTTGAGAATATCCCTCAATAGAAGTCTATGCGTTACACAGTTTGCTGAAGTATTTTTCCCCCGGTTCCTCCTTATGCGTTTATCCTTCCTTCCCAAGACTTAGATTTCTTTCCAACACTCCATGACTTAACTTTATACCTTTTTACTTATTCGTCCTACCTTTGCCAAAGTTGCATTTCCTTCCTTAACTACTTCCTATGCGTCTACCCGAAATCGAGATTACATTTCCATTTATCATGGAGTTAAGCTCTTCAACGGATAACCTTAACAACCTACGGTAACCACCTTCAACGCATAAGCTACTCGACTCATAGCTAATAGCCACCCTCAACGCATAAACTCCTCAACGCATAGCTGTTAGCCACCTTCAACGCATAAACTCCTCAACGCATACTTACCTTGAATACTTAAATGACCTTTTCTGCGTTTGTTATGATATACCCGAAGACTTCTTACCAACACCAAGGTCCTTACTAACGCATAATAAACCTTCAACGCATGCTGCTCACACATTAAGGTTCTTCAGCCTCACTTTTCTTTCTAGCTTAACGCCTTCCAAAACCATTCTCATAACTTATTAATTTCCAAGATCAAGTGTGAGCCATGCGTTTTCCTCATCCTCCTAATTCTTGTGTCCCTTTTCCAAACTTCAATATCAAATACCATGCATTAAAGCTTAACCATCTATGCGTCAACCTGACTACTAAAGATACATCTAACTTCAACTAATTCCCAACTATACCTTTAGTCCTTCATTCTCACCCTTGGTGAGATATCCACTCTTTTCCTAATACCATTCATCTCAAAGCATAGAATTTCTTGGCCATTATTCAGCAATTCCACAAACTTAACTTTTCCGTTTTGAAAGTTCTATTACTCCACATACTTTTATCCTTACTAACCATTTTGAATACCTAGGATTTTGAGATAGGGTGTTACAGAATTTGTCACCTAATTCCGTACCAAATAAATTTTTCTAACTTACCCACAGTAGTAGTGACAAGCCAGGTCGAACACAAGAAGCCCTCAAATTCCTCAATTGAAAAGTTTTCAATTCAAGGTAACCAAAAGGAGGGGGGTTTTGAGAAAAACAATTGATTGCAAGAAAAAGTAAATTTCATAAAAATAAATTGCGCGAAGTAAAAAGAGTAAAAATTCAATGGAAGAAGCTCTAGCTTGGGTTACGCGGGATTTCCTTTATTCGATGTTCTTATCATTGGATCGTCATTACTAAATTCATTGAAGCTAGCACCTGATCAATTCAACTGGAAACGCCAGAATTGAATTGCCCTAGTCGACAAGTTAGATTTAAGCAAATCGATGGAAAGCATGCAAAATTTGACTAAACCTAACCGCAAAGTTCAAGGAAAAATTAGGCAGGACATGCAACTAGATAGACCTGGATTGAATGTCATATCGATTTAATTCTAGGTTGATTAGAACAATGCGCATCACCATCTTGATTTGCAAGCTAATCTAACTTATTGCTTCCTATGATTGACATACAACAAATTGTCACGAATTGTAATACAAAAAAAAACAATAATCAAAATAAACACCAGCGTCACAAATTGATCATAATTCTTGAAAACTCGGAATTAAACCATGCATACACTTGAATTAAGTTCAAAACCTCAAAAGAACATTCATTACAATGGAAAATCCCTAATACCCAAGCTAGAAAACGTTACCTTAGCCTCGATACATGCTTGTGCTCACCCAATAATTGTTCAAAGAAACTCTCCTCAAGATGAAAAGAAGGAAAAATGTAGGGAAAAACTCCAAAAACAGATTTAGGACTCGTGTTGCTATCCCTCTCGAATGGTTGGCGGCTAGGGCTAATTTATGCCAAAATTGGAATGGCACCGTGGCACTGACGCTAATTTGCTGCACTTCTTCAACAGAGCGTCTCGGGAAACAAAGAAAGGTTCTTTCATGCAATGCATAACGGGCGGGCCTCCTATGGATTCCTCCAACTCAATGAATGAAGGGAGGAGTATGAGGAAGGCTGGCTTTAAAAAGTGTCGTGGCTTCAAGGGCATTTTTGTCCTTTTGGAGTTCTATCTCCCGGTTGACGTCGTGGAACTCCGTTTTGGCCCGTTTTAGCCTGATTTTGGTGTTAACACCCGTTCTACATGTTAAGTGCTCGAAACCTACAAAATAACACAATAGACACATTAAACAACACAACGATCCCGAGTTAAGCTGAGGAAGATAGCACATTTTAGGTGATATCAAACACCCTCAACTTAATTCTTGATCGTCCTCAAGCAAGGTAGAATAATACACACAGTCAAACAAAATTATGCTCACTCAATCATGCAAGGTTCGTTACTCAAGTCTTAACAATCCACTAAGATTCAACTTGCATTCACAATGATATCGGTTCATAATCAATCAATGAAGCACAGATTAAAACTAATTCTAGACCAGCTCATGCAAGGGTGAGTTCAAAGCCCTTATAATTAAGTTCCTAGCACCCCAGAATGGCATTAAATCGCTCTCAATTTGTTTTCCCCCAATGGTGGCTCATGCACAAATCATCAAGTGTCCAAAAAAATCAAAGCGACAATATTTCAACTGAGGTGTCTAAATTCAAACTCTAGGGCCATAAACTTGCATTTATGTTACATAGGGGCATTAGCTTTCACACATTTACTGCAAAGAACTGTACTCACTCTTTTCTCTCTAGTGTCCTAACTAATCACAGCAAAACCAGCTCTTTCTACCCCTAGTCTTGCATACCATTACAAGTTTTCTTTTTCTTTCTTTTTCTTTCTTTTTCATGCTTTTTTTTCTTTTTTCTTTTTTTTTTTCTTTCATGATATTTCTTTAAAGCATAACATTCTTTTTCAGCAGACATATAAATATTTTTTTTCTTCCTCAGTATTACATTGCAACCCATCATAAAAGACGCTATCCAATCAGTGGGGCCTATCGAGGTAACAACAAAAATACAAGCTAAGTAATACGATTCTAAGCATGCAAGACCTAATATAGGCAGATAAAGAACTTAAGCGTGCATGAAAAATCATAATTTTTTTTAAAAGGGCTAAAAATCATGATCAATCACTTCAAACATTGCATCACGCAAGAGAATAAAAAAGAGTGCGTCATCAACCAGTCATCATAACGAACAAAGCACAGATGAGCAAGCAAACATGAAAGCACACAATATTTAGTTCGAGCTCAAATGCTCAAGGACTCTAGCTAGAACACAGACATCCCCCACCCCCAACTTAAAATCTAACATTGTTCTCAATGTGAGAAAAGAAAAGAAAAACAAGGGACAAATTAGAAGAGAAACAGAAAACTTCTCTGAATTTGGCATGAAGGATGGCGGTGAAGTCTGGCTCATAAAGGTAATCTCCTTTCCAACTCTCTTCAAGAGAAAACCTAAAAGATCAAGAAAGGTACAAAGCATTAAGCTCAATAAAAAAAAAATAACATAAATATAAATCCTGGCTACCTCCAGGTAGCGCAATTTTTTAAGATCATTATGCTCGACCGTACTCGACTTCATTATCTGTATCCACTTGGGAAAGTCGAGTCCCCATCCAACACCCCCAACTTAGGGTGTTAACCACAATCCTGAAAAATCACAGAACTAAAACACATAGGATTAGTTGTGGAGGAATCATTAGAAATAAAGAAATTTTCAATTTTTTCTCTGTGCCTTAGAGAAAGGGACTCTTCATCCACATCGATCACCGCCTTCGCGGTCTTTAGTAAGGGTCTTCCTAAAAGCATAGACAAAGGAGAAGCAGAAGAAGTAGAATTAACGTCCATATTGATCACATAAAAATCAGTAGGAAAGCATAGACCATTGACTCTAACTAGCATGTCTTTAATTATATCAATTGGCCTAACAAGAGAATGATCAGCTAATTGCATTACAATACCAGCCGGGTGTAGGTATGAGATTGAAAATCAACATAAACAGGAGCAAGCATGATATTAATTGTAGACCTTAAGTCTAACATGGCATGCTTCAATTTTCTATTTCCTATCTGACAAGGAATAGAAAACGTACCTGGGTCCTCCTGTTTAACAGGCAAATCACCTGGAAGAATTACCTCTTGGCAGATCACATCTGCTTGTTTATTTTCTTCCTTCTTTTCCTCTCGGTGGACTTCAGTCCACACCTTTTTGCTCTCAACAGCAGGCTTCTGAATTTCGAGAGACAGAGTAGACCTCACCTCTTCTTTGCGTGATTCTCCCTAAGCAACAGTCAACCTGCTAGGGAAGGGAGCACGGGGAACATTAGTGGAAAAATTGAGAGGTGGGTCGAATCTTATCCCACGTTTCCTTGGTGAGCTCGCTGTCCCCACTGGTTCGCTCACAGGCTCTTCAGGCAAGGGGTCCATCCCACAACTCACAGAGATGGCACTCACCTTCTGCACGTTCAGTGTGGGTTGGGAAAGAAGCTTCCTCTGTTGGATGTCCAACCTGCTTACATCATCAGCTAGCTGGGAGAACTGGTTGGCCATGCTCTTAATATGGGAAGTGGTGGACTGGATAAACTACTCTTGGGTGCTCTAGATCTGAGCGTTGGAATTAGCTAGCTACTTCACCATATCCTCCAAGGGTATCCTTGAATTGTTATGGCCCTGGTTCGCGTGACCACCCTAGTAGTTGTAGCTGTACATCCGCCCACCTTGTTGATTGCTGATAACTTGTAGAAATACAAGTTATTATTGTCACTATTTGAATTCATTAGAGTAACTTTAGAGCTAAACGTATGATTTTGGTAGTTGAATTATGTAAAATGTATTACCATGCGTTGGCACTATTTACAAAAGAAAATACCTGAAAAATTATGAGCTTTTCTATTCTTAACGCATGATTAAGAAGAAAAGAAGCACAAATAACCCAAGTACTAGAGACGAAGTTGCTGCGAGAACAAGTGAAAACTCATGCGTCGAGACTATGCGTTGAGACCATGCGTTGAGAAAAAGTAGATACAGACGCCTAGGCAAAAGCTGTCATATCATTATGCAAAAGGACAACATGTTATCAGATCATGGCAGAACCAATGAGCCGATAATGTGAAAAATCTACACAGTAGGGCAGGGAATTTAATGCAAAGGTGTCAGGTCATCATGAGTTTCAACTTTTCAACGCCTATAAATAGCCCAAAGCTTCTTCATTCGAGAGAGGAGAGAAAAACGAGTTCAAGAGGCGAAAGCTCTACACAATTTCTCCCTCACCATAACCAGCCTCCATTTCGAGCTCTTCTGAGAGAAAGATTCTGATAATTTTCAGAGTCGTCGCCCAGTGAGTGAGAACCTTCACCCTATGAAATTTATGTATCAGATAGCAACCATCTCAAGCCTCCATGAAGTAAGACGTTGCCAGTGGCGGCTTGACGTCTTTTATTTCTGTTTTATCTCCATTTCCCTTTTTTTTACTTATGTTTTGTTAATGACATTCGAGAGAATGGTTTATTTTCTTAATATGAGTTTGTGATAAACACTTGAAAAGTGTTTTCTATTCTCTCAAATTAAGGGAGTTTATATTAGATTTCACTTATTTGCTAGTGATTTTCAGGTTAAAACGAGGAAAATTAGAAGAAACGACTAAAAGATCAAAACCGAGCAAGAATACGGCGAAAAAGAGCTGAAAAACTCAAAATGACAAACTTTGGGATAGCGCCGCGGCGCCGAGACGGTGCTGCCGCGGTGCTGAAACATCAACGCAAAGCTCTGGACACATAGTAGCATCGCGGCGCCGAGATGGCGCTGCTTCGACGCATCCTTGTTGAACGCATGACAGCGTTGCGACGCTTGGACGGCGCTGCCGCGACGCTAAAACCGAGAGCAATGTTTCTGAAACGCATCACAGCGTCGCGGCGCTAAAACCTGAGAGCAAATTTTTTTGGATGCAACCCTAGCGCCGCGACGCCAGCTTTCCTTAAATGAAAAATTTGTATTTTTGGAAAATCTTTGGGCGGCCAAACTCTATAAATTTGGGGGTTTCCAACAGCCTAAATGATCCAGAAAACTCAAAACAAAGCAAGGAAGTTGCAGACCTAAAGAGGTACAAAAATGAGAGATTTAAGTGAGAGTTCAATGAGTGAGTTAGTTGCAAGGAAGAGGAAAAGTGTTCGAGATAGTCGTGGTGCCCTTCAAATTCCGACGTGAGAGCCAAGGAGATCGTGACGGTGCTACCTCAATCAAGAGCCTCTTTTCAGTAGAGTTTCCCTTTCTTTACACTCTTTCTTTGTTTATTTTGCTTAAACATGTTGCTTCAAGCTATGAGTGGCTAAACTCTTTAGTTTTAGGGTTTTGATGATTTATTTATGAATTTATGTTGATTTTGTAGACTTTCATGGTTTTGTTGGAATAATTATGCTTTTCATTGTTATTGTATTTAATTCTTGTGGATTGGCCATCTTCACATGTTAGGTTAGATGTATGATTGAGAGATTGTATGTTTAACTTGATCTATAACAATGAATTGTTGTTAATCTATCACGAGAGTAGTTAGGTTGACAATAAAAGTTGCTAAAGACTATTTTTAATGCCATGTAATTTTGTATTGGTTTTAAGAGATTAATAATCAATCGAATTGTATGAGAAATGGTTGTTTTTCAGAAAATAACTTGGAATTAAGTTTCTAGACTTAGGCATATGAATTGCAATAAAATCCATGAAATCTATAATATTGCATGATGAAATAAACAAGGATTCATTACCCTAGAACTCTCTTTGACTCTTGTGTTTCTCTCTTTGATACTTTCCTTATTTGATTTGTATTTTTCCATAACTTATAATATTCAATTTCAATCCTCAAATAAAATTGATTTAATTCTAGAATAGCTAAGTAACTTAAACCTTCCCAATTAGATCTCCAGTGGAACGATATTCGGACTTAACCGTCTTATATTATAACTTGACCCGTACACTTGCGGTTAACACTAAAAGTGCGCATCAGTTTGATTGACGATTATCTTCCATTTATTTCCATATTAAATACCTTACACCATGTTGTTTGAATGCTAAATGAGTTAGATGTTAGAGTTAGTTTTTATTAAGCAATATTAAGTATGTTACATCTTGATTAATGCATATCATTAGCTTGCATAGTTTTGTCTGACAAACAAATGTAGTAAGCACGACTGTCTAGCTTGAAAGAGTAGATGGTTAATCTTTAGCATTTATCAAGACTAGATGAGCTGCAGATATGTAGTTCATCTTTTGTCAACGCAAACTTACCATGCGTCTTAGAGATAAGATTAATGTGGCGTCGAAACATCGAGAGATGGATTCACAAACTCAGTTTGTAGGTATGTAATTCTACTTAGATATGCTTCAGTAACAACTAGCTCCTGCATTAACTCTACTTTTATCGCATGGTTCCATTCATTCTCAACGCTTACTATCTGACACTAAATGACATTTGACTAACCATCGCTGCATCCACCTCATTGTTAGTTGTAGGAAATTTTATTCATTCTTTATGTATAGTTTTAGATACATACAATCATGCACATATTACATGTATAGTTCACAACATAGTCATGCATCTATTCTCAACGCCTAGTTATTACAAATCATTGCGTTCGACCCTGGACTCACCAGGAAACCTATAAGAGCTTATACTTGGGCTTTTTATAGGAAAACTTGGTTAATCATGATCATACTTGAGTAATTCTCGACGCATCTTTGTACGGAAATTAAAGTATCTATTTTTGTGCAACAAGCTATGAAACTCAATTTAAATCGAAAATAGAAATCCAACAACAATTGCCAGCATAATTGACCTCAGCTGGCTTCTGGTGCTGCTGCTTGGCAGAAAAGACCTATTTCACCAAAGAAGAGAGTTCAGAAAGTTCAGCTCTTATTTCACTTACCTCTCGTGAGGATATAGTACTGTCGGGAGCTTGCGTCCCAAACTACTGTGCATTCTCCGCCATGGTGGAGATGAGTGCCCTAGCCTCCGTGGGAGTCTTTTTAACCAAGGCGCCACCACTGGCTACATGGATAGTACTTAGATCACTAGGGACAAGCCCTTCATATAAGTACTGTATCAACAGTGCATCCGAGATCTGGTGGTTGGAAAAACTAGCACATAAGCGTTTGAACCGCTCCCAGTACTTGAATAGTGTCTCCCCCGCAATCTAGGTAATCTCGTAAATTTCCTTCCTAATTCATGTAGCACGTGATGCAAGGAAGAACTTCCCCAATAATTGACTTTGCATCTCCTTCCAAGTGGTTACAGAACCTAGAGGAAGGAAGTAAAGCCAATCCCTAGCATCATCTTTCAGGGAGAAAGGGAAGGCTTTGAGGTTGATTTGCTCCTCAGTCACACCATGAGGCCTTATCCCCTCCCACACGATGATGAACTCCTTAAGATGCTTGTGGGGGTCCTCACCTGCATGTTTAGAAAAGGAAGGGAGTAAGTGAATTAAGCCCAATTTAAGTTCAAAATTACCTGTCGTGGCCAGATAGGTAATGCAAAGAGGTTGTTGATCAACATTTGGGGCCGAGAGGTCCCGCAATGTGCGCTTTGCAGGTTGTGCCATCGGTGTTTCTTCTTCTTCTAAGACTTCTTCAAATCTGCCTCCTGCACAAGTATGTTCCTCTGAAGCTCTTCGTTCTCTAGCTTCCCTCCTCCGTCACTGCTCCTCTCTATCGATGTCTGCAAAATACAACAAATTGTTTTGATCCTGGGAGGATTGGGTCATACAAAGGAAGAAAAACTAAAGAGCGATAAAGAATTGTAAACCCCACAAAAGAGAAATTTCTTGGCTCCCCGGCAACGGTGCCAATTTGGCGAATGGAATTTGTCGTCTAATTCCGTGCCAAATAAATTTTCCTAACTTACCCACAATAGTAGTGGCAAGTTGGGTCAAACAAAAGGAGCCCTTGAATTCCTCAGTTGAAAAGTTTTCAATTCAAGGTAACCAAAAGGGGGGTTTTGAGAAAAACAATCGATTGCAAGAAAAAGTAAATTTCATAAAAATAAATTGTGCGAAGTAAAAAGAGTAAAATTCAATGGAAGAAGCTCTAGCTTGGGTTACGCGGGATTTCCTTTGTTCGATGTTCTTATCATTGGTTCGTCATTACCAAATTCATTGAAGCTAGCACCTAATCAATTCAACTGGAAACGCCAGAATTGAATTGCCCTAGTCGACAAGTTAGATTTAAGCAAATCGATGAAAAGCATGCAAAATTTGACTAAACCTAACCAGATTAAGTTCAAGAGAAAATTAGGCGAGACATGCAACTGGATAGACCTAAATTGAATTTCCTATCGATTTAATTCTAGGTTGATTAGAACAATGCCCATCACCATCTTGATTTGCAAGCTAACCTAAACTATTGTGTAACATCCTACTTTTAGACTTAAGTACTTAAGAGTTTTTATGGAAAAGAAGAGGGATAAGAGAGGAGAATATGAATTGCAAGCCTATAAATAGGATCTTGAAGGAAGAGGAAGGGAGAACTTTAAAGCTTGAGTTTCTTGGAGGAATAGAGGAGAATCTTGCGTTAGAAAGGAAGGTATGCGTTCCAGAGAGGTTGACACTAGACAACTTGCGTTTCATGGTTGCTTGAGGCTTGAGGAGGCTACCTTGCGTTCAATGGTTGCTTGAAGCTTGAGGAGGCTGCTTTGCGTTCAACAGGGCTGATGGGAGAGGAATATTAGCTACCCTGCATCCAAGGAAGCAGCATAGCCTTGCGTCCAAGACCCCATCTTTACGTCCAAAGGGTAGGCCAAAGGGGGTTGAATCCTTGCTAGACGACTACTTCAAGCATTCAAGCTATCAGCTCTGCGTCCAAGGTGAAGATTGTGATTAGATAAAGCTCCAGCAAGGAAGACAATTGAATGGTGACTTAGGCTTACTACCTTACGTTCAAGAGGCTTGGAAAAGGAAGAAATTACGATCCTGTGAGTAACTTATCATTTTTCAACATGATTAACTCTCTGTAGGAAATGTATTTGGTTACAATAGGTATCATTCGTTGCCCTCCGAGAGAAATCTTATTTACAATGTTTAGCCATTATATCTTATAGAAGTGATTTGTGATGATAAACTAAATGACAAGCATAAACTATTTAAATCAAGCAAAGTAGAGGAATCTCATGAGGTAGTATTAGTTATAAAGGAGATGATTGGATTATCCATAAATGATTGTGTGGTGAACCTTTACCATAAGTGTGATTACTTTCTATAGAGATAAAGTGAAAGGACTCTAGTGCTGAAGTACGATGAGAAGGCACATGGGCAGCCCGAATTTATTATACCGAGGAACCAAGAGAAGGCGCCTGGGTTGACTGACGATCCCCAACGCTGAGGGACTTGATGAAGGTACGTTATGGGACCCTAATGCTGAAGTACGGTGAGAAGGCATAAGAACAGGCTGGATTATTATTCCTATGTGCATAGAGAGATATTTTGACGCTGATGTGTTAAGATTACTCCACGCAGCTAAGGTAATTTGACATTGGGCATGTAGACATTGCTCCATCCCAACTAAGGATAATTTGACGTTGAGTAGCATTGAGCTTTGCTCTGCCTCAACTAAGGAAGGACAGAAAGTAAACTAGTTTAATTCCGTGAAATGTATGCTATAATGATCGTACATGCTTTTAAGCACGCTATTATGTGATCATAACTATAGTCGAATGATTTACATACAATGTTATTACAAAGTTTTCCCTATGTTCAGTTTCTGAGTTTAGTTTAAGTTCTTCTGAACAGTTACTCACTAGGCTGCTAGCTCATCCTTTCCACTGTTCTCCATTTTCAGGTAGCAGAAGGGTTCCCGTTGCCAGTCGATATCGAGGTTTGTCAGGAGTTATCTTTGTCACCGTCCTAGGGAGTAAGACTTAACAGAAAACCTAAAGTAAGTTTGATGGTGGGAGTCAGTTGGGAGGTTGACAACTACTGTCCTCACACTCCGTCACAGGCTATAGAAAGGTAGTTCGGGTTGGGGTGTGACATATTGCTTCCTACGATTGACATACAACAAATTGTCACCAATTGTAATACAACCAAAAGCAATAATCAAAATAAACACTAGCGTTACAAATTGATCATAATTCTTGAAAGCTCGGAATTAAACCATGCATACACTTGAATTAAGTTCAAAACCTCAAAAGAACATCCATTACAATGGAAAATCCCTAATACCCAAGCTAGAAAACGTTACCTTTGTCACACCCCACCCTGAACTATCCTCCCGTAGCCCGAGACAGAGCGTGAGGACAACAGTCATCGACTTCCTGGTCGATTCCCACTATCAAACTAACCTTATACTCCATTAGCTACCCTTCCTAGGATGATAATACTGTTTGTTAAATTTCTATTTGAATTAAATTGAGTTTCATAGCTTGTTGCACAAAAAAAATAGATATTATACTTTCAGCACAAGGATGCGTCGAGAATTACTCAAGTATGATCATGGTTAAACAAGTTTTCCTATAAAAAGCCCAAGTATAAGCTCTTATAGGTTTCCTGGTGAGTCCAGGGTCGAACGCAGGGATTTGTAATAACTAGACGTTGAGAATAGATGCATGACTATGCGATGAACTGTACATGTAATATGTGCATGTGTTTGTTGTATGTGTCTAAAACTATACATAAAGAATGAATAAAATTTCCTACACTAACAATGAGATGGACGCGGCGATGGTTAGTCAAATGTCATTTAGTCAGATAGCATGCGTTGAGAATGAATGGAACCATGCGATAAAAGTAGAGTTAACGCAGGAGCTAATTGATTACTTAAGCATATCCAAGTATAATTACATACCTACAAACTTAATTTGTAAATCCATCTCTCGATGTTTCGACGCCACATTCATCTTATCTCTAAGACGCATGGTAAGTTTGCGTTGGCAAAAGATGAACTACATCTCTGCAGCTCATCTAGTCTTGATAAATGCTAAAGATTAACCATCCACTCTCTCAAGCTAGACAGTCGTGCTTACTACTTTTGTTTGTCAGAAAAAGTTATGCAAGCTAATGATATGCATTAATCAAGATGTAACATACTTAATATTGCTTAAGAAAAACTAACTCTAACATCTAACTCATTTAGCATTCAAACAATCATGGTGTAAGGTATTTAATATGGAAATAGATGGAAGATAATTGTCAATCAAACTTATATTAAGGAAATAAACCATTCTCTCGAATGTCATTAACAAAACATAAGTAAGAAGGAGGGAAATGGAGATAAAACGGAAATAGAAAACGTCAAGCTGCCACTGGCAACATCTTGCTTCATGGAGGCTTGAGATGGTTGCTATCTGATACATAAATTTCATAGGATGAAGGTTCTCACTCACTGGGAGACGACTTTGAAAGTTCTCAGAAGAGCTTGAAATGGAGGCTGGTTATGGTGAGGAAGAAATTGTGCAGAGCTTTCGCCTCTTGAACTCGTTTCTCTCCTCCTTTGAATGAAGAAGCTTTGGGCTATTTATAGGCGTCGAAAAGTTGAAACTCATGATGACCTGACACCTTTACATTAAATTCCATGCCCTGCTGCACAGACTTTTCACATCGTCGGCCCATTTGTTCTGCCATATTCTGATAGCGTGTTATACTTTTGCATATTGACATGACAGCTTTTGCCCAGGCGTCTGTATCTACTTTTCTCGACGCATGGTCTCAACGCATAGTCTCGACGCATGGGTTTCCACTTGTTCTCGCAGCAGCTTCGTCTCTAGTATTTGGGTTATTTGTGATTCTTTTCTTCTTAATCCTGTGTTAAGAACAGAAAAGCTCATAATTTTTCAGGAATTTTCTTTTGTAAATAGTGCCAACACATGGTAATATATTTTACATAATTCAACTACCAAAATCATGCGTTTAACTCTAAAGTTACTCTAATTAATTCAAATAGTGACTATAATAACTTGTATTTCTACAAGTTATCAAATACCATTAACTCACTCTTGACAAACCTCGACTTTGATCGGCAACGGGAACTGTCATGCTACCTGAAAAATGGAAAACATATAAAAGAATGAGCTAACAGCTCAGTGAGCAACAGTTTTGAAAATAACTTATTTCAACTATAAAACTGGTCATAATATAAACACTTCCAAACTCGCATAAAATAGAACAATTCAAATCATATTAAAATATGATAAAAAAAACCATGGTTAAATCATGCGTTTCTGGTTTAGAGTAAATACTCAAAAATCTCATTCATTTAAAAATCATTTTTCCCTAGTTGAGGCGGAGCGATGCTATAAGCTACTTAACGTCTATTATCCTTAGCTGTGTGGAGTAATCTCAACACATCAACGTCGTATATTCCTCTATGTGCACATAGGTATTATAATTCGGGCCGCCCACAATGCCTTCTCCAAGTCCCTGAGCATTGGGGTCCCATTTCTATATCCAGGTTACTCATTTGCCTTCTACGAGTCCCTCAGCAATGGGTAGCTTTTCTATATTTATATCCAGGTTAACCATCTGCCTTCTACGAGTCCCTCAGCATTGGGTACCTTTTTTATATCCCGGCTATCCTTTGGCCTTCTCCAAGTCCCTGAGCCTCGGGTGCCTTTTCAAAGTTTTATTAAACATAATATATTTTGGAAACATTATATTATAAACTCGTAAGTTAACCGTTTCCAAATAAAATCATATAATATCAAAACAGCACGCTTCCAGTAAACTCAATTTCAATGCTTTAATATCAAACAACATGTCTTTCCTTAAGTTTATTTCCAAATCTTTCATGCAATCATATCATCATGCGTTTCAATAAAACAAGAAAACATATATTATCCATCACCATGCATTTTATAAACTTATAACAAATAACCAGCCTACTTAAATGCTTCCTAAATAAGAACGCATGCACTTATTCATTGAAAACTCATGAATTCATATTCATAAAACCAATGATATTAATTATTGAGAACTCATTCATATTTTAAGAAAAACGTTAGTGTTACTCACATTGTACTTGCTCAAGAATAGTTTCTCAGCCTTCCCTCTATTTTCTCTTTCCCGAGCTTCTTGGATGCAAAGTTCTAACTCTGGAACGCAAGGCTTATTTTCCTATGTCAACTCGGTTGGACGCAACCCTGCCCTTAAATGCAAGGTTGATGATTAACGCAAGGTGCAACTTAACTCTTCTTACTTCTCTTTTGGATGCGTCGACCTCTCTTGGATGCAAGGTCCAACTTGAACGCAGAGCCTATCTTTGGACGCGGCGTTCACCTTGAACGTTGAGTTCGTCTTAAACGCAAGGCTGACCCCTTAGACGAAAGATAACTTCTTTAACACCAGATGGCTAAGTTGTCAAGAATATCTTCTCTCTTGGCCACAGACTTCTACTACGGACGCAAGGATTCCTCATTTCTGCCTTTTTTCTCCCCTTTCTCTCAAGAATTCTCACTTCAGAATCATCAGTCGCTCCTTTTCCCTCAAGGTCCTATTTATAGAGGGCTTGCCATCCCACTTCTCCTCTCTTTTTGCCACTTGTTTGCCACATGTCATGCTGCATGCTTAACTAACCATGCATTAAACCAAGCGTCCCCTTGCATGAAAACACTTAACATGCCTTCTAACACCTCTTACTGATAAGGTGTCAAGTTTATATGAAGCCACCTAGCCTTTATAAGCTTATCTTATGCGTCAAACATATTCCAATATACAAACTATTCATCCAACATAATGTGCCTATGCGTTCATTAAATTTCCCTTTAAGGTTTTAGCTTCATTACTTTCTTTCCTTACTTTTTGCCATACTACCTTTGAACTAGTTTCTCCCCGCATACTGCTAGGCGTCAATGTTTTAAATGCATACTACTATGCATTTGTACCTTACTGCATAATACCATGCGTCTGCCTAAACCACATACTATCATGCGTCCATGATCTTCCTCCTATCCTTGAGGATTCCTTGATTATCCCTCTATGCATTCTTGTGCTTCTAATCCAAGGTTATTCATTTAACCTTTTCCTTGTACTAAAATATTTCTCTGATGATAAATTGGTATGCGTCCATCACTTCTTTCCTTATATCTATATCTTAACTACAAACCCTTCTCTTGAGTGATAAACATCCGACTAAGTAGTTTACCCTTAAATTATTATAGCCTCTTTCCTCAATTCTACCTTATGCGTTTTATCCTTCTTTTAGATTTCCTTTCAACGCATCACTATTCAACTTTAATCCCTACTCATACGTCCGACTTAAGCCAATGCTTACATCTTCTTCATAATTACCTCCTATGCATTTTACTTCTTTTCCTTCAAGCTCTCGGGTTACTTCCTATGCATCCACCTTTACCATGCGTTACCTTAGTCCTGACCCTGCGTCCAACATGGTCTTTTACTTCTTTTCTTTATAGGCTCTTCAATGCATCGGTTTTTAAAAGTAGGGTGTGACAACCTTAGCCTCGATACATGCTTGTGCTCACCCAATAATTGTTCAAAGAAACTCTCTTCAAGATGAAAAGAAGGAAAAATGCAGGAAAAAACTCCAAAAACAGATTTGGGACTCATGCTGCTATCCGCCTCGAATGGCTGGCGACTAGGGCTAATTTATGCCAAAATTGGACTGGCGCCGTGGCGCTGACGCTAATTTTTCCACGTGAACTTTCCAGAGCGTTGCGGCGCTTGCTACACTTCTTCAGCAGAGCGTCTTGGGAAAAAGTGTCATGGCTTCAAAGGCATTTTTGTCCTTTTGGAGTTCTATCTCCCGATTAATGCTGTGGAACTTCGTCGATTTTGGTGCTAACACCACATTCTACTTGTTAAGTGCTCGAAACCTACAAAATAACACAATAAACACATTAAACAACACAACGATCTCGAGTTAAGCTGAGTAAGATAGCACATTTTAGGTGCTATCAATACTCCAGGTAACCAACCTTCTACTCTTATTTCACCTGTTGTTCTTCTTGCCATTGAAAATATCTCACCTATTGTCTGTGACCTTGATATCCCTATTGCTTTGAGAAAAGGTACTAGAACTTGCACTAAGTATCCAATTGCAAATTATATCTCATACAAAAATTTGTCAAATAACCATAAAACTTTCATGTCTAGAATAGACAACTTATTTGTCCCAAGGAATAAACAAGAAGCCTTAAATGATCCAAATTGGAAGTTAGCGATTTTAAAAGAGATGATGCTCTAAGACATAATGGTACATGGGAAATAGTAGATTTGCCAAGAGATAAGAAAACAGTGGGGTGTAAATGGGTCTTTACCATAAAATGCAAGGCTAATGGTAATATTAAGTGATATACTACAAGACTCCTTGCAAAAGGATCCATTCAAACTTATGGCATTGATTATCAGGAAACATTTGCTTCTATTGCTAAAATTAATTCCGTCAGAATACCTTTACCTCTTGCAACAAAGTTAGATTGGCCTCTTCACCAACTTGATGTAAAAAATGTGTTTCTTAATGGTGACGTTGAAGAAGAAGTGTTTATGAACTTACCACCAGGTTTTGAGACTAGCTTTGAGAAGAACAAAGTATGTCGGCTAAAGAAATCTCTCTATGGACTCAAACGATCTCCAAAAACATTAAAAAGTGCTTAAAAAGTGCTTTCTATTCTCTCAAATTAAAGAAGTTCATATTAGATTTCACTTATTTGCTAGTAGTTTTCAGGTCAAAATAAAGAAAATTAGAAGTGAAAGCCAAAAGATCAAAATCGAGCCAGAATTTAGTGGAAAAGAGAAGAAAACGCCAAATCTGCCAAAAACATGGCAGCGCCGCGAGTAGGGTATTATGACGTCTTAGCACAGCGCCACCATCGTGACGCTTTTTCCCAAGAGCAACAGTCGTCTTAGCGCAACGCCACCGTTGCGATGCTGCAGCACAACGCCAATGGTAGGCTATTATGATGCACAACACTGCAGTGCCATCAAGTAACGCGGCGAAGCCGCCTTTCCATATCGGTCAGCGTCGCGACACCATTGACCAGCCCCCTGGTGCCATCTTCCTAATTTGAAGATTTTGTATTTTTGGAAAGAATTTTGGGCGGCCAACTCTATAAATAAGAGGGTTTCCAGCAATCCTAATCACTAATCTACACACCAAGAGACACAAGAAGAAGAGAATTGAGTGAAAGTTCATTAGAGAGTCCAAAGAGTGAGTTAGCCGCAAGGAAGAGAGAAAAGAGTTCGAGAGAGAGTTGTGGTGTCGTTCAAGTTCCGACGTGAAGGCCAAGGAAATTGTGACGGTGCTTCCTCAATCAAGAGCCTCTTTTCAGTAGAGTTTTCCTTTCTTTACACTCTTTCTTTGTTTATATTGTTTGAATATGTTGCTTAAAGCTATGAGTGTCTAACCTCTTTAGTTTTATTGTTTTGATGAATTGTTTACAAAGTTATGTTGATATTGTATACTCTTTATGGTTTTGTTGTAATGATTATGCTTTTCTTTGTTATTGTGCTTAAATTCTTGTTGAATGGCCATCTTCGAATGTTAGGTTAGATGTATGATTGAGAAATTGTATGGCTAACTAGATCTATAACAAAGAATTGTTGTTAATCTCTCATGAAAGTAGTTAGGTTAATAATGAAAGTTGCTAAGGAGTACTCTTAATGCCATGTAATTTGTATTGATTTCAAGAGATTAGTAATCAATTGAGTTGCATGAGAAAAGGTTGTTTTTGAGAGAAAATAACTTGGATTTATGTTTCTAGACTTAAGAATAAGAATTGCAATAAAATCCATTAACTCTAGAATATTGCATGATGAAGTAAACAATGATTCATTACTCTAGAACTCTCTTTGACTCTTTTGTTTCTTATCTATTTACTTTCCTTTTTAGTATTTGCAAATTGACAACTTCAATTCCAATCCTCAAATAAAATTGATTCGATTCTAGAATAGCTAAGTAACTTAACCTTCACAATTGGATCCTCAGTGGAACAATATTCGGACTTCACCGTCTTAAATTATAACTTGACTTGTACACTTGCGGTTAACACGAAAAGTGCGCATCAAGCACGGTTTGAACGGTTTAGGAAAGTAGTTACAAGTTTTGGGTTTCTTCAAAGATAAGTTGACCACGCCATATTTTATAAGCATTCTGAAAGTAATAAACTTACCATTTTGATTGTATATGTAGATGACATCATTCTTACAGGTGATGATGAAGCAAAATTGAGCACTTTAAAGAAAGAACTTGCTAGTGCGTTTCAAATCAAGGACTTGGGAACACTAAAGTACTTCCTAGGAATGGAAATGGCAAGATTTAAAAAAGGTATCTTTGTAAATCAAAGAAAATATGCTTTTAAATTACTTAAAGAAACATGCTTACTTGGGTGCAAGGTGGCTGAAACACCTATTGAACCCAATCTAAAATTGGAACCTGCAAAAGATGAAGAGGTAAACAATAAGGAATGCTACCAAAGACTTGTGGGAAGATTTATTTGTCTCACACACGTCCCGATATTGCCTTTGCAGTAAGTGTGGTAAGCTAATTCATGCACTCACCAAGACCGATTCATTTTCAAGTTGCATATAGAATATTGAGATATTTGAAGGGAGCTCCAGGAAAATGCATATTGTTTAAGAAGCACAATCATCTACAAGTTAAAGTTTATACCGATGCTGATTGAGCAGGAAGTAAAATAGATAGAAGGTCTACTTCTGGTTATTGTTCATTTGTTGGAAGTAACTTAGTCACATGTCGTATTAAAAAAAAAATGTGGTTGCCAGAAGTAGCGTTGAAACAGAGTTTAGGGCTTTAGCCCATGGTATATGTAAAGGAATATGGATAAAAAGATTACTTAAAGAATGGAAGGTTTGTCAGAAGACACCTATTCATGTATACTGTGACAATAAGGCTGCCATTTCCATATCCATAATCTAGCTCTACATGATAGGACAAAGCATATCAAGTTGACAAACACTTTATAAAGAGAAAATTGAAACTGTTGTGTGTATGTATCTTTTATCTCCTTAATACAAAGCAAATTGCAAATGTGTTGACTAAAGGACTATCAAAGTACAATTTGATAGAATGGTTGACAAGATGGCAATGGAAGATATATTTAAACCAGCTTGAGGGGGAGTGTTGGTTTTAAATATGCTAATTAGTTGTAAACTCATTAATGATTTTATTTTATGATTATTTCCTTTTATGTATCAAGCCTTTCTCCTATACAAGAAGACTATGTATCTTATATTAAAATCATTAGAATAAAAAATATCTTATTCCATTCAATGGAAGAGATATGATATGCAATGTGACTAAAAATTATATATATATATATATATATATATATATATATATATATATATATATATATATATATAACATAGGGAGTTATTACCAATAGCCCTAAAAAAGAAAAAAAAATCTTTGAGAGACTGAATTATTTAGAAAATGTTCATTTAACGTAAACTTGTGTTACAAATCTTAATGCAAATTCAAAAGTAATATAAACATAATCATTCAATCTCTTAGACTAACGTTAGACTTCTCTCAAGATTAGTTATTTAGAAATACGTTCATTTATCCTAACAAAACTGATAGAACTCAAACTTATATATTCACGATTTAGGAAAAATGCCAAGGAAGCCCAGGTCTTCCTTCCTTTCTTGATGCTCATAGGGCTACAATTCATATATATCAAAAGATGAAAAATAATTATACCCCCTCTGTTGAATATGGAAAGTCTTCCTCTTCCCTTTTCTATGTAATATTATTTTTTGTAATTAATTCCCTGCAATATCTATGAAGCTCTCAAAGACATCAATTGGAAACAAGCTGTATTTGACAAAATAAATGCCCTAGAAAAGAACAACACATGGGAAATAACAAACCTACCCTCTAAGAAGAAAACGGTAGGATGTAAATGGATTTTCACCATCACACACAAAGCTAATAGAGAAATAGATAGACTCAAAGCTAGACTTGTTGCAAAAGGATTCACCCAATCTTACAACATTGATTACCAAGAAACATTTGCTTCGGTAGCAAAATTGAATACTATCTGTGTCCTCTTTTCCTTAGTAGTAAATAACGATTGGATACTATACTAATTAGATATAAAAAGTGCATTCCTTAATGGAGACTTAGAAGAAGAAGTGTATATGGATATACCAAATCAACAAAAATCATGAACAAGATATGTAAACTCAAGAAATCCCTTTATAGCCTAAAATAGTCTCCTAGGACCTGGTTCGAAAAGTTCTCAAAAGTAGTAAAGAACAACAAGTACTTGCAATTTCAATTTGACCATACCTTTTTTGTCAGACATCCTTGCAAGGGAAAAATAGTAATTATCATTGTTTATGTGGATGACATTATCCTCATAGGAGACAATGAAGAAGAAATAAGAAATCTAAAGCTACTCTTAACCAAGGAATTTGAAGTAAAAGACTTAGGCAACCTTAAATACTTCCTAGGGATGGAAGTAGTCTACTCAAAGAAAGGTTTGAGTATCTCTCAAAGAAAATATGTCCTGGACCTTTTAAAGGAAACAAGTATGCTTGGATGTAAGCCCACTAATACTCCCGTTGTTGTATGACAGATTTCAAGTCCCCGGAAACAGCGCCAAAAACTTGTTGTGCAACATATCTAAAGTCAAAAACTTGTTGTTGCGTTTATCTATTATTAAGCTTACTATGCGTTCAATATACTATGCGTTTAACATGCTTAATATTATGCGTTAATGATCTGTCAAGTTTTCCTATTCTTAACCCAAGTATAAGCAAAAAAATAGGTTTACTCGGTGAGTCCGAGGTCGAACATAGGGACTATGATGATTCTATAATTAATTGAATTAATTGAGTTGGAGTGGTAACCAAAAATAGTTAATGAGGGATGCGTTTAACTAAAGAAAGCGATAACATGTACACTAGATTAAAAGGTGGTAGATGGTAAGGTATGCGACACAGTAAAGCCAGCTAAGTGGGTTAAATGAATGGTAAAACGTAGGGCTGGGGTTGGTTAACATCTAAAATTAGAAACGCATAGTGATAGTCTATTCATACTTGCGACTCTTCTCCTGGTTGTCAGCCACTATGCGTTATATGTCTATACTGCATAGGAGAGTGTTAAGTACCAAGGCTATTCCTATAGACAGGTAACACTTCTTAGCCTTGTCAATTGAGTTCCACAATCACTTACTCTCTCGAGCAGTCTGATTATTACTACTTATATTGATTAGCTAGATGGACATAAGTATCGAATTAAGATTACAATTGACAAGATGCAATAGTTACACTATGGTTCTTATTTAGATGCTAACGACAACCCATGACCCTCGAAAGATTAGCTACACATGGGTTCAAAGTAATAAGCGGAAAGTGTAAAGAAATGAATAGACATGGAAGAATTGTAGATTAATGAACAAAATACAATTTTAGACAGCTCAATGTCTTGATACAAATCTAAAATTAAAGCTAGAAAAAGAGATAGAAAGCAGGAAGGTGTTTTAATGTCTTGAGTCGTCAGAATGGAAGCGTGAAGTTTTGCTGTGAAGTGGTCAGGTGGAGGGAAGACTCTTCTCTCTCGAGCTATTCGTCTCCGGTTGTCTTCTGGAGAGAACTCTACTGTCACTTAGGAATTCTTCCGAGAACCAACAACCCTTTTTCAGCTTGCAGGTCTGTCCTTTTATAGAGGTTGCATTTGTAATCAATGGCAAATCTACGTGATTGGAGGCGCAATTGATGTCGTGCGTCTATCTCGCCTAATTATGTAATTCTCGATTCAATTTAGATCCACCACTTTAGCCACAGATCATGCATGTCAATCTTCCGACAATCTCTCAAGATTCTGATCTGATTTTCTGCTGCCTTGCGTTTCTGGTCGTTATGCGTCCATGGAGAATTTGGGTTCATGCGCTCACTTATGTCAATGCATCCATATGTTACTAATGCATCATCCAGTGTTGAGCGATTGTCAACGCGTTCATAGGTTGCCAATGCATAGTCCTGCGTTAAACCATGTGTTATAGGCTCAAAAAGCTATAAAATAATTATCTTCATCAATTTACAAGAGCATAGAAGATTTATTAATAAAATTTAACTAATACTACCGCATAATTCTCTATTTAATCTCTATTTTTCTAAACGAAAGGCTGTAATAACTTGTATTTCTACAAGTTATCACCCGTAGACACAAATCGTCATCTAAACAAAGAAAACACAATGGTTAACAAATATTAGTATCAAAGACTAGTTGGAAAATTAATTTACCTAACTCACACTAGACCTAATATTTGTTTTGCAATGAGCTTTGTAAGTCAATTTATAAACAGACCAATCGAAGAAAATATGCAAGCTATTTACAAAATACTCAGGACTTGAAAGGAACCTTAGGAGAAGGATTGTACTTCAAGAAATCTAGTAAAAGAAACATTGAAGTCTTCACGGATTCCAATTAGGCAAGTTCAAAAAATAGACAGAAGATCAACTATCGGATACTGTACATTCGTTTGGGGAAATTTAGTCACTTGGCGAAGTAAGAAACAAGCAATTGTATCTAGGAGTAGTGCTGAAGTCGAAATAAGGCCACTAGCTCAAGGAATATGTGAAGGAATTTGGCTTAAAAGCATCCTATTAGAACTTAAAATTTCATCAGAAGGGCCAATGGAGGTAAACTATGACAATCAAACTACAATAAGTATTACCAAAGACCCAGTCCATCATGACCACATAAAACATGTGGACATTGATTGACATTTTATTAAGGAGAAAATTGAAAACAAAAACGTCTCCCTTAACTACATACTCACCAAGCTGCAAATTGCTGATATTCTGACAAAAGCCCTATCCAAGAATACTTTTGAAGTCTTAAAACCCAAGTTGGACTTAATCAACCTATACAATTCAGCTTAAGGGGGAGTGTTGAATATGGAATTCTTCCTCTTCCTTTTCTGTGTAATATTATTTTTTGTAATTAATTCCCTGCAATATTCTTTTCTTGTTACATTTTTTTACCATTAATTGTCCTTGCCATATTTGGCAAGTTATCATTGTATATATTAGGGCTTCACCCTCTTGTAAAGAAATTATCATAGAAGTGAATGCAAAATTACAATACTCTATCCTCTTTTAAAGGAAAAATTAACTAACAAAATTCCTTATGACCTACACAAGCATATTGTGACGACTCCAATTTCTAAACTAACTTAGGGTCATCACTGCATTTAACCTATCACTAACTTTAATAGTTCTTATGCTCTAAGAAAATTTCGGCAGCATAACGACGCTACCACAACGAAACCCAAATTTTTTCCTTTAACCTGTTTCAAAAAAAAAAAAAAAAAGACTCCCAATAACATCTATCTTAGCTACTTCCCAACATAATCGTTCAAACTTTTCAAAATGAATAAGATCTTAACACAAAATTATTCGTAATTCAACAACCACTTAAATTAACAACCCAACAACTCAACTTTGACGAAATGCAACTCTATGATAATTTAAACTTATTTCTAACTCAAAGAGAACTAAAGTCATATCACATAAATAAAGTAAGGTTCAATTGTTAAGAGTTTTAGAATGCATAAATTCCTAACAAGGGGAAAGAAAAGTAATGGCAATCTAACTATTGGTCTTTTCTCAAGCTCCCTCCTCAGCATCACCAAGGTCGTACAGTCTGTCATTACCTGCAAATTCTGGTGAAGGGGGGTCAATACACACTTGTACTGGTAAGTAGCCCACCTGAAGGACTACCAAGCAACATATACATAAAGCAAAGAAACACATAAAAGTATTAAGGTAAAGTACATCATGCTAGAATTCAGGAATATATCATCATGCATAAGGCTAACATCATTCTTAAACCAACTTTTAATGCACAGTCCTTGACCATTTATACCCAAGACCCAAAGCTCTACATCAACCCTTGGCCATTTGTACCTAAAGTCTCGATGACTCTACGCCATATTGACCCTTGACCATCTGTACCCAAAGCTTCAATGCTCATCCTAGGGGTCACACCAACCCTTGACCGTTTATACCCAAGGCCTCGATGCTTGTCCTATAATCCATCACACCGACCCTGGACCATTTGTACCCAAAGCCTCGATGCTTGTCCTAACATACATTACGAAATCCTGCTTACTAGCTTACGTTACAAACAACCACATATCGCACATAAGGCTGCATACTTAAACATCACAAAATCAAATATTAAACATACTACAATTCACAAGTTCGCATCCAATCATACTTATATGATAATATAATAAATCAGGTAACATGCTCACACCCAAGCAAAACAGACCCAACCGGTAGAGTTCTTACTTACCTAAGCATTCCAGAGTGCTTCTAACTAATCCAAAAGTTCCTAAAGTGACCTTAAACCTTGATCCGAATGCTTCGAATCAAAACAAAACAACAATTAACAATACCCATAAGTTATTTGCTAAATTCTAGCATCTCAAATGATATCGTATGGATATAAAAATGCTATAACGCCTAATACTCACCCAAAATAGGTTGGTTCTCTTGCTGCAACGTGTTCGAACAGCTTCGAATCTATGCCAAATCTACAAATAATATTTTCCAGCATTAGAGGCTTGCCTAAGTAGCCTTAATCTAGTTCGAAAAGGAATTTCGAGCGTTCTTACCCATTGAAACTTAACCAAACGACCTACAACCTTGTTGATTGGTGTCCGAACGCGCTGAATCCTACAAATTTGGGGTTAATACACAATGGGTACAACAAATCTAATGTGAAAATAGGTTGAGTAAATGCCGAAACTCACTATGTAAGGGAAACACGCTGAAATCCACCTAAATCATGTGAGAGCTTGTTGTCGCTACTACCATACGCAGGGGAAACGAGATTCGTGGGACGAGTTTGCCGTTGTTGGTTGCCGAAAGCCGCTGAAATTGCCCAAATTTGCACAAAGCCTTGAGTCGTGGGTCGTGCATGCCGACTAGTAGGAGACGTTGCGAAGTTGGTGGTGCAGCAGGTGTCACCACTGGTTAGGTTGAACGTCAGAAGCCGTCGGGTGTGCTGCTCACCTGGGAGTTGGTGGGTGCTGGCTGGTTGGAAGCAACACACAAAGAGGGAGGGCGCAGCCTGATGGGGGGAGGAGGATAGAGAGAGAGAAAGAGAGAGAGAGAGAAAAAGAAGGAAAGAAAAGAGAAGGAAGAAAGGCTTAGGGTTTTTCTTTTTTTTTTTTTTTTTTATCTTTTGTGTGGTTCTTTTTCCTTTTTCTTCATTTCTTTTAAAAACAAACCACCCATAAATAAAAGGAAAGTGAATTAATTTTTTTAGGATTTCTATTTAATTTCATATAAGTTTTATTTTTTAAAAATAACAACTCAATACGAATTTATTTGATAAGAATAATCCGTAACAGTAATTAATATGAATGGAGGAACCTTAAACATGCAATATGGACATCAAGAATGAGCCATGCTGTCCAAGTTTACACTAACCAAAGAAGAAGATTTATGTGAAGTCAAGTGGAATTTATGAAGAATCAAGCTTCATTTAATTAACAAAGACTTCAAGCTACTTCAAATGGGATGTCATTTACTCTTGGATGGTTACAAATGCATGGAATATGAATGAAAAATATTAATCTCAGATTTATTGTATTTATTAAATATATTTTTTAGTTTTGAGTCATTTTATGTGATTTTATTTACAATTTGATCATGGCTTATAATGGTTATTAAATATGAGTGTTACAACTCTTTGAATGCCTCGTAGAATATCCAAGGTTAGATTTTGAGGCCTATATAATCCCATGTAATTGTTCAAAAAAGAGACACGGAAGAGACTTGGAAAATGTAGAAAAAAAAAAGCCTTGGAGCTTTCTTTTAGCCTTGTGGTATGATTCTTTTACAATTATATGGTGTTTAGGTTGCATGTCCAGAATCATTCAAGCTCGACTTGATTGATCTTGTTGTGGAGGGATTTGAAGATCAAGGGTCAATGGGAGTCGCAAGTTTTGTCCGATCTGTGGTTTTGTTGATCGTCTAAGTAATTCGTCATCTAACCATTCTTAGAGGCTGAGATTATCTTGATTTGGGATGTTTAAGTTTGAGATCTAAAGGTCTTGTTTGTCAACAAAGTTGTTAGATCCAAGTCCTCGAATGTTACTTATCAGTAATAGTAATGAACTACAATAAATAATTCTCTTCCTTTCTCCTTTCAACACTCACTGACGTTCAATTTAGTTAAACTTAGAAGGCTAACTTGAAATTCAAATGTTACAACTTAGCATCAACGATTGAGGAGTCCCTTTAATAAAAAGATAATTAACAGGTCGAAAGAGATGTATTGGCACGGTTCACACCAAAATTAGTCTTGTTTTAGTGCGGGGCGTTACACACATTCTCATGTAATAGGCTCTTCACCCATTACACCATCTTCCCTATTTTGCCCTCCTTTCTTCTTTCTATTCCTTCGAGTGTAGACTTTTCTAATTTGGGGTCTATAAAAACTTACGTTACTAACCTCTGTTACAAGAAAAAAATAAAAAAAGGTAAAGCTCCTTTTAGCACCTTAGCCCATTTTTCTATCTTATTACACAAAAGACAAAGTTAAGACTACCCCATACTATAACCCTTTAGATCTGCCCCTCCAACCTACATAATTTGTGTTCCATAAAGACTCCATGATTTCCCAGGTTAGTTCATGGTTTCTCATTAGTTTAATTTTTATTTTTCACAAAACCATAAACAAAACATTACTAATCGGATGCCCATACATGCTATGCATACCAAATGAGATCTCTTTTGCTTGGTACTTATAATGAACCAGTGTCAGCTTGGTTTCTGTTTTGAGCAGATGATGGAGAGTATCAAAGATTAATTCCCATTTTTTACATCTTTTTTGTAGAGGGGAAATGAACCATTTTTTATATCTTTTAAGACACACAAATTTCACTACAAAAAGAACTGAAGATTTATTGAAGAAGCAAATGAAAATAATTGCCTCAAAAACAAATTTAAATTTACTTCATAGATTTAAGAATCCGAGTACAACTTCTTTATCCACTGCTAAATTTACCTCATTAAACTTATACAAGCGTGACTCAAATCAATCAAGAAAGGGGAGGGGGGAAACTAGAATGGAGATAAGTAAAGAGAGCACAAATCAAAGAAATTGAAAATGGAATAAACATATAAGCATTCATGAGATCAAGCTTACCAGTTCGTGGAGTGAGGAAAGAATTGAGTAGAAGGGTGAAGCTTTCTGCTTGCTAGGGTGGGAGGTTTAATTGAAAATTAAGGAGATTTTATGATTTACGAAGGAGGAGATGAATGTAGAAAGAGAGTGCAATTGAGAGGGAGGGGAGATAAGTACAAAGAGATGCTTGAAATTTCAGCATACTCAGATTTATTTTTTTGGATATTTGTAAAAGATAGCAAAATAAGGGTTTAGGGTTACTGAATCTACCTTCGTTTTCGGGAGAATGATTACTAATAATGCTATTTTGGGTTTTGAATGTTTACATGCTATTAGTAGCAAATGAGTTGGGAAAGACGAGTGGGTGGCTCTTAAACTGGACATGAGCAAAGCCTATGATAAGGTCGAATGGCTGTTTTTGCGAGCTATGCTCTTTATTGGCCTTGACAGGGCGTGGGTCAGGATGCTCATGAGGTGTGTGGAAACGGTCAAATTTTCTGTCCTCATCAATGGTAAGCCCCATCACGAGTTTGTTCCTCAAAGAGGTCTTCGCCAAGGGGACCCTCTATCTCCCTATTTGTTCCTCATTTGCACGGAAGGTTTGTCGGCTCTTCTGCACAGAAAAGAAGCTGTATCTCTTATTCATGGTATTCGTTTAAATAGACATTGCCTGTCCCTTTCTCACCTTTTTTTTTTGCAGATGACAACTTGATTTTCTTTAAAGCGTCGATTTTCGAGAGCAGGAATATTCGCAAAATTTTGCAAGAGTATGAAGAAGTGTCGGGCCAAATGATCAACATGGATAAGTCTAAATGTCTCTTTAGTAAGAATGTTAGGCAACAGTTGGTGTTTGAAATCAGTAATGTCCTAGGAGTGCGAAAACTAACTCTTTAGGGATCTATTTGGTCGGTTCATAATCGTAAGAACAAATCTCGTCTGTTTAACAGGCTGAAGGAAAGAGTCTTGAAGGTTTTGCAAGGTTGGAAAGAGAAGCTCTTCTCCTTTAGTGGCAAAGAGACTTTGATTAAGGCTATAGCCCAAGCAATCCCCACCTATACAATGAGCTGTTTCAAGCTTCCCCGAACAGTTTGTGATGATTTGAATAGGGCATGTGCTCGTTTCTGGTGGGGGTCTTTTGGGGATAAAAAGAAAATGCACTGGATGAGCTGGAATAAGCTTTGTGTCAGCAAGGATGCTGGGGGTCTTGGTTTTCGAGATATCTAGTTATTCAACCAGGTTATGCTTGCTAAATAAAGTCGGAGAATAGTTAAAAATCCTAACAGCCTGCTTGCGCGTGTTCTCAAAGGCCGATATTTTAAGGATGATGATTTTGGTAATGCCTTGTTGGGGAGCAATCCCTCCCTCACTTGGAGGGGTATTCTGTGGGGGAGGGAGTTGTTCCTCAAAGGCTATAGATGGAAGGTGGAAAAAGGGAATTATGTGAGTGTTTTTCATGACCCGTGATTTCCGGAGGTTGGCCATATGACCCCTATTTGCACAAATGGGAATTTGGCCTCGATGAGGGTTCGAGATATTATTAACAGTGATGGAAGTTGGAATTCTGAGTTGATTCATAACATTTTCCTCCCCGATGATGCAAAGTCCATTCTTAGTGTGCCTTACGGGGTACCGGGGGAGCGGATGAGATCATTTGGGGTCTCGACCCAAATGGCTATTTCTCTGTTAAAAGTGCGTACAAGTTAGCGGTGAACTTAAAAGCGTCGCTTGGAGATTCTAGTTCTGAGCTTCTGAAAAATAAGCCCTTCTGGAAATCTGCATGGAGGCTTTGGCTTCCCCCAAGGGTGAAAATGTTGGTGTGGAAGTCCATTACCGATTCCCTGCCCGCTCTAAGTAACATAACAAAGAAAGGAATTGCTATTAACCCTGTTTGTTCTTTTTGCAGGAAATTTGTGGAATCGTTGAGCCATGTGTTGTGAGGGTGTAAATTTACTAAAAGCATTTGGCCTTCTATTTTTCCGTCCTTAGCTAGTTTTCTTTCTGAGTTTAGGGACTGTTGGAGCCCAACAGACTGTTGGGATAGAGTGTTGATGAAGTTGTCTAGTACGGATCGAGATAATGCCGCTATCCTTCTTTGGGATGTCTGGAACTACAGGAACTGTTTGCTGCATACTGGCAACTCCCCGGTGCACAATGTTTTGGTTGGCAAGATCTCTGTGCATGTCGAGGAGTTTTGTGGGGAAATGGCGCTAAGTAGGTGTCTCTTTGGAGAGAGTTGCTGGGGGGCCAGGAGGTGTGGGTGCCGCCTGTTTTGGGCTCTTGGAAGATCAACACCGATGCCTCGTGGTCTGAGCTTGAAGAGGCGGGTGGGATTAGTTGGGTAGTTCGTGACTCGTTTGGCTCGGTCATCCTAGCTAGGTGTGAGAATGTGGCCCTCTTCTGGTCCATTAAGTTCCTTGAGGCCTTGGCGATGATTAGAGGTTTGAAACCTCTCGTTAACTATTTCGCTCAAGGTCTCCTTCCCTTTGTTTCGGTGGAGTCTGATTGTGTGAACCTTATCAATGCTATTAATCATAAAACTCCGGACCTGTCGGAATTGGAGAGTTTTGTTGAGGAGATTGGGTCTTTGGCTGCTTCTGCTCATGTGGTTTTCTTTCGTTGGTGTATGCGGTCGGCAAATGGGTTGGCTCATCGCTTGGCTAGTGCGGCGGTGCTGAGTGGTGACTAGAAGGATTTCTTTGTGTCTGATTCTTCTTCTAGCTCTGAAGAAGTAGTTAGGATCCCTTGTATTATTCCAGACTCTTTCTCTTCGGTCTTTGAAGAGTAGGGTTGTGGTTGTGGTTAGTTTTTGAATGAATTTCTTTCTATAAAAAAAAAAAAAAAAAAAAAAAAAAAAAAGGAAAAAATATAAAAATATAGCACATTTTTTAAATATTTACAAATATGGCAAAGTTTAACTAGTCAACTTTTGAATTTTTGTGATTTCTAATTTTGCCCTCCTTTGTCTTGCACAACTTCTTCTTTGTTTTTTTTTTTTTTTTTTCATTTTCTTTTTCTAGCTTTTGCTTCCATCCCCTCAATCTCCTCATATTTTCTTCTTTTTCTTCTTTTTTTTTTCTTTTTTCTTTTTTCTTATTTTGGTTCCATCTCCCCAATCTCTTCATATTTTCTTCTTCCCTTTCCTTTTTTTCCTTTTTTTTTTTTCCAATTTTTATTCCACCTCGCCAATCTTCTCATATTTTCTTATGCTCTTTCTTTTTTTTTTCCTTTTCTTTTTCTAATATTTCTTCCATCTCCCCAATCTCCTTATATTTTCTTCTTCCCTTTTTTTCTTTTTTTTTCCCCAATTTTTCTTCCATCCTCCCAATCTGCTCATATTTTCTTCTGCCCTTTTTTTTTTTCCTTTTCTTTTTCCAATTTTTCTTCCATCTCCCCAATCTTCTCATATTTTCTTTTTTTTTTTCCTTTTCTTTTTTTTTTTTATTTTTATTTCGTCTCCCCTATCTCCTCATAATAATATAAATCTATCAGTGATAGCCACTAATATACTTATAACTTAGTCACTCAAAGAATTCTATCATTGATTGAAGAATTCATTGGCTATCACTCATGTTTTAAAATTTTAGAAAATAATTCACTAAATATTTGTATATCGGTAATATCAATTATTAGTGATATTAGTGATACAACTTAGATAGATATCAGTCATATTTATGTATCAGTGATATCGAACTTAGGTAGATATTAGTGATAGAAGTCTATTATTGATAATCATGATAAAAAGTTTCTTAATAATAGTTAATGATAGCTTTGAGTGTTAATATTTCAAACTTGATAGGTACTAATAAAAGTCTATTAGAAATAACCACAAATATTTTCTATCATTGATTGCTTAATCTTTGATGATTTTCTTCCACTGTTAATAGCCACTTATATAAGTCTATCATTGGTAGTCAAGTTAGTGGAATTAATTAATAAAGTTGAATCTCGAACTAAAGTGTAAGTGATATGCCTGAAAGCTATCACTTATAGCATGTTATCAGTGATAGAAGCTATCAACAATAACATGTTATTTTATGGTAAAAATGAATGATAAAATTTATCTCTAATAGCATGTTATCAATGATAGAAGCAATCATCGATAACCACGATATAAGTGATATCATTGATAGAACTTAGGTGATATCCATATATCGATGATATCAATGATATAAAAGTTGTTTCCATTTGATGAAAGTCTATCATTGATAGTCACTGCTAAAAGCTATCGGTGATAGCCACTAATAGGAGCTACCAATGGTATGACTTAGGTAGATATCAATGATAGTCACTTATAAACCTCTCATTAATAGACTTTTATCACTTTTAGCATTAAAGGTTAATATTTGAAAGTTAATAGTTTTCTTACAAAGTTGATAACTACTTATAAAAATCTACCATTGATAACCACTTATGGCCTTAAGTGTTGATATTTCAAGCTTGATTCCAATTGATAAAAGTGTATCAATAATAGCCACTAATAAATGATAGCAAATTGAAAGCTAATATTTCAAGTGTTACTATTTCAAGGTTGTATTAATATTTCTCAAATTGAAAGCTATCATTGACAACAACTATCAGTAATAGCCACGGATAGCTATCACTGATAGTTGCTAGTAGTGATAGCTTTCAATTTGAGAAAATCGAAAGAAAGAAGCGTGAAATGGCAGACTGAACACGAGCTTTTTATTCATTTACCAATATGACTATCACTGATAGTTGCTATTAGTGATATCTGGCGCTAATTTTGTGCTATATCCCTAATATATTTTTCTTTGTTCTATATTTTTTATTATTTTGGGTCTGATTGTTATTTATGCAACCAACCCTATTTTTTAAAAATATTTATTTTATTATTATTATTATTTTGCTAAAATACACTTTCGATCCCTGAAGTTTGGACTTAGTGTCTATTTGGTCCCTGAGGTTTCAAAATGAACAATTTAGTTATTGGTTTGATAAACGATTCTAAATGGTCCTTACATGTTAGTTGACTAAGGGAAAATGATGTGGAGGTTAAGTTATTGATTATATAGTTGAATTGGAAAATATATTAATCTAATATTATTATATTGCTAAGGTGGTTAATTCTCTCTCATTTCCTCTTCTCATTCCCCTCTTCTTCTTCCTACCTTCGACCACGCTTTGTCAAGGCCCATTCGCTGCCTTTTCACTCCCTTCTCTTCTCTCATTGGTGATCCATCCACCGTTATCCTCGCCATCACCAATACCATCACCATGAATTGATGATTATTCACACAATAGATTTTGACATCATATGAATAAGATGTTTGAATTTTTTTTTATTGGAAAGAGGTTGAATTTGTTATCCAAATAATACCCACCAAAACAATAAAATACAAGTGCAGATCAGGATAGTTTGCAGTGAAACAAAATCACCAATCTTCCATCCCCTTTTAGTTGTAACATAGAACAACCCTATTAATCCCAAGAAACATACAAGAAACAAAGAAGAAAAACAGGGTGATGAAATCCCTTGAAAACCACTTTCTTAGCCTTAGCTTTAACCCTCAGACTCTTTGCCCTCCTCAATGCATCCACCTTCTTTAGCAATCAAATTCAATCCCTTTCCTCTTCCCAGAAATTTCTTCAAATTGGCTTCAACATCCGTCTTGTATCTCACCGCCCAAATGATACTCGAAGAAAACAAGAGAGAATAAAGTGATGGAATCCATGATCCCTTGTAGGTTGTGCCATGGAAAATTCCATGATCTCTTGTAGGCTATGCCGTGGAAAATTCCATGATCACTTGTAGGCTATGCCATGGAAATCCTTGGTCGACACATTGAAGAGGAGGAGTATAGTTGTGGAGAGAATGACAAAGAAGAAGATGTGAAGCATTGCAATTTCTTTTCTCACAGAGTCGATTTGGGTTTCTTTTAGTAAAATTCTACCGAGGATTAGTTCATCTTCCTTCAGCCATTGCTTGAGAAGAAGTTTGTGGGTTGGGGTTTTTATAATTTGGTGAAGTTGGAATATATGATTTCGAAGTTGAAGAGAAGGGAGGTGGGACCAACAATGACGTAGCAGACAATCTGGACAAGCATTGTCGGAGGTGGTAAGAAGAATAGGGAGAAGGGAAAATGAGAGAGAATTAACCACCACAACAATATAATAATAATAATAATATTAGCTTAATATACTTTCCAACTCAACTATATAATCAACAACTTAACCTCCACATAATTTTCCATTAGTCAACTGACGATCAAAAGACCATTTAGAACCATTTAGAACCATTTACCGAACCTTGGGGACTAAAGTGTTTAGTTTGAAACCTCAAGGACCAAATGGACACTAAGTCCAAACCTCAGGGACGAAAAGTGTTTTTTTTTTCTTTTTTTTCCCTTCTTTCTTAAATTACAATTTTGTTCCTATGTTTTTTTTTTAAAAAAAAAAATAAAAACAATAATTTTCATTAAAGAGATGAAAAGAGTCTAATACTCAAAATACAGTGAAAAAGAATTACAAGAATATAGAAACTTAGAACTAAGGATCAGGAGGTGCACTTAGATATCTCAACTAGGTTAACACATCTTTAGCACCCTCATCATTTCCCTTTACAAATAAATCTACCAAGATAACTTAGTAACATGATTACATAGAAGATATAAACGCATTCCAGTTAAGACATATATCTTGAATAGAATAATTTTCAAAGAACTTTGATTGAGAATTCCATGAAAATGCTAGTAAACGAGTAGAACCAAGACAATCAGACCAATTCAAAGGCTTATCATGAGAAACGCATTGGTTTCTTTCAAACCAAATCTAAGAAACTAAAGATATTGCATTATACCACAAAATTTGTGCTTTAGAGGATAGTAGCGGGCCAACCAGAATTTGAGTCATGTTTTCTTAAATTGCCTGCCAGAAACCCAAGATAAGTGAAGGAGAACAACTTCCAGCAACACTTGCTTGTATGGGAGCAATCAAATAATTAGTGTTATAAATCTTCATCATTAGCTTGACACAATGGGCAAATAGAAAAGGATAGGCTTTGATTTGCGAGTTTCTTTTGTAGAGTGTTGAACAATTTAGTGTCCCAAAGAACAAAATCCAAATTAACACATTTATTCTTTTAGGACTCTTAGATTTCCAAATACCCCGGTAAATTTCTTTGTCCAAAGGAAAGGAAGAATTTAAGAATTTTGACAAAGACTTTACCAAGTATCTTCTTGAGGCGTCCAAAGACCATATCTGAGCATCTAGGGTATGATAAATTCTGCTGCAAACATAACTTAGAGGCAGCTGGAATTCTGCCATTTCCTTATCTTTTAGCTGTTTTCGAAAGATTAAATTCCAAGAACTAGTGGCTACATCCCAATGATCATTAATGCCTAGGTTTCCTCATCCTTTTTTCCTATTGTTTTTTAAAAGCAGTTTATACCTAGGTTGAGTTTGTATTAATTAAAATCCCAATATAATGATGGTATTGATTCAAACCCTAAACTTGTCAACATGAACACAACTAAACTAAGCATTCTCTACCAAAGGGTAAGGCGTTCAAATTCCCACCCCACATATCATTTAACTCAAGAAAAAAAAAAAAACAATTCAAACCCTAAACTCTCTTAAGTAAATCAATTTGGAGTTGTATCTCTTAAAATAATTCAAACCTTAAACAATTCAAATACATTGAGGAAGAAACAAGGGAGTAGATTGTAGGTTGATATTACAAAAGCTTATCCTTTCCTTGAGAAGTTCACTCGGTTCAAAACTAGTTGTGGAAGGAAGGTGAGACTCTGGGAGGATCTTTGGATTGGCCAGCACCCTTTGAAGAGCAGGTTCCTTGATATTATTATTATTTATTTTTTTTTTTTTTAATGAGAAACATTCGATTAGAATCTTATTAAAGGTATGAAATTGCAAGAGGGAAACATGTGCCATGAGGGATTACATATGAAGGAGTTAGGAACATAAATGTGGAAGCAATTATGATTTAAAGTACTCTAATTACATCAATTTTAAGGATTGAACATGCTTGTTCTTAAAACCAAAAACTAAGACAACGATACTTACTTGTTGTAGCTCAAAATTGAATCCAATTCCTCCAATATTTTAATCACAAACACTCCGTGGACACCACAAGAATCTTTCTCGTTATTCTCTGGCCTTAGAATGAATTGTTGAATCCAAATTGTGATGAAGTTGAAGCAAATTTGTGAAGAACAAAGAGTTTTGGAGAGTTTTGAGTAGGTGGTGTTTTTCAGCAAAAATTACCAAGAAGATCAACCCTTCTTTCAAATTTATTTCTTCTATTTAAAGAAGAAATCATAAAAAACTATTTCACAAGCAATTTGACACCAAAGAAGGTGATTAAGATGGTGGATTAAGTGGTGGATGAAGGAGAGTTAAGGGTGTTTCTAAAACCCCCACCTCCTACTCCATGCATGCAAAGTGGGAAAAACCATCAAAATCCAATTTTGAATTAAAAAAATTGGATTTTCAAAATTCCTCTTTCTTTTTAAAATTAATTCTAACCATTAATTTAATATAAAATTAATTTAAATAATAATTAATTATATTAAATTAATAATATTTCCACTTAAATCAACAATTTTTAATTCGATGAATTTCTATTCATCCAATTAATATTTAAATTATATTTAAATATCTCCAACTCTCCAAATTCGTTTAATTCATAATTAAAATGAGCAACCATAAAATTTACTCCTAGACGAATTTGAACGTTTTCAAATTCTTTCATCACACTGTTCTAAGGTTTAGTCCATGAGCTAACAAAGGAACCCAATTATGAACCTACAGATCATGGGCTCCAACGATCTAAAATGAACCGGCTAAACTCTTTAACCTAGTTAATTAACATTCGTTAACTACCAGGACACTTCACTATAGCCCAGTAGCTGCACTCTTCTCATTGTAGATATGTTTCTATCCACTTGATATAACCATGATTAGTAAGTCGATCCTTCACAAGTTGTTCGTAATTATAGTTAGGTCAAAATTATCATTTTACCCTTGTAATTACATCTTGTTCATTAATTTATACTGATCCTCTAATGAAAAATTGGTTTGTGGTCCAACCATCAAGCGGAGTCTCTCTCGGGCCAATGAGAGGGTGGGGTCCCTTGTTTAAGACCTAGAGTTAGCACTTAAGGGAACAACTTCTTTACTAACCTAGAATTTGGTAGGAGTGAATTCCATCTCGCAAGACTATGTCCCCAGTATCTACTTGGTCTCATCCTTAAAATGGTAGGCTTATTGACTCAGCGAACTTGGGCCACTCTCACCCATGCAGATTAAAGGATAATTCGAAATAAACAGGTGTTTATAGTTAACTTAGAATTAAGATCAAGTTACCTAGGTCATCATGTTGAAATAATCAGTTTTAACAGTAAACAACATTATAAAGTAAAAGCGATTATTTCATAGTCCAGTCTAATGCAAACTCATTGCATAGGATGCCCCACTCTCATGTCCCTACATGAACAATATAGGATCACATCGTTTGTATTAAATACAAAATGGACCGCATCCATAGTGTCCCCAAGATAAGGCACCCAACCTTATTCCTATATTATGGACCGTTTTGGCTATTACCTAAACTTAATCCACTTTTATGTCTATACATAAAGTCTAAGTATTCAAACATAGCTAGGAGTTCTTATTTTATTGGATTTAATAAATGCAATTCACTTATTCAATAACACCTTTACTGAATAAACCCCGACAACAACTTTATTGAGAATATGTTCAAAGTTTTTCAAACCACAAACTCCAACAACATAATGCTATTCCATTTAAAAATTAGAGATGTAATCACAAAAAAAAAAAAGAAAAAAAAAAGAAAAAAAAAGCGATTTTACAGAAGGGAGAAGCATACAAAGGTAATAAAAAATTGTGGAAAATCTGATTCTCTATCTTCAAATATGTGATGACTTTGCACGATCCAAATGAACCAAAGGTAGGCTTTGAAAGTCCAAAAGATCTCTTTTTCCTTCTTACATGGATGGCCAACAAAAGCATATTCAAAAGGGTTGAGGGGTCATTTGAAAATAACTCTTGATAATTGAGGGTGGATAAGAATCTATTCCAAAAAGACTGAGCAATAGCATATTCACAAAAAACCAAAATATGTATAGGAATTCATAGCACTTCTAACAAAGAACACACCAACTCAGAGTAGACACAATCCAAAGCGCTTTTTTAATAATAATTTTAGCAGTAGTAATGCTTCTGTGCCTAATTTCCCAAAGAAATAACCGAAACTTTTTCTGGTATGGGACTCCTCCAAATGCTTTTGTGCAGGGCAACATTTTATAGATTACCATTAGAAGCCAGATGATGGATGAGTGATTTGGTAGTAAAATCATTAGATTTGTCAAGGTTCCATTTCCAAGTATCATCGACCATGGGCCTTTCAGAGTTGTAGGAACGTGGATAATATAGGTCACTTCCATAATCTCAACTTTGTTAAGATTACGTCTCACGCCAGTCCTATGATTCATAATCATGATTCCAACAATGTGCTATGGATGCCTTCTTATGATTGGCAAGAGCAAATAGTCTAGGAAAAAGCATTTTTAAGGGGGGAAGCTCCCACCCAACTGTCATTCCAAAGAGATATTCCTTCTATATTGCCAATGATATTGACTGTTGGATTTTATGCCCTAAAACTCGTAGATATTAAATGTAAATAATTGACTGTCATTAATAAAGTGTTATTGATGTTCTTTCAATATGTGTTATTTATTATGTTGTATTTATTTTGTCTTAATAACCCTGAAATCCAATAAACTAACATCCTAGGTTGCCTTATAAGTCTTGAACAGTATGTAGAGACATATGGGGATCAATGATCAAGGTACAACCTAAAGGGTCTATAGTAAAGGGATAAGACTAGTTACCTTATCCTAGTGACACTATGGATACGACCCACTTTGTATTAGATACAAACGCAATGATCCAACGCGTTCATGTAGGTGACATGCAAGTGAGGGTATCGTGTGCAATGAGTTTGCATAAGATCAAACCACGAAATAGTAACCACTTGATGAAATTTCGTTGACTTGTTAGGATTCTATTTCAATAGGATGACGTAGGCTACTTAGTCTTAATCCTTAGTATATTATGAACTTCTGTTCACGAGGGATCGTCCTTTGATTTGTATGGGTGAGAGTGGCCAATTTTCAAACTCAATACGCCTATCATTTTGGGGACAAGACCAAGTGGAGAGCTGGGAACATAATTATACAAGATGGATTTCACTCCTTTCCAACTTTCGGGTAAGTAGAGGAATGTTCCCTTAAGTGGTGTCTCCAAGACTTGAACAAAGGACCCTACCCTCTCATTGGCCCGAGAGGGGTTTTTGTTTAATGGTTGGACCATAAATAGATTGTTCATTAAAGGAGCACTGGTACTTAAGAATCTAGAGGTACCTAGGGGTAAAACGATAATTTGACCCAGTTGGCATTACGACCACTTGTGAGGGACTAATTTGCTGTTATTAGTTTATATCCGTGGAAACATAAATATATCTACAGTGAGAAGAGTGCAGTTGTGGGTTTTTAGTGGAATGTACCCAAAGTTAATGAATATTAATTAATTTGGTTAATGAGTTTAGCAAATTAATCTTATATCGTTGAAACTTTTGATCTGTAGGTCCATTAGATCCCCTTCCTAGCTCCTAAAGAGTATTGAGGTATATTAAATCTTAAATTGAATTTGAAATGTTTGAATTCACTTGGGGAATATTATAATGTATAATGACAAATTATAATATAAAGTGTTTTTAAAAACTTTATAAATTTAATTTTTGGATGTGATTCGAAATTAATGAGAGAATTAAATATTTGAAGTAGTTCAAGTATTATTTTAATATGAATTAGATTCATATTAAACCTATAAGTTAAAAATTTAATGCATATTAAATGCACATTAAAACTACATATTATGAGAGAAATACAATTGAATATGATTCAACTATAGGTTACATTAAATATTGGATATTTAATTTGGTAATTAATTAATTGTAGAATTGATTGATTATTTAATTTAATTCAATTTAATTAAATTAATTGAATTAAAACCATAGGTTATGTGAGAGATGTTCATTTAAATGTGATTTAAATGAATTGTTAATAAAATTAGATTTAATTAATTTAATAAATTAATTATTACATTAATTAATTATTAATTATTATTAATGAATTAAATTATTTACTTTTTTATTTTATTTTATTTAAAATCAAATAACCAATTTCCCACGTATGGGAAGTTAGGTTAATCATGGGTTCATTCCCATGACTTCCTCTCTCTCTCACTCTCCTTCAGTTCTTCTCTTCATATAACTGAAAACAGGTGGAAAAAAAAAAAAAAAAAGATGATAAGATCGATCTTCTGCTCCTGTGAGTTAAAATTCGCCCTAAAAAAAATGTATTTCCCTTTTGAGATTGGTTTCCACAAACCAAGTCCTCCTTTAGAGAATAGGAAGTGAATTGCATAGTGGTGTTCCAAATCTATTTCAAAAGGTTGGTATTTATTTCCTTAACTAATTCCAAAATTAAATTTCGAGGTTTGAATCTTTGTACTTTTTCGTTGCATTAGGGCTTTCATCCCTACAATTGGTATCAGAGCCATATCGATTAATTAAATTAGAATTTGTGAAATTTGCACTGGTTTTGGTGGGATTAAATTGCATTATGAATGTAGTTTGCAATTGAATGTTTTCGGTTTAATTTGGCCTTAGACTTACGAGTTTTTTATTCGATCAATTTTGTAAATGCCCCTACATTTTTGGGCGTTTTGTTGTAAATCTTGTTTCTTTAAGTCTGTGTCTAGATTGTGGTGGTTGTATGATGAATTTCCACACCATTTTTGCCAAAATCGAGTGAACGAAGGCTGAGGAATTGGGATTTTTTCGACACTGTAGGAGAAAAAAAATTGTGCGGCTGAAGGAAGAAATGCTAACGTCACAATGACGTTAGCATGGTGTCAGTGAGGCGCTGGGAAATGAAAATTGATGTCATGCTAACATCATCTTGACATGAGCACACTTGGTTCGGCACGGGTTTAGCTCCCAGTGTGCAGTTTGGCTCTAATTCGATTACGGTTGAGCTTTTTTTTGTCCGGTTCTATGCAGGTTTGACATGGTTTGCGATTTTGGGATCTAGTTCGAAGCGGTTCGAGGGGTTTTAGTCCGGTTTTGGAGTGACAAAAAAGTTGTTTTAGTATAAATTTAGCATAATTATTGTAATCAGTTACTTTATTTTTATCTTAGGGGCCAAATTACCAGTTCAATTGTTATTTAAAGACTTTATTGATGTCATTTAGATTATTCCCACCGTAGGTTAAGCACGTTCATGCATTTTAACATGATATAATATGTTACAATATATGGTATTAATAGATGATTTTTTTTTTTAATTTTATGAGTGATTTAATATATTTTGATATGTTAAATATATGAAATTGGAGATGCATAATGCATGACAATTAGATAAATATAAATATTTATATTTATTAATGTGTTGTATATGCTTAATTGATATTCATTTTTTTAATATAAGTGTTATATATATATATATATTTTTAAATTAATTTGCATTGAGCATGACACATCCATAGTTTAATATAATTACTATACTATTGTCATAAAATGCATGGAATATGGTTTAATATTTAACTAGAATATGATTGTTAATTAACTAAACCACAAAAAGCATGATTATAGGGACAATCATTAAAACTTATAATAGTTATAAAAAGGTTAATGATTAGTAACTATCAATCTATAATTAAGAATTTCATGCAAATATAGGATTTTAGGAAATTGGTTTTAAATTGTTTAAAATTAATTTAGACCTAATATCACATTAATTCTAATTATATTAGAATTAAGGTCTTACTTTCTTTTTAAATAATTTTAAATTTGACTAAGTAGGACGAATAAGATTTAGGTTATAAGGCCAATTCAATTCTGTTGAGATTGAGGTATTTAAGTTGACGGTTTACAGAACACCTCCTAACTGGGAATTGAATTGGAACTTGAGTTGAATTAACTTAAGTTCTATTAGCATGAATTGTCACTAGGTTAATTAAATTGTTTAATTTACCTAATTTTAAGACCTTTATAAGAGTTATAATAGGCATAGACTTAGATAGATTCATTACCAGGAATTTAACTAAGTATAATAAAACTCTAAAACTAGTAGAAAATTTTAGTGGGAGAAAAATGGTATATGTGATATATCAATTTTTAGCTCTCACGTCCCTAAGAGTTCACACTGTGAGATCCATGTTCGGCTTCGTGTCGCCCTAGGCGCGACCTCCCTTTGGAAAGTGTTTGCATGGGTCAATACCAAGATGAATAGAGAAAATGTTTATAGTAAGTGGGAGAATGACGCTTGTCAACATATCCTACGGTCTCCTTCATTAGGTTGCATCATGAGATTCTTATGGTCTACCTGCTTGTCATCTTGGAGTGACCACCCCTTCAGAGGACCTAATAGCGCCATAAAAGTGCTATTTTTCCTAGCTTAATTCGTGCACGTTCATGGATTTTATGTGTTTATTATGCTATTTTATAAGGATTTGAGCAAATCATGCATAACGGAGTGATATGGGTCATCTGGGTTGATTTGGAGCTATTAGAAGTGAAATTGGACATTCGGAGCTCAAGGACGTGGAAAAGGATGAAAATACCCTTGGAGAGCATAGTTTCGTGAAAAGCGCTTTAAAAATGCTTTTTATTCTTTTAAATTAAGGGAGTTTATATTAGATTTCACTTGTTTATTAGTAGTTTTCAAGTCATTACAAAGAAAACTAGAATCGAAAGCCAGAAGAACTAAACCAAGCTAAAATCAAGTGAAAAAGAGAAGAAAATCACCAAACTGCCAAAAACAAGGCAGCGCCGCGATGCCGGTTTGGTGCTATTGCGGCACTTTTTCCCAAGAGCATCACTCAACCTCAGTGCAGCAGCACTGATGCGGCATTGCGACACGCTCTGAGGGTAGGATTTTATGACGCACAGCGTAGCGGCGCCATCCTATAACCCGATGATGCAACATTTTGATGTCGGACAACGCAGCGGTATCATTGACCAGTGTTGTGGCGCCAGTTTTCCTTATTTGAGAAATTTACATTTTTGGAAAGAATTTTGGGCGACCAACTTTATAAATTGGAGGGTTTCCAGCAACCCTAGGGACAATCAACACACCAAGAGATAGAAGAAGAAGAGAAATCAGAGAAAATACAATAGAGAGTCCCAAAGAGTAAGTTAGCTGCAAGGGAGAGAGAAAAGAGTTTGAGAGAGAGTTTTGGCGTCGTTTGAGTTCCCGACGAGGCTCCTTCATAGTAGAGTTTTCCTTTCTTTACACTCTTTCTATGCTTAAATTGTTTGTGAACATGTTGCCTAAGGCTATGAGTGGCTAAACTCTTTAGTTTTAGGGTATTGATGAATTGTTTATAAAGTTATGTTGATATTGTAGACTCTTCATGGTTTTGTTGTAATGAGTATACTTTTCATTGTTATTGTGCTTATATTCTTGTTAAATGGTCATGTTTGAATGTTAAGTTAGATGTATGGTTGAGATAATTGTATGTCTAACTAGATCTATAACAATGAATTGTTATTAATCTATCATGAAAATAGTTAGGTTAACAATGAAAGTTGCTTAAAGACTACTCCTAATGCCATGTAATTTATATTGGTTTCAAGAAATTAGTAATCAATTGAGTTGCATGAGAAAATGTATTTTTTTTTTTTAAAGAAAATAACTTGGATTTATGTTTTTAGACTTAAGCATATGAATTGCAATAAAATCCATGAACCCTAGAATATTGCATAATGAATTAAACAATGATTCAATACCCTAGAATTCTCTTTGACTTTTGTGTTTCTTATTTTCTTGCTTTCCTTTTTAGTTTTTCCAAAATCACAACTTCAGATCGAATCCTCAAATAAAATTGATTCAATTCTAGAATAGCTAAGGAACTTAAACCTTCATAATTGGATCCTCAGTGGAATGATGTTCGGAACTTAACCGTCTTATATTATAACTTGACCCGTACACTTGCGATTAACACGGAAAGTGTGAATCAAGTTTTTGGTGTTGTTGTCGGGAATCTAAAGAACAGTTTTTATTGCTTAATATTCATAAGAATTGATAGATCTTACTTTGAGGTGTATATTATTTTGGGTGTTAATTTTGTCGGTTTATGCCTCATGATGATACTAACCTTCTCCCTCTTGATCCGAGATTGAAAGGACGTGTAGAAGAAACCTTAGGGTTCAACACAATCATACCGAGGTAATGTTGGAGGAGATATTAAAGGCAATTTGGGATTACTTTCGACCAACATTACCGGCAAATCAACTCGGCATTATGAATGTACACATCAATATCAACAACTTTGAATTAAAACCAGGGTTGATTCAAATGGCTAGAGAGCTAGCTTTTAGAGGAAGAACAAATGAAGATCCTCACAAGCACTTGCGGTCTTTCTTAGAGTTATGCGGGACGGTAAAGATGAATGGAGTCTCTAACGATGCTATTAAACTAAGACTTTTTCCTTTCTCTTTACAAGACCAAGCAAAGGATTGGTTAGAAACCATACCTTCGGATAGTATCACTACATGGGAGATCGTAGCTTAAGCTTTCTTAAACAAATACTTTCCACTGGCTAAATCTCAAAGGCTAAGAACGAAGATAGGAACATTCTACCAACTTGAGGATGAACAACTATATGAGGCTTGGGAAAGGTATAAGGATCTCTTGAGAAGGTGTCCTCAACATGGCTACCCGAATTGGTTACAAATTCAACTCTTCTAAAATGGATTGTCAAGCTCAACCAAATCCATTCTAGATGCAACCGCCAGAGGCACAATTTTCTTCAAGAATGCTCAAGAGGCCTATACCATACTAGAAGATTTGGCCACTACATCTTACAATCGGCCATGTGAACAGTCTTCTCCAATCATCCCAAAAGCCACCGAACTGTATGAGGTGGATGAGGTAAATTCGCTATAAGCTCAATTGGCTTCTCTCATTAATGCCTTGTCTAAATTGTCTCAAGGAAGCCAAGCCAAGAAAGTCCACCATCCATAGCTTCCCTTGTGGCCATGGCAAATCAACAAGGAGAGAACGAGACAACCAATTATGTGGATAGAGGACAATACTGTGTTCAATAACAACTCCCAACTCATTATCATCCCAACTCGAGGAATCATGAGAATTTCTCATATGCTAACAACAAGAATGTGTTACAAGCACCTCAAGGATTCGATGGAACAGGGAATGCAAAGACATCATCATTGGAGGACATAATGCTTGACTTTGTCAAAGAGTCAAGATCGAGGACGACCACAATGGAGAATTCGGTCCAAGCTATAGCAAGCATTGTTCAAAGCCAAGGTAAGACAATTTAAAGCTTGGAGGTTCAACTTAGTCAAATGGCCACATCTCTCCACACAATGCAAAAAGGTAAATTTCTAAGTTGTTTGGAGAAGAACCCCAAGGAGGAATGCAATGCCATAACCCTAAAGAGTGACAAGGAGTTGAACAAGCACATCATGATAGATGATGATGAGCTTCCACAAGAAGAGGATGAAGCCATCATAGAGGATATTCCAATACAAAAAGAAAGTGCACCTAAGGAAAAGGAGAAATCACAGATCAATATAGGGAGTACTTCTAACTTTCCTCATTTTATCCCTAATACTTTACCTTTTCCTTATATATTTTGAAAGAAAAAGATTGATGCTCAATTTTCTAAATTCTTAGAAATATTCAAAAAGTTGGAAATTAACCTTCCTTTTGAAGAGGCATTAGAACAAATGCCTAAGTATGTCAAGTTCATGAAGGATGTGTCGTTTAAGAAGAAAAGGTATGAAGATTGCGAAATGGTTGCACTAACCAAAGAATGTAGCGTGACACTACAAAGGAAATTGCCTCCAAAATTAAAAGATCTAGGGAGTTTCTCTATCCCTTGTCATTTAGGCAATAATTCGGTTACTAAAGCGCTTTGTGATCATGGAGCTTCTATTAATGAATGCCTTTATATAGTTTAGGAAGCTCAATGGTGGAGAGGTGCAACCAACTACCATATCTTTGCTTTTGGTCAATCGATCATTCGTACGTCCTTACGGCATTGTGGAGTACGTATTGGTCAAGGTGGGCATGTTTATCTTCCCGGCAGACTTTGTGATACTAGAAATGGAGGAAGATGCCGAAGTCCCCATAATTCTTGGGAAGGGCCCTCATCGATGGGCAAGATGGAAAGCTCACATTCCGCCTTAAAGATGAGGAGGTAACATTAGACATCTATAAATCCCTTAAGCATCTAGATGTAAAAATGTATGACCATCAGTAGCCGAGCACAAAGGTAACATCACCCCCCTCTTCTAGTAAGAACTCTATACATGATGATCCACCTTTGAGTGGTAAGACTAATGGCATGCTTGATGTTAAATTAGAATATCCTATGAAGCATGTTTATAGTTGTGATAACGTTCCTAGTTCTTCGTGCATGCCTCCAAAACCTAAAATGAATTATGAACAAATCATGGAGAAGCATGTTAAAAATGAAGTGGTGAGTCCAGTAAAGTTTCATAATGATGACTCCTTAATGATACTTGATTACATTAGAAAAGATGATGTGCAACTTGACAACGAATTGTTAACCTACCTATTAAATGTTAATGAATATGTTTGTGAATGTCAAAGTGGGCGAAAACTAAAAGTTCAAGGTGATTTAAAGCATGGAATGAAGAAACCACCTTAGGATCCGCAATGACTTGTGAGCCCCGTCTAGCTAGAAGACGTTAAACAAAGTGCTTGTTGGGAGGCAACCTAATTTTATTTTGCTTTCTTTATTTTGCTTTTTCTTTTTATTTTCAATAATCATAGAGTCACTCATATGCTTTCTTATTTTTCAGGATCTTGGTTCATCACAAAAAGTACTCCTTACACCAAGCCTGTTTGGTGGCTTCTCGCTTGCTCCCAAGCTTGTTCTTTCTTTGTTCGATGCTTTTATGCATTAAGGACAATGCATGATTCTAAGTTTGGGGCGGGAGGTGTCACTTGTACTTTTGTGTGTTTTCTTATACTGCTATGCATGTTTGTGAGGTTTTAATGATCATATGCATATTAACGAAATTTCTAACAAAATTTGAAAATTTTGGAGCTTTCAAAGATAATGGGAATGTTTTTATGATTGTGTGCTTTGATGTTGATTGCCAATGATGAGATTCGAATTTGCACGATGGATGACTTATTGTGAAAATAGAATAGCATTATCTTGAGTTAAATTGATTTTAAGTCCCTCTTAAAATCTCCCATATTCTTGAGCACGTAGCCACTTTAATTTAGAATCTTTAACTGAAAAAAGGATTAAGTTGGGTGTATTTGGTTGTCACTCCGAAAGGCCCCACCGGTTAGAGAGTGAAAATGCATGATGGTTTGTAATCTTAGACTAAGGAAAAAGAAAAGAGTATACATGCCTTTGAGAAAAAAGAAGTGTACACAAAAATATATGAGTTTTACATCCCTATCTTTTAAATGTTAAACTTGTAATGAGTATGCATGGATGAGGGTTAAAAAGTGCTTGAAAAATGCTTTTTATTCTGTTAAATTAAGAAAGTTTATATTAGATTTCACTTCTTTGCTAGTGGTTTTAGGCCAAAATAAAGAAAACTAGAATCGAAAGCCAAAAAATCAAAACCGAGCCAAAATCCAATGAAAAAGAGAAGAAAAACACAAAAGTGCTAAAAACAGGACAGCGCCATTGCACTTTTTCCCGAGGGTAGGTTATTATAACACATAGCGCGACGACGCCATCTTTTAATATCGGACAGCACAGTGGTGCTATTCTACGGCGCCGCGATGCCATCTTTCCATATTTGAAAATTCTACATTTTTGGAAAGAATTTTCGGCTGCCAACTCTATAAATAGGAGGGTTTTCAACAGCCCTAAACACACCAAGAGACACAAGAAGAAAAGAATTCAGAGAATATTCATTAGAGAGTCCAAAGAGTGAGTTAGCTGCAAGGAAGAGAGAAAAGAGTTTGAGAGAGAGTCGTGGTGTCGTTCGAGTTCCGACGTGAAGACCAAAGGCATCTTGATGGTGCCTCCTCAATCAAGAGCAACTTTTTAGTAGAGTTTCCCTTTCTTTACACTCTTTCTTTGTTTATATTGTTGTAAATATGTTGCTTAAAGCTATGAGTGGCTAAACTCTTTAGTTTTAGGGTATTGATGAATCATTTATGAAGTTATGTTGACATTGTAGACTATTCATGGTTTTGTTGTAATGATTATGCTTTTCTTTGTTATTTTGCTTAAATTCTTGTTGAATGACCATGTTTGAATGTTAAGTTAGATGTATGGTTGAGATAATTGTATGTCTAACTAGATCTATAACAAAGAATTGTTGTTAATCTATCATGAAAATAGTTAGGTTAACAATGAAAGTTGCTTAAAGACTACTCTTAATGCCATGTAATTTGTATTGATTTCAAGAAATTAGTAATCAATTAAGTTGCATGAGAAAAGATTGTTTTTGAAAGAAAATAACTTGGATTTATGTTTCTAGACTTAAGTATATGAATTGCAATGAAATCCATGAACACTAGAATATTGCATGATGAAGTAAACAAGAATTCATTACTGAGAACTCTCTTTGACTCTTGTGTTTCTTATTTATTTGCTTTCCTTTTTAGTCTTTCCTAAATCACAACTCAAGATCGAATCCTCAAATAAAATTGATTCAATTCTAGAATAGCTAAGTAACTTAAACCTTCACAATTGGATCCTAAATGGAACGATATTCGGACTTAATCGTCTTATATTATAACTTGACCCGTACACTTGCGGTAACACGGAAAGTTAGCATTAGGGGTAAAAAGAGTTGTCTTTGCTGTTATCAGTAAGGACGCCTAAGAATTGACTAGATACGAGTTTCTATAGTAAATGTGTGAAAGCTAGTGCCCCTAGGTAAAAGAATGCAAGTGGACACATTACTCGCTTGAAATGTGTGGATGCTTGAAAATTGGTGCGTGAGCTAGAGTAGGGAAAAACCAAGGAAGCTCTTTTACGTCCCAATTTGAGTTTGAGAATTTGAAGTAAATGAGGCTTGCCACATACACATGGAAGATAGCAAGATTTAGCCTTGAATGATTATACCAATCTAAAATATGCTTGCATGTTTCTACTTAAGCTCTTAAATGCTATTCTTTGACACATGAGTCGATAGTACACTCCATCTAAACTCCCTTTATTTGATTTTACTCTTTGCTCGAGACTAGCAAATCTCTAAGTTTGGGGTGGTGAAAAGTGCTTGAAAAGTGCTTTTTATTCTCTTAAATTAAGGAAGTTCATATTAAATTTCACTTTTTTATTAGTGGTTTTCAGGTCATTATAAAGAAAACTAGAATAAAAAACCAAAGGAACTAAATCGAGCTAAAATCAAGTGAAAAAGAGAAGAAAATCACCAAACTGCCAAAAACATGGCAGCGCCAGTTCGACGCTACCGTGACGCTTTTTCCCAAGAGCATCACTCCAGCTTAGCGCAGCAACACCAACGCGACGTTGTGGCACGGCGTCAATTGTAGGATTTTATGATGCACAGCGCTGCAAGTTCCCCTTACTTGATCGAACAACCCAAACTTTAGTTATTTCAACTACATAAAATGATCTTTCAAATTGGTCAAGACTCTCCACTTTATGGCCACTCTCTCTATGGTACCAATTATTGCTTCATTGAATTCGCTTCATTAGTAGGTTCACAATTCGACTTTGATCGTTATGGACTGGTACTAAGATCTAGTCTACCATCCTACAGCGCAGCGACACCACCTTTTGATGTCGGACAGCGCAGTGGCACCATTGACCAGTGCCGCAAAGTTCCTTTATAGCCTTACTTGTGTGTGTTGATGATGAAGGGATCGAATCCCCGCAAAAGTGTTTAATCACCTTTTGCTTTGATTTTCTTTTAAATTAAAATTACAGAGAAAGAAATCTAGAATTGTAGAAACTAAATAGGCTATGAATTCATGGTGGTTAATAGAATTAAAGGAAGAAAAGCTAATTACCTTTGTTGAAACCTTTTCAACAAATCTTTTTCTCCAACAAGTTGAAGGTCTCCCTTCTTTGTGAAAACGTTTCCAAAAGGTCTTTCTCACTATATCTCTTGGGAAGGCACCAACTTGAGGGGGTCTTTCTTGAAAGAGATAGGAAATTGAGAGAGAGATCAAGAGAAAAATCATAGAGAATTTTTCTATTATTATGTGAGAGAGTAAAGAGAAAAGGAATAGCTTTTGGGAAAAAAAAACTATATGCCAAAATAACTCCCATTTGGGATTTAACGCACGACTCCCCACCTCCCTTGACCCTTAAATTAAGGGGAAATTAATTAATTAATTAATTATTAACAATTAATTTAATTAAATATCTCAAATTTAATTAAATAAAGATTTGAATCATATTCAAACGTATATTTCTCTCTTAACCTATAGTTTTAATATGAATCTCATTCATATTAATTTAATATTTAAATCACATTCAAATACATCAATTCTCCCATTTTATATAGTTATGTATCTACATAGATTACATCTTTGTTGGGTTTTATGTCCTAAAACTCGTACTTTGTAATTTTTGGAACTTATTCTCAATAAAGTTATTATCGAGATTTATTCAGTAAAGCTGTTATTGAATATATGAATTGCATTTATTAAATCCAATAAACTAAGAACTCCTGGTTATATACTGAATTCTTAGACTTTATGTGGTGACATAAAAATGGATCAAGTTTAGATAATAGCCAAACGGTCTATAGTATATGGATAAAGGTTGGGTACCTTATTCTAGGGAAACTATAGATGGGACCCACCTTGTATTTGATACAAACGATGTAATCCTAAATTGTTCCTGTGACAACATGTGAGTAGAGGTGTCCTATGCAATGAGTTTGAATAACACCAGACCATGAAATAATCACTTTTACTTTATTACACTATTTACTGTTAAAACTGATTATTTCAACCTGATGACCTAGGTTACTCGATCTTAATCCTGAGCTAACTATGAATTTCTATCTATTTGAGATTATCCTTTAATCTGCATAGGTGAGAGTGGCATGAGTTCTCCGACTCAATATGCCTCCCATTTTAGGGATAAGATCAAACAGATAGCTGGGGACATAATCTTGCAAGATAGAATTTACTCTTACCTATTTCTAGATTAGTAAATAAGTTGTTCCCTTAAGTACTGACTTTGGGACTTGAACAAGGTACCCCACCCACTCATTGGCCTGAGAGGGACTAGGTTTGTTGGTTGGACCACAAACCATTGTTCATTAGAGGATTAGTGGGACTTTAGAAACGAGATGTAATTACAGGGGTAAAACAGTAATTTTGACTCAACTGTAATTACGAACAACTAGTGAAGAATCGACTTACTTATTATGGTTATATCAAGTGGATAGAAATATATCTACAGTGAGGAGAATGCAGCTACTGGGCATTAGTAGAGTGTCCCAATAATTAACGAATGTTAATTAACTAGGTTAAAGAGTTTAGCCGATTAATTTTGGATCGTTGGAGCTCATGATCTGTAGGTCCTTTAGGTCCCCTTATTAGCTCATGGACTAAACATTAGAACAATATATTGAGTAAATTTGAAATGTTCGTATTCAGTTGAAGAGGAAAATTTATGGTTTGTTCGTTTAATTATGAAATAGACAAATTTGGAAACTTAGAAATATTTAAATGTGATTTAAATATTTTTAAGATAAATATAGGTTCACCGGATTGGATTTTGTCGGGAAAAGTGAAAAATAATTAATTTAATATTAGGGCTCTTTTCAAATATAGCAAAAGGAATCAAAATATTTACAAATATAACAAAATTTCACTATCTATTTGTAATAAACCGCGATAGACTACTATCTGTGTCATGATAGACACAGATAGTAGTCTATTACGATCTACCGTGGTCTATCGCAGATAAACTATGTATTTTGCTATTAGTTGTAAATATTTTTAGCAGTTTTGTCATTTAAGATAATTTTCCTTTAATATAATTAATTAATTATTATTTAAATTAATTATATATTAAATTAATTTTATTTAAAAATTAATTTTTGGAAATTAATTTTGAATTAAAAAAACAATTTATGAAATTGAATTTAAAAATCCAATTTGAGAAATTGGAAAAATCCACTATGCATGGTGAAGGAGGTGATGTTCTTCATGCAAGCTTCTTCCACCTCCAATTTGAGTATCTTATTCAACTGATTAGTTGTTTTCATGCATGCCAATCTAATTTTCATGCTTTCTTCTTTTAAATAGAAGAGAGGAATTGAAGAAAATGGTTAAACATTTTAGCTAATTTGTGCTGAAATTCTCTCCTACTCAAAAACTGAAAAACCAGTTTGTTGATCATCTTGTTGCTCCAAATTCTACTCAATTTGGACCCCAAAATTCGTTCTAAGGCTTTAGGATAACAAGAAAGACTCTTGTGGTAGTCCACGAAATGTTCATGATCAAAAATTCAAAGAAATTTGATTCAATTTTGAGCTACAGCAAGTAAGTGTTATTTCCATGTTTTTTGGTTTTAGAACAAGCATGTTTAATCTTCAAAATTGATGTAATTAGAGTGCTTTAAATCCTAATTCCTTCCGTTATTATGTTGCTAACTCCTTCAATTATATATTAATTGTACATGATAAAATAAATATATTCTTAATTCATTGTGAGCTAACAATGGACTTTATGGACCTACAAATTATAAGCTCAAATAATTTGAGATTAATTAATTTAACCTTCATTCATTAATTATTAGGGAAAACCATTATAGACCAAAAATTGCACTCTTATGAATTGTAGGACAAGCTATGTTCATGAATATAATCACTACATGTAAGTGAATCATTCACGAGTTGTTCGTAATTACCGCTAGTTCAAATGTCTATTTTTCTCCTTTAGTTACCTCTGTATCCTTAAGTACTACTAATCCTCTAATGAACAATTTGTTTATGGTTTAACCATAAATCAAGTCCCTCACGGGCCAATGAAAGGGTGGGCTCTATTTGTTCAAGTCCCAGAGTTAGCACTTAAAGGAACTACTCATAATATACTTACCATATATAGGAAAGAGTGAATTCCATATTGTAAAATTATGCTCCTACTAGCTCTCTATCCGATCAAGTCCCTAAAATGGCAGACTTATTGAGTTAGCATCTCGAGCCACTCTCACCCATGAAAATCAAAGGACAAGCCCTCACAGGGAAGAGTTTCACTGAGGATTAAGATCGAGTTACTTGTGATTATCTTGTGAAATATTAATCTTTTCAATTAATGGATTTACAAAGAGAGATTAATTATTTTGAGGTCTAGTCTTATAGAAAATCTTTATATAGGATACCCCACTCACATGTCTTCACATAAACAATTGGATCAAATCGTTTATAACATTTACGAAGTGGGTCGTATCCGTAGTGTCACCAGAATAAGACACCTAACATTATCCATACACTATAGACCCTTTAGGTTATTTACTTGAACATGATTCACTTATATATCAACTACATACTATTCATGTTTTCATAAAATAGCATTGAATTTTTTTTTATTGAATTAAATTATGCAACAATTAATAAAAAAAATAACAATGTATTTTTTTTTATTAATAATAAAAAATAGGTTTATTTACAAACCACGAGTTTAGGACATAACACACGAACATATGATATAATCATCACAAGGTCTTCAAACAAAGATATAGAAAAACTGATAAATTCATCTTGATGCCATCTTAGATCCTTAAGATACTTTTTGGGTCTTGAGATTGCTTGTTCTAGTAAAAGCATATCTCTATCTCAAAGGAATTATACTTTACAACTCCTTGAAGATAATGGTCTTTTAGGTTGTAAACTAATTTCTTTGCCTCTTGATCCCAATCTTAAGCTGCAAATTGATGTAGGGACAGTGCGTAAAGCTGCAATTTGTTGCAAATCCCAGACAACCACATTTAGATGTTGGTTTTTGCTTGTTTAGGTACTTGAAAGCTACCCTTGCTCAAAGTATTTTTTTTGCAGTGTACAAGTTCTTTCAGTGGAAAGCTTTCTTTCTTGGTGATGCTCTTATTAGTTGAAAATCTAAGAAGCAGCTCTATAGAAGTCGAATACAGGTCTCTAAAAACAACTACAAGTGAAATTATGTGGCTTCAGCAGTTGCTAAAGGATTTGCGTCTTAATGTTCTGTCTCCATCTTTGTTGTTTTGTGACAATGAAGTTGCTATTCACATTGCTACTAACCCCATTTTTCATGAGAGAACTAAATATATAGAGCTTGATTCTCATTTCGTTTGTGATCATGTCTCTCAAGGAACTTTTGCTTATCCGGTCTTAACTGCAGCTTACTGATGTGTTTACAAAAGCTTTGCCTAATTATTCATTCAAGTCTCTTATGTCCAAGATGACTATTGTTAACTTAACCAGTTGGGAGTATTACAGTTAGTTTGTATTTAACTGGATTTGTTATATTTGTACACGTGTAAACTTCTGTAAGCTGGCTATACAAATGCCATATGTCAATCAATGAAAAGTGTGCAAATTTTATTTACCAATTTTTCTTAATAAAACTCACCTTCTTCTTCCAACAACAATTTTCTGTCAAAGGCACATTTCTTCTCTCTTTCCATTCTTTTCTTCTTCTGGTATGAAAGAAGCTTCCAATATTCTTCTCTTTTCATTTTTTTTAACCTAGTGAAGGGTTATATTACAGGCAAGTCAAAATCATCCCACCTTTTTTTTACTTCTCTTTTTCTAAACAAGCGTCTAACTTTATCCCCAAAAAGAAAAAAGTAAAAACCAAGGAAGAAAAGGTAAATCTATCTAACAAGAGAGCCTAACTTTTACCAATACGGAAGTTAAGGGTGAAATTGCAACCATTACCTAACTCCGTGAGTGGTTTTTACAATTTACCAAAAATAAATAAATAAGTAAATAAATTCACATATACCCACTAAAATAGTACTCAACGTTCTAAGATAGAGTAAAAATTATTTAAAATTGACTATGAAGTATGTAAAGATAGGTGATCTACAAGAAACTCAATTTTTTTTTTTACTTTACACCAATTACAATGAATCAATATGGAATTAGAAAGATCATATGTGCAGAAAGTGACATATTGACTTCAAGCGATAAATAGGTTATGCATATCCCTTGTAAATAGTTTGTATATGATATGCCAGAGAACAGAGGGTGTATGGATCGATATCACTTGCAGCTGCAATCACACGAGAGCAAGGAAACTCATGATAATCAAACTTCTTGCAGGCACATGTTCTTGCATTCAAGTCCACCCCCCCCCCCCCCTCCAAAGTGGTTGTCTATGACTTCATATACATGATGATCAATATGTCGGATACCATGTCTTCTCGATCCAACATCTCCCGCCGCCATAATTGTTTCTGAATAATCCAAAAGCATAATTTGATGATTGGATGCATATGTTTGCCGCTTATAAAACCAATCTTGCAACAAACCCCGCAAATGATCAAGGAATTTGTTAATGGGTAATGTCCTAGCATCCTTCAAAAGAGCATTTAGGCTTTCAGCGCAATTAGTCGTCATCTGATCGAACCTTCGGCCACATTGAAGTGTCTACGCCCATCGTTCAAATCTCACCTCCTCTAAATACTGGGTGGCTTTTTCGAACGGAAGAATTTTAGCCTAATGTACTTGAAAAGTCATTTCATGACATGCCTTGGCTGCTAGAATGAAGGCAGGTATGTCAACTTGTTTCTTAAAATGGGTGGTCAAGTTCATAACAATATGGTAGATGCAGAAACAATGAAAGACCGATGGAAAGACCTTACGGATTGCCTTCCCAATGCTAAGCTTCCTGTCTGATACTATGACAAGTTTTGATACTGCACCAACAACATGTTTCACCCTCTCGAAGAACCATGTCCATGCATCACCTCTTTCCTCATCTACCACAACAAACGTAACTAGGTATATCTGACCATTCCCGTCCACTGAGTTTGCACTTAACATGACATCTTTAAACTTCCCGCATAGATGTGTTTTGTCAATAACTAACACACACCTATTGTAGTTCAAAAAACCCCTAATATATGGACCAAGTGCCATGAAGATGTACCTGAAGTATTTGTCATCATCAAGCTTCAAGTCAAACACAGTTCTAGGGTTCACAATCCATAAGGCTCACTAGTAGGCATGTAAATGGCTATACGACTCCTCTGGTCTACCTCGAACCATTATCAAAGCCTCCTCCCTAAACTGCCAACCTCTTTTATAACTGATGCTCACACCGTACTGTTCACGCATGTCTTGCATTATGTCTTTCGGCCTATACGTCCTACTGCAATTGGTGAACTTGGAGTTAATTAAATTTCCTATTACCTTGTTATGTGCTTGTTGGTGTTAGAGCATGGATGATTATTAATATACCTACTTATCTTAAAAAATATGAAATTCTTAAGCTCTCGAGCTCTAATCCTCTATCCACAAGTGCCATGCTTATATTTAAGTATAAGTAGGGATTCGTGGATTTGTTGATAATAGTTTCAAAATCTTGACGGATGGTAAAGATTGACAATGCATATGTAACCGCTTCCTTTGAAAGGTATATTTGTCCAAGCTCAATATCAATAGCATCCTACTAAACACCTAATCGGACGTAATAATCTGCATCCCAATGCAAGACATTTCAGGTTGTGCAAAACTAGTGCCACCAATTGGTGCTACACCAACACAACCCCTGTCATCATCCCCCTCCTTAATTTCATTTTCACCCTCTTCAAAATCATTTCCATCACCAACCTTAATCAATTCATCAGACTCATCATCTAATTCGTTGTCTTTATCATCATATCCATCTTCATCTTCATTTTCATTTTCATTATCATCTAGAAACTCATTTCCAACAAGCCCTCCTTCTACAGTAGTATTTTCATCTATTGCACCATATCTTAAAGAGGAAGGACCCCCTTGTTCAAAATTGTATGGATCGAGGTAGAAACTGTCATTGGCTAGGTCATATGGGGCTACGTTATTGCTTAAGGGGGTTAATGATGGTATATAACCCAAAAAATCATCTTATGATGGATAATTTTCTTCAACAAAAGGTGGTATGAGTTAATAAGGCAGTGGAGATTCTTTTGCTTGATTGTATGGGAAGCTTGGTTGGCATGAGGAATTAGGGTTACTAGTCTGACTTCCCAATCCACAGTTGTACATAAATGCATGGGGTAATTTTGGGCTCGTTGATAAATATATAGGGGTTCTACATGCATCCTCCCCATTTACCAAAAAAAAAAAAAAAAAAAGCTAGTTCGTGATCATTCTTTATCAAATAAGTAGGAACTCTAGATCCAAAATTGTATAGACATCTAAGGATAAGGTTGTAATGATTTGAGTCAACCCCACTTAGCTTGTACAACTCTAACATAAATTTATCATACCCAATATCACATCTTACTTCAAGACCCCTTAGATTATCCCCTAAGTATTCTCGTTCATCCTCCTTCCAAATACCACCATAGGAAACAAATATGCGAGACATCTTGCAAGTATATAATAGAACACTTATATATAGTAGTAGGAAGGTAGTAGGAAGGAAAGGAAAATAAAAAAAAAAATTAAAGAAAAGAAGGAAAAAAAATTATCAAGAATTTCCCTAAAGTTAATTGATCAACTTTACGGGAAAATTGACATAATCTTTTTTTTTTTCCCTTCTTTTTTTCTTTCAAGGAAACAACTATTATCCTCAACTTATGAGGTTCATTCCCTAAAGTTGACTGGAAAATATTATTTTCTCAAAAATTCCAATAAATCTAAACATCTCCCGTAAAGAACCTCTCTCCCCACACAAATAAAGCAACTGTTTTTTCAACTTTCAACAAAATAAAACAAGTGAATAGAAAGAGAAAAAACCAAAACAACATTCATACCTTTTTTTGTACTAGAGGAAACGCTACAAAAGGGAAGAAGTATCTAAAAATGGGACTAATAGATTCTCTCTAAACAAGGTGAAAATGGAACCCTCGTGCTTTTTTGGTGAAAATTATCGTCAAACCGAAAAAAATTGAAAAATCATGGATATAAAAAAAATCGAAAAATCGAAGAAGACTACATATATCGTCAAACCGAACCAAAGTGGTTTTATTGAACCTCAGATTTAATCGACCAATTATTTGAAATAAACATGATATATATGGATTATTTGAAATAAACCCGAATATATATGAATTATTTGAAATAATCCACGATATATAAGGATTATATATGATTGTGAAAAAAAAATAATAATAATAAAAGGTTTAATTTTCACTCAGCCACCTGACCCCCGACATCTTCTTTCACATGACAGTATGCCTCCCTAGCGTCGTTGCCTAGATTTGGCATCAATCCGTAAAGCTCTGCAACTTCAAATCCCTTGCAAAGCTTCGTGTGCTCCATGCCGATCACATTTGTAGCACTAGCTTCGTGCGTACCCCACACATCTCCTGCCTTCCACTGCACGTCGTTGCTCAGAGCTGCATGTCGCCTCCGCCAGATCCACATCGTGCTGCTGCTGCCTCAATCCGTCGCCGCTCTCCGACTTGTGCAGCGTCGCTCAGGTCGCGCCGCCCTTGCCCCGATCTGCGTCGTCCTGCACAGTTCGATTTGTGCCTCCCAACCATGCCTGATACATGTTGCGCTGCTCATCGTTGGTAGTGGGAGGGAAAAATGGAGAGTGGGGGAGGAGATGTGAAACATGTAGGTGGTAAGTGAGGGAGAAAAGAAAAATGGGGCAGGTGGTGGGTGAGGGAGAGAGTGGGAGAGAACATGGGGATAGTGCATTAAAAACCAATTTAATGCATTTTGTGTCTTTTCAAATTTCTCATATTTTTTAATAGCTATATATTTGTAAATTAATAGGAGTGTTATGGATTTTTGGGTTATAACTCATTGAGACATTCACGAAACAATAGTTGATTTAAGAATTCTTGTAATTTAGCCTATTTAAGGCTATTAGTGTAGAAACCCCAAATGAAATCTCATGTAACCTAATAGATACCAATCCTAATTTGGAGCCAAATTGATGTCAACTCCAACCTTAGGGACTAAACGGTACTTTGCCCTCTTTTTAAGGATACTTTATTGTTAGTTAACAATGTTTTATATATATATATATTAAAGCACAGACTTCAATAAATTAATAAGAACGTGAATTACTAAGGCCCCATTTTGTAATGTTTTTAATAATTAAGCTTGTAGACACTACTTTCAATTTCAAATTTATTGTTTTATTATCTACTTTTCACTAATAGTTTAAAAAACCAAGCCAAAATTTAAAAACTAAAAATAATAACTTTTAAAATCTTGTTTTTGTTTTTTGAATTTGGGAAATATTGAGAGATGCAAATCAATGTAAGAAATTGGGAGAAAATATGCTCAATTTTCAAAAACAAAATCAAAAAATAGAATGGTTATTAAACTAGACCTAAACCTTTTTAAAACCTAATTTCTAGGAAAGAGTGTTTTTCAACTTTTATTATTGTTCAGGAGAAAAAAAAAGTAGTTAGAGATACATATGGATCAGTTTTAGTTTTACGTAATAGGGTGAGCCCCCAAATAGTGTGTGCTAGACATGATTGCAATTAAATACATTAATGAAATATTTTAAGAGCAATGATTAGGTGTGCCCAAAGTGAGCTTCGCTATTTGACATGACCTTCTATCTCAGAGGTGGAAGGTTCAATCCCTCGATATAATAACTTAAGAGCATGAAAAAAATGTTGGAGATGAGGAGAAATTTTGAAATTTCATTTTTAATTAGTACATGGGTTCGTATTAAGAAAAATTGAAGTTTCCTTAAGAAAAATTGAAAAATGATAACTCAGACCTAGTTTTTTTTTTTTTTTTTCGAGGTCTAAGTTAATCGTTCAAAGGTCTCTTTGAACTTTTTTAGTGTGATATACCTTAATTCAGGGATTCTGTGTTAAAAGATTTTGGTTCATATCCCTAGCCAAGTTCCTACACATTTAGATGAGATTTCAATCGCGAAAGGTGCTCCTTAAGAGAGGCTAAAGGTCCGACTCAAAACAAATGAAAAATGACCAATATTAACCTACACATCTCCAAAAAAAGGACCAAATTTTGGCCAGTTTTAAAAAGTTATTAAATTTCATTTTTAATCTTCACGAGTTTTTTTTTTTAAGAAAAATTGAAGTTTCCTCTAAGAAAAACTAAAAAACGATAATCCAGATTCAGCATTTTTTAAAGATCTAAGCTAGTCGTTCAAACAGTTTCTTTAATCTTTTTTCATTGTGATACCACTTCTAAATTCAAGGATTCTGGATTCAAAATATTGAGTTTATATCCTTGGCCAAATTCCTGGCACATGGCACATGTATATGAGAGATAAAAGTAAGAAAAATGCTATTTAAAAAAATAGAACAAACTAGAGATAAATATTATAAAAACTTTAGAGAGCACGAAATAGGGTGAGTTAAAATTAGAGAGAATAATATAAAAATAGACAAAACTTTTAAAAAGAAAAATACAAAATTTCTAAAGATTAGGACAAACTAAAGTTAAACAGGAGAAGAATTTTTTTAATATGAAATAATAGTATTTTTATTATTTTTTTTTTAAAAAAATATAATCACATAACATAAATCCTCCAAAAAAAAAAAAAAAAAAATTCTATGTCAATAGTATTCTAAAATTACTTCGAAACCTGTCTCTTTCAAAACCAATTCAACACGCTTAAGAACACAATATGACAGAAATTGAAGAATGACGTTTAAAAGTTGTTGCAGACCAAAAAATATATATATTTCTTATTTGAAAAAAGAAGGCACCTTGCACCAATTGAATGAGTTGATTAAAGAAGAAGCAATTAATTCATAATGACATGAAGTGGACTTACCTCAGAAGCTTCCCATTTCCAAATAGTAATGTCATTTTCCAGACCAAAGCTGCGTCCTAATATCTCCACGGTCAATTCTCTTTGGCCCATTCAAAGCCTGGAAATTTCACTAATCAACACCAATTTCAAAGTCAAAAAATGGGAGCCAATTCTCTGACTTGCTTTAACAAAAATATATTTCATGAATGTGAATATTGGTAAATAAAAAAAAAAAAAAAAAAAAAAAAAAAAGTTAATCATCTTCCCTATAAAACATGTGCAATTTCAGTAACCAACAACCGAAAAGTACCACATTCAAGAGCTTCTCGCGGACAAACAAGCAGCAAAAAGAATTTAAGGTTCTTCCATCATGGGAAGGAAACTGGATTTTCTACTGGGAAGGAACAGATATTTGAAGCCTTCCAAGTTTAAGACCCTTGCTAATATGGCGATTTCTAGGACTTCCATCCTAAAAAACCAGCATCGTGCCCGCAGTTCCCTTGCCCGTGCTGACGTTCTTCAGCTCTTGAACCTCAGTTACCAACACCGTGCTCAGCTTAGAGTAATTTGTCTCTCTTTCTCTGAACTCTATAGTTCAGCCCCTTCACTTTTCTTTTTCTTTTTTCGAATGCTGAGCTTGATGATATATGAATGGACAGGTTGAGATTGTGATCAAGGAGAATAACATGTTGGATGCACTTGGAATGATAGAGGATTACTGTTGCCTCCTCATAGAAAAAGTGGCTCTTCTTCAGAAGAACAAGTAGGTCACCTTTCTTCCGTAGAATTTCATTCAGTCATTTTTGTCAACTTCTTTGAATGCAAGCCTTTCGAAAGATTTGAAACCTTTTCTGATTCTCTTTCGGATTAAATGCAGGGAATGCCCTGGTGAAGTTAAGGAGGCAATATCGAGTCTGATATTTGCAGCTTCAAGGTGTGGAGAGTTTCCAGAACTTCAGGAGATTCGTCGGATTTTTGAGTTGAAGTTCGGTATAGAGTTTGCAAGCAGTGCCGTTGATTTACGCAACAACTGTGGAGTTAGTCCCAAGGTGAGTTCGAAATCAACTGCAAGAAAAGAATTAGTTGACTGCATATATCATCTTCCACTTGATAACCACAGCTTCCATGTTACAGATGATCCAAAAGTTTTCAACAAAACAGCCCAGCGCTGAAACTAAACTGAAAGTGCTAAAGGAAATTGCTTCGGAGAATGGCATTACTCTGCATATGGAGGAAGAACCACCAATAATCATCAAGGTGAGGAAATTTCAGCAGCAATGTATAGCAAATGAGTGTTTCTACTTCTTAAGTTAACTCTTTAGTAAAATTCCATCTGTTAACAGCAGGATAAGGTAAACCAAAAGTTGGGAGCCAATAAAGCAGCAGATTTGGATAATCCTGAAGTCATAAACACCACAGATGATCTACATGAAGTTATTACAAGTGACAAGTCAGCATCGGAATCAGTAAAAGCAAATAAGTTTAAAGATGTAGCTAGTGCTGCTCAAGAAGCCTTCCAATCAGCAGCTTATGCAGCATTAGCAGCCAAAGCTGCAATCAAACTTTCGAAGTCTGAATCACAGGATATTGATTCAGATCATGAAGATGGATCTCATCTACAAAAGAATGAAAAAAGCTCAGATTTGGATAGTTCTCATGAGCCTAACCTTAATACAAAAGAAGCTAGCACACCTTCCAGTAAGATTGACTATTCAGACGAGAGATTTAGATTCGAAAATATTTGTCCTGTTGAGCTTGAAAGTTGCAGTTCAGAATATGAAGATGCAGACATGGCAGAAAGAAATCAAGAAGAATTACCAATAGAACCTGCCAAAGAAAGTATGCCATCTGTTCTAAACTTGGATTCAGATATCAGCTACATGAAGGAGCAATCATCAAAACCAAATTCAATCTTCTACAATGAGCCAGAAGGCGACAAGTTAATCAGTAAAGAAAATGAAGTTGCCAGTAAAAATGAGATTACAGAAGAGAATAACAGAGTTCACGAATCGAAGTAAATTTTTAGCAGGTTTCAACTGGATTTTGTTGAAATCTCAGGCTGGTCACATCTGGATTGGAAGCAAACATGAAGTGGAACTTTTGGACCCAGTATACAATCAGTAGTTTCTAATTTCTAAATAAAAAAAAGGGTACATACAATTTTGCTAGGGCAGATTATGTAAACATTATTATTTTTTCAGAGATTTCTATTTGAGCACAATACATTTATATGGTTGAAAGGAATGTGACTAATACTAGGATGGATAACAAAGAAATCGCCGATATTGCAAAGCTCTCTTCATTTTAGTATTCTGGAAAAATCTTGAATACAAATGAGACTTGGACACAAATTCAAAGATCTCTAAGTGTATTTAGAGATTGAGGCTTTTGTAACTCCGTTAGGAAGCCAAGTCTATATCTGATGTGCGAGCAATTTTATTTATACCAGATTATACAATTATGGATCTGTTAATCCTGCAAATTTGTTACACAAATCTAGGCTTTAGAATGTCACCTTTCGTATTATGTTAACTTGGGCTATACGAATCCATGTTTCTATAATCTATTCCTTTATACAATACAAATATTGATTACATAAAATCCAGGTTTCCCAACTTCAGGCTTCAGAAAGCCAGACATGTGTAAACTATAAACTAAATATATCATTTCAGCTCCAAACTATTACAGCAAAACAGTTTAAATGGTTAATGTATTATCCTTAAACTTCTAAAAAACTTCCCCAGGTAGATGCATAAAATAACAGGTTTGCACATTCACTATGGACAAAATTTTCAACGAAAAATTTGAACTGTAGATGGGTTACACAACCAACAATATACAACAAAAGATGAGTCATTTATAAATTATAAAATTACTTCAGAATAAATGAAAAAGGACATCTGAATAGCCGTAGTATTCAACAATAGTCACAATCTAAGACCACTATCAAAAAATTTCGGAACTTTTTATATTGGAGCTTAAGCCAGGTTGCCTCCACCCTGCTGCCACAAATTGATGATGTCAGTTGCCTGATTAAGGAGGATAATCATCTGCTTTTGAGAAATCCAGGGCTTGCTCTCAAGTAAGACTTTGAGCTCTTCCCATGCATCTTTTCGAGGCCAGAAGTAGTATGGGCTAAGAGGAATAGTTCCATGACCAGGAATCATTTGATCAAGCGCAATACCAATGTTCTTCTCCATCCATATGAACTTTAGCACAAGCCTTGGCTTTTCCATTGGTTTCACAACCACTCCCAGTTTCTATAACACGCACACACACAAAAAAATAATAATAATAATAATAATAATAAATAAAAAATAAAAAATAACGTGAATGTTTAATTTGTCAGAGGAAGCCTTCCTTATTAATCTATTTTGCTCAACATTTCATTTGTAAAAGAAAAAGGAACTATAAAATCAAAATACAAGTACTGATTTTATTGTGCTTCGTAAAAATAATGAGAACAAAGAGATTTTCACTGTTGTACTGTCAGTTTCAGTATTTGATATTGATATCAAAGAGAGGGAGATTATTTCTAAGAATCTGAATATCGATAAAGTAAAACTAAGTGGGGAAAATATGATTACCACATAAGTTTTTTTATAGTAAATATTTTTTCAAAAAATACATATTCTTAGAGTTGTTCTAGATACTGTATAGCATAATATAAAAGATATCATCATGACATGTTTAATGCACAAGTTAGATTTGTGTAGCTCAATGTTAAGATAGTAAAGAGGCATGCCTAAACTTTAGTACGTGAGCTTGTTTATCCAAGTTATAATTCTCCACGGGTTAAGAGTTAGCTAATCCCACAAGCCAACAACTCAGGTTACATAAATATAAACAAATGAAACCACGTTTTTATAGTTGAACTTGAACAAAACACATTTTACAAATACCAAGATTTCTACAACTCATTTCCTTACAAATTCTAAGCGTAGATTACAAAAATCCAAACTAAACCTAGGTTTATCAAAACAGCATGCAAAAAGCATCCCTTAAGGGATGGATAAAGGAAGGGGAAAGGAAAAAGAAAAGAAAAGAAAACCCCACATGTACATTAGCCTTAAAGCTATAAATTTATCAAATTGAATTCTAAACTTAAATAACTGATGAAACTAAAATCTCACAAATAAAACTAGAAAATTGCCCCAAAAACAGCAAAATATCACTTAAAATTCAGAAAACAAAATCAAGTTCCAACTACTATATTCAAATCTTGGTGAAGAGACATCAAAATCCAGGCACTAAGTTTAAGAACCAAAGCAATATCAAATCCAACAATAAAACATCAAAACCCAACCAAAACAAAAAAACAAATGCTCAAGGCAAGGAAACAATAAAATGAGCATTCAAAAAACTAGTCACATCCCAATTCGCATCACAAGAAGACATAGATATAACCAGAAACCTAGAGGAAATAGCAACTCGGCCAACAAGGGATGTTAATTCATTATTTATTCAAATTTTAATCTCAATTTAATGAAATTAACACTTTAAGGTTAAAGTTGCCTCAATCATCTAAGGTGAGAGTTGATCTTCTTCCATAAGTTCATTTCAAATTTCATAATCTTCTAGAGATTCATGAAAATCAACATCAACATCAACATCCTCATTAGAACATACCTTCCAAGTTACTCACAAAGTATTAGTAATTCGTTTATACCAGAATTTCTATCATTGTTCATAGAGAAAATAACACTACTCGATCAAACAAATAAAGAACAATACATAGCCACAGTAAGCAATTGGATCTCAAAGAATTCAAGTACTTTCTTTATAAAGAACAAAAAAAATCAATAACCTTTTTTTCACAGTTTCTACAAATACAACGAGCTTTCAAGGAACCAAATTCACCAATTAATCCGCCCCTCAATTAACTAAGCAACGACAATATTGTTTGTTTTTTTTTTTTCCCAAAACTTTCCATTACTCTCCACCAAATTTCAGACGATCCCCATCCAGCCAAAAAAAACAAGCATTCATTTAAACTTGCTAAAAACTAACCAAATTAAACGGAGCAATCACATGAAATAGAAAGGGAGGGAGGGAGGGAGGGAGAGAGAGAGAGAGAGAGACCTCCTTAACAGGAGAGGACTCAGAGTCGGAATCATCAGCAACAAGCGATTCTGAAGCAGCTTCAACAGCTTCAGCGGCCGCAGCAGAGATTTCGAGAGTTCTGAAGTTCTGGCGCCTCAATTTCACCCCAGAAAGAGAATGCAAGTTGGCAATGCAGGAAGCAGCGGTGGTTCTTTGCTTCACAGAATAGGGAACTTGGAGTGGCTTTGAAGTAGCGGTTTGAGCAGTGTAGGAGGCATTGAAACAGAAATTAACGTTGGGCTGAAGTTGAACTGCCATGGATAGCATCATAGCGACTGCGTTTAGAGATAGAGAGAAATTAAGTAGAAGAAGAAGAATGGGAAATATGCATTTCTTCTTAATCGAATGATGAAGATAAGATGGGTCGGGTCGGGCAACAAGTCCAAAACCAATTTCAGTGAAACTATGGTTAGGCCCAGCTCAAGCCCACACGAGAGGATTGCCTGAGCTCAAATTTAAAGTTCAACCGCTGTTATGGGCTGTTTGGGCTTCCGATTGAATTTTAAAGTCTACTATTAATTTTAATAGGGCTTTTCATATAGATAGCCTCAATAATAGATCTATATTGCGGGAACTTTTTTAAAAAAATAATATTATTTTAATAAATAACAACAGAAATAGGGTTGAGAAAAAAGAAATGACAAAAACAAGTGGGAAAATTGTAGACAGGATACATGACTTTTAGAAATCGTGGACCCCGTCCACATTTTCACTTATGAAATCATGAACCAGGTCCACGATTTCCATCTAGTCAAACTTTCCTGCCACACTGGAACATGCCTGCAAATGGCAGGGACAAGAATCGTGGACGGGGTCCACGACTCCCAAAAACGTGGACTCAGTCCACGATTTCCCTCTATTTTATACCACCCGAGACCCTCTTCTTACCTACCTCCCTCACTTATTTTCCTTCACCTGAAATTGTCGATCCCATCGTCGTCATTTGTTCCAGTTGTCTCCACTGTCGCCTCGAACCTTCACCGACCGCTAGAAGGTATTATCTTTCTCTTTTAACATTGTATAACATTGTTTAAATTTATGGTTATTTTTTATAAAAATAGGATTATAGTATTGTTTAGATTTAGATTTATAATTATTTTTTACAAAAATAATCGTGGACTGGGTCCACGACTTTGTGAAATATTTTTTAAATTTATTTTATGTGATAATATTGTTTAGATTTGATTTATCAGACAATCGTGGACCGAGTCCACAACTTTGTAAAATATTTTTTAGATTTGTTATGTATTTTATGTGATAATATTGTTTAGATTTGATTTATAATTATTTTATGTGATTTTTTTTCCACATAGTCGTCATTCGTTCCAGCTATCTTAACCGCCGCCTCGAGCTCTCATTGATTGCCAAAAGGTAGTTTCTTTCTCTTTTAACATTGTATAAGATTGTTTAAATTTATGGTTATTTTTTATAAAAATAGATTATTATATTGTTTAGATTTAGATTTATAATTATTTTATGTGATTTTTTTTTAGATTTATTGTGTATTTTATGTGATGTTAGACTATAAATTTAGATTTATAATTATTTTATGTGATTTTTTTTTCCACATGGTATGTATTTTTTTGTCTAAATTATTTTATTTCCCACATTTTGTAGATGCATATGTTACTGAGTTATTTTTTAGATTTAGTATGGTTTAGTGTGAGTTTTGTGTGATTTTAGCATACGTTACTTTTTTTCACATATTGTATGTTATTTGAATTTTGTTTGCATTTGGAGCAATGAATTGAGCTCTTGGATTAATAATGTGAATGGTTTTTTTTTTGTTTTTTCCTTAATTGTGAACAATTGTAAACAAGTTTGTTAAATATGTTTATGGAATGTGAAGATTTAGTTGTTTTAGAACTTGGGAATGGGGGAATAGTGATATTGATGTAGAAGTTGATGAATTATTTGGAGATCCAAATGCACAAAATGAGAATAAATTAGTATATTCTGAGATATTCATACAAATAGATTAGGAAGTTACTAATTCAATTTGTGAAGAAGGGTTAATATTGGATGGCGGAGGAAGATGCTTGGAAGACTCAAATCTTTTACAAGAAGGGATGTTATTTGACACTAAAGAGGACTTACAAATGGTTGTTAAAAAATAATGTGTAACACAACACTATGAAATTGTTGTAGTAGAATCAAACCACGATATGTGGCATGTGAGATGTAAGTCGTGGAAGGATGGTTGTACTTGGAAGTTGCGAGCTTGTACGCATAAAGCACATGGGCTTTTTGAAATTACCAAACTTCATGCTGAACACACATGTTTATACACAGAACTAACCCAGAATCATTCACAGTTTGATTCTAATTTTATGCGTATGAAAGTCCAAAATATTGTTCGAGTTGATCCCAATGTTCCAGTCGCAATACTTCATAAAACAATTAAAAAGTCATTCGGATATAATGTCAACTATAGACGTATGTGGCAGGCAAAAAGAAAAGCATTGGTCAAAATTTTTGGTGATTGGGAGAAGCAATATGGTGAGCTGCCATACTAGTTGAGTGCTGTTGTGTATTACAATCCTGGAACACGAATTGGCATTTTATTCCGTTCGATATGTCAAGTAAGACAATTTTTGGACGATTTTTCTAGGTAGGTCCTACTATAGAATGGTTCAAATATTGTAGACCATTGATACAAATATATGGAACTTATCTTTATGGGAAGTATAAAGGAAAAATGTTGACCGCATTGTCTATTGATGCTGGTGGTCATATATATTTCCCTTGCTTTTGCTATCGTGGAAGAAGAGAGTACATCTAGTTGGTCATGGTTTTTATGGCTTTTGCGGGTACATGTAACTCATCGAGATGGTATATGTTTAATTTTTGATAGGGATAGAGACATTCTGAGAAAATTAGGTGGAGCAAAACCTAGAGCATACCATCAATATTGTCTGCGCCATGTTGCTAGTAACTTCAACACCAGATACAAATTAAAGAAATTGAAAATTTTTTGTGTATAAAACTGCAAATCAACACCAACCACGCAAGTTCTTCAAATGGATGAAAAAGTTACAACAATTGAACCCTAAGGTGTCTTGAGTATTTTTCTGATATAGATTTGGATAAGTGGACAATCACATGATAATGGGCATCGTTATGGGTGGATGACAACAAATGCAGCTAAATGCATGAATGGAGTTTTCAAAGGAACTAGAATGTTACCAATCACGTCATTGGTTAGGCTAACATTCTATTGAACAATACAATAGTTTGAACAACACAGAGGAGAAATCAGTGAGGCACTTGATCATGGCGATACGTATACGGAATATGCTACAAAAAAATTGAAAAGATGGGAAAAACGAGTTCCTGCACATACTATGAAGTCCATTGATAGGGAGACCTAAAGTTTTGAAGTTGAAACCAGGATAAGTATGATTTCTCCCTATAAAGGACAATAAACACAAGTTGTGAGTTTGCAGGAGAGGACATGTTCTTGTAACAAAATGGCAGTCCTTCAAGATTCCTTGTTCTCATGTCATTGCAGTTTGTAATTCCATGCATTTGGCACATGTACCCTTTATTGACGAATGTTATAAACTGTTTGAATACAAAAGATGTTATGAGTCTCGCTTCCACCCTATACCACACAACGACTACTAGCCAGAAGTGTCATTTTAGATAATTCAACTTAATGACAAATTAATGAGATGAATTGGCGCGAATAAGGTGCAAAAGTTCGTTGCACATTATGCAGGGGAGAAGGACGTAACAAACGGACTTGTCCAAATCGTTCCAGTGGCGTTTCATCTTCCGGTCATAAATAATTCTGATTGTAATGAATTTTTTATGTTGCAATTGTAATGAACTTTTTATGCTTTAATTGTAATGAACTTTTTATGTTGCAATTGTAATTAACTTTGTATTGTGTAATTGTGGATCTTTCCATTTTTTTGGTATTTACTAATTTTGAATAATCATTTATATTTATTAAATTGCAGTGTTAATTATGGACCATGGTCCTTCTAATCTAGTGCAATTATATCTACAACCAACCCATTGTTCGCAATCAGCATAGGATACTCAGTCTATTGTAGTTTTGGGATGTCGTAGGAGAAAGCAGGTAGTTGATCGTAGTATAATGTTAGACCAACAAATCGTACCCTACTTAGAACAAGCTGGTTTTCTTGGGGTTACACAAATTGAGTTTATTCAGCTAGATTGGCATCTGATTACTACTTTAGTGGAGTGATGGAGATCAGAAACCTATACGTTTCACATGTTTGGTGGGGAGTGTACCATTACGTTACAAGACATTGACCTCCAGTTCAGGTTACTAGTTGATAGAGAACCTGTAACCAGATCATTGGTGAACGACTAGAAACATGTTTGTGAAGATTTTCTGGATGTTCGACCCCCCGAATTGAAAGGCTCTAGGTTGAGTATCCCTTGGTTGTCATCCCAATTTATAGAACTATCTTTTGATGCTGACGATATTACCATACAAAGGTATGCATAGGCGTATATTGTGCAACTCACTAGAGGATTTTTTTTCGCTGACAAGTCGAACACATTAGTTCACCTAATGTTTCTTCCTTTATTGGGAAGTTTTGAGGTTGATGGTAGGTATTCATGTGGAAGTACATGTTTTGCATGGTTGTATAGGGAATTATGTCTGGCTAGTACTGCAATCGCTTTAGAGATAGCAGACCCACTAATATTATTGCAAGTATGAGCTTATGATCGGTTCTACACCATCACACCACTAGTTGAGCTATCGTCTCTTGATCATTTTATTGGACGTTCACTCAATTCCAGGTATTATAGTCCTTACATCTTCATTTCATAATAAATTTATATAATAAACCGTTTTAATTATATTATATGCATGTGTAGATAAAATGGTATTCTAGCTGCATCTGAGCATTCTGCAAATATGTTACTAGTGTACAGATTATCATTTGATCGACTAATGCACACTCAGGCAAGATCATATATCTTTTATTAAAAAATAAATACTGCAAAATTAGGTTCTACTTATTAACTTTTTTCAATTTTAGATCAATTGGACGTTGTACACATAGGAGATCATTGCATCTTTGCCTGATTACTGCTATAATGGTGAAGACATCTGGTTGACGGTGAGCCCTCTAATATGCTTTCATATCATTGAGTGGCATTACCTAAACCGAGTGTTAAGACAATTTGGAATGTAACAAACAGTGTCACCAATTTGTTGTACAAAACGTGACCTGCACCAAATTGATTTAAGGGGTCAGCATCACCAAGATTGATGACGAATTCATGCAAACCATTTATCTCATTGGCAAGCACGTTGTGACCATTGCGTAGGAGAGGACGTAGTATGTAACTACCCGACCTTCAAACTAGTAGGACGCTACGCTACGCATGCAAATTTTCGTGAAATGTTTTGGAACTTAGGCAATGACACACATTTTATCATAATGCTGAACAAAATAATTTGAATAATTTATTTGAATCAAATAAGAAGATAGCAAAATCGTTTAACGAGATCCTCTTCAAAACAGGAAGACAAGTTTGACCATAAATTACATGAAAAGAAGGACTAAATGAATAAATAAATAACTAAAGGATCAACTACCCTAAGTTGTCATCGACAACAAACTTTGTGTCCTAGGAAGAGAATGCATAAGCCTATAATGCGGAAGCAACAAACAGCCTCATGGCGTGGTCACGGATTCCTCTTGTCACGCGCTTGCCTATCCCGACCTTTACCTGAGAAAGATCATAGAAAAGGTTGAGTATTAACACTCAGTAAGTGACCCACTACTGGGCCCACTAGGTGAAATTGTTATTTTTTTATCATATGTACAAGTGTACCCAACATATGCATAGGCATAAGCATAGGCATAAGTGGTGATCCCAAAGGACACCTAGTCATGCAGTGATTCCGAAGGTCACAGTCATAAACATAGGTGGTGATCCCAAAGGACACCTAGTCGTAATCATAATCATAGTCAGTGTACCCAAAGGTTCACGTCAATATAGGTACAGGGTTTGATAAATAGGATAACAATCACCGTAACATAACAGTCATCACTAACATAATCAACTAGAGTTTTCAGTTTGTAGCAATAAGTTCATTAACCATCATACCAATAGATATAATAACCATAACCCATTCAATACAATTGCCATAATCCAGTCAATAAAGTAACCATAATCCAGTAATCATAATCCAGTCAATACAGTAACCATAATCGAGTCAATAGTGCATCTAGGCATCAACATGGGCATAGTAGTAAGTCTCTTACCTTGGATAAGTCCAATTAGCGAGCCAAGCCAACCAGTTACACAGAGTCCTTTATAACCTAGGATATAGATTCATTCCAATTAGGTCTTTCAACTTAAATTTAAACAAAATTTTCACATAGTAAACCAAGCAACCTTACCCAACACGTGGTTTAATCCAAAACCACCACAATCCAAACAACCGGAAGTCCGACCAAAAAATCGCCCTACTGCAAATGCTTCACACCCAACTTTAGAGGACCGAGCAAATGATTGGCTTGAAACCATACCTTCGGAGAGTATCACTACATGGGAGATCTCTGCTTAAGCGTTCTTGAACAAATTTTTCCACTGGCTAAGTCCAAAAGGTTGAGAATGGAGATTGGTACATTTTGCGAACAAGAGGATGAGCAATTGTATAAAGCTTGGGAGAGGTACAAGGATCTCTTGAGACGGTGCCATCAACATGGTTATCCGGATTGGTTGCAAATTTAACTATTCTACAATGGATTGTCAAGTTCAACAAAATCCATCCTAATGTCATCGCCGAAAGTTCTATCTTTTGTAAAACCACTCAAGAGGCCTATACCATACTTGAAGACTTTGCCACCATATCTTACAATTGGTCATGTGAAAGGTCTTCCACAATTATCCAAAAAGCTACCGGATTGTATGAGGTGGATGAAGTAAATTCTCCTAAAGCTCAAATGGCTTCCCTTACTAATGCTCTTTTTAAATTGACTGCAGGGAGCCAAGCTCAAATGAGTCCACCATCTATAGCATCTCTTGCCGCCATGGCTTCGAAGATGGCTACTCAAAAGGAGTTGGAACAACGAGATAATGAGACGACCAACTATGTTGATAAAGGACATTATAAAGGCCATCAACAACAACTTCCAACTCATTAACATCCAAGCTTGAGGAACCATGAAAACTTTACTTATGCTAGACATGTTTTGCAAGGTCCTCTTGGTTTTTATCATGTAGGTCCATCCCACACCGAGAAAAAGTCCAACATAGAAGACTTGATGGTAAAGTTCATCAAAGAATCTAGAGGAAGGACCACCGCATTAGAGAACATAGTGCAAAGTCATGGCAAGGCTATCCACAACATTGAGGTGCAAATTAGTCAAATAGCCACTTCTCTTCAAACAATGCAAAAGGATAAGTTTCCTAGTTGTCCCAAAAGGAATTTGAAAGAAGAGTGCAGAGCCTTGATCTTGAGGAGGGGAAAAAAGCTATCCAACCCCTTGATTGATGATGAGGATGAGGAGCAAGAGGTAAATGAGACCATCCATGAGCCTATCATAGAAGATGAACCCAAGGAGGTCATAAAAAAGGTAAAGGAGCTGGCATCTTCAAGTAAGTCATCAAACCCTCTACCTTTTATACCTAACACTTTGCTCTATCCTCAACGTTTTAGAAAGAAAGAAACTGACTCTCAATTTGCTAAATTCTTAGAGTTATTCAAAAAGCTTCACATTAATATTCTATTTACTAAGGATGTTTTGTCTAAGAAGAAAAGGTTTGGGCAATATGAGATGATTAACATGAAAGAGGAGTGCAATGCTGTGCTGCAAAAGAAGCTACCACAAAAACTAAAAGATTCAAGGAGTTTTATTATACCTTGCACTATTGGTTCTTTGAATTTTACTAGAGCCTTATGTAATCTTGGTGCTTCTATTAACTTAATGTCTCTATCTGTCTACAAGAAGCTTGACGTTGGAGAAGTACAACCCACCACTATTACCTTGTAGTCAGCTGATAGATCCTTGGCCTATCCTAGAGGTATTGTTGAGGATGTGTTAGTTAAAGTTGACAAGTTTATTTTCCCTATAGATTTTGTAGTCTTGGACATGGAGGAGCATTATGAGATTCCTATCATTCTTGGGCGCTCATTCCTAGCAACTGGAAAGACCATCATTAATGTCCAACAAGGGAAGTTGACTCTAAGGATTGATAACTTGTAGAAATACAAGTTATTGTAGTCACTATTTGATTTAATTAGAGTAACTTTGGAGCTAAACGCATGATTTTGGTAGTTAAATGATGAAAAATGTATCACCATGCGTTGGCACTACTTACAAAGGAAAATACCTGAAAAACGATGAGCTTTTCTGTTCCTGACGCAGGGTTAAGAAGAAAAGAAGCACGAAGAAACGAAGCTGCTGCGAGAACAAGTGGCAACCTGCGTCGAGCCTAGGCGTTAAGACCATGCGTTGAGAAAAAGTAGATACAGACGCATGGCCAAAAACTGTCATATCAATATGCAAAAGGATAACACGCTATCAGAATATGGCAGAACAAATGGGCCGACGACGTGAAAAGTCTGCGCAGCAAGGCATGAAATTTAATGTAAAGGTGTCAGGTCATCATGAGTTTCAACTTTTCGACGCCTATAAATAGCCCAAAGCTTCCACACTGAGAAGGGAGACCAGTTCAAAAGGCGAAAGCTCTGCACTTTTTCTCCTTCACCATAACCAGCCTCCATTTCGAGCTCTTCTGAGAGAAGGATTCTGAGCATCATCAGAGTCATCTCCCAGTGAGTGAGAATCTCCACCCTATGGAATATATGTATCAGATAGCAACCATCTCAAGCCTCCATGAAGTAAGACGTTGCCATTGGCAGCTTGACGTCCTTCATCTCTATTTAATTTCCATTTCTCTCCTTCTTACTTATATTTTGTTAATGACATTCGAGAGAATGATTTATTTCATTAATATAAGTTTGATTGACTATCATCTTCCATCCATTTCCATATTAAATACTTTACACCATGTTGTATAAATGCTAAATGAGTTGAATGTTAAAATCTAGTTTTTCTTGAACAATTTTGAGTATGTTACATCCTGGTTAATGCATATTTTTAGCTTGCATAACTTTATCTGACAAACAAACGTAGTAAGCATGACTGTCGAGCTTGAGAGAGTGGATAGTTAATCTTTAGCATTAATTAAAACTAGATGAGTTGCAGAGATGTAGTTCATTTTTTGCCAAAACAAACTTACCATGCGTCTTAGAGATAAGATAAATGTGGCGTCGAAACATCGAGAGATGGATTCACACACGCAGTTTGTAGGTATGTAATTGTACTTGGAAAGTTTAGGTAACAACTAGCTCTTGCGTTCAACTCTACTTTCACTGCATGGTCCCATCCATTCCCAACGCATGCTATCTGACGCATTGTTTCATATGACTACCCAACGCCGCGTCCATCTCATTAATAGTAGTAGGAAATTCTTTTCATTCTTTTTGTATAGTTTAGATACACAAACAACAAACGCACATATATTTACTTGTACAGTCACCGCATAGTCATACATTTAGTCTCAACGCCTAATTATTACAAATCCCTGCGTTCGACCCTGGACTCACCAGAAAAACCTATAAATGTTTATACTTGGGTCTTTATAGGAAAACTTGCTTAGTTATGATCACATCTGGAGTAATTCTCAACGCATGCTTGTATGGAAATGACAAATCTGTTTTTGTGCAATGAGCTAAGAAACTCAATTCAATTTAATTAGAAATTAAACGAACAAAAATCCAACGAACAAGGGTAAATGATGAGAATGTTTTTTTTAATATTTACAAATCATTGAGTCATCATGATGAGGGTAGTACTTGCCATACAATTGATATAATTGATTAAACTGTTTCTGAGCATGTTAAGGTTGTGCTTGCTACTGAACATTTAGAACAAAGCATAGTGGATTTTAATTTTGATGATGTGGATACTATATTTGATGAAATTGCTTTATATGCTAAGTGGTTAGACAATATGCCAGTGTATACCCTACTTTCATTTCTAAGTACTAAACCTAAGTGTTGAGGACTTAGAAAAATTCTCTTTGTTTAAATTGAAGTAGGCATGGAAAATAGAAGCCAAGGGAGGCATGTTTGTGGACTTAGTCATGGGAATGGTTTTAAGCAAGTGGCTAGGCATGTAGCTTGAGAAGGAAGATAGACGAGTGCAAGAAGAGGAGTAGCCGAGAGCCACTTTGATATGGTGTAGTCGGGTGAAAAATCATGGTGTGTGGTCGGCATTGAAGAGAGGAAAAGTGAGGAAACTTTTGTTTAATTGTTGGCTTTGGGGCATTGAGAACATTTGAGTAGCCGAGGCCTTAAGAGTGTGTGTGATGCAGGCATGAAGGGTTGGAGGAATAGGCCAAGGGATGTGTCTTTAAGGTGGTTTGGCATTGGTTGATGCGTGCTAAGGTAGATGAGAAGGAGGACGCGTCTTAGGGTCCAAGGAAGGCATTATGTTCTTCAGCTGCTGAAGAGGGGGAGATGAGGCGTCCATATCAGGCGTCCATCAGCCAAGAGGGGCTAAAAATATTTTCCATCACACAATGATTTATATGGTTATGTATCTTCACTAACTCCCTTAACCAATAACATAGTCCCATATGACCTAGCTGATAATAGTTTCTACATTGACCATATAATTTTGAACAAGAGGGTCCGTCGTCTTCAAAATATGGTTCAGGAAAGGGAAATTTTGGTGTAGAATTGGGGCTCAATGGAAAAGATTTTTAGGATGAAAATGCAGGTGAAGACGACGACAAAGACTATGAATGTGACGAAGATCAAGTATTAAGTGATGATACTTATCAATCATATGAGGATGGTCAAGGAGACAAAATGACAGAATCCTTAAATTTGGGGATTCTGTCATTTTTCCTAAAAGGTCATGTTCCATTCTTACGGGTAAAATGACAGATAGCATAACTAGACATTATTTATTTCTGATTTTAGAACATGTTCCTACGCAGATTCATGGATTTAAGTCTAACAGAAATTCATCATCCCATTTTTTACCAGGAAGTAGTAAAAAAACCTAAGCAGTTTGTATTCCAAAATCATTATCATCCTAGTGGGTTTTTTCCAAAATGGTCATTCAAATGCAGTGGGTTTTTACTAGAAATCACAGAAATTAGAGAATAATATAAAAAATAAAAAAAAACAAAAAAATTGTAGAAATAGACTCTAGAAAAAGTATCTTTGTAGAAATTCAAGATACTTGTGTAGAATCCAATGCACGAACGGAGATCCGGCCAAAATCAAGAAGATTTAGCCATTTTCGGGAAAAAGACAAGTGTTTGAGGTCTTAGGGAAGAAGATGATGACTTGAGGGCTTACAGAAGAAGACAAGGATTTTCGAGAAGTGGATGAGAAAAGAGAAAATATTTTTGGGAAACTACATAAAAGATAAAGGGGAAAGTGGAATTTGAATCGTTGGGATGATGAACCGGTTTTCGAAAAATTTGAACCATTGGGATGATGAACCGATTTTTGAGAAAGCGACCATAGTTAAAAGGGAAATTGAAATAAATTGGGGGTATTACAAACTTTTCACTCTGTAGGGCTCACAAACTTTTTTCTTTGTAGGGCCCACCACTGAAAATCTAAAAACTTGAAAAATAAGTTAGAAAAAGAAATTTTTAAAAAAGGGTTCACGTTTTTGTACCATAAAAAAGTTTTTCAGTTAAAAAAATAGCAATTCCCCTATAACTTTGTTAAAACATTTAAGTTATAAAATCTCTTGGTACTTCCTTCTTATAGTCCATGTACCTTAAGTGAAGCGTGCAGTTTTATTTATTTATTTATTCTTTTGAGATAAAAAAATACCAACCATTTAACAAAAAGGGAAGCAAGAGAGTGGGGAAAAAGAGGGAAAATAAAGAAGTATGACATTATTAACCATTCCTTTTTTTAAGTTTAAGGACATTTTTTACATAAAACACTAACGATTTCCATCCAAAACAAATGGTAAGGGTATTTTTGAACTCATTTTAAAAGTTTAAGAGTATTTTTGAAACTTTTGAAAGTTGAAATGTCACACCCCCTCCCGGATTATCCTCCATAACCCGAAAAGAGATGTGAAGACAGCAGTTACCGACTACCCTGTCACGTAACCCATTGTCAACCTCACTATCCACATGCTCTTGACAAACCTCGACTTCGATCGGCAATGGGAACTGTCATACTACCTGAAAATGGGAAACATTTAAAAGAATGAGCTAACGGCTCAGTGAGTAACGGTTTTCTGAAAATAATATAATTTAACTATAAAACTAGTCAAACTCGCATAAAACATAACACTTCAAGTCATAATAAACTATACTCCAATACCATTGTGAAATCATGCTTGCCCGTTTCAGGTTACATACTAAAAAATCTTGTTCTTATAATACACTTTTTCTCTAGTTGAGGCGGAGCAATGCTCAACGCTCCTCAATGTCGATTTTTCCTTAGCTGTGTGGAGTAATCTCAACACATCAGCTTCGTACATACCTCTATGTGCACATAGATACCAAAATTCGAGCTGAGCTCAATGCCTTTTACGAATCCCTGAGCATTGGGGTCCCATTTCTATATCCAAGTTACCCATATGCCTTCTACACGTCCCTGAGCATTGGGTACCTTTATAATATAATGGCTACCCTTTGGCCTTCTCCAAGTCCCTGAGCCTCGGGTGCCTTTTCTAGTTTATTATAACACAATACATATTTTGGAACATTGTATCAATAACCCATGAATTAACCGTATCCAAATCTCACCTCTTCAGCATGCTAAGTTCAATTTCCAGTTTTAATATAACCCGCATGTTTTTCATAAAATTCATTTCCAAATCTTTCTTGATATCATATAATATCATGGTTTTCAAAAAAGTCATGAGAACCAATAACATAAATCCCATGCGTTTTATAATTCATAGCAAGTGTCCAACATTCTCATAGTTTACAAGTAAAACGCATACACATGTCTCTAAATACATGCTCATGTTTCTAAACGCATGCTCATGTCTATAAATCTCATATTAGTATGTCTTACATATATAAAAACGTATGCATTATTTTATTAAAAACCCGTAGAATTACATTCATAAAGAACTCATTTATTTTTATAAAACGCAGATGTTGCTCACCTGTACTTGCCAAAGAATACTTCTTCTTCCTTTCCTCTATTTCCCCTTCTCGAGCTTTCTGGATGCAGCGTTCTAACTTCGGAACGCAAGGCTCCATTTTCCTCTGTCAGCTCGGTTGAACGCAACCCTGCCCTTCAACGCAAGGTTGGTAACGCAAGGCTGATTATTTCCGCAAAGTGCAGCCCAACTCTTCTTACTTCTCTTCCGGATGCGTCACCCTCACTTGGACGCAAGATCCAACTTGAACGCATCAAACTTAAACGCATCACCTAACTAATGGACACCGCGTTCACCTTGGACATTATGTTTGTCCTCAACGCATAGACGACCCTTTTTAACACCAGACAACTTCTTTACATAAAATAACTAAGTTGTCAAATACCTTCTTTCTTGGCTGCATACTCCTACCACAGACGTCCTTGTTGCCTTCTTCTCTTTTCTCTCCAGAATTCTTCTTTGAGAGTCATCAGTCGCTCCTTTTCCCTCAAGGTTCTATTTATAGGAAGCTTGCCATCCAACTTCTCCTCTCCTTGTGCCACTTGTTTGCCACATGTCACGCTGCATGCTTAATTAACCATGCATTAGTCCAAGTGTCACCTTGCATGAAACAATTATCATGTCTTTAACACCTCCTAATGATAAGGTGTCAAATCCATACATAGCCACCTGACCTTATAAACTTATCTTATGCGTCCAACATTTCCCAACAGATAATCATTTATTCAACACAACGCCCTCATGCGTTCATTAACTTTCCTTTAAAGTTTGAGCTTCACTACTCATTTTTCTAACTCTCAGCCAACTATACTACTCTTTGACACATAGAGATCTTAACACATGACAACCTTACCGATGCATGGTAAGCCATGTACGTTTCTTCCCCTGCCAACGCGACGACTACTTTAGCTCACAACCAATCATGATCACCCTCAACGCATAGCCGCACTATTATAAACCAGTGCTTACACAATGCTACTAGGCGTTAATGACAAACGCCCAATACTATGTGTTTGTACCTCATCGCATCATACCATGCGTCCAACTTCTTCCTTATGTCCATAACAACAACTCCTTCTCAAACTCTTCCTTTCCGTGTTGGTCTTATTGCATTTACCTTCATCCTGCGTCCATAACCATCTTCCTATCCTTGGACATTCTTTGATTATTCCCAAGGTTATTCTTTTAATCCTTTTCCTTGCACTTAAACTATTTCTCTTAAGATAGATTAGCATGAGTTCACCACATACTCTAGTTTTTATGTTTACTTCCATGCGTCCATCCTTACCTTGCGTTACCTAGCCCTGACCATGCGTCCAACATGGTCTTTTACCTCTTTTCTTCATAGACTCTTCAACGCATAAGTTTCTTAAAAAGTAGGGTGTGACATAAAAAGTATTTTTGAGACGAAGTATAAACTTTAAGGGTATTCTGTATAATTTAACTTATAACTATTACCCAGATATTATTAAAACTTACATCATTAATTTTGTTGTAAAATTGAGGAGCAAAATGACGAAAAAACGGGAGCACGAAAATCGAGAAATTATAATTTAAATTAATAAAATAATAAAATAATATTAAAGTAATTAAAATAAATAAAGTAAATAAAGTAAACTTAAAATAAACTAAAATAAAAAAAGTGGGATTTTATGGAAAATGGAATTTCACCAATCTTTTCTCTTCTTTTCTCTCCAATGTGTGTGTTACAATATCCACAAAAAGCCTCTATTTATAGGCAATTTGGCAAGTAGGTAGTGGCATTTCATGGCCACTAAGGATGTGTCTTTAGTAGACACAAGCACATTTATATAATGGAAATCTAATTTGTTCTAATATTTATAATAGAACCCCTTAGATGCCCATTTTATATATAAAATATGACTCGTTAAAACCTTACTAGGAAAAAAACCAATGGGAAAATAATCGTAGTGAAGGAAAAAGAGTACACATTTCATATAATCTAATACTTCTAAAAGAATACAATACATTTGCTCCCCCTCATAGGAACATCATTTGAGATCTCTGAGTCGCTGCATTCCAATGTTCTGCACCAATTTTTCAAAGGTTGCGGTTGGTAATGATTTTGTAAATAAGTCTGCCAAGTTATCCTTCGAACAAATTTGTTGTACAGTGATGTCACAATTTTCTTCAAAATCATGAGTGTAGAAAAGCTTTGGTAAAATATGCTTTGTTCTATCTCATTTAATATATCCTCCTTTAATTTGGGCTATACATGCTGTGTTATCTTCGTATAATGTTGTTGGAGTATTTTTACTAGAAGACAAACCATATATTTCACGAATGTGTTGAGTCAAGATCTTAGCCATACACATTCTCTACTAGCTTCATGGATTGCAAGAATTTCAATATGATTTGAGGAAGTAGTTGTTATGGTCTGTTTCACTGATCGCCAAGATATAGCAGTTTCTCCACAAGTGAATAGATAACCTGTTTGAGATCTAGCTTTGTGTGGATTAGATAAATATCCAGAATCTGTATAACCAACTAAGTCAAAATTTGATTTATTTGAATAAAATAAACCCACATCGATTGTTCCTCGGAGATAATGGAGTATATGCTTAATTCCATTCTAATGTCTTTTTGTTGAAGAAGAACTGTATCTAGCTAATAAATTTACTGAAAATGCAATATTTGGTCTTGTTATTATTAGCAAGACACATAAGTGCACCAATTGCACTAAAATATGGTACTTTCGGACCAAGAAATTCTTCATTATTATCTCGAGGTCGAAATATATCTTTCTTCACATCTAGTGAACGAACTTCCATTGGAATGTTTAATGGATGTGTTTTGTCCATATAGAATCTTTTTAAAATTTTTCCTGTATAAGATGACTGATGAACAAAAATCCCATCTGTTAAATGCTCAATTTGCAATCTAAGGCAAAATTTTGTTTTTCCGAGATCTTTCATCTCAAATTCTTTCTTAAGATATTCTTTGCCTTTGAAAGCTCTTAAGGAGTTTCAATTATATTTATGTCATCAACATATACAGATATAATAGCAAATCCTGATTATGATTTCTTTATAAAAACACATGGACATATTAGATTATTTTGATATTCTTTTTTCAACAAATATTCACTTAGGCGATTATACCACATTCGTCCTGATTGTTTTAATCCATATAGTGATCTCTGTAACTTTATTGAATATAGTTCTCGAGAGCTTGATTTATGTATTTCATGTATCTTAAATTCTTTTGGGATTCTCATATAAATGTCATTATCAAGAGATCCATATAAGTATGTTGTGACTACATCCATAAGATGCATGTCCAAATTTTCATACACAGTCAGACCAATTAAATATTTTAATGTAATTGCATCCACCACTGGAGAATATGTCTCCTCATAATCAATACCACGTCTTTGAGAAAAACCTTGTGCAACTAGTCTTGCTTTATATCTTGTGATCTCATTATTTTCATTTCTTTTTCTCACAAATACCCATTTGTATCCCACGGGTTTGACATCTTCTAGTGTCCGGACTACTGGTCCAAAAACTTGTCGTTTTGAAAGTGAGTTTAATTCTGCCTCGATTACTTCTTTCCACTGAAGCCAGTCATTTCTATGTCGACATTCTTCAACAGATTTTGGTTCAGGATCCTCATTTTCAAATATAATATCAAGTGCAACATTATATGCAAAAATGTTATCAATAATTAAATGAGTTCGGTTCCATCTTTTCCCTGTCATGACATAAGTTATTGAAATTTCATTATTATCTTTAGGTATTTCACCTTCTTCACTAATTGTATTCTTAGTCATGTCCAGGGTTTCTTCGTGGATATTTACATTCTCAATCAAGTCTTTTTTATTATTGTTTATTTTTCTTTTCCGAGAATTTTTATCTTTGGAACCCACTAGTCTACCACGCTTCTAGTGTGTTCCAGATTCATTAGTGACAACTTGCTGTGTTGGGATATCAATTTTCGACGGAACGTTTGCAATAGGTATATGTAACTAGTTACTTTCTTTGCATCTATAAATCCATCTGGTAATTTATTGCTATATTTTGCAAATGAATTATTTTCTGAACTTCAAGTTCACATTGATTTGTACGGGGATCTAAATGAGACAATAATGATGCATTCCATGCAATTTCCTTTTCCAACTTCTTAATTCCTCCCCCTAATGTTGGAAAATTTGTCTCATTAAAATGACAATCAGCAAATCGTGTAGTAAATACATCACCCATCAGGGGTTCAAGATATTTAATAATTGATGGGGAATCATATCCAACGTATATTCGTAACCTCCTTTGAGGACTCACCTTAGTACGTTGTGGTGGAGCAATTGGAACATATACTGCACATCCAAAAATTCTTAGATGGGAAATATTTGGCTCCTGGCCATAAGCTAATTGTAATGGTGTGTATTTATGATAAGCTACTAGCCTAATGCGTGCAAGTGACCCATACAGATGTAGGAAGCTTCGCTCTCATAAGTAATGGTCTAGCAATTAATTGCAAACGTTTTATAAATGATTCTGCTAAATCATTTTGTGTATGAACATGAGTTATAGGATATTTAACATTTATCTCAATTGACATAGAATAATTATTGAAAGTTTGAGATGTAAATTCACCAGCATTATCAAGACGGATGGTCTTAATTGTATAATCAGGAAATTGTACTCTTAACTTAATTATTTGAGCAAGTAATCTTGCAAATGCAAGGTTTCGACTTGATAATAAGGACATGTGTGACCATCTACTGGATGCGTCTATTAATACCATAAAGTATTTAAATGGTCCACTTGGTGGGTTAATAGGTCCACATATATCACCATGAATTCATTCCAAAAATTTAGGTGATTTGGTTCCTATTTTAGTTGGTGATGGTTTAATTACTACTTTACCTTGAGAGCAAGCATCACATAATTATTCACTAGATTGAAGAATCTTCTGGTTCTTCAATGGATGTCCATTTGAATTTTCAATGATTCTTCTCATCATTATAGATCCTGGATGACCCAACATCATGCCAAATTGTAAATATATCTGGATTCATGAACTTCAGGTTCATTGTTGCATATGTTTCAATGACTCGTATATGAGTATAATATAATCCAGAAGATAAAGCAAGCAACTTTTCCAATATACGTTTTTCATGTGAGACAGAAGATATGATATAAAGATATTCCATCTCATTTTTCCTATCAGTCTCAATATGATAACCATTGCAACATATATCTTTAAAATTTAATAGATTTCTCTTTGATTGACTAGATAACAATGCATTGTTAATTGTAGATTTTGTTCCTCTAGGCAAAATAATATTTGCTTTTCCAAATCCTTCAATCAGGTTTGCAGGACCTGATATTGTATTGACTTTTGCTTCCAGCATTGTCAATTTGGAAAAATATTTTTTATTTGTAAGTATTGTATGTGTAGTTGCACAGTCTGCTAGACATAGATCTTCATTCCTCATTTTTTAGTCACTCAATATATGAAAATTATCCATGATTCTTCATCTAAACAAGATAATTACAATAAGAAAACAAAACTTGTAATACAAGGTTTAACTAAAAAAAACATGAAAGATAGATAAAACAATTCTACATATTTTCAAAATCAAAAGAAACACTTGTTATGCCATCATTTGTGTTGATTTTCTCTTCAGGAGATTCAAAGAAGTCCGCCACATCCAAATTTGTCATATTGGATTAATCAAATATATCATTATCCTAGTATGCAAAATTTGCTTCCACATTTATACCTTTTTCCTTCAAGGAAGCTTGATAGAGATCAACTAGGTATTTTGATGCACGACAAACACGAGACCAGCGCCCAGTCATCCCGCATCGGAATCATTTATGCTCATCATCTTTTGAATTTTCATCTTGTGGAGCTTTTCCTTTATGATCATCATTTCGGGTGGTTCTTTGAAATTTGGATGATTAGAATGACCACCACAAAAATAATAACTATTCTTCCTCTATCACGGTCACAACCACGACCACAACCTCGACCATAATTATTAAAATTTACAGCATTCACTTCAGGGAATGGTGTTGTTCCAATTGGTCGAGATTCATGCTTCTTCATCAATAGCTCATTATTTTGTTCAGCCATGAGAATACATTAAATTAATTCAAAATATTGTTTAAAACCTTTTTCTTGATATTACTGTTGCAGGAGCATATTCGAGGCATGAAATGTAGAAAATGTCTTCTCCAACATATTCGCATCAGTAATTTTCTCTCCGCACAACAATAATTTTGAACTGATTTTAAATAACGCGGAGTTGTAATCACTTACTAATTTGAAATCTTAAAGTCTCAAATGCATCCATTCATAACGAGCTTTAGGAGGAATGACTGTTTTCTGATGATCATATCTTTGTTTTAAATTCTTCCACAAGATACAGGGATCTTTTATTGTTAAGTATTCCATCTTCAATCCCTCGTGGAGATGATGGCGAAGGAAAATCATAGCTTTTGGTTTTTCCTGAATGGATGTTGCATTTCCTTCCTTAATTGTTTCTCCTAGGTTCATGGCATTTAGATGTATTTCAGCATCAAGCACCTGGTTGCAAATTATATTTTTGTAAGATTTCCATGATAACACTTCTACAGAAAAACAGCAAGAGCTCGTGCTGATAACATGTTGTAAAATTGAGGAGCAAAATGATGGAAAAACGGGTGCACGAAAATCGAAAAATTATAATATTAAAATAATAAATAATAAAATAATATTAAAGTAATTAAAATAACTAAATTAAATAAAGTAAACTTAAAATAATCTAAAATAAAAAATTGGAATTTTATGAAAAATTAAATTTCACCAATTTTTTCTCTTATTTTCTGTAATATCCACAAAAAACCTCTATTTATAGGCAATTTAGCAAGTAAGCAATGTCATTTCATGGCTACTAAAGATGTGTCTTTAGTAGACACATGACATTTAGCCACTAAGCACATTTATATAACGAAAATCTAATTTGTTCTAAGATTTATAATAAATTTCATATTTTAAAAGACAATAATCATGTGCATAAATCTTAGTAGAAGTAGAATATAATCTCCGTTTTTCTAACCGTTTGGAGCGAGGCTCCGTTGATTAAGTGATTTTAGTTTTAGAGGTAAGGAGAAGTAGGTATAGGTAGAAAGAAAACAAAAGAAATAGGGAAACTGGGGGAAGTCATAGCTCATAACTTTGTTGCGTGGAAGAAGGAGAGTGTAGTATAGTTGAGAGCTGACATCAATAGCCATGAAAATAGACATTGAGAAATGGGTTTTCTCTTCACAAACCAACAAAAAAAGTGGGCAGTGAGAGAAGTGGAAAGGACAGCAATGGAGAATAGATAAGCATTAATCCTCTCTTCTTCAATTCTTCCCTACTTCTACTTGTCTCTTTTGCGATTTCTAAGTGGGAAACTCGTACGCTTCCTTTTTTCTCTCTAAATTTTCTGTCCCCCCCTTTTTTCCAATTTTCCTTTTTAACTTACTAACTTTCTGGGGTCTCATGAAGACGCCATTATCGTTCTTCTCCTTCTTGCATTTCTGCTCTCTGCTCTCCACATGGGTTTCTCTCTTTCTTCTTCTTGCCTTCCCACTTCCTCTCTCTCAATTAAGGTGCGTTTTCTTCATGCTTCTTGTTTGTGTTCTGTTTTTCTCCTTTCCTTTTGGGATCGATTCTGTCTCGCTGTTTATGAGAGCTACTTTGATTGATTTGAAATCATTTCATTGTTTTGCTATTCAATCTGGTTTCTCTCAGATCTGTGGAGGGTTTCTTCCCATCTGAGTCTTAATCTATACTGAGTTATGATTGTGAACAGAGTCTGGTGTTTTGCTTCCCAATTGAGATTCCAAGTCAATCGTGGGAGATGGGTTTGTGTAAATGTAGAGTGTGCTTGATTTTCGTGTTTTTATTTAGCCTTTTCCTTTTTGCTTGTTTAGTTGGAGTTTTTTTTTTTTTTTTTTTCTTTGCAGATCCTTATTTTGTTGAGTTGGTAATTCACTGATTATAACCTTCATTGGGTTAAATCCCAAAAAGAAGTGGAAAACATACTCTTGGACTCGATTAGCTCGAAGTGTCTGTTACTTGATTTTAGTTTCAAATTCGAGTTTTCGTTTCACAGCGACGTTAAGCTATAAATTTTGTCTCAAACTTTGAGTAGTGTGTATCATGGATTTTGAAAAACTTTTACCTACATTCTTGAACTCTTGGTTGTACTTTTGTTTAGTCCTTGTGAATAATACCATTCAAATGTTTTTTTTTTTTTTTTTTTTTTGACATGTTTATTGAATAAATTTTAACTGAGTTGACATGATATAATAGCAAGATTGGCTAATAGATATTAACCGTTAGTGTTTCTTAAGTGGTGGAGAGCTCATTAAAAGTATAATCCAAAGTTTAGTGATGTATTGAACATTCAAAGTTGAGGGATTAGGTCTTATAATTTAACCCTTTCCCTATCATTTTCAAAAACAAAAATCATGAGTAATACAGTTGATTAACTTCACAGAATACGTAGAAAGTTTACCTATGATCAACTTTGGGGTGATTTTCAACCTATATTGTTTTACTGGCATGACCATGGTTTAAATTATATATTGATGATTCATGATGCTTCTATTGACGCTTATGCTCACTTTCAACCCACACAATGTTTAAATTTTCTTGTAATTTATAGCTTTTTGTTGGCTCTTCCTCAAACTCCATCTAATTGTGACTATTAAACTTGGATGCTCTCTGTTACTTGCTACATGTGAAAATCAAACTAAGTGAAAATCGAAGCTAAGTACTACATTTTCTTTAAAATGTGACTGTTTGTGACAAGTTTATTGTTTAGTTATCGGCTACTTAAGTTGCATATGGAAGACTTCTTTGACCTTAATTTTTTTAATTTTTCTGCATGCTTGAAGATATGTAGCTTAGTTTCCTCACATACACATATACATTTTATTCAATTTTCAAGTTTTGGAGTTTCCTCCCAATGAAAGTTCATTTGCTGTTGAAAACTTGGGCAGATTACAAAGCCCTGTTGTGATGTCAGACTTGGCCAAAGATCCTCTATCTTTACAACAAGTCATAAGCCCAATCTTTTAGGCCAACCAGTTCATGGCTTGACTGCAGATGCGTCAAGAAACTGGAGTTTCATTACAGGATCAAGAATTGCTATTAAACCAAAACTTGCAAGTGTAGATTTGTCCAAGAACGTTCATGGAGTACATGCCTCATGTAAGTAATCACTTTTCCTTTTGAGCTTTCAAAATTACTGGATGTTTTAAAATTGAGTAGCTATAATCATCTCAAGTGAATGGTTGATACTACCAACACTTGGTTTTTATATAAATCTCCTCGACAGTAGTCCCCTGTTCATTTTAAGGCCTATTATCCATTCTTGATTTGAAGACCACACTTAATATCATGATAAAAGCATCCTTCAAACAGACCTACAGATTCCCTCACCCTCTCTTCATCTTGTGATCTTCTCACCCTCGGTAGGATGTTTTTGTAGATTCCGACAATTTCATGGAATCAGGATAAGACTGAATTTGGAGATCTTTGACCTACTCATCCTAGAGCTTCTAGTCTCCTAAGGGGAGGAGTTTTTATGGATAGAGCGGCAAGCTGACGACTTGAACTCACTTTTCAGGAGAGAGACAGGGGAGCTGGTTGTGGCTATCCAAGATTATGGTTGCTTTGAGGCTTGTTATCTCAAGATGTACTGCAACCAAACCTCATAGATTACCCTTTTGGCATTATTTTAAAAATATTGTGATTCTTGAACTATCTTGTGTCTAAAGAATGCTCTTTCGTTCGAGCTGCTTTTAGTACCCTAACAGCAAAAGGAAAAAAAGAGATGTTTTTTCTTAACATCTCACATAACACACGCACATCAGATTCGAGATGTAATATAGTTTTGAATAATGAATTGGATATGGACAGTTCCAGAAAGATAATATGGATCGTGGATGGACGGTAGTTGGTGTTAGCAACTCTTTTAGGGTTCTCTCATGAGTGAATTTCAACCATTTTCAAACTCCTCATAGCATTTTAGGGTCATCTAGTCTATCATTTATGTATGATTTCTCTAACGTATGCATAGGATTCTTTTTCTATTTATGATGCATCGTTCCTTTATAATTGGGGTGGAAATTGTCGATAATATACCACATATAGCTAACCTAACAGAGCCAAATAATTTGTGAATTGAATTATAAAGATGGAGAGGAATCTGTTGGCAGTTGGCAAGTTTTGAAGGTGGGAGAAAAAGATAAAACTTATTTAATTAAAGGGACTAAGGGAACAAAATTGCCTAGGTGGTAGAGTTGTGAAGATGCCAATTTCTTCCATATTGAAAGCTACAAAATGTGATCCAACCTTGATTTTATTCCAATTCTTTCACACGCTGGACTGGATATGGATTGACGTTGTTTGGAAGTTTTATCACAAAATGTGGACCTTTTTTCTCCTTATTTTGAAATGTATTTGGGAGGAAAACCTGAGAATGTTTTATTGTAAAAGAACAATATATTTGTAAGCATAAATTTCCCCCAAAATAACTTAAAAACTCTTTCTAACATTTGGTTTTGTTACATTATATATGGATGATTTTATGTTTTCATTTACAGGGTTGGCAAACGCTCAAATTGCTAGTAATGCTTTTACTTTAGGTACAGTAGCTGTTCTCCCCTTTTATGGCCTCATGGTTCTGGCTCCTAAATCAGAATTGGTATGTTAAATTTGATAAATGCATATTTATTTTTGTCCTTCAGTTTTTCCATTAGTTTTTGAATTGTGGTTTTGCTACATTTCAAAGCACCTTCACAGTAATTATTATGACCTCTTTCATGTTTCAAAATATGTTTCTATCTTTCTACTAATTAAAAATGAGATTTTTTTCTCCTTCATATTTCATGCTTTTTATTGCTATTATTATTATTACTTTTGTTATCATTTTTTTCCTTTTATGCCAATCAAACATTTTTTATTATTATTATTATTATTTTTTTATAATTTCTGCAGACTAAGAGGTCTATGCAAAGTAACATACCATACGTAGTGCTTGGGCTTCTATATGCCTATCTTCTATACCTTTCTTGGACACCAGAAACTATGCAGCTTATTTTTGCAAGCAAATACTGGCTGCCAGAGGTGAGTACTTTAAAATGTTCAGCTGAGAAATTTCAATCATATCGTATAGTCTCGTGCCCATTCATTGTCCATCACACTTTAAAATGTTCAGCTGCCCGGAATATTAAAGATGTTCTCTAGCGAAATGACATTGGCTTCTGCTTGGATTCACCTGCTGGTTGTTGACCTCTTTGCTGCAAGGTTTCTCTCACGCTTTTCATTACTTGATTCATTTACTTAATCTATGCACTTAGTTTCAACATATTAATGTTTGTTAATGGGGGGTGGGGGGGAAGAGAAACTAATTACATAGACGAAGAGGGTTTTGTAAAATTGAGCTTAGAAATTTTTAATCCTTCAACAGAGCCTTCTCTCAATTTTGCAGGCAGGTTTTCCACGATGGAGTTGAAAATCAAATCGAGACCCGACATTCTGTGTCTCTTTGCCTCTTCTTTTGCCCTATAGGAGTCCTCATTCATGTTATCACCAAAGCACTAACACATAGAGACGGTCCTGCAAGACATGGTACCAACTAATGTTTCACCTATCTCTTCACAATTTGTTGTTCTAAGTTCTTGGTAGCAAATATTATCAGAGTTTGGAAGTTAATGCAAACTTTTAGCACCTAATAAACTCCCTTATTTCGGTCTGAGCATTGGATTGCTGGAAATCTTTGTTTGTATTCAAACAATAGCATTAAAGGTTTGAAGAATTCAACCTTTACTGGAAATCTCAGTAAAAGCAATGCAGATGTAATAAACCTCTTGGCAAGTTACAACTGTTTATGAAACTCAAAAGGATTTCGATATTGCTCTGTTAGCTACTAATGTGCTAGGATGGTTGTAAACGTCAAGAATGGAATCTAGATCCCGAAGGTTAATGTAATAGAAATTTAAAGAGCGAAAAACTTCTTGAAAGAAATTCCTTTTTATGAAAATTATCACTAGTCTATATATCAGTGAAGTTGTTAGTACAAATAAAAACATAAATTCAAGGCTAAGGATACAAGTTTCAAGGACCTTACAAATGGTCAGGGCTACATATTTTCAGCAAAGAATTTGAGGCTGCTTGGAATGTACAAGGCATGAAGGTGAGGAATGTGAGATCAACGCGTCCATTTGTGTGATGCATACGAGTACAGACCACTTGGCAGCCGAATAAAAAAGGTTTTCTGCCTGATAACAGTTGTAACAATGGGCCAAACCACCATCTTCCGAGTACTGCAGGCACCAAATTGTTTAAGGTTCGATTTGAGATCAATAAGCCTAAAGGAAATGAGTGAATGGCCAAAAAAATTGTCAAATTTTCATATGATGTGAAAACTGTTCGGGAAACGGTCTCAAAATATCCATGCTTGGACCCCTGCTTAAGCTTCTAAAGTTCTCTCTCTAACAGTGTGCCAATACAAATCAATATCAAGCATTTTACTAACATGGCCGATCCACTAGAGTGGTAGTTTTAAAAGATTCAATCGACACGAACATTAGTTCTCACATTTTGAATATGATGCAACAATTAACCAACTTCTAAAACATGAAAACAAAATATAGCAAAATGTGATATGAACGTACATCAAGTTGGCAGTGAGGGCATCTGATCTTGGTCGTCCAACAGTCCATTTGATGTGTCATGATTCCGAGAAGAATCTTTTCTACTGCGGTCTAAAGAAGTTGCTTCATATATCCCTACAAACATTGTCATTTGGTAGTAGTCAATCCAATTGAAGTAATGAAAAGAATGGGAAGATTGGGTAGAAAAGAGATGGTTCACATGGCGAACTGGGGCAAATTCCATTCGTGTCCTTTATAAAGATTCAAGCTAAAACAAACAAAATAGATGAAAACTTAAGCATACCAAATCCCAAAATTGAGCAGCAGATAACAAAGCCAACTAGAGAAAAATCCATCTTGTATACAATTTCCAGAAGAATTATGCTTCCACCAGCTACCATCAAATGTCTTGGAGAAGAAAAAACCATGTGCAATCTACAAATAAAAAGGAATATCGTCATTTTCAGAGTCTTCAAATGCAAACTGATGAATAATCTGCAATGTAAGGTAGAAATACATACATGACCATACACGCATATATATGTGTGTGTGTGTGTGTATATGACAAGAAAAATTATGTGGGGTTCAATCTCCATTCCAAAATGTAAAAGGCTCTACTTAGAAAGATCGTAGACAAGACACAACCACCAGTTCACCCACTCATCTTACAGCCCATGCTCAATTGGTATTTGGCTAATTTCTTGTTTGGACTTTGGAGGTTATAAACCTTGGCTTAGGGGAATAATGAAATATGCAACTGTTATGCCAAGGACAGAAAGCAGGAAGGGAGCATCAAAGCATGGGAGAGAAATACTGAGCATGAAAGCATGTATTATTACCTCTCTTCAGCAATGCTGTCAACGTAGAATATAAGAATAACACCAAATATTATAGTGCTTAAAAACGCCCAAGTGGAGAAAGGAAGCTCTCTGCCGTTTTCAGAAGTTGATCCCTGAAGTTATGACAATGAAGAAAAATCAAACACTACTTGAGATTAGTGTATGCATGAAATATTGCAGGAACTTACAATTATCATGTCCCACATGGCTATAGGAAAGAGAAAACAAGTCGCAGAAGCCATCGTGATAGCATGAAGTCGTCTTTTAAGTTGATTCTGAGGCACATGATAAAAGTAATCTCACATCAGAATGACATTGGTAGCTTAGATATCAAAACAAAGATTATAAAGTAATCTGAATATTAGACAACACCTTAAGTGAAACACGCCGAGCAATGACCCTTCTCAATGCTGATAAAATTCCAGCAAAGATGGGAATTGCCATTTCTTTCAAACCCAAAACTTGTTCTGTCTGATCCTCAGAGTGAGAGCCGTCTTTCGTAGGTAGTCTCAAGTTAAAGTTTACAACATTTTTTTGAAAATGCAGAAAGATTAAAAGAATCAGGGATGATAAATAAACAATAATAACAATAACATAAGAAAAGAAGAAAAAAGACCCAAAGGCGTAACAAAAAATCACAGCCCCTTACTTTCATACATCAAAATACAGTTCCAATTGAACTTTCAAAGGATATAGAAGGGAAAATGTGTGGCCATGGCCCACCCTTGTGATAAGAAGTAGAAAGATACCAACATTGCAATGAGACCACAAACCTGATATGATATTTCAATGAGATTCTGATAATTTATCTAAAACTGAAATAATCTATTGGAAATTTGGAACAAGTGTGAAACTCTCAAGTTTCAAGTTTCAACTTAAGCTCTAAGCCTAATTTATAAGAAGACTTCAGTGTTCAGAAAAAGAAAGACTAATACAACAGACATGCATTTACCCCCTACAAACTACCCACTGAAGATACATACATACCTACCTGCTGTAGATGTGTGGATGACATAATAATAAAGAATTAACAATATCACAGTAGAATCTTATAAGTAAATTAGATTGAATTGAAGCCCTCAGTTCTATGGTTGCCTATAACAGCATTGAATGAATACAAAGAAGACCAAGAATACACATGTAGATTGCACAAACCTTTTTCCAAACAAAGCCCCTCCGACCATACAAAACAGCAGAAAGCACTCCAAGAACAGCACCAGAATACTCGGCAAGTATAGCCCTAATTTAAAAACAAACAAAAGACAATAAATAAATGGACCACGAGGACAAAAGGAAAGAAAAAATAAAAATGACCAAGCAATAAAGCATCCATAAATATCCCATTGCATCCCATAATAAATTCTTAAATCACCGTCTACATGAGCTCCAAATGACTCATGGTACCACATATCCAGTAGAAGATAGAAATGGAAAGAGTGGTTGGTTCATTTCTTTCATGAAAAAACAGAACGTTATTGATAAAAGTATTGTGTTTAAAAAAGGAAGAAAAGAAAATGGGAGAAATCAGGCACCCTAATGACAGTAAATGAAAAGAATTACAAGAAACAACTCCATCTTCTGCATGAACTAGCAAAAGAGACAGTCTACTGATTTCTACGAAAAAGTAAACTGGACCAATTGACTCTAGTTTAGTAAGTGTCCTCTCAACCTTGCCAAATTAAACATACAAAAAAACCTCCTTTCTTCCCTATCACAACACCTAAAAAACATTAGGAACGACACAGCACAATCTTTCTTTTAAGCCTTTCCACAAAATATCTGAGCAAAGAATCAATCACGTTCCCTGAAGGAAGATCCAAAGAACATCAAATTCATATAGAAGTAATGAGCCAAAATCTTTTTCAAACTGATCTAAAATAAATTATTCAAAAGTTAGGAATTTTCAAATAGGTCTTGGTTAAACCAAACATCATAAGAATCAAACAAAAATTTAAAGATGAGTATTTGATAAGAAGATTTATATTACAACAGTTTTTTTTTTTTTAATTTTATTTATTATTTTTCTTTTTTTATATCTGTGAATGTCAGGGCCAGCTTATGCGCACCTCGACCAATCTCACGGGACAACCCGCCTAACCCTACCAGATTTGGGTGTCTCATTTTTTACCACTAGGCCAACTCATGATGGTTATATTACAACGATTTATTAAATTAAAAAAAAAAAAATCAAAGATAGCATACTTTTCTGCACTGGGTTTCCCAGAGAACAAACGTTTCCTCCAAAATATAACTCTTAAGATTTTAAGCTGAACCTTTCTTGAGAGGTCAGAGCTCAGAATCAGAATAATATTAAGTATTAACTATCCAATCTTTCTTATTTTATTAACAATTTGTAGTTCTAGCATTTCAGATCCTAATGAGGCTAAGCTTTCTATAAAACATGACCACCTAATATAGCCCTATGCTGTAAATTGAAGTAAATTCTTGATCAATCTAAAAAAGATAAGGACAAGGAATATAAGAAACTATCTTATATACAGTCTGATTATACTTATATTCATCCTGATTTAGTTGAATTTTCAGGGACGTTTTCCATGAGAAATAAGAGCTTATGTGGTGCACGTGCATCCATGCACAATTCGTGTATGATAAAGAAGAGCAAGTGGTATATATTATCACCCACCTCAGAGGTCCACAGGCTTTAAGACCCTTTCCCCACAAGATAAAGTACAAAGCTGTTATGCCACCATTTATCACAGAAGGAACTACCTAAAACAGCAGGTTAGATCTAATAAACAACTGATGAATTAATATGAGGAAACTGCAACATTTGATTCTTACAGCCAAATTTTCTACTTCACCTGGGTATTGGAGAGGGGCTTTCCCTTCCAAGGCTTTTGCAAAGTCAAAAATATGATGGCCGCTGGGGCCAAACAACAAAATAGAAAAAGTACAACTGAAGCTCCAGTCTGCGAAAAATAGCGATACATGGAATAGATTGACCATATCCGAAAGAAATTTCCAACCATGTGGATTATCTGCAATGGTGTATGTCTGCAAAGAAGGTGTCAGCAGCATGAAATAGCAATCATACAATAAGAGAAGGATACAACTTTACACTAAGGGTTCATAAACCAAACCAACCCGTTTAGGTGATCTAAGATAGCATAAAATAGCTAGCAGCCTATTGAATCAATAAAACTATTCAGGATTATTTCGTCAAAAGTTCCCACACCAATGTTTGCCAGAACTTAAGCGTGTTTGAAGAGGAAAACAAGTATTGACCACTGATTTTCCCCATTAACTAAATTGGAGGAATCGCATGGTAGTTAAGGCTGTGCAATAGTTTCACTCAAGCGATTTCATCTCTTCCGCAATTCATTACGGCCACTTCCCACAAACAAATTGTAATAAGACTTGAACAAGTCATGTTGTGACCAGTCCAGAATCCAGCACCGGGGAGCTGGTGAGAAGATAAAGTAGAAAACTAAGGCATCCCGATTCTAACCCGTAGAGTCCCTTGACAACGGACTAATCCCAATCCCGCCAAAGCAGAAATTTCCCAATTCGAACGTAGCGGCAAGCGTAAGATTCAGAAATTCTTCTATATCCCCGAGTTGTGTAAGGGAAGGTACAGAGGACTAGGAGTACAATATGGAAAGAGAAGAGAAGCAAGAAATTGGCAGAAACAAAATAGAGAAGACCTGAAATGAGGTGAAGATCCTCGATCCTCAGACATTGGCCTCGGTGACATCATTTTCCGAAGCTGAGCGCCGGTGATCAGCGCCGTCGACGGCTGAGGAGGAGCAAGTGATGAGAACGTCAAAAATTAATAAGAGGTGGATCGAGAAACAATGGAGTTTAATGGTTGCATTTTGGCTTCGCAACTACGTTTTGTGGCTCGGTCCACTGAACTTCTCTTCTCCTCCAAGTGCTCGGACGATTCTCTCTTTCTTTCCTCTCTTCATTTCAACTGTCCACTTCTTGGGCCGCGTTTGGGCCGCGTTCAAGCCCAATTCTCAGCAATTGATTTGTATGATTAACAATGAAAGAAAGATTAAGGAGATTGACGCACACCAATATTTCACAAATATACATCAGTTTGGGATAATTTTAATCTTGGTACATTCTCTAATATTTAATTTGTGTATTATTTTATTTTGATAATCAAAATATTAAACAATTCATAGTGAATTTACTATTACTTCTTTTTAGAAATTTATTTTCAATAAACATTAATTACACTATATATCACAATTCGTTATAAATATTATAATTATATAGATGTAATAACCTTCGTATGTTACAAATTCATCCATTAACCTCCTATTGATCATCATAACTTTCTTGTCCCCTATTTATATTTGGTTATTGTAACAAATATTCTCACAACCCTATAAATAGAGGTTGTAGAGATCATTTGTAAACTCACCACAATTAAGTTTAATTTGTTCTTTCTACTTTCTTCTCTTTACTATGTTCTTTACTTTACTTATTTTCTTCTTCCTTTGTTCTTGTATTGTTTTTATTTTACACGACTTATCTTTAAGAGATTAATCATCAAACTTTCACTATCTAAAATTGAAATTGAACATCTCCTATTTTTGGAACTGATTTATAGTTGTATATCTTGATTTATTAATCCACAAAGTGATTCATTTAAATATTTTATGATTTTTGTTGATGCATCAAGTTGATGGTCATATATATGCTTATTATCATTTCAAAACCTTTCATCTGCAAGGTTAGTTGCTAAACTAGTTAAGAGCACAATTTCATGATTTTGAAATTAAAAATTGTTGTTTGATAATGCTAATTCGTTTACATCCTAAACATTTGATAATTATTGTGCATTGATTGAGATAAATGTTGAACATCCTGCAGCTTATGTTCAAATATCAAAACTTTTAAATCTGTATGAAATCATGTTCTTTTGTATACTCTAAGCTAACGACATATGAGCTTATGGCTAGAAGCCAAATATATATATTTCATATACAAGATGTGCAGTAAATGTTTAAATTATTGTTCCACAACAACTATTAAGATGATGAAGCAATTTAAAATGAGTCCTCAAAAGAGGTTCGACGCTTAAATTGATTTCACATCACTTATTAAATATTTTTGAACCCTTGATGAGTTATATATTTACTGCACAATTTTCTAATTGAATTGTTATTAATGAGACAATTTTTCCAACTTTAGGGGGAGGAATTAAGAAAAAGTTGAAAAAATAAATTGAATGAAATGCATGAGTAGTGTCTCATTTTGATCACCATACAAATCACTTTGGACTAGAAGTTCATTGTAAAATATTGCAAATCAAATGCTAGATGTATTTACAGAGCATTTACAGTTGCAAGAAAGCGACTAGGTTATATATACTGGTTGGAAATACACCATCTAAAATTGATATCTGGATGCAACAAGTTGTCTGCACCACACCTGTAGCATGATAGACAAATGGGTTCTAGAAAAATCCTAAAAGAAAAGTTGTCTGCACCACGTCTGCACCACGCCTGTAGCGTGAAAGATAAAGATCCTAAAAGAAAAGTAGTCAATGATCAAAATAACTCAGTTAAGAATATGAATATTCTAGAAAAATCCTAAGTATGAGTACTCATAAGAATATCGAAGTAAATGAGGATAAATTATGTCATGACACATGAAAAAGATGAAACCAAATTTATATAAGTTGACAACATACAATGTTGCTTATGATATTATTTATGAAAATGAGTATTATGTGCTTAAATCTATTAAAAAATGTCGACATAAGGATTGACTTATGTGGAAAGAAACAATCCAATAGAAATCAACTCATTTTTCAATTGTGAGGACTAATAGTCTGTCAAGCATATGGGATACAAGTGAGTATTTGTAAGAAAAATAAATAAAATAAAATCACAATATACAAAACGATCAAGATAGATTCCACAATCATTCTTGCAAGGAATGTTGGTATTTGATTATGAGGAAACATATTCTCTAATGGTGGATACAATTGCATGAGATATCTAATTTATCTTTTAGCTTAACATACATCTTAAGGATGTAGTCATACCACAGAAACTAGTACTATAAGTACCGATGCATTTGAAGACCCATCTGTTTAAGTACCAGTGCAAAAACTAGTATATGCTTTAAGGTCTTAGAAACTTTCCTCACAAGTTTTACTCCAAACAAAAAGAGTACCTTTCCTAGTCAACTGACTCAAGGAGATGGCTATAAGGGAGAAGTTCTTAACAAAACGACAATAATAGCATACTAAGCCCAAGAAACTATGCACTTCACTGACGTTGTAGGACAAGGCCAAGTCGTAACTGCCTTTATTTTTGTAGGGTCAACAGAAACCCCATTCGTTGAAAGGGTTGGCAACGAGGGAGGGGGAGGGCTGGTGGGGGTTCCCTGTCATTTGTAGGCGAGGACGGGGGCGGGGATTCTCCGAGATAGAGCGAGATAGTGAGAGTGAGACTATGAAATAAGGCGAGACTGAGAGAGAGCGAGACTACGAGTTCAAATGCAAGACCAAATTACTACCAATAAGTAGAGCGAGACAGAGCGAGAAAGAGAGCGAGACAGACAGACACACACACACACACACACACACACACACACACACACACACACACACACACACATGGGTGGTCGGGGATAAATCCGGGCGGGGATACCCTCCCCGTCCCCGGATGGGTACCCGAAGAATGTTCCCGATTTGACCTTCATCCCCAGTCAAACTGGGGATTCTCTGACCCTATCGGCTCAGGGCCCGCGGGTTTATTGCCAACCCTATCCATTGACACTACATGTCCTAAAGAAGACATCTGCTTCACCCAAAACTCACACTAAGAAAGCTTGGCATACAACTTGTTTGACCTCTCAAAACTCTCTGTAAATGCTCCTCATGCTCTTCTTCTGTTTTGGAGTAAATAAAGATATCATCGATAAAAACTATCACGAAGGTGTCAAGGATTTCAATGAACACCCTATTCATCAGGTTCATAAATATTGCAAGAGCATTAATCAATCCAAACGACGTTACAATGAACTCATAATGTCCATATCTAGAACGAAGGGTGATAACACCTAAAATATTCTATCTTCCTCAGCTTAACTCAGGACCTTTGTGCTATTTAATTTGTCAATTACATTATTTTGTAGGTTTTGAGCACTTAACAGGTAGAACGGAGCGTTAGTAATGAATTGGAGCTAAAACGAATGAAAACGGAGTTCATGGCATTAATCGAGAGAGAGAATTCCAAAATGACCAAAATGCCTCTAAAGTCATGGCGCAGTGGCGCTGCCTAGGCGCAGCTGCAACGCTTTTTCACGAGAACAATTTAGCTGGCGTATAGTAACAGCGCCGCGGTGCCCCGACACTTCTTTAAATAATAACCTTGATTTTTAGGTTAATCTATTTGCCACTAGTCGAATTCTCCCCTTTTTCTCTCTGCTTTTCTTCTCTATTTTCGTTGTTTCATGTACAAACCCAATCCTTGGATGTTGGTCTCGATGTATCAAGGCTAAGGTAACTATTTTCTAGCTTGGGCATTAAGGATTATTCTTTGTAATCAACGTTCTTAAGAGTTTTAGAACTAAATTCTTTCTTCGTATGATTTAATTCTGAATTTAATTTTGTTATGATCAAATTGTGGCGTTGGTGTTCGTTTTGATTATCGCTTTGATTGAGTTACAACTCGTGACACTAGGTCGTAGTAGATCATAGAAGCAATAGGTCAGGTTAGCTTGCAAACCCAATTAGTTGGCTAGTATTGTTCTAACCAACCTAGGATTAAACCAATAGGACATTTAATCTAGGCCTTTCCAATTGAATGTTCCGTCTAATTTTCCTCTAAACTTAATCGATTAGATTTAATACAATTTTTGCATGTCTTTCATCGGTTGTTTTAATTCTCATTCGTCAATTAAGACAATTTAATTTTGGCATTTCCAATTAAATTGATTAGGTGCCAAGTATAACGAATTTAGTAATGACAAACCAATGAACAAGAATATTGAACAAAGAAAATCTCGTCCAACCCAAGCTAGAGCTTTCTCCAATTGAATTTTACTCCTTTTACCTCTGCATTTTATTTCTATAAAATTTAATTTTTCTTGCAATCAATTGTTTCGCAACCCCTCCCCCCCTCCCCCTTCCGGTTACTTGAATTGAAAACTGTCCAATCGTGGGATTCATAGCGCTCCCTATGTTCGACTCGGCTTGCCATTACTACTGTGGGTAAACTTCAGAAAATTTATTTGGCACAAAATTGGGCGACAAATTCTGTCCGCCAAATTGGCGTTGTTGCTGGGGACCCAAGAAATTTATCATTTGGGGAGTTTTCAATTCATTGTCGTTCTTTAGTTTATTTTCCTCCTTTGTATGACCCGATCCTCCTAGGATCGAAATTCTCTCTGTTGTATTTTGCAGATCTTGGCAAAGAGGAGAGGCGACACAGGAAGGAAGCTAGAGAGTGAAGAGCTTCAGAGGAACATTCCAATGCAGAAGGCACAAATGAAGAGCTTTTAGAAGAAGAAACACCAATGGCGCAACCTATGGAGCGCACCTTGAGGGACCTCTCGGCCCCAAACGTTGATCGACAGCCCCTTTACATTACCTATCCCGCCATGACAGGTAATTTTGAATTAAAATCGGGCTTAATTCATTTACTCCCTTCCTTTTCTAGATATAAAGGTGAGGACCCCCATAAGCATCTTAAGGAGTTCATCATCGTGTGCGAGGGGATGAGGCCCCATGGCGTGACTGAGGAGCAAATCAACCTCACAGCCTTCCCCTTCTCCTGGAAGGACGACGCCAAGGATTGGCTTTACTTTCTTCCTCTTGGTTCTATGACCATTTGGAAGGAATTGTAGAGTCAGTTTTGGGGAAAGTTCTTCCTTGCATCATGTGTCGCACGTATAAGGAAGGATATTTATGGGATCTCTCAGACGGTGGGCGAAACACTGTTCGAGTACTGGGAGCGGTTCAAACGCTTATGCACCAACTTTCCCAACCACTAGATTTCAGATGCATTGTTGATCCAGTACTTCTATGAAGGGCTCATCCGTAGTAATAGAAGTACCATCGACACAGCCAGTGGTGGTGCTTTGGTCAACAAGACTCCCACAAAGGCTAGGGCACTCATCTCCAACATGGCGGAGAATCCACAGCAGTTCGGGATGCGAGCTCCCGACAATATCATGTCTTCACGAGAGGTATGTGAAATTAGAGTTGAACTATCTGAACTCTCTTCTCTGGTGAAGCAGGTCTTTGCTGCCAAGCAACAACCCTAAGAGCCTGTAGTTGAGGTCAGTTATGCTGGCAATCAACAAGGTGGACGAATGTTTAACTACAACCGTTGGGGTGGTCGAAGGACATGGAGAAGCAGCTGGCAGATTCCACCTCCCAGATCCAGCACACACATGAGCAGTTTATCCGGACCACCACCTCTCATATACAGAGCATGGCCAACTAAATCTCCCAGCTAACAGATGCTGTGAGTAGGCTGAACACTTAGCAGGGGAAGCTTCCTTCCCAACCCACACCAAACGTGTAGAACATGAGTGTCATCTCTATGAGCTGTGCGATAAACCCACTGCCTAAGGAGCCCTTTGCTGAGTTTGTGGAGATAGTGAGTGTTGTGAGCTCACCAAGGAGACATGGGGTAAGCTTTGATCCACCTCTTAATTTAAACGTTTCTACTAATTTGCCTTGTGATCCCTTCCCTAGCAAGTTGACTGTTGCTCAGGGAGGATCACGCTAGGAAGAGGTGAGATTTGTTTTGTCCCCTAAAGTTTCGAGGCCTACTGCTGAGGGAAAGACAGCGTGGACTGAAGTCCGTCAGAAGGAAAAGAAGGGAGAGAATAAACAAGAAGATGTGATCAGACAAAAGGTAGTTTTTCCAGGTAACTTACCTGTCAAACAAGAAGACCTAGGTATGTTCTCTGTTCTTTGTCAGATAAGGACTAGGAAATTTGAGCGTGCTATGTTAGATTTAAGGTCTATAATCAATATCATGCCTGCCCTTGTTTATGCTGATTTTCAATCTCATATTCTACACACAGTTGGTATCATAGTGCAGTTAACTAATCATTCTCTTGTTAGGCCAATTGGTATAGTTAAAAACATGCTAGTTAGAGTCAATGGCCTGACTTCCCTGCTGATTTCTATGTGATAAATATGGATGTTAACTCTAATTCTTTTGCTTCTTCCTTATCTGTGCTCTTAGGGAGACCCTTTCTAAAGACTGCGAAGGCAGTGATCGATGTGGATGAAGGGTCCCTGTCTCTAAGGCACGAAGAAAAAATTGAAAAATTCTTCATTTCTGATGATTCCTCCACCACTAGTCCTGTGTGTTTTAGCTCTGTAATTTTTCAGGATTGTGGTAAACACCCTAAGTTGTGGGTGTTAGATAGGGACCTGGCAATTCCATATGGATATGGATGACGGAGCCGAGTACGGTTGAGCATAACAACCTTAAAAATTTGCACTACCTGGAGGCAGCCAGGATTTATATTTTCGTCATTTCTTTTATTTTATTTTTGCTTTTATTGAGCTTAATTCTTCCCCTCTCTCTTGATTCCTTAAGTTTTTCTTGTTTGATGGGAGTTGGAAAAGAGGTTACTTTTGGGAGCCAGGCATCACCACCATCATTCGTGCCAAATTTCATGGGAAGTTCTCTACTTCCCTTCTCATTTGTCCCATGCTCTTCTTTTCTTTTCTCATATTAGGGACAATTTTAGATTTTAAGTTGGGGGTGGGGGATGTCTGTGTTCTGGCTGGAGTCCTTGAGCATCTGAGCTCAGACTAAATTTCGTGTGCTCTCATGTTTGCCTACTCATTTGTGCTTGGTTCGTCATGAGTAGCAAATGATATGTGCAATAAGAAAATGTTTTCATACATTAAATGAAATGTTATTGTGATTCATTTTTAAGTAAATCTATTCACTTAATGATTACCTATAACTGAGTATACTTAATGATTCATAAAATATATATGGGAGTACATAACCAAACTCTCACCTCGGTGGAATGTTAGAAATTTAGCATTGAGAAAAAAATGTGGAGATTTGGAACCTTAAACTTCTAAATCAATTAAAACCAACACTTGCATGTTGAGTGTATCAAAGAAAATATAGCACACATCAACATAAATAATTACCTACAACCATTAAATAAAACTTTTTGAAAACCTTCCATTGTCTAAGGCATATAAACATTGAAAAATCATTAGGTGTCTTTTTTCTTCATCTTCATGCACCTCTATGTCTCCTTCAACCTTTTCCTTCGATGATCATCGTCTACATGTCCTCGGTCTACATCTTACCCTTAGTCTGCATGTATCTTCATTTGCATCTGCAACTGGAATCATAAAATGAAAGTATGTTCATATTCGTGATACTTCGTCTGAGGGGTGTGATTTATCTACGATCATATTCGTGATACTTCGTTTGAGGGGTGTGATTTATCTACGACTTAGAAATTGTGGCTTAAGTTTTGGTTGAACCTTGAATTCTGGAAATCGAGGCTTGAAGGTTACAAAAACACCCATATACTTTTAACTTGTCAATTATCCCCTATAATTTTTTAATGGTTGTAGTCAACCCCTTTGATTAAATTAGGGTTTATTTCGACATCACAAGTGACTCACACGTGAATAAGAGAGGGGCAAACTTGTCATATATATATATATAAACATGAAATATCCCTCATTCAACAATAAAGATAAAGGGCCAAATCATGGGAAACGATGTGGAAGACTGAACGATCTTTAATAAATTGATGAAAAAAGCTTTATGTGATACAACACAGAAGTAAGAATTGATAACCTAAGTTGAAAAATGTTCTTGTTGGGTTGTATGTCCTAAAACTCGTAGTTTTTGTAAATAGGTGATTTTTAGTACATATGAAGTTATTCAAGTGAATTAATTATTTATCAACTCTAAATCCAATTAAACTATGAACCCTTAGCTACTATCATAAGTACTTGGACTTTATGTGGAGACATAAACAGGATCAAGTTCGAGTAAGTAGCCTCAATAGTCTATAGTAAATGGATCAGGTTGGGTACCTCTTCCTGGAGACACTATTGAAAACGGCCCGCTTCATGATTGTTACAAATGTTGTAAAGTATCATAAATGAAGTGATTCTGATTTGCTCATGTAGAGACATGTGAGTGAGGGTATTCTACATAATGAGATTGTGTAAGATTGACCCTGAAATAATTACTGTTACGTATTAACACCATTTACGATTAACACTGATTAATTTCACTTATCGATGACCTAGATAACTTGATCTAAATCTTGAGCTTTCTATGAACTTCTGTTTATTCAGAATTATCCCTTGATCTACATAGGTAAGATTAAGCTCAATAGCGCTGCTCAACATTCCTCCCATTTCAGGGATAAGACCGGGTAGATAGTTGGGAACATAGAATTTGCAAGACGGAATTCACTCCTACCCAACTTAGGGATAGAAGAGAGGTTGTTCTCTTAAGTGTTGTTCCCAGGACTTGAACAAGGGGCCCATCCTCTCACTGGCCCGAGAGGGAATGGATTTGGTGATTAGATCCTAAATCAATTGTTCATTAGAGGGACAATGGTACTTAAGGAGAAAAGATGTAACTTAGAGGTAAATCGGTATTTGACCTAGCTGAAGTTATGAACAACCTGTGAAGGATTGACTTATCGATGACGGTTATATCAAATGGACACAAATATACCTACAGTGAGGAGAGTGCAACTACGGGCTTTAGTGGAATGTCCCGTTAGTTAACGAATGTTAGTTAACTAAGTTAAAGAGTTTGGCTGGTTAATCTCGGATCGTTGGAGCTCATGATCTGTAGGTCCATTAGTTCTCTCTACTAGCTCATAAATGGACTAAAATCTTAGATAATGTGGTGAATAAGTTTGAACCGTTCAAATCTTGGCTTAAGGAATGAAAGTCAGATATATACGATATATCGACGTTTAATTACGAATTAAACGTACAAATAGAGTTAATTATAATATTTAAATATGATTTAAATATTAATCATATGAATAGGGATTCATATCGGTTTTTTTTTTAGAAAAATCGGGACAAGTGGAAAAAATAATATTATTTTATTATTTAATATTAAAATAATATTTAATTAATTAAATATTAAATTATTATTTATTTATTTATTTAATTATCTTTTTTACATTAAAAATCAATTTTAATTCAATTTTGAAAATTCATTGAAAATTGATTTTAAAATTGATTTTTTAAGATTGAATTTTCCCACTAACTAAGCTAGGAGCTTAGTTGTCTTCTTCACAATTAACCAACAAATTAACCATTTTGTGTTGTCAAATTTTGATGCAATTGGATTGCATGTTATTCTTTAATAAATAGAGATGATTTTGACATAAAAATGGTTAAGAATTTTGTGAAATTAAAGGTTAATTTTGCAAAATTCCATCCATTGTTCATCTTCTTCCCAACCTTCATTCTTTCTCAAATTCACCACAAATTTGGATCCCACCATCCAATCTAAGCCTAGAGAATAGTAGAGAAGACTCTTGTGGTGGTCTACAACCAAGTAGTGCTGAAATTCATCAAGAATTGAAGGAGAATTTGGAGCTTCAAGAGTAAGTGTTCTTGAAACTTTGGTTTTTCTTCTTAATTGCATGTTTAATCCTCTAAATTGATTATCTTAGAGTGAAAATTGATCAAATTAACTTCTGCTGCATGCTCATTTATCCATCAGTTCTAAATTACAAACAATAGAAAAAAAAAGGATTTCTACAAAAGTAAACCCACTGCTAAAGGTTCAATTAAAAAAATTTGTATAGGTCTTCTTCAATTGTCCCTTTTTAGTACCGATCCATTATTGCTTCCCTTCTTACTTCCATTGTTGCTTCATAGGTCCAGCCTTAAGTCCCTTTTGTTCTCTATTGATTTGGCCAAGGCCATTTCACTTCAACTCTATTGTTTTCACTTTTTTTTTTTTTTTTTTATAAGGACAAGTTAGCCCCTCTGAATCATATGTGATGCCCAAATAAACCCAAAGAGGCTGATTGCAACCATGAAAAAAGTATAGGGGGATAATTGATCAAGTTAAAATTATACGTGTGTGATTGCAACCAACCTCATAGTGGAGCTACTAAACATGAACTTTTTTATTTAATTAGTTTAAAATTGTTATTGAAACTTAGATGTGACACATCATTCTAGAAATTAACTTTACAATATAAATTTGGATATCTATATAATATCTAAAAGGGTTATGGAGATAAAATTTTGATTTTTTAGCATTTTTTACATTTTATCCCCTATTTTTCAATAGATCCATACTCATTCCTATGCTCATACTCATACTCATATCAATAGTTTCTATCTATAATATCCACAATTAAAAAGTTAAAATTAATTTTCTTTTATTCATTAATTTTGTTAGACCATATTTACCGAAACGATAATTGAGTTAACACATTTGAGTGAAGAATATATATATCTTAGACATGCCTTTTGGATTAGTTTGTTACAAAAATAAAATTAATAATATTATCTCATTAAATCAAAAAATCATAGATTTTATGAACATAGTCATTTTTTTTAATGTACAAGTGTGTTGGAGAAAAATTTTCGACCAACCACAAGGTACCAACATTATCACAACTAAAGTCAAGTCTATTAAATTTTAGGCCAATTGAGGATTATTGGGCCAAAAATTAAAGTTTGGTGATAAACGATGGCTAATTAAAAATGCTACGTATCTTTAATCTAGCTATTTGATCACAAAAAATGGGCTTATCAACTTGAATGATGATTAAGCCACCATGATCGATAAATTTGGCCATAGGTTCAATTGAGATTTAAATCATAAATTGGATTGAGTTGAATAATTAAGGTTGCTCGAGTCCAAAATCTGACCCAATTCAAGCCCACAACAAAAAATCTGAGCCGAAAAAAAGATTAGGCCTAAACGAACGATAGCCCAAACCCAAAAAGTAGTTGGGCCCAAGCCCAAGCTCACTTAAAACCCATAGAAATCCTCTAGAAATAGATGTCTTTCCCATTCATTTTGAAAAAAAAAAAAAAAAAAAAGATTGGACAACGTAGTGCTAAAGCTTTGGGGATCTAAAGACAGAAGACTGAAGTTCTAAAGAATTAAAGACCGAAGCTCTTAAGATCTGAAGACCAAAGCTTCTAAGCTCACAAATTTTGAAGTCGAAGCTTCCAAGTTCACAAGTTCTGAAGATTGAAGCTCTTAAGTTTCGCATAAATGAAGACCAAAGTTCTCAAACTCTAGAGTTCTGAAGACTGAAGACTTAGGAGGCTAAAATTGATGTGGACTCAACCATATATCCATTGAATGTACTCAAAGGAATTATCACAAGAAACAAGGAAAAGAAAATTCAATAGCTTTCAACATTATATCTTCAAAGGCTAGTTATTTCACAAGAAAAGATAGAGAATTTCAAGACCAAATTTATGTATAATGTTAGTTCAATAAGTCAAGAAGAGATTAGAGTTAAAATGACACAGAAGAATCCTATAGTTTGAAAATTGACACAAAGGTCAAAAAAAGTGTGCTGATTTTGTGAAGAAAATGTTGTTAAGTGTGCACTGCATGGGAAAATGTGATGTTAAACTTTGTCAAATGTGCACTTCAACTTTTTCACCTTCTAGAGGAGTTATTTAAGACTATTAAAAATAGATATATTTTACTAAATATATAGATTTGTGTATCTCTGTATTTTGTAGGTAGTTCCTCATCTTTAGTGATTATAGTTCATATATATATATATATTTTGCATCCATGATAATGGAAGGAGGAAGATTATCTTACATGGTATCACACTAGGTTAAAATTCATTCCCAATTTCCCTCTTATTTTCCTTTTATAATTTTTTCCCAAATTTTCCTCATGATTTTTGGTATAAGCCTTAGCTGCACATCATAGAATTACTAAACCTTCCATTGCCTCACAAGGTCTTTCGCGCCACTGCCCAGCCTTCCGCACCGATCCCCTCTGATCGTTGTCTACACACCAATCCATTGTAGACCTATGGGAGTCGCTATCAAATCACACGCACACATTGATACGCAGTCAATCTATTATGCTCACAATCCAGGTCAATCTTTGGTTGTCGATCCAGTTCGTGCCCATGACTTGCATCGTCTGTACTACGTTGCTGCCAATCCATCGCAGTTTTACCTTATGTCCATAGTGTCGTCGCCAATCTGCTTGGTTCTGTGCAGACACCCCCATTCCAAGCCCTCTACAACACCCGATAATTCTGTTTTGGGAGTTCGTGGTCTACAGTTTTGTGGGTATCTTGATTCTTACTTTTTGCTCAGTGTCTATTGTCTACTGTGTGGAGTTTATTCTTGTATTTGATAGTCAAATGACTTACTCCAAGCATCTATTTCACCCGGTTCTTGCGGTGTCCAATATTAAGAATCATATTTCCATTGTTCTAGAGATGGAGAATGTTCAATATGTGATATGGGCAGAGTTGTTTAAGATTCACGCACGCTCCCATAAATTTATTCACCCCATTATTCCTCCCGCCAAGGTAAAAAAAAAAAAAAAAAAGTGCCCAAATTGATGAGGAAAATGAACTTTGGCTGACTCTAGATGCTACCATACTTCAATGGATTTATGCAATGATCTCCCATGATTTGTTGCACACTATTCTGGAACTCGATGCTACAACCCATGGAGGCCTAGAATAGATTGTGTGATATATTCCAAGATAACGAAAACTCTCAAGCAGCTTCTCTGGAACAAGAGTTTTCTCACACCAACATGGAGGATTTTGTGAATGCCTCATCATTTTGCTAGCGACTCGAGTTTTTTAGATTAGCTTAAGAACGTTAGACCTGACTTGTGTTGCAAATGGTTGCCAGCCTAATTGAGGCCTACGGTGGAGTTACTACACTTATTCAACAAAGTGATCCTCTCCCTAAGTTTTATCAGGCATGGTTTATGATAATTCGTGAAGAAGTAGGTTTTGTGAAGTAAGCGACCACCAGAATTGCATCTTATGTTGCCATGGTTACTTGTGAGTCCGTGGAGATCCTGTCTCTCACTACCAACTATCCTTCCACTCATGGACAGAATACTGGGAAAAATGGTGGAAAAAATTGCAGTAAGGGAGGACAGTCTCGTGGTACTGGTCGACAAATGTGGTACTAGTGGTAGTCATGGTAGTCAATCTTGTTGTAGTAGAAGCAGTCAACTCGCAGGGAATCAACAACATTCTAAGTGGATAGCACCCCATCAAGCATAGCCATGGCAACAGTGGACCTGTCCTCCATGTCGGTACCTGTCCTCACAATGGATTCGACCATATATGACACAAACATGTTTAGCATTATAAAAGTGCTATTTTTCCTAGCTTAATTCGGACTTGTTCGTAGATTTTATGTGTTTATTCCTATGATTTTGGAGGTTTTGAGCACTGAGAGGTAGAACAGACCATCAAAGTCAAATCGGGATGAAAACGAACCAAAACAGAGTTCTGAAGCATCAACCATGAAAAGAGAGAAGAAAAATAACAAAAATGCCCGTGGGGCTAGCACAGAGAAGAGTGCAACTATGCTATGCTCTACGCTCAAAGGTAGAGAGCAAATATGGCGAGAGCGTAGCGACGCTCCCTTGGAGCACAGCTGCGCTACAACTTTGATGAAAAAGAAAGGGTGCACGTGAAAGCGCAGTGTCACAATCTACTATCTCATGGACAATGCAGTAGTGCACAAGAGTGTCGACACATTTAGCAAAGACAAAGGACCAAGAGAAGTGTCGTGATGCGACCGAGGAGGACGGTGCATCATCCAACACACCAAGATAAGTGGGCAAGCATGACAAGTTGAGCAACAAGCAAGAGGACAAGTATCAGTGTTATCGGCAGTGTCAATGACAAGCTCAGTGGGGGCCAAATGGGGTCCCCGATCATGACCTCGAAAGTCGAGGTTTCGTTGTGAGTTTGGACGAGCAGCTCTAGAGTTAGATCCATATTAATGTAATATGGAAACACGTCGAATTTCATGTCAAATGTCAATCAGAGCTCATACTGGCACTTTATGCTGGTGAGTGACTACTAGCCACTTTGCATATGCACGGGTGGCAAAGAAGAAATTGTTTAGAATGTACTATAGGGGGAGGCATGGTGTCAACTCTAGTTAGACTATTTAACCAATTTCAAATAGTGATTTGAAAATGATCTTGTACATTAAATGTCCACATATATATTAAGTTTGTCTTATGCATCTTACATTTACAAAGTTGTTGTTTAATGTTCGATGCAATAGCTTCAGATGAAATGATAGTGTATCATTCTAAAGTGAAGTTGATATGTCTAAGGAAAAGTTTCCTAAGATGCCTCAAGTGTAGAGAGGATGTAATTTTTACATGAGACTTAACTAACATTTAATATACTATTGGTTAGTTATATTGGTTAAATCAATGATATGACTATTGAGTTTTGAAAATTAAAACTTATGAATAATGAGACATTAGTGTATAAAGTTTAAGATTTATCTTTTACGAGATACACTGTTAGAGAAATCTATGTTTCATTTGAAGTAGTGTAAATTGGACTACAAGACAATTTTTTTTCTTGTGAAGCAATAATTTGCATAGCCATGGTATATCTTTCAATATTTGAAAGTGATATGAAATAGTCTATCCACTTTATGAGATAGTATGGTGCAAAATCTAAGTTTGAAGATACTAGTAAACACCATGTTCGAAGAATATAACAGATTGAGAGAAACATCATGGTGGTGACCAGATGGTAGTTGTTGACATAATAGTTTGAATTATATAATAGGATTCTCTAGGATAAAATGTGAAAGTATCTTCTAGAATGTCTAGGACTACAAGACATGTCTCCAGTGCGCTAGGGCAAGTGGGAGAGCATGTTGGGTATAAAGTGTGCCCTAGAATACATGTCTCACTGCCTTATGTCTCATAGGCTTCAGTGCAAGTGGGAGATTGTTGGGATGTATGCCCTAAAGCCTCATAATTAATAAATAATTTGAAATAATGGTTGATTATTTTATATGCAATTATTCATTAGAGAAAAATCCAAGGTTATTTTATGTAACTTAAACATGTATGTGGTTGACATACAAGTGAATAATGTTTAAGTAATAACCTAAATGGTATGTAGTATAAGGATAAGGTTGGGTGCTTTATCCTGGTGACACTACAGATACGACCCACTTTATAAAGGTCACAAGAGCCTATGCTTTCTGCCTAAGCAAGGAAGCATAGGCTCGGGAGGCACACCATGGATGCATAAGCTCTTGTCATGCATCCTGACACCTCCTACTTATGAAATGTAAGCCAAATGAAGCCACTTAGCATAAAATATACTCATCATGCGTCCAACCTAGTCCTGGGATAGGGACCATATGTCCAACCTCCCTATACCATGCTTTTGGGGTTTTGGCTTCTTTTGCTACAATAATAAAGTACCATGCCTCTGTTTTTCGGTTCTTATAACTTGCATGTTTAATCCTCAAAATTAATGAAAATAGAGCGTTTTAGATCCCAATTGCTTCTGATGTACTATTCCTAACTCCTTCAAATATTACCCTAATTCAAAATTTAAGTTGAAAAAGATACGAACTAAAAAAAATAAAAAATTACATTAAAAACAACCCAAATTCAAAAATGTTTTGAAAAAAAGAACATCAATTCTAAATGTAATTTTAAAATTTTAATAGAAATAAATTTAGTTGGAAAATAAAAAAATTAAAAATTAAAAAAAAAAAAAGAAAAGAAAAGCAAAGAAACATAAATAAATAAAAGAGAATGAGAAGAAATGAAGATAGGTTGGGAACAAGGGAATTACAGAAAAAAAGAAATAAAGATAGGCTGGGAACAAGGGAATAACAGAAAAAAGAAAAATAATTACACACCCCATAACCTTAATGACGACACTAAAAAGTTTTCAAAAAATTGTTTAACAGACACACTCCAATAAAGACCAGAAAAGAAGCTGATGTATGAAGCATCAATACAGATATGGATACAAGATATGAATACAATATAATACGACGATACGCTAATTTTAAAAAAATTAAGATACGTCATTTTATATATATTTTTTTTGTATGTTTTTCTTTATATATATAAATTTAACATAAAGAAACTGAATATAATCCACCAAAAGACATACTTGGAAGAAATGTGTTTCTATTCTAGGAAGAAAATGAGGGCGCGCTAGGACAAGATTGAGCGTAGTCATTGCTATAGATAGTCATGACTCATGGGTTTGTTGTTGTGAGAGTAGAAAAATAAGAAAATCTGATTTTAGGGTTTATTTGTTTTACTTTTTTGTTTTTTTAATTTATTTTTCTTTTGAGCTATTAGATTAGGCTTCATAATTAAAAATATAAAAAAAAGGTTGTAGGCCGAAAAATTAAAATTCAACCCAAAAAAGAATTAAAAAGAAATTTAGATACTTCATTTCATATATTTAACACATATTTGGACGTATTAGTATCAGATATGTATCTGATACCAATTCTCTATACATTTTGAAATATTTATACTTAGAACCCCATTTACCTAAAATTTTCAAAAGGATATCTTACTTCTTAAATGTTTTTTTTTCTTTTCTATTTTTTTTTTAATAATAGCATTGCAATTGAAGATGTCAAGATCCAAACCTTCCACATATAGAAAATAACACAATGTCATGACCGTTAAACTATGTTTAAGCTTGCCACGTATATAGCGTAATATGGTCTATATATAGAAAATAACATGATGCATGACCGTTAAACTATGTTTAAGCTTACAATTTATATAATGTAATATGGTGGGGTAAGAAAATTTGATCTTCAACCTTACTCCAAAGAAAATGAAAATGTCAATTACTGTTTAACTATATTTATGTTCAACTTAGTATTCATGTTGATATTAAAAATATTTCCTATTTTTTATATATATTTTGCCACGTGATTTTTACAACACAAGGTAAATATCTATCATTCCTCCGTTTGATGTTGAATCCTTGAATATATGATAACATTCTACCAAATGAAAGTGTGAGTCAAAATTCTTAAATCATTATGTTTGAAATATTACATATTCCATATCACAACATGCCTAAAATCACTTTTTTTTTTTTTTAATTTTTTTATTTTTTAATTGTGTGATGTTTGGCGGTGATGAGTAAGTGATTTCATATCAATCACTTCAGACATGATTTCAGGTGATTTTTGTTAGAAAATTGCAAGAGGTTTTCTTTTCTTAAAAAAAAAAAAAACTATTTTTTCATATTAAAAAAATTCTCCATCTATTATTTCACTTTATTTTCTTCTAACATTTTAGAAAAATTGTATTTTCTTTTTATTTTGTTTTATCTGTTCCCCCCCCCCCCCCCCCCCCCTTTTTTTTTAAAAAAATATATATATCTTCTTTCTCTCTCTAATAGTTTGTATTTGCAACTCTCTACTATTTTTTCTCTATGTTTTTTTACTTCTTTCTCTAGCTTTTTATTCTTTATATTTTTTTGTTACTTTTTTTTCTCTCTTTTAAGTTATTCTCCATAAATATTTGTCATCATCTTCTTATTTTTTTGTATCTCTATAATTTTTTTTTACAAGTATGGTACCAAATTTTTTTATATAAAATATGGACCAAAGATTAACATAATTTATCAAACTTTTATGAAACTAATTATAATTAAATAATTTAACTCAAAACAAATATCCTAAAAATCAATTTCCAAACTTGCTCTTAAGTCATTACTTTTCAAAATTTAAAACTAAAATATTAGAATGATAGTATAAAAATCACTTTTAACGAACTCTGATTAATAAAATCAATTTTAATAAATTTTTTAATAGAATCCCTCTTCTTAAAAACACTCCAAACATGTCCTTATTTCATAGTCAAATGTTTTATCCCAAAACTAATAAGCTAAAGAATAAGGATAACTTAAATGAAGACTCGTCAGATTGATTGGAGAAATCATCTCAATTCTTAAAATAAGGGTAATTATTTTAAATGAAAAAATGGTTAAAAATGTTTTAAAATATAGCAAAATAAATGTAACTATTTTACCTCATTTTATTATTTTTTAAACAATCTTTAAAATAATGTTAAAATAAATAGTAAACGAATAATAAAATCTTTGAGTTTAGACGATGTTCAGTTAACTATTTTGTTTTTGATTTTTTATTTTTGAAAATTAAACCTAATTTGTCTACCTTTCTTACACTGATTTGCATTTTTTTAAGTATAATGGTTGAATTTTTAGTCAAATTTCAAAAACAAAAACAAAATTTTAAAAGCTATAATTTTTAGTTTTCAAAATTTGACTTTATTTTTTAAACTATTGATAAAAACTAGATAAAAAAAAAAATGAAGTTTGGAGGTGAAAGTAGGATTTATAATTTCATTTTAAAAAACAAAATTTAAAAATAAAATGATTGGCCTTCCTCTCTCATATCAATCGGCGCCGACCTCTCTCTATCCCTCCCTCTATTCGTCAGCGTTCTCAGCCCATCTCTTCGCTGTCTTCGCGACCTCCCTTTGCTCTCGCTCCATCTTCGCTCTCTTTGATTCGTCGCTTCGGCCTCTCTTCGCTCTCTTCGCCGGCATTGCTCTCGCTCGTCCCTCTCTTCGCTCTCCATCCCTGCCTCTCTTCACTCTTGTCTCTCCCTCTTTTCACTCTCATTGGGTTTGTGCCATTTAAGGAAGAAAAAGTCTCAAATCCGTGGGTTTTTTGGTCGAGGACTACCGAATTTGAGTTAGTTGGGTAAGACCTCTCTAAATTTTGCTTGCCTATAAATTAAATTGATGTTTTAGTTGTGGTATTCTCTTATATGTGCTTAATTGAATTGCATGTTGAAGAATTGTCAGACCCATATGAATCAAACTCTCTTTTACCTCCTTCCTTAGAATTCCTACCTCCCATAACTCGAAAACTCTCCAATTAATTCCTTCAGTTTTAAGCAAAATTTTCAAACTCAACTATGCATATTATTGTATAAGGGATTTATGGGTTTCACACGCAATAGCATGCGTAAGAAAACTAGATAAAGTTCTTAAATCATTATAAACCAAGATGAAACCTTGTTATATGGTTGATGTTGACTGAAATTAAATATTCTAGTTGAAATTTTATATTCTTTTAGATGGATGAATATTGTTGTTTATAGATATTATTGTCATGTGTATGTTGGGCTTTGGTTGAATAATATTAAAGCTAATAATTTCTATAATGTTGTTGTTTAAGATTAAGGAATTGTTCCTGATTTGTATCATTAGAAATAAAAATTCTAATAATTTCATTTTTTTAATTCTCCCCAAAAGCAATAGATCATATATGTTAGTTAATACTAACTTTGATATTTTGTGTAATTTCTATAGGTTTAAGACTTTAAGACTAGAAATCAAGAGTTTAGTTGGAATGAATATTATTAAGAATGAATAAAAATTGAATTCAACTTCGAGATAACTTAGAGGTTTGTTTCTATCCTGCAGTTATGGTAGCAAATGTAATACATTCATATGTTAGGAAGTCTTGCATATTGAGATTGTTTGAGGTTTGTTGCTATCCCACAGTTATGGTAGCAAGTGTAGTACATTCATATGTTAGGAAGTTTTGCATATGGTAGCAAGTATAATACATCCATACTTTCATAAACATGTCTTTGTTACTTATATGTTCTAAACTTTTACACAATAACGTTTTACTGTGTCTATGTCCACATTGTGTCTTGTCTATGAAGTTTAAACAAAGTGTATTTTAATAAACATGTCTTTGTCATATGTTCTAGAGTCTTAAACAATTAGCGTTTAATTGTGTCCATGGTATGTCTTTGTCCATCCTTGTGCTTTTGATGTAGACAAGGGAGAGAATTCATTCACGGAATAATCTTTCAAAATTATTTTTTTTAAAGCAAGCAACGCCATTTGTTTAAATAGGTTGAAAGCTAGACAAACTAAAAATAGTAATAGCTGACATTGAGATTGAAAGAAAGAGAGCGAGATTGAGAGATAGAGAGCAAGAGAGCGAGATTGAGAGAGTGACAACGAGATTGAGAGCGAGATTGAGAGAGCGAACTCTCATCTCTCCCGTTCAATCTCACTCTCGCTCTCACTCGCTCTATGATGTATTAAATTTGTGTTTGATACATTTTTGTTATAATTATAACAGTATTTCACTCTTGTTTTTGTTATTTATTTTCCAAGACCAACTTTCAACCAAGTTCAATGTTCTTTTTTTTTTGTAATGTGTTTTGGAATTTATGGATCTAATAAACTTAATGATGTATTACTAATTTTTTGATAATATTGAATGCATGTTGCTTGTTACTTGGTATAAACAAATATTTGTTTATTTTTAGGTACAAACCAATTGGTATGGAGCAGGTATTTTGGAAAAAGAAGGGTTTAATTATGCCGACGCTACATTGTATAATAAGGTGTCGACATTTCAAGGATCTGGTGACAACATATTGTAGTCGTCGACATATAATAACTAACGACGTCAAGTACGTGTTGTCAGCATTGTGGGGATATGCTGACACGATTTGCATACTGTTGGCATACAAGAATTGCTGACGCTGCATCTAATCATCGGCGTATCCAACTTTTGCAAACATGTTTTGCTAGCATCAGCATAGGTTCAACTTCACGACTGTCGTCGGCACTTCCAATCAACTATGCCAATGCCTATTTTTTGGAGTGTTGGCGTTGGATCTGCCAACGGACCTATGCCGACGATAAATGCTACATTGCATTGGTATAGAATGCGCCTTTTGGCGTCGGCAAAAGGCCTATTTCTTGTAGTGTTATCAAATTAACCTCAATCTGCAGCTTACAAGAAAACCCATAAAAATTGGGGGAAAAAAGAAACAAACAAAAGAGAAAATAGAAAAAGGAAAAAGGAAAAAGGAAAATTTGGCTTATTTTCCGCCATTAAAGCACCTTAACTCAAAGTTCTTCGAGACCTTTAGCAAAAGCCGCAGTGAAATTCTCCATAACATCCTTCTTCGCTATCCAGCCAACCTCCACTCCGCCCCGGTCTCGGCTTTCGGAGATCGAAACCGCTCCGGTGGCGTCAATGGACACAACTTCCACCTTCTCCGGCGTCCCCCAACCGAAATCCACGCTGTACACCTCAAATCTCGGTGATCCAGCGGTGGAAATCTTCTTCGGATTGCTATTTATAGCCTGCGTTAACAACGAAACCCAGTTTTCGGCGTCCTTCAGAGGTCCCTCTTCTTCCAAGCTTTTTATCATTTCCGAAATCGCCTCCGCGGCGGCGACTACTCCGTTTTCCCCCACCAGTTTCCCCCTCTCCAACGCGGTGGCCCGACCCACCACGCAGTTCCCGAAGTATGTGGTTGGCAGAGGTGGGTCCAGCCTCCCTCGGGCGTCCACCGTCATTCCGAAGACCCTCTCGCCGTCGGGTGGGGAACCGTCGGCCACGGAGGAGCAGACCCATGTATACGCCATGGCCACCGTGAAGGTGGAGAGATGGAGCGGCGGGTGGGCTGGGTTCCGGTGTTGGAGTACAAATTGCTTCAGCTTTTGGATATTTTGGGGATTTAGCTTGAATGTACCTTTGAAGAAGAAATTGCATTACGTTTCATAATTTACATTTTATTTTGAGAAATTATTTTATATGGCAACCCTAATCAGATATTTACAAATAAAAGCAAAATTCATGCAATAGAGTGTGATAAATTGCTATTTGTATCTATTATGAAGTATATAGATACAAATAATAGTCTATTACGTCTATCACATTTAGACCACTAAATTTTGTTATATTTGTAAATATTCCAGTTTATTTTTCTCTATTTGAAAATAGTGACAAATTCAGGATTTTATGTAAGGGTGTACAAGTTCATTTAAATTTAATTTTAAATGCATCGATATAAGAGAGCATAACTAGCTTATGAGCATATCCAAAATTTCATGCTAGGGACACAACTTTATATAAAGTTAAAATTTTAGTCCATTAGCTTCTAAATTATTTGTGTCATTGAACTTAACAAATATATGTTGGATCACTAAAATTCCGATTTGTGTGTTTAATACATAGTGCCAAACATCTTTTATAAAAATATTAATGTAATTATTGGCAACAAAATTGAAATTTTGAAGTTGAATTAAAAACAAAAATAATCTTTTTTTGTCTAATACAAAGATTAATTTTTAAACATTTTTAATATTTTATGAGATTTTTAGATTCTAAATTGAAAGTTTATATATTTATTAGACATTTTTAAATACATATTAGAGTTAAAATTGAAAGTTCAGATACTTATTAGTCAACTAAGGACTAAACTTATACTAATTTTAATGTAATTTTTAAAATAATGATAAATAAAAAGTAAACGATTTATATGTGAAAATGGTATTTTTATGACTTAATTTTCAGGAAAAAAAAAATAATAACCAAATAGTTACTAAATCAATCTCAAATTTAAAAAATATTTATATATAAACATGTATAAATAAAAAATGGAATTGGTTATTTGTATGTATGTATATTTGAAATTTTAAGTAATAAAAATTGGTTAATATAATAAAGAAAAATAAATGAGTCCCAACTAGATTGGACACAGATCTACTAGATTAATTCAAGTTTATTACTCAACCACTATAGTAAGATCCATCTTTGAACTACAAGAGCGCACGATAATATATATTCAAAATATAAATTCATGTTTTTAATATTTAATAAAAAAAAATAAAATATATATATCTAAAACGACACAATGTGAGAGGGCACGTGCCCCTAATCCCTTCATAGATCCGCCCCATTAAAAACAGTCTATTCATTTTTTTTCAATAATAATAATAATAATAATAATAATAATAATAAAAAAAAAAAAAAGAAGATTCCAACCACATATTTAAGTTACATTGCTAACACGTTTCATATATACACTTTTTGACATATAGCATTAAATTTTGCCTCATACTATTATTGTTGTTATTATTATTTTGAAACAGAATCGTACAGTCATACTACTATTATTAACATTTTTTTTTTTTAACTTTATATATTTTTGTAAATTTAAAATTTTTTAATATAGGTTTAAATGCATCATCTGTCCAATTTTGTCTCGAATGCATATTTGCTCAATTTCGAGTTTATACTTTCAAAAGGTACATTAATTAGTCCATGTTTTTTTAGTTATTTGATCCATCTGTTTTTCTTTACTTATCTCATTTGTTGTTTCTAATGAAGCATTTTTATTTCTTATAAGGAACAATTTTTTTTTATTTCTTAAGGTTTGAATTCTTCCACGGTATGTGTGGCACTAAAAAATGGTTAAATCACAAATTTAGTCCATATACTTTTAGTCATTTACAAATATAATTTTAAACTTTTAATTTTTTAAAAACATTATAGATATATTAAACATAAAATTGAAAATTTAAGGTTCAATTAGACATAAAATTTATATCTAACAAATAAATTAATTTTTAAATCATTGCATTTGTCAAAGGCCATTACAAATAAATTTGGATGTAGATGAACCTTTAAATACACAATCTAAAGGTAGAGATCTTGTAAATAGTCTTCAAAGTTTAGAAACCAAATAAACATAAACCTTAATTTCAAAGACTAAACTTGTAATTTAACCTAAAAAGTATACACTCCTAAGTCCTACCTTTATAATTGTAAGAAAAAACCACATTAACCATTTTTTGGTAAGAAAAATAAAAATAAAAACTAAAATAGATTTTTTCTTTTTCTTCCGACAATATATAGGTAAGAGAATCGAATCTCTAACGTTAATAGTACTAGTATTATGATAGTTGAGCTAGGCTAATTTTTCTGTCATATAAAAATATTTTAACTTATATTAGAGAAAAATAATAATAATAATAGATTATGATTAAAATATGGATGTTGATATGTATATGAAAGTTTCAATTCTAGGATATATAGTTGGGCGTTCCAATCAGATAAATAAGTTATTAAAATCATTTAAACTAATAATCAAAATATTTTAACTCTAAATAAGATATATGTGTACTGTGTACGGAGATATTTACCTCGGAATAAATCCGGCGAAATAGTGAGTTGCAAAAATTTCAAGCTTCTGCTGTTGTGCCCTCCAATGCCCGACCAACATCTCAAATAAATGGCCTCAAGTCCCGCCGGATCGGCGACCACGCTCCGGTCGTAAAATGGCATCGTCTCAGGCGCCCACGACTCCCCGGCCGCAACCAAATTTTTACACAATCCAGCCCACGATTTCACGAACAAAGTCGACGACCTCCCGTCCAGAATTGCATGATGGGAAGTTATTCCGATGCTAAATCCATCCTTACCAAACGAAGTCACCTGCATCGCCACCACCGCCGCCCGCTCCTCCGCCGCCGCAAGCTCCCCCACCAGAGGCCGATATTTTGCCGCATTACGCAACCCGTCACTGACGAGATGGTGGAAGTCGGCGTCGGATTCCGCCACCGTCAGCACAACTCCGTCGCCGGCGGCAGTCTCGATGGTAGGTTTGGGAGAGTTTTCCGGCCAGACGATTGCGCCGGCTAGGGGAAGGTAGTGTTGTAGGGTGAGAGAGAGAGACTTTTTGAGGTTTGAAACGACGACGTCGAATGGCGCCGGAGATTTGTAGAAGAAGAGGCGTTTGACTGGAGGGAATCGGAACCAGAGGATGTCGAAGAAGGTAAGCGGAAGAGAGGCCGGTATGGCAGATCCCGGCGGAGGAGCTACGGTGCAAACCTCGAGGACCTTGATGGATCCATGATGTTCCTCCATGGAAATGTTGTGGCAGCTTTTTGATAAGCTTGTTTGTCTCTTTATAACATGTGATTGAAGAGTTAATAAATAGAGTAGACCTAACCAAATATACTCTTACTTTGTGTTAAAAATAATTTTAAATTTTAAAAGTTTGAAAATTAAGAAAGGAAAAAAAGAAGAAGGTTTGAAGAAAAAAAGGATTAATTTTGGATGGAAATCATTAATATTTTATTTAATAATACTCTTGAACTTTTTTGAATTTAAAAAAGGAGCTGTTTTTCGAGCTAAGTTGAGTTCATATGTACGTAGAGTATATATGTGTGTGTGTGTTTTAGGTGTTTGAGATGTTAGTTTGAAAGGATTGAATCCTAACAGTGAAAGTCATTGTTTGTTTTTGTCTTTGAAATTGAGATTGGGAAAAATAAAATCAATTTTGGGAAAACTGGATTATACATACCAACAAAATGAGTAAATTTTACCTCGTGAATAATAACTTTTCTTCAAGAAAAACAATGATCTTTTTTGTGTGAAATCGTTCAAGAACACCAACAATTCGACAACCTTGCTATGTCTCAAGGAAAGATCAAAAGATTGTGGGATCTTTATTCTTTTTGCAGGGGATTGAGAGAAGAAAAAAAAAATTAGTAAGAGAGATCTTGAGAGAGTAGAGAGAGAGAGAGAAAATTAATAAATTTTAAATTGCATTTAAATTATATTAAATGTATATCTCTCTCATAATCTATAGTTTTAATATAAATCCAATTCATATTAATGTTACTCTATAGTTTTAATACGAAATCTATTCATATTAAATTAATATTTGAATCTCATATAAATATTATTCTCTCTTATATTACATAGTTTTAATTATAAATCATATCTATAATGATACATTATACTTTTTTTTTTATTAATCCTTATTAATATAAAATTCCCTTTAAATAATTTGAACAATTCAAATTATTCCAAAATTAATTGATTATTGTTTTACCCTTGGTGATCTAACAAGGGGACTTAATGGACCTACATATTAGAAACACTAATGATTCGAGATTAAATTAATTAAATTAACATTCATTAACTGTGGGCCACTCCACTAAATACCTACAACTGCACTCTTCGAACTGTAAATATATTTATGTCTCCATGGATATAACCAATCATCAATAAGTCAATCCTTCACAAATTACTCGTAATTATATTTGGGTCAAAATTGTCATTTTACCCTTGTGATTTACTTCTTTCTTCTTAAGTCTCATTGATCCTCTAATGAACAAATTGTTTATGGTCCTACCATAAACAAATCCCTCTCAGGCCAATGAGAGGGAGGGGTCTCATGTTTAAGACTCAGAGTTAGTACTTAAGGGATCAATTTATCTACTTTCTCTAAAAGCAGGAAAGAGAGGACTTCATCTTATGAAGCTATGTTTCCCAGCTCCCTACTCAGACAAATCCCCTAGGCATATTGAGTCGGCAACTTGGACCACTCTCACCCATACAAATCAAAGGACTGTCCTCACAGGCAGAAGTTCATAACTCACTCAAGATTGAGAATGAGTTATCTATGATCATCATATAAAATATTAGTCTCTTCAATTAACGACGTTATAAAGAAAAACTAATCATCTCCCGGTCCAATCTTATACAAACTTTTTGTACAAGATACCTACACTCACATGTCTCCACATAAACGATTTGGATCAAATCGTTTGTAATACTTACAACTCTTATAACAATTAAAAAGTGGGTTGTATCCACAGTGTTACCAGGATAAGACACCCAACCTTATCCATATATTGCAGACATTTTAAATTATTACTTGAACATGATCTACTTATATGTCTACCACATACTATTCAAGTTACATTAAATAACTTAGGATCTTAGTTCATTGGATTGAGTTAATGCGATTTAATGTCAAATAAAATACTTCTTATTTTATTAAATAAATAAATTATCACTTATAATATATAAACTACGAGACCCACGAGATTTAGGGCACTAATCCCAACAGAGTTCGTATGACACAGGTATCTAGTGCAGTTTTTTTACATAAATAATTTGTTTTTATGATGATTATTTTTTGTTTGGAAAATTTTTTATTCAGTAATTCTACACATATTTTTTTAAAAAATAAAAACACTTATGTATTTGACAATTTTCTCTCAAGAGTGTTTTTACATACAAGTTTGTTTAATTTCTTACATAATAAAAGTGATTTTATTAATGTTAAATTACTATAAAGAATGACTATAAAATACTATGAACTAATCAAAAAATCGGGAATTCAACGTTTTGATGGAACTTACGTACTTTTGTGTCAACAAATGTGTATTTATTAATAATTGTGTGTCAACTTAAATATAAATATTTATTGATGTTTTATATGTATGTTTAAATTAATAGTTGTATTTAAGCTTTAAATTAAGGTTTTATTGATGGTTTTATGTCATGAGTGTTAATAAAAATAAAACTCGTGTGCTAAGGTATTAAAGAAATTTCTTCTAAAAAATATCTTTTGTAGGTACAGAATGCCCAAGGCTTTGATAAGTGATGAAAGAACACATTTCATCAATAGGAGCATGGCAAGTTTGCTGCAGAAATACAACATGAAGCATCAAAGTGTCGCTGTGTACCACCCACAGTCTAACAAACTTGCTGAGCTCTTGAATCATGAGATAAAGAGTATTCTTGAAAAGACAGTGGATCCAACAAGGAAGGATTGGTCGTTGAGGCTAGATAAAACCTGATGGGCCCATAGAACAGCCTTCAAAGCACCGTTGGGTATGTCTCCGTATAGGATTGTATTCGATAAAACATGTCATCTACCACTAGATCTGGAGCACAAAGCATATTAGACAATTAAGAAACTTAACATGAACACAGAGACGGAAAGAGAAAAAAAAATGCTACAATTGAATGAGTTGGAAGAACTCTGCTTCCATGCATATGAAAATGCTAAGCTCAATAAAGAACGAATGAAGAGATACCATGATCAGAAAATTAGGCCAATGCGGTTCTAGGAAGGTCAACATGTGTTGCTATTTAACTCTAGACTAAATCTATTCTCTGAAAAACTGAAATCTAGATGGTTGGAGCTGTTCGAGATAAGTAAGGTACATCCACATGGATATGTGGAATTGTTTGACAAAAATGGTAATATATTAAAAGTTAATGGACAATGTTTGAAGTTTTATTGGGGCAAGATGGTAAACAAAGGAAAATTTTCGACATCCCTTGTTGAACTAAGCTAAAAAGGTTAAGTTTAATGTATACATATTGTAAGCCCCGCTTCTATTTTATTGGGAACGCAAAGAAGAAGGGGCCGAGAGATGGGTGAATGTGCAAAAGTAGTTGGCTGGCTTGCATTTGGAGTGGGAAAATAGCTAAGTGTAAGCTATGCGTTGATGGCAACCTGTGGTGGAGGAAATAATTTTAGGGTAAACGCAAAGGCGAGGGAAGCTGATCATGCGCTGAAGTTGAAACGTGTTGAGGACATAAGGCGTGGAGGATCACTTGGTATCGAGGATCATTATGTGTCAAACGCATTGAAGACAATGTGCCGATTAGAAGTAGAGGCCACGGGGAGTTTGGGAGCCGATCTGCGTTTAGGCTGTTATGTGGTGAACGCTACCATGCGTCGAAGGCGAGCATGCGTTGGACAAGAAGTGTTGGCTGAGAGAAAGTAATGCGTATGTTAACTATTTGGCGGGAGAATTTGAAATGAAATATCATCAGAGGCCGTGTGCGTTGATGAAGCTGAGCCTAGGAGGTATGCGTCGAACGGATTATAGTGTAGAATTGAAATGGAGTACAAGTTGGTGGTATATATATAAGTGGACTGAGAATTCAATGGTTCTGCTTGCATTTCAGAGCTCGAGTTGGGTCCATATTAAGGCGAAACATCGAAGGGAGGTAGAAGAAGTTGTTCATGCTGATCTGAGGCAGAAATCTCATTGAATTTGTGGAAGAAACTCGGGTTTGACAGAGGTTTCGGCTGCTGTGATCTCTTTAGAGTGATGCTCGGTTTTGGAGGAAGAACAAATTGAAGAGACGAAGGTTAGGGCTGAAACTTTGAGGTTAGTAAGTTAACTCGATTTCTAGCAGAATTCATGAAGGATGTTTGAGCTGAAATTGTCTAATTGTGTGTCAAACTCAGGAAGAAGAGACGAGAGTTGAATTGTCGGGTGATTAGAGGTAACTTGGAGTTGTCGAAGGTTATGTCCTAAACGGAGAGGAGGTTCTTCATGAAATTTTGAGGTAAGATGAAGGACCTGTATTCTAACAAGTTTGTAGAAGGAAGAACGTACTGAAATTGATTGAAACGAAATGTTTAGCAGGTTGAAGAAGGAAGAAGAAAGGAAGAAGGAAACGGTTCTGTCACAGCGAAAGTATCGCTGAGTAAGCGAGAGACTGAGCAGCAGAAAAAGTAACGCTGCAACGCAAAGATAGGCTTGCGTCTCACAACTCTCGCTAGAGTATCGCTGGGTATCGCTCCTCAAGGTAGTTTCGCTGGTTCTAATCAACGCAGTGTCGCTAGTACAGTTTGAGTATCTTTTTGAGTAACGCTGGTAGCTTACTAATTTCTATAGAGTAATGATGCTACTGTATGTTAAAGGAAAAGGGAGATTATAGAAACTAAACTTGAGGATTGTGTATTTTCAGGCCAAGAAGAGCTCGGGGAGGCTTATAACCCACTTAGAGCCGGGACCGATTGTGAGTGACTGTTTGTTATATCTTGTGTTAAACTTAGTACGCAAAGTGATGAGGAAACGTGATGCATGGTAGTTTACTTTATGTATGAGATGTGTTAGTGATTTAAAAGAATACTATTACAAATGTTTAAGCGCAATAGTAGCTGAGGGACCTTATGGTGAAAGCTACTTGTGAGTAAGCGTGATATTAAGTGCTGAGGGATTTGAGAAGGCACTTGAATAACAGTAGAGAATGGACTACAATGCTCAGGGACTGTAAGTGAAGGCATGTAGTAACCTATCACATCTAGCTCGTGCCGAGGGATTCTGTGAGAAGGCACTTGAGCGTAGATAGAGTTTGTTACTTGTGCTGAGGGATCTCATGTGAAGGCACATGGTATTGTAGTTATACATGAATAAGTGCTGAGGGACGGAAAGTGAAGGCACTAAATAGATAGGAAATTTGTGAAACATGAGAATTGATAGATATACATGCATAGTGGAAAGTGAATTTTGATAATTCGTTGGGATGGGTTATGTGATGGTTACTATCTTACAAACTGGATTTAAGTTAATATGATTAGTTTTAGTAGATTTAGTCACTCACTGAGCCGTTTGCTCATTCAATTTGTTGTTGGTTGCTGTTTCAGGTAGCGAGCGTGTCCGGGACGCCTAGCCTACTGAAGAATCTCGTCTGGGCCTATCTGGAAGCCAACCTCTGGGATAGTTGTAAATATTTAGAACGCTCTTATGTCATGTGATAAACATCTTTACTGAGGGTATAGTGAAAGAGGGACGTGCTGTACCTACTATGAGTATATTCAGACATGTTAGTTAAAAGTTTACACGTTCTTCTGATGTGATAATGGGATTGTTTTATGATTTGCTAATCTTTTATGGTATTTATATTATAGAGTCTTATGTTGGGAATAGGATCATGCTCCTTCCTAGGTATGGAGTAAATCTGGGTTGGGGTGTGACACATATGCTGTTTTTATTTTATTTTCTATTTATTTCTAGATTCATTTATTCATTAAAAAAAAAAACCTCGTACTTTAGTTATCAACCTTGACCAAAAGCGAGGAACTCTGTCTAGGCTGGTTTTATCTAAGGAAGAGGTACTTAAGTTGACCGTAGGGAACACTTCGGCCTAGAAACCTACCTGGAAGTTGAAGCATTTTGAAATTGTTGATTGCTAAAGTGATGGTTAAGTTGGTGAACTTTTTAACTCTCTTTTCTAAGTGTTTCAGGAAGCAAAGAATCAAGTGGACCACTTTTACTTTTCACAATTTCTGTTTTAGCAAATTCAGGACCACTTCTACTTTTCATAAGACTCCACATTATCAGAATCAAGGACTTGATTATCATTTGTGTCTATTCCACTTTCAGGAACCCTAACTTCTTCTTGAGCAATATATTAACCAAAATTATCTTTAGTGTTTCTAGGCAAAGCAATGAAATCATACATGTGACTTGAAGAGTCCCTAGAGGTGGATTTATCCATAGTTGGATAAATTTCTACTTTGGTCTCAACTAGATCAGTCATTGTTAAAGTAGAGGTACTAACCTTTTCCTTTCCTTTCAGCTCATCTTTGTTTGGCTAAAGGAGGAGGGACTCCAATTTCCTTATTCGGGGAAGGAACATCAATTTCTTTATTCGAAGCAGGGAGTCCCCAAAATCGAACTCCATATTTGTTTGTGACTGACGGAGGAGCTTCCTCCTTAACATGCAGCTTTCCATTCACTTTTTCTTTGTTTCTCACCATCTTTGTATCAGAGGTATGAGTACCTTGTCTTATACTCAAAATCCGGAGAGGATGAAAAGCTCTCAAAAAGTACTTTTTATCCTGTTAAATTAGGGATGTTTTTATTAGATTTCATGTGTTTGCTAGTGGTTTTCAAGTGATTATGGCAAAAATTAAGTGTCAAAGGATAAAAAGACCAAACCGAGCCAAAACCGAGGAACAAACGAAAGAAAATGTGGAAAAACCATAGAGGCAGGGCAGCGCAGTTGAGAGCGTCACTACGTTGCCCTCGATGCTCTCAACCCTAGAGCATCAAAATCTAGAGGGTAGGATAGTGTTGCGTCGCTTGGGGGAAGCGTCGCTGCACTATGAAGAGGGCGTCGTGCACTCGGGAGTAGGCATCCATGAAGGACAGTGTTGCGACGCTACCTGAGAGTATAGCTACGCTACGCTTTAATGATGGTAGCGTCGTTGAGCGCAGCAACGCTAGCTTTCCTAAACTAAAAAAATCTACAATTCTGGAAAGAATTTTGGGCGGTCAGGTCTATTAATTGAAGGGTTTCCAGCAACCCTAATCACACACTAGAGAGCCTCAAAGAGTGAGTTGGTTGCAAGGAAGAGAGCAAAGTGTTTGAGAAAGAGTTTGGGGCCCATTCAAGTTTCTTACGTGAAGATCAAGGAAGTCTTGGCGGTTCCTCCTTAATTAAGGGCTTCTTTACAGTATTGTTTTCCTTTCTTTACACTCTTTCTATGCTGAAAATTATCTTGAACATGTTGTCTAAGCTATGAGTGGCTAAACTCTTTAGTTTTAGGGTATTGATGAATTGTTTATGAAGTTATGCTAATAGTGTAGACTTTTCATGGATTGTTGTAATGAGTATGCTTTTCATTGTTATTGTGCTTAATTCTTGTTGATTGATCTTCAATGTTTCTAGGTTAGATGTTTGATTTGAGAAATTGCATGTCTAGCCAAATCTATAACAATGAATCATTATTAATCTCTCATAGAAATAGTTAGGATAATAATGAAAGTTGCTAAAGACTAATCTTAATGCCAAGTAATTTAACTTGGTTTCAAGATGTTAGTAATCAATTAAGTTGCATGAGAAAATGTTTTTTTTTTTATGGAAAATAACCCAGATTTATGTTTCTAGACTTAAGTATATAATTTACAATCAATTTCATGAACCCTAGAATGTTGCATAATGTGATTAAACAAGGATTCAATACCCTAGCACTCTCTTTGGCTCTTGATTTCCAACTTTAATTGCTTTCTTTATTGCTTTATCAATCATAAACTTGAAGTCGAATCCTCAAATAAAATTGACTCAACTCTAGAATAGCTAAATAATTTAAACTGTCAATTGGACCCATATTCGGACTTTAACCATCTTATATTATAACTTGACTCGTACACTTGCGGCCTGCATTAGAGGACTAACACAGAATACAAACAAGAGAGTTGCTACAGAGTGGTTGAGAACACAAGAAACCCATGATTCTTCTCTGGAACCTGTCAGAAAGCAACTGCTAACACTTCAAATTCAAAAAGAAATTTGAAATTAGAGAGTAATTAAAATCGCTTGCACCCTCAACAACCACAATTAAGGCAGTTAATTAAATGAATTTCCACTTGGGCTCACATGCTTGATGGGTCGTCTTTCTCACCAACTAGGCCGAGATAATTACTTGTTATGCTTTAAAAACACATAGGCCCAAAGTAGCTCAGGACCTTAAAACGAGCAATATCCAATGCCTTTGTAAAAATGTCAGCAAGTTGATTCTTGATGTTGATGTGATCCAACGTGATTTGCTCACTTTCAAACAAATCACGAATAAAGTGATGTTTTATGTCAATATGTTTCGTACGACTGTGTTGAATAGGATTTTTAGAAATATTGATGACACTCATGTTGTCACAATAGAGAGTCATGACATCTTGCATGAAATCATAATCTTATAATGTGACAACCTAATCTTTGACCTAGTTGCTTAAAAAGTATAATGAAAGGAAACTAGGGTAACGGGTGAAAACTTGGACTACAAGCTTGTGAAGCTGGAAAAATTTTGAGGTAGAAAATCTGGGTTTGTGAAGTTAGCCAAATTTTGGCTAGTTTAGGGGCACTAAGCGTTGAGACATAAGGAGGAAGAAAAGTGTTTGTGCCAACTTGAGTTTTTGGTTGAGAATAAGTCGTAGGTGAGTTTTGGAGAAAATCGCGTTAAGCAATTTTCGAGTCTTTGACCACAAGGTGGCAAACGGGCTATGAATCCTTCTATGTGTCACAACTATGCTTGGAGAACTCAACTATGCTATGAGAAGACAAAGCTTGGATGCATAGCTTAGGGAAAAGGAAGGAAATTCTACTAAGTGTTAAAGAAGGAAGAATTGGAAGCATAGTTGGGAGCTAGTTGTGAGTTGGACACATCCTTGGGGGTAAAGACCACCATGTTGGATCATGGTTGGTGAATTTGAACGCATGGTGACCCTAACTTTGGGAGAAATTTGGTTAAGTATTGAGGTGTTGGAAGGAAACCTAGATCTTAGGAAAGAAGGGTGAACGCATGGTGCAAAGTTGAAGAAGGAACTTCACCATATCTAGGGTTGGACGCATAAGCCAATCATCTAGGAAGAATTGGCTATGTGTTGGATAATTTGAAGAGTTGAGAAGCAACCCTAAGGAAGGAAAGAGATGGATTAGACGCATACTTGGGAAGTTGTGTGGAAAATGGCTAAGTATGGAAGACATAGGAGAGGAAAGTGGGAAGCATAGACTTGGAAGGCACACCAAGGACACATAGGTGAGAAACCAAGGAGTCCATGGGGTCATATTAGGAGTCTTGGACGTATACCAAAGGAATTTAGAGGAAACCACACGCATAGTAAGCTTTGTGAGTGAAAATTTGACTAAGTGTGGGAACCTCAGGATTTGTTGGATGCATACCTCCTAAAGAAGGAGATTTTGGCTAAGTGTTGGACTCTTAGAAGAAGGTGGGGTGCATAGGAGGAAGTGTTGGACGTATAGGAGGGTGTTAACAAGAAAATTTGGCTAAGTATAAAAATATTGAAAGAAGAAAAGAGAGCAAAAGAAGCCTAACCCAAGAGGCATCATCATGGACGCATGGTAGGGAGGAGTTGGACTCATGGTCCCTATCTTGGGGGCTAGGTTGGACGCATGGTTGAGTATTTTTGGTACTTAACACTTCATAAGAGGAGGTGTCGGGATGCATGACAAGAACACCATGCAAGGAGACACTTGTTTGGATGCATGGAGTGTTCATCATGCATGGTGGCATGTTGGAGCTAAGTGTCAAGCTTAGGGCAATGGTTGGATGACAAGGTTTGCCATCCAACATCTAAAAATAGCACCAAAAGGTGGAGGAGCTCTCACACCATCACAAAGCACTTGAATTCACTAGTAGAAAAGAGAGGAAGAAGGTTGAAGTGTTGAGCCTTGCGTCCAAGGAAGGTCAAGTCTACGTCCAAAGTGTTGTTTTTCTTGCTGATTGAGAGTTGTCTGCATCGATAAGGTGCCCTAAGCGTTCAAGGAGGCTGCCTTGCATCCAACTAAGCTATGTAAGGAGAAGAAGAAGTTGTTCTGTGTCCAAGGTGATCTGCTCTACTTCAAAGTGGAGATTTCCAAGTGTCCGAGGAGCTGTTGTAGGGTTTCAGAGGTTTCCTTGTTGTTGTGTTCTCAGTTCTAAAAGCTTGAAGAAGCTGAAAAGGTTTAGAAACCAAGACGAAGGAAGAAACTCTAAAGTTTGGAAACTACTTTCTCTGTAGCAGCCGAGTTTTCGTTGCTGTACGAAGTTAAGGTCTGCCAAAATATAATGTGGTCATTAAAATTTGACGTAAACTTGTATTGGTTAGGGTTATGTCACTTGTAAAACAAGTTTCATAAATTATGGTGTAAATAAATTTTGCTTGTTAAATAATATAGTATTGTGTTTTGAATATCTATATTGTATATAGTAAGTCTTAAAAGAGCATCAGTTGACAGTAGATGTCAAAAAATGGTCGATGTTTGCTGTCACGCACCCCATCTTGGGCTACAAAGGGGTGGCTCAGGGCGGGGTGTGACATATAACACCTGCTTCATACATATAAACTGAGTACAACTACTCCCAGCAGCAATATATTTAACTTTGGCTGTTGACAACGAAACGCAGTTCTGTTTCTTGCTAAACCATGAAATCAAGTTGTTGCCCAGAAAGAAGCAACCTCCAAAAATACTTTTCCTGTCTTTTGAGCTTTCAGCCCGATCAGCATCACAGTCGCCAACCAAAGAGCTGCTTGTGTCAAATGTATATAACAATCATAATCACTTGTGCCATTAATGTATTTGATTATCCTTTTTGCACTCAGCAAATGATTAGTTTTGGGACTAGACTGATATCTTGCACAGACGCCTACAACAAAGGGCAATATCAGGCCTACTAGCCGTCAGATACAACAAACTTTCGATTATATTTCTGTATAAACTCTCATCGACTAGAGTACCTCCAGTGTCTTTGGAGAGTTTTGCATGTGTGGGAGCTAGGGTTCGTTTAATACTAGCCATTTCAAGACCAAACTTCTTGACAATGTTCTTGGAATATTTAGATTGAGAGATGAAGACTCCCTCATCAAGTTGTTTGATCTGGAACCCCAGAAAATAGGACAATTTTGCTACCTTGCTCATCTCGAATTCATCCTGCATTTGTTTTATAAAGAGTTTACCATCTCTTGTGACATCCCTCCAAAGACAATATCATCAACACAAATCGACACAATCACAAAATTTTCCTTGCATTTTTTCACAAACAAAGTTCTGTCAACTCTGCCTCAACTGTACCCATTATTTTCGAGAAACTTGGTCAATCGTTCATACTAGGCTCTATAAGCCTGCTTTAGCCCATACAACGCTTTGTTGAGTTTATATATATAATCAGGGTGAGTAGGAGCAACAAATCCTTTGGGTTGTTCAATGTAAACTTCCTTGTTTAGATAACCATTCAAGAAAGCACTCTTTACATCCATTTGATACAAATTATACTTCAGAAGACAAGATATTCCAAGGAGAAGTCTAATTGCCTCAAGTCTAGTCACAGGAGCGAATGTTTCATCAAAATCTACACCTTCTACTTGAGTGTACCCTTGAGCCTCCAATCGTGCTTTATTTCTAGTAATAATGCCATTTCGTCAGACTTGTTCTTGAATATCCATTTAGTGCCAATGACATTAGCCGACTCTGGACAAGGAATAAGAGTCCAAACATTACTTTTTACAAATTGCCCCAGCTCTTCTTTCATGGCATTCACCCGACAATCATCCTCGAGAATTTCTTTAACATTCTTTGGTTCAACCAAGGAGGTGAAGCAAATATTGATGATCATCTCCAGATAGTTGACTTTATCTTTTCGTTTGGTTGTCACCCATTCTTCAAGATTATCTATTATGTTACTGGATGGATGATTCTTGCAAACCTTGCTTGCTAGATTATGCATGTTTAACAACAGGCTGATTGGCTTTCATAGAAGATTTAGAAATTACTTCAGGAGATATGTCAGAGTGAATGTTCGGCACATCTGTCTTGATAGAAGGAGGTATACTTGAATTCTTTTCATTATCAGTAGAGAAGACACTTGGACCAGCTGCATCGTCAATCACAACATAGATAGATTCCATTACACAATGAGTCGAGTATTGTACACACGATATGCTCTACGATTTTCGAATATTCAAGAAATATACCTTTATTAGCTTTAGAGTCCCATTTGTGCCTGACTTCTCTATCAATAAGAATGTAACAGGTACTACAAAAAATATGGAAGTATTTTACGTCTGGTCTTCTCCCCCTCCATATTTCATAAATAGTGCTCGAAGTACCTAGACGAAGAACAATTCGGTTATGAATGTGACATGTAGTATTTAAGACCTCATCCCAAAAATGAAATTACAAATGTGAAGGAATTGAATCCTCAACGGAAGCGAGTAATCACTATGTGTCAATAATTTTCTTTTTGAAAAAATACAAATTATAGAGAACAAAACATGGATAAACTACAAGATTCCGCATGCCATTTAGAAGAATATAAGAATTAGAAATTCTTCTACCTCTGAAGACCGTCTTTGGTGTAGGATGTCTTCTTCTCACCAACTCACCAACCAGTATGAAAAATCCTCCAAGGAATAAAGTAGTTCTTTTGGGACACCACCAAGAAATCTTCCTTGCTATTCTCAGGAAGAACCAAAGAGGAAGAAGAAATTTTGAGAGGAAGAGAGAACTTGAGAGGGAAAAATTTCTGCGAGAGAATTCTTGTTTTTAAAGAACACTTCTGTAACTCCTATGTTTTTCTCTCTTTTCCCGTAAGTTATCAAGAGGAAGGAGATAACTCCCCACTATGTGTAGTGGGAGTTATTAATAATATAATAATATAAAATTAAAATTATATTAATTAAATTATAATATATTAAATCATATTTAATAAGTTTAATTAAATAAAATTAATTAATTAGCAATTAATTAATAAATAAATTAAATATCACATATTTAATTTAGTTTGAATCATATTCAAATAACCTTCTCCCACATAACCTGTAGTTTTTATATGTATCTTGTTCATATAATTAATATTTAAATCTTATTTAAATATTCATCTCTCTTGTAACATAAAGTATAAATTTTGAATCTCATTCAAAATAACTTTATATTATAATGTATCTATATACATTATACTAAATTGTATCATATACAATTAACTCCCTTATTAATTTAAACAATTCAAATTAAACCAAAATATTTGATTCTTATACAAAGCCTTAATGAGCTAGCAAGGGGACCTTATAGACCTATAGATTAGAAACTCCAATGATATGAGATTAATCAATTAAACTTTTTAATTAGATTAATCAATATTCATTAACTGTAGGTCACTCCACTAAAGACCTATAGCTGCACTCTTCACACTATAGATATATTTTTGTGTCCACAGAAGTAACTAATCAACAGTAAGTCAACCCTTCACAAATTATTCATAACTATAGTTGGCTCAAATTATCGTTTTACCCCTGTAGTTACATTTAACTTCTTAAGTACCAATGATCCCTCTAATGAACAAACTATTAATAGTCCAACTATAAACTAACCCCTCTCGGGCTAGTGAAAGGGTGAGACCTAATTTTTCAAGACCCGTAATCAACCCTTAAGGGAGTAATTTATCTACTTACGCTAAACATAGAAAGAAGTGAATTCCATCTCGTGAAGATATATTCCCAGCTCCCTATTCAGACAAATCCCCAAAATAGTAGGCATATTGAGTCGGCGATCTGGCCATTCTCACCCATATAGATCAAAGGATTGTTCTTATAGATAGAAGTTCATAACTCACTCAGGATTAAAGTTGAGTCATCTATAGTCATCCTATGAAATGTTAACTTATTCAATTAACAGCGTTACAAGAGAAATTAAACATTTCGTGGTCTGGTCTTTTGCAAACTCTTTGCATAGGATACCACCAATTACATGTCTCCACATGAACGATTAGAATCAAATCGTTTGTAAACACTTTACAACTCTTTGTAACAATTACAAAGTGGGTCGTATCTGTTGTGTTACCAGAATAAGGCACCCAACCTTATCCCTATACTACAGACCTTTTGGTTATTACTTAAACATGATTCATCCTCGTATGTCAACCACATGCATGTTTAAGTTTACATAAAATAGCCATGGAACTTAGTTTATTGGATTGAGTTAATGTAAAAGAAAAATAAAATAACTTTTTATTTTATTGAATAAATAAAATGTATTTACAAATTTACAAAACTACAAGACCCTAAGAGATTTAGAACACATCAATCCCAACAAAATGTTTGGCATGAAGCATGGCTCGTGCCATCTCCTGGAGTGTCCTGTTTTTTCTTTCTACAACCCCATTTGCTGAGGGTGATTGGAGCATAAAATTTGTGATGAGTGCTAGCTGAGTCACATAATTCTACAAATTGCGCATTTTCAAACTTCCTATCATGATCGTTCCTGATTCGTTTAACTTTAAGATTTTTCTCACGCTGCAATTGAAGATATAAGCTTGAAAAGTGACAAAAGCTTCAGATTTCTCTCACAGAAAACAGACCCAAGTGCATCGAGAGAAGTCATCAACAACAACTAAGACATATCATTTCCCTCCTAGGCTTTCTAACTGCATTTGTCCCATAAGGTTAAAATGGAGAAGCTCCAAGATACATGTTGAACCAGATTGAGAAACCTGCTTATACAAAGTGTGAGTTTGTTTACCTGACTGACAGTCACCACAGACAGTACCTATGGTAGGGGGCGAAGACGAGAGACTAAAGATAGAATATTTTGCCAAAGCCTTTTGAATGATCTTCATACTTTCATGACCAAGACGCTTATGCCATAGGCTAGCGTCGTCTTGTCTAGAGAGATGACATACCGGAGAAACATTTTATGGATTCCACAAGTAACAGTTATCTGAGGACCGAGTGCCTGTGATAACAAGAGTCTTAGCATCATCTGTAACAACACACTAATCTTTGGTAAAACTCATGCTTAGGCCTTGATCACAGAGTTGAATTATGCTAATAATATTGGCAGTAAGACCTTCAACCAACATGACATCATATAATGTAGGTAGGCCTTGGAAATTCAGCTTCCCTTTTCAAATAATCTTACCAGCAACACCATCTCCAAAAGTGACTTTTCCTACACTTACAGGTTTGAGATGAGACAAAAAGTTTTGTTCACCAGTCAAATGACGAGAACTTCCACTATCAAAGTATCAATCTCCTTTAGCAGAAGATTTAAGAGAAGTCAAAACAAGGTTACATTTGGTCAAAATATTCTTCACTTTCTAAACTTGCTTCAATTTACGCTCTTCTGAAAGTTTGTTACGAGAATGATGAGAAGCCTTGGCTAAGTTAGAGGACCTATGAAGCAAATTTAGTAATTGATAACAAAAAGGTCGTTTGTGACTGACTTTACCACATAAATGACATATCCATCGAGGTTTGTGACATTTGTTAGCTTCTCCTTAAGACTTTCCAGAAAACTTCCAGCATTGTCGTATGATTTAGGGTTTTGGGCTCTGACAAACTCAATCTTCTGCTTGCCTTTAGATTGAGACTGTATGTTGTACCATCCTTCAGATTTTGAAAACCAAAGTCCATAATTATCACTAGTGGCCTTTCCCTTGGACAAAATTCTTTCAAGAGAGTCCATACCAGTGTTAAGCATTCTGACCTTTTTGCACATAGACTCTTTCTCAGCTCTGGCATGAGGCAATTCACGTTTCAGCTTTGTTGTAGTGGTCATGAGTCTATGATTGTCAGCTATCAACGACTCAATTCTCTTTTCTACACATTAAGTACCTTTAGGTCATATTGCTACTTGTTAATAGGGCTTGATAGAATCAGAAACTGGTTGAGAATAATTGTCAACATTGTCGGTAAACACATCACATTTAGAGATCTCTACTGAAGTTGTGTCAGAAGAGATGTTACTAACTAGTGTTTTGACATCTTGTTTTGACTTCTATTCTGTTTATTCAGAAAATTGGGACATTCTGCCTAAAATGTCCATAACCTTCACACTCTCTACATTTGAAAGTTCTTTCCTTTTGAAGAGTAGAATTCATAGATTTTTCAACATCCTTCTTGTTACATAGAGTTTTGAATTGTTTAGAGGTAGAAGTGCCACCAAACTTGTTGCTAGATTTCTTCTCAAACCATTTGAGAACACGGTTGAATTGCTTGGAGAGTAAAACAATAGATTCAGCTAGAGAATCTTCAGATTCCTAGTCAGGACCATCAATTTGTTGCTAAGTTAGGGATTACAAAGCAATACCCTTATTCTTCTTCTCAAGTTTTCCTTCTAAAGACATTTCAAAGGTGAGTAAAGAGCCAAATAACTCATCCACTTTCAAAGTAGATATATCTTGAGCTTCCTTGATAACAGTGACTTTCATATCAGATTTCTTAGGTAAAAACCTAAGAACCTTGTGAACAAGTCTTTCCTCTGATATTTTCTCCTCAAGAGCAAACGATTCATTGGCAATATTTAGTAACCGGACATTAAATTCAACAATGGATTTTTTATCATGCATTTTTAAATTCTCGAACTTTAAAGTCAACAATTGAAGCTCGACATTTTGGCTTTAGAGGTTCCTTCGTGGACAACAAATAAAATATCTCAAGCCTCCTTTGCAGATACATACATATTATTGGTCAACTAAAATATGTTGCGATCAACACCATTAAATATGGCATTCAAAGCACGTGAGTTTCCTAACAACGCTTCATCTTCAGCCTCTGACCATTGTAATTCTAGCTTTAGGATCTCCTTTCCATCTTCAATTTTGCGGGTGGGATGAGACTATCTAGTAAACACAACCTTCCACGTCTTACTATTAATAGATTTCGTAATAAAGGTGACCCGCTTTGAAACTAATTGAAAAAGCTATTAGATAACTCGTCACTCAAATACAAATGTTAAACAGAAAGCACAAACAATCACTTGTAACAACCAACAAATTCATAGCAAGTAAAAGAGTGATTGTACATAGGAGTTGGTAACCTAGTTTGGCGAAAACCACCTACATCGAGGCGGTAGTGTGCCTAGGAAAGATAATCCACTAATATCGAATAGTTAAGTGTTTACAACAAATTACTTATCTATAAAGTATCAACTTCTACAATGACTCTTGTAGAGCTTAACTTGCTAAACACCTAGGCTCTCCCTAGATGTAAGACTCCCTTTCAATTGTACTTAGCCTCCCCCTAAGTGTGATCATATTAGTGAACGACACTTCGACTTCTGATACTGCGCGAGACTCCTCTCAGCTTGATTATCTTCCTTGTAACTTAGTGAACTCCCTTTTATGATGAATATTAGGCCCCCCTAAGATGAAGAAATCCTTTTTGACAATGAAGTCTTAGACTCCCCTTAAGACAAAGATTATTTTCAAGGTTTTGCTCTCGTTGAATGATAAATATGCCCAGTGGAATAAAGTGAGTAAAGAACAAAATGCAATAATGCACAACTCGGCCACCAAGAACATAAATTCTCTCTTCACGATAAACAATTGCGGCAACCCTAAATGATTACCATTAATCTTCTTTAATAAAACAAGGCCAAGTAAGGAAATAAACTTTGTAATTGGAAATAATAATCAGTGCCTCTAATAAGGAAAATGTCGAGCATAATATATTTGCAGAAAAATTCCAAATAAGGAAAAATAATATTCTACAGGAATATCTATTGTCATAGTCAGATGCTAGGACTATATTTGTGACAACAACAAAACCTCCATAAACTGTCTTAAAATAATAGAGAGCCAACAACCAAATCCCCAATTATTTACAAATATAAAAAATTATTATAAATAGAAAAAATATCAAACTATTTACAAATATAGAAAAATTTCACTGTCTATCAGTGATAGATTGTAAAAGACTTCCATCGCTTAAGTGATAGAAATTCATCGCAGTCTATCACTGAAGTGATAGAAGTCTATCACAAGCTATCACTGTTAGATAGTGAAATTTTTCTATATTTGTAAATAGTTTATCTCGTTTTGCTATATTTGAAAACAACCCTTGTTTAATCTATATAGCTTAAGGTATCTAACATATCCCAATAACCATAAAAGAAATCAAATGTATAAATTTTTAAAAGCTTTATGTTATAAGACCCCACAAATCTATTTCCTTACAAGTGTTACTAAATATAAATTGTGAAACCCGAATTAAAAACTTGTATGCTAAGAAGAAAAGAAACTAGTAGACTTTAGCCAAGTCGGTGAAGTTGGAAAAATATGACTAACTTAAGGAAGACTATGCTCTTTCAAGAGAGATGGGAGGAAGAGTGTTTTTACGAATTTGAAGTTGAATAGAGAATGACTTATAGAAGTGTTTGGGAGAAAGTTGCGGTAGGTAGTGCATGTGTTGGATTACAAAAAGGCAAGTATGTTATAAAATGTTCTAAGTATCACTTGGATAGAAAGGTTAAAACGCATGGTAAGGCTTAGAAACTAAGGTGCTAAGTAAGGTTGATTGGTGGAAGATTTAGGAAGAAACCAAGTATCAAGTATGGGGATTAGGCATTTAAAAAGGGCTAGGCTTGAAGAAATTTTTCATGTTTGTGAAGAGTTGATTGAAGTAAGTGTTCCTAAGGGTTGTTGGTGGGCTACACATAGAAAAGTAAAGGTTAGTTGGGCAGCTTAGATGCCCAAGGGGTGTGCCGATGGATGAGTTTGGCCATGTATGCGTATAGTCGAAGGAACGGGCGTAGGACAACGCGTAGGCGTATGGCTCCCCATTTAGGCATGCTAGTAGGCGTGCGTGTGGGTGTGCGAGGCTAAAGGGGCTGGTACGCTTGTGGCATGTAGGCAGAAAATGGTAGAACGCTATTGGCACCACTTAGGTGAATGCCTAGCGAATGAGCGTTTGTGCGGACGGACGGGCGAGCGAGCACGTAGATAAGAAGGAAGTTAACGACGTCGTGTGTGCAAGACGCCAATCGGCAATAGGTGAACGAGGACGCGTTCACCAGCATCTTAAAGGTTAAAGGCGTGCCCAGGCGTAATTTGTGCTGAAAGGAGCTATCGGCCAGTAGGCTGTTGGTGTGTGCACAGTGGTGTGCCTATGCATGAGTTGCTACACATGAGGGGTTGCGTGGGCAGTAAGTGTGGTATGCATGACTAGAGTGCCGCCTAGGACCCGTTAGCTATCTTTGGGGACTTTTAACAAACATTTGGATTAAAAAGGATCAATTTGAACGCGTAACTTTAAGATAGGGAAAATTTGACTAAGTACAAATGTAGGGTGTTGGACGCATACCAAGCTATTTTGAAAAGTGTGAAACAATTCATATTAAGTAAAAGGAAGCAAGAGACTTATACCTTAAGAGTGCATGAGTTGATCGAAAGGAAGGAGTAAAGTGGGATGCGTAGGCCTTATTCTAAGCTAGGTTGGACGCATAGCAAAGGTAGAAGGAAGTAGGAGGTGGCATTTGTAGGGTTGAACACCTCAAAAGGAGAAGGTGTCCTCGTGCATGGCTAAAATAACATGTCGAAGGCCACATTTTGGCTAAGTGTCAAGCTAGAAGGCAAGGTGCGATGACAAGGCTTGTCATCTAACTCCTATAAATAGGGTGAAGTTCTAGAGATTGTTTCACACCAAAATCAGAAGAAAGTATTCATTCCTTAAAATTTGAGAGAGTAAGGGAAGGATTCTCGGGTGGCTTGAAGAAGGGTTAGGCATTCAAAACACCTAGAAGGCATCTAACACAAGCAAAAACTTTGTCAGGCGTCCAACCAAGAGCAGTCTTGAGTCCATCAGAGTAGCTTTATGTCCAAGTGGATAGACCATGCATCCAAAGGGTATTTCCAAGCGTCCAAAAGGGTTTTCTAAGACTTCAAAGTGCTGTCAGTTGCTTTTTTCTTGGTTCCAAAAGTCTAATTGTGGCTAGGTAGTCAAAACCATGTTAGGCCTAGGAGCAAGAGCGATCCAGAGCAGGGGAAGAAAGCTTTAAGAGATAAAACTCTGCTTACTGTGAGTGATGAATAGTTATTACTTTACTAAGTACTATTGTGATTTCCTTACAAGTTGAGATATGTATGTTATGAGTATGAGTATATTAATGCTTGATAGGAGAAGCTAAGTCCACACATGATGGTCAGAGGATCCGAGGATCTAGTGTCTGAGCTTGTGTTGGGGATAAAACCTCACGGGATGGTCAGGGGGTTACCAGAAACCTAGTTCTTAAGTCTGTGAGAAGTATTTCTTGTGAGATGGTCAGAGGACCGACGGGTCTAGTGTCTAAGCCCTCAGAGGTAAGACTATGTGCACATAGGGAACAAGTCAGTAGAGTAAAGTAAAGTACTAAGATGAGCTTTATAATGAGGTTTGAGTAGATAAACTCGGTTGTGTTTAATTTTATCTTTATATCAGAGCATCAATATTATGATATTATGAAGGGCCATATGTACCCTAGTTATTTGCTAATCACTCACTAGGCTTTGTAAGCTCATCCTTTTCTTTTATGTTTATTTTTTAGATAGCAAAAGAGTTCCCGTTGCTATGCGAAGTCGAAGTCTGCCATAGGATACCTTACTGTATCTAGTGTACTTAGAGTTGAAACTTGGAATTGTTGTAAATTTGCAATGTTGTATTAAACTTTGAGTTATGATATAAATAAAAGTACTCTTTAAGATTATGTTTATTTAAGTGTATAAAAGTAGATAAGGAGAGACAGTAGATGTTACAGAAGGATAAGGTCTGCTGTCTTCACGTCTCTTTTCGGGTTTGAAAGGGTAACTCGGGAGGGGGTGTGACATAAATTTTATACTAGCTAAATGAACTTTTTTTTCTTAGTAAACATTTTGAAAAATTTAAAAATTATTAGACATTAAATTGAAAAGTTAGGATCAAAAGATTTTTTTTCAAATATAGCCAAATGAATCAAAATATTTACAAATATAAAAAAATGTCACTGTACTAAATTGATAGGTATCTATCCGTGTCTAGCGCGGATAGATAACAATATTTTGCTGTATTTTAAAATCTTTTAAGTAATTTTGCCATTTAAAAGAATTAATCTTAACTTTTAAATTATATATAAAAAAGGATAAATAGTATTTTAGTTTTAGGCCCTTCGATTATATTTGAAAAAGTTCGATTGTGACTATTTTGATGATGACAAAACATATTATCTTTCTAACTAGAGCAGTGCTCCATCACGGAACTACTTTGGTTATGAAAACATTTAAATGGCAAAATTTGGTAGTTGTGTCATTGTATGTTGCTTTATTGTTGCCAAAGAGATACTCCAATTGACTTACATTCCCTCACGTATCACCTTATTTATCCATTTAATTATCTTTTTCATTTTTAACTTCAATATATTTTCCTCGGCTAATTTTTTGATTTTAATCCATTTCGATAATTTTAGATCACATAAAAGCATAATTGACATAAAATATAATATATGAATAGAAACAACCTGATCAAGAAAATGACAATATTCAATCCAAATGTATCACCCCTAAGGCCAAAACAAGCATAGCGAAGAGGGTTGGCCCAAGTTGATATAATCGGCCTCTCGAGCATGTCAAAATACTTTTTTAGTCTTTGAGTTTCCAAGAATAGGTGCATTTAGTCTCTAATATTTCAAATTGGTCATTTTAGTCCATGAGTTTTCAATAATAGGTTAAAAAGGTCTCTCTGGTAATAAAACTATTAAGTTTACTTGACTAAATGTTAATGGGCAAGATGACTTGGAAAAATAATTATATTTTTAATTTTTTTTCCTCTTCTCTCTCATACTTTCTTACCATAGATGTCAAGGTTCTTAACCTGGAAAGAGAAGACACAGAGGAGAGAAGAGGGATTATCATAGATATCAAGGTTCTTAACATGAAAAGAGAAGACGCAGAAGAGGGAGAAAAAGGAGGGAAAAAAGAGTTGAGGATAAGAGAGAAGAGAAAAAAAATAAAAAATAAAAAAATTATTTTTCCAAGTCATTCTGCCACATCAATATTTAGTCAACTAAACTTAATGGTTTTATTAGTAGAAAACCTTTTAAACCTATTATTGAAAACTTAGGAACTAAAATGATCAATTTGAAATATTAGGGACAAAATATACCTATTTTTGAAAACTTAGGGATCAAAATGGTATTTTTTTTCTTTTTTTTCTTTTGTAAAAAAAAGTAAGTATAAATATATAATTTCATAAAAGTATAATTAATTTTAATAATTAAAAATGGACAGGAAAGAAAACAGAAAAATTAAGAAGAATTAAATAAAGCCACATTAAATAACGTGATAATTATTATAAAGATTATATTTGTAAATAGATGTCCATTATGTAGTCAAGCTTAGCGACTAAAGGTCATGTGTCTTCTAAAGACACATCCTTAGTGGCCATGAAGCTCCACCACCTACTTGCCAAATTGCCTATAAATAGAGGCTTTTGGTGGATATTGCAACACACACATCAGAGAGAAAAGAAGAGAACAGATTGGTGAAATTTGAAATTTCATTTTCTATAAAATCCCACTTTCTTTATTTTAGTTTATTTTAAGTTTATTTTATTTAATTTGGTTATTTTAATTACTTTTATATTATTTTATTATTTTAATATTTTAATTTCTCGATTTTCGTGCTCCTGTTTTTTTGTCATTTTGCTCCTCAATTTTACAACACATTATTAGCATAAGATCTTGCTGTTTTCCCGTTGAAGGTAGGTTCTGAAGGTATGTCATTTTCTCTTGTGTTATAATTAGTAAATTAAACGTTGTTTTGCATGTTTAGTATATATTAAATTGCTAATATAAATATAATTCTTTGTGATAGCGTTATCATGGCAAATCTTACAAAAATAGAAGTTGCAGCCCTTGACATCAATGAAAATAATTATTTGTTATGGGTGCTTGATGCTGAAATACATCTAGATGTCATGAACGTGGGAGAAACAATTAAAAAGGGAAATGCAACATCCTTTTAGGAAAAAGCAAAAGCTATGATTTTCCTTCACCATCATCTCCATGAGGGATTGAAGATGGAATATTTAACAATAAAAGATCCTTGTATCTTGTGGAAGAATTTAAAACAGAGATATGATTATTAGAAAATAGTCATTCTTCCTAAAGCTTGTTATGAATGAATGCATTTGAGCCTCCAAGATTTCAAATCAGCAAGTGACTACAAGTCCTCATTATTTAAAATCAGTTCAAAATTGTTATTATGCATCATAAAATTACTGATGCGGATATGTTGAAGAAGATATTTTCTACATTTCATGCCTCGAATATGCTTCTGCAGTAACAATATCAAGAGAAAGGTTTTAAACAATATTCTGAATTAATTTCATGTCTTCTCGTGGCTGAACAAAATAATAAGCTATTGATAAAAAACCATGAATCTTGACCAACTGGAACAACACCATTCCCTGAAGTGAATGCTGTAAATTTTAATAATCGTGGTCGAGGTCGTGGTCGTGGTCGTGACTGTGGCAGAGGAAGAAATAATTATTATTTTCGTGGTGGTCATTCTAATCATCCAAATTTCAAAAGAACCACCCGAAATGATGATCATAAAGAAAAAGCTCCACAAGATAAAAATTCAAAAGATGATGAGCATAAATGTTTCTGATGCGGGATAACTGGGCACTGGTCTTGTGTTTGTCGTACATCAAAACACCTAGTTGATCTCTATCAAGCTTCCCTAAAGGAAAAAGGGAAAAATGTGGAAGCAAATTTTGCATACCAGGATAATGATATATTTGACCCATCCAATATGACAAATTTGGATGTGGCGGACTTCTTTGAATCTCTTGAAGAGAAAATCAGCACAAATGATGGCATATTAAGTGTTTCTTTTGATTTTGAGAATATTTAGAATTGTTTAGCAGACTGTGTAACTACACATACAATACTTACAAATAGAAAATATTTTTCCAAATTGACAATGCTGGAAGCAAAAGTCAATACAATATCAGGTTCTGCAAACCTGATTGAAGGATTTAGAAAAGCAAATATTATTTTGCCTAGAGGAACAAAATTTACAATTAACAATGCATTGTTCTCTAGTCAATCAAAGAGAAATCTATTAAGTTTTAAAGATATACGTTGCAATGGTTATCATATTGAGACTGATAGGAAAAATGAGATAGAATATCTTTATATCATATCTCCTGTCTCACATGAAAAACGAATATTGGAAAAGTTGTATGCTTTATCTTCTGGATTATATTATACTCATATACGAGTCTTTGAAACATATGCAACAATAAACCTGAAGTTCATGAATCCAAATATATAATTTGGCATGATCGGTTGGTCATCCAGGATCTATAATGATGAGAAGAATCATTGAAAATTCAAATGGACACCCATTGAAGAACCAGAAGATTCTTCAATCTAGTGAATTATTTTGCGATACTTGCTCTCAAGGCAAATTAATAATTAGACAATCACCAACTAAAGTGGGAACTGAATCACCTGCATTTTTTGAACGAATTCATGGTGATATATGTGGACCTATTAACCCACCAAGTAGACCATTTAAATACTTTATGGTATTAATAGACGCATCCAGTAGATGGTCGCACGTGTACTTATTATCAAGTTGAAACCTTGCATTTGCAAGATTACTTGCTCAAATAATTAAGTTAAGAGCACAATTTCCTGATTATACAATTAAGACCATTCATCTTGATAATGCTGATGAATTTACATCCCAAACTTTTGATAATTATTGTTTATCAATTAGGATAAATGTTGAACATCCTGTAGCTCATGTTCATACACAAAATGGTTTAGCAGAATCATTTATAAAACGTTTGCAATTAATTATTAAATATCTTAAACCCCTGACGGGTGATGTATTTATTGCACGATTTGCTGATTGTCATTTTAATGAGACAAATTTTCCAACATTAAGGGGAGGAATTAAGAAGTTGGAAAAGGAAATTGCATGGAATGCATCATTATTGTCTCATTTAGATCCCCGTACAAATTAATGTGAACTTGAAGTTCAGAAAATAATTCATTTGCAAAATATAGCAAATCAATTACTATATGCATTTATAGATGCAAAGAAAGTAACTAAATTACATATACCCGTTGCAAATGTTCCGTCGAAAATTGATATCCCAACACATCAAGTTGTCACTAATGAATCTGGAACACGCCAGAAGCGTGGTAGATTAGTAGGTTTTAAAGATAAAAATCCTTGGAAAAGAAAAATAAATGATAGTAAAAAAGACTTGGTTGAGGATGTAAATATCCATGAAGAAACCCTAGACATGACTGATAATCCCATTAGTGAAGAAGGTAAAATACCTAAAGATAATAATGAAATTTCAACAAATTATGTCATGACAGGGAAAATATGGAACCGAGCTCATGTAATTATTGATAACGTTTTGCATATAATGTTGCACTTGATATTATATCTGAAAATGAGGATCCTGAACCAAAACCTGTTGAAGAATGTCGACATAGAAAAGATTGGTTTCGGTGGAAAGAAGCAATCGAGGCATAATTAAACTCACTTTCAAAACGTCAAGTTTTTGGACCAGTAGTTCAGACACCAAAAGATGTCAAACCTGTGGGATACAAATGCGTATTTGTGAGAAAAAGAAATGAAAATAAGGAGATCACAAGATATAAAGTAAGACTAGTTGCATAAGGTTTTTCACAAAGACCTGATATTGATTATGAGGAGATATATTCTCCAGTGGTGGATGCAATTACATTAAGATATTTAATTGATCTGACTGTGTATGAAAATTTGGACATGCATCTTATAGATGTTGTCACAACATATTTATATGGATCTCTTGATAATGACATTTATATGAGAATTCCAAAAGGATTTAAGATACTTGAAATACATAAATCAAGTTCTCGAGAACTATATTCAATAAAGTTACAGAGATCACTATATGGATTAAAACAATCAGGACGAATGTGGTATAATCATCTGAGTGTATATTTGTTGAAAGAAGGATATCAAAATAATCCAATATGTTCATGTATAAATAAAGAAATCATAGTCAAGATTTGCTATTATATCTGTCTATATTGATGACCTAAATATAATTGAAACTCCTAAAGAGTTTTCAAAGACAATAGAATATTTTAAGAAAGAATTTGAGATGATAGATCTCGGAAAAACAAAATTTTGCCTTGGATTGCAAATTGAGCATTTAGCAAATGGAATATTTGTTCATCAGTCAACCTATACAGGAAAATTTTTTAAAAGTTTCTATATGGACAAAATACATCCATTAAACATTCCAATGGAAGTTCGTTTACTAGATGTGAAGAAAGATATATTTCGACCTTGAGATTATAATGAAGAACTTCTTGGTTCTAAAGTACCATATCTTAGTGCATTTGGTGCACTTATGTATCTTGCTAATAATATAAGACCAGATATTGCATTTTCAGTAAATTTATTAGCTAGATATTGTTATTCTCCAACAAAAAGACATTAGAATGAAATTAGGCATATACTCCGTTATCTCCGAGAAACGATCGATATGGGTTTGTTTTATTCAAATAAATCAAATTTAGACTTAGTTGGTTATGCAGATTCTGGATATTTATCTGATCCATACAAAGCTAGATCTCAAACAGGTTATCTGTTCACTTGTGGAGGAACTGCTATATCTTGGCGATCAATGAAACAGACCATAGCAGCTACTTCCTCAAATCATGCTGAAATTCTTGCAATCCATGAAGCTAGTAGAAAATGTGTATAGGTAAGATCAATGACTCAACACATTCGTGAAACATGTAGCTTGTCTTCTAGTAAAAATCCTCCAACAACATTATATGAAGACAACACAGCATGTATAGCCCAAATCAAAGGAGGATATATTAAAGGAGATAGAACAAAGCATATTTCACCAAAACTTTTCTACACTCATGATCTTGAAGAAAATGGTGTCATCACTGTACAACAAATTTGTTCAAAGGATAACTTGGCAGACTTATTTACAAAATCATTACCAACCACAACCTTTAAAAAATTGGTGCAGAACATTGGAATGCGGCGACTCAAATATCTCAAGTAATATTCCTACGAGTGGGAGCAAATGTATTGTATTCTTTTAAAAGCATTAGATTATATGAAATGTGTACTTTTTTTCCTTCACTAGGATTTTTTCCATTGGGTTTTTCCTAGTAAGGTTTTAACGAGACATATTTCATATAATATATAATGGACATCTAAGGGGGAGTATTATAAATATTATATTTGTAAATAGATGTCCATTATGTAGCCAAGCTTAGTGGCTAAAGGCCATGTGTCTCCTAAAGACACATCCTTAGTGGCCATGAAGCTCCACCACCTACTTGCCAAATAGCCTATAAATAGAGGCTTTTTGTGGATATTGTAACACACACATTGGAGAGAAAAGAAGAGAAAAGATTGGTGAAATTTGAAATTTCATTTTCTATAAAATCTCACTTTCTTTATTTTAGTTTATTTTAAATTTATTTTATTTAATTTGGTTATTTTAATTGCTTTTATATTATTTTATTATTTTAATATTATAATTTTTCGATTTTTGTGCTCCCATTTTTCTGTCATTTTGCTCCTCAATTTTACAACAATAATAAGTGTTTGCACGAAATTCGTAAAGAAACGTGGTTCTTGGAATTGAAGTATTGGAAGAAAGTTTCTTATTTACAAGAGACTATTATCAAATGAAATGACTATAATTGTGATAATAAGTGTTTGTACGAAGTGTTTAAACAAATGTGGTTCATAGAATTGAAGTTTTGGAAGAAAATTTCTTATCTTCAAGAGACTTTATTCCTCGATGAGTGTTCAATCTTTAGAAGTTTGGAGAGTTTTTCTTTTAAACCCAAAATGAAAAAGAACTTCTAATTCTCATGGAGCTACGTGGGCTTGGGCTTGATTTCTCCATGGATCTGCCCTTGGATGCAACTAATTGAATTTTGGGTTCACCAGACAAATAGCAAAATTAAAGGTAGTTTGTAAGAATAACAAAAAAAAAAATTATTAATTGTAAAAAATGGCAAAACACAATTAAATAATCGAAGATAATATGAATAAATAGACAAAAATACCCCACCAAAATCCAGTACCATAACATTAATAATCTAGAACGTGGAGAGTTTCAAAACCATTTAAAAAACAACAAATATCTTCTAACTAAATGATTATCACGTTGTACAAAAAAACTTGAAAATGTTTAATCAACCTTACAAGTAATAAGTATTACACCAAACTAGGTTTTTCTTTAAAGAAGCTAATTTTGAAAATAAAAAGCAAATCAAAACAATTGGAAGCCAAAAAAAAAAAAAAATAATAATAATAATAAAATAGACCTAAACCTCACATTGGTTGACAAACGAAACCCTAGAGCTACAAGAATAAATTTGATCGATAGAGAGCACAAGCGTGAAAATAAAATCTACCGAAAACAGTTTGTTGACAGAGTCAAACTTCAACGAGCAACCATATTCCTTTAAGATAGGTAAAACACTTTAAATCCTTCATCAATCTTTCGTTTCTAATCTTCTCTTCTACAACTTGTTTCCCAACTAATCTTTTCTTCTACAACTCGTTTCCCATTCAAGAAACTTATGAACTGTTAAGTTTGCAAGTGGATAACGTACTGATAGTAGGAGGAAGTAGAAAAGGAATACCGAAAGGAATACCCTTCCCAATCTTTCTGAGAGCTAAACCTTGCCCTCCTTCCCCAATCTTATATTCCAAATTTATTCGGTCCATTCTATCTGTTTCACGAAATGCTGAACCGAAATCTTAGAATATAATATATAGTAATATTATATTAGAATATAAGTAACAAATTTACTAAATCATTGTTTTCACAAAAAAAAAAAAAAAGAAAGAAAAAAACCAAATTGTTTTTAAAAATATATTGATGTGCTTTTTAAACAATATTTTAATCGAAATATACTATCCCCATTTTTTTATTTGAAATTTGTAACAGAATATTAATCTATTCTTTTATAAAAGAGAAGACTATGTAACTTTTAAAACCAACCATTTAAATGCACTTAGAATCTTGGACATCAATAATTTTAGAAATACACTCAAAAGGTTGAGGAGAAGGATTTGTTCTTGCTAACTCATTATTGAAATACATTGTATTTCTATAAATCGAAGCACTAGAAGAGGCGTGGTCAACCACTACACATAAATCATTATAGGGGAAAGTCAAATAAAACTGTCATCAACCACGAAATATCTTTGGCTTCAACAATCCTAATTAGATTCAAATTATTGGAACATCTCGGTACATTGTCAATTGAGATACTATTATAATTGCTAGTGGAAAAAAAACTTACCTTGGATATATTCAACAAATTATTAAAAGGGTGAATCTGATGAAATATAAGCCTCAACAACTCGAAAATCATGATAATGTGAACTTTCATTCCATCGAACATGAAACAAAAATCTAATTTGTCGTAAAGTCATAGCAAAAACAATACCTTAAGAAGAAAACCAAAAGAGAATACTTATATATATATGAACCAAAAGAGAATACTTAATTGCTCATAAATAACAACCACTTTTGTTGAGATTGTGAATATATCTTAATTTTTTAAAAAAATATTAATATAATAATATATCAATGATATAAAACGTGAAAGGGTAATATGAAAAAAAAATTACAATCAATTTTATCAAAATATGTATAAAATATGAAAAAGATTAATATCCAATTAAAATACGAAATATCCTTGATCAAAAAATTAAAATAATTTTTGATTAGTAAGATAAAATGAAATTTGATAATAAAGATAAACTCAAATTAAAAATATAGAAGAAAAATAAGGAAGAAATTGGTTTATTTTGAATTAATTGGTAAAGTAGTTATCAAAATCTATTTTGAATGTTAAAAATATATTCAAATTAAAAAAGAGGGTGAAATTCCTGGGATGACACTCATTTTGAGTTTTAAAATCGAATCTGTTATATATAATATGATTAATTCGGCTATCAATTAAGTTCTTCAATGACACTGTATTTTATCTTGGTTCTTAATCAAGCTCTCACTTACACAATATTTAATGTTCCAGTCATACGAACTAACTAAGGACAAAATAAGTATTAAGAAAAAGTCACCCACATGCCTTGCACACATTTTTCCATTAATCTTATTATTCTCGGTTTTTGCTTTATATCCAAACAAAAACTCATTTTTTGCTATCTTATCTAATTTTCAGGATTGATTGGCTTATCCTATATTAAACCTATTTTTAGCTCGATTGAACATAATGTCAAATACAAATACTTAATTGGACCAAATTAATATAATCGTCGTGACAAATACACATTAAATCATCAAGATCTGCCCATTTCTTATCTTCAATTTCAATTTAAAACACATGTCAATTTATAATTGGTCTTCAATGCAACAATTTCTAGTTCCATTGATGTGACAATTTGTGATTGGTAAAAAATTCTTCGTTGAACGATAACTAATTTATGTCATCTTAACAAAAACTAATTTATGAATCTAACTAATAGAAGAATATATATTGCCAAAATAATAATAATAATACTACTACTACTAATAATAATATAAACTAGTTTATGTTTGGTCTAAATTCTTCCTTTTATACAACAAGCGAGAAAATGAAGATATGAAATTTAAAAGAATTTAGAGTGTATATTGAATTATTCTGTTATATTTGGACTATTTCAAATAATAATGTTATTTAAAAAAAAAATTCGAAAAATAGGGTGGTTTACAAACTAATGACAAAAATAGGGTGGTTTGGAAAATAATTTGGAAATTGGGGTAGTGAAATCATGTACCCGATACACGATTTCAGTCAAAGTCTGACGTGGCTATAGTAAGTCGTGGACGGGATCCACGAGTGTTGACCAAACTCGTGGACCCGGTCCATGAGTTTGCCTCCACAAAGTTGCACTCATCTTCCTATAATCGCGGGGAACGAGCAGTTATTTCGGATAGTATTTATGGTTCGAGTTTTGATCAAAAAGACTTCTTACCCCCGTTCTTTTCCCATTAGCAGTTATTTCGGATAGTATTTATGCTTCGAGTTTTGATCAAAAAGACTTCTTACCCCCGTTCTTTTCCCATGATACGTCCAAAATTGTCCGGTTTTTTTCACATGATAAATAAGTTAATTAGTTAATTACCCACTTAAATGAAAATTTGCTTCTTACTTGTGTTCATCAATTATTGTATTAGTTTCATTGATTCTTAATTATTGAAAATGTAATGGAAAATCATTAATTCATTTAGTTAAAGATAAAAAGTTAATACAAATTAGGAAATCTAAAATACAAATCAAGTGCCACATGGTGGTCTTCTTCGCGCACGTTGTCCACGACGAGGCACAGGCACTTCAATTTGTTGTTGCTGGTGGATTACATCGTCGATATCCTGTTGGGTGACGCCAGATGGAAATTCATCGTGTGCATAATATTCCTGTTGATGGCCAGAACGGGATGCAATGTCTGGTTGTAATATGTGAGGTTCCGGGTCATCGGGTTGCTTTGGAACACCTTCGTCACGTTGTCTCGGTCGTCTATGACGAATACGTTTTCGATCAGTGTCAACAACATTGAGCCTCCTTGTATGTTGAATGATTTCTTCAACATTTACCATGTTTTGCTCACACATTGAACTCAACTCTGGTAAATTGTGTTCTAAGGAGTAACTGTGCACATCGTGGACAAAATTATTCTGCACGATAAAAAAAATATATATATAAGTATAAAATAATATTCTTAGCATGTAATTGAAAAACACTACATAATAAGATGCTTACCATGCAGTAATAGTAGGCACCGTCAGGTGTGATAAATCTTCTTGTGATAGTCGTACCAGGACAAATAATCATTAGACACATCCGACTCGTTTATTATTTCTCCTTGTGCACAGCGACCATGACGTGCACGCCAAAATGATATATACTCTGCATGAATTTGACGCCAGTTTTGGTCGTGTTTACCTCTTAAATCGATTTGATGTAGTTGGGAGAGTGTATTACAAAATGTCGGTACTGTTTGCTGCATAACGAATTGTCTCAACACTCGATCTGGTTGATGCCACTCTACGATATGAAAGCATATAAGTGGACTGACCGTCAACCAAATGTCCTCTCCATCATGACAGTAATCAGGCAACAACGACATAACATGTAGTGTATATGGCGTCCAATTGATCTGAAACCATGTACAAGAATAATTAGAACCTAAAAACATATGTAATATTCAGTTATATGCAACATATTTATTATTACCTGATTTTGCATCAAACGGTCAAATATTGAGCGATATACCAATAACATGTTTGCTGATTGTTCAAATGCAGCTAATACACCGCTCCATCTATCACATAGATATAAAACAATTAAATACTTTGCTAATTGTATTGACAAAGAAATTAATATATACAAAAAATAATACCTGGCACTGAGCGGACGTCCTATAAAATTTTCTGGAGGTTGTAATTGGACTTGTGGTGCAACAATGCTAAACCAATTTCCTCGTTGTTAATTGTTGCAATGATCCCTCTGTGTCTATCCGAAATTAAGCAAATCCCTTCTCGGTCAGTAACATACTCGCGCAATGCCCACAAAAACCATGGCCAACTAGATGTATTTTTCCCTTCAACAATAGCAAATGCAAGAGGAAATATATGCCCATTTGAGTCAATAGACAAAACAGTGAGCAATTTCCCTTTATACTTGCCGTAAAGATGGGTTCCATCTATTTGAATTAAAGGCCTACAGTATTTAAATCCTTCAATTGCAAGACCGAATGCCCAAAAAACACGACCAAATATAGTTTTACCAGGCATATCAAAAGGGAGAAAATGCCAATCTACTCGTGTACCAGGATTGTAGTGCACAGCAGCACTCAACCAGTACGGAAGTTCTGAATACGATTTCTCCCAATCGCCGAAGACTGCAACCAAAGCTTTTTTCTTAGCTTCCCACACACGTCTGTATTTGACATTATATTCATACTGTTTTTTAAGTGCTTCTTGTAGTACCGCCACAGGCACACTAGGATCAGCTCTAACTAAATTTTGAATTTCATTGCTCATGAAATTAGAATCAAGTTGTGAATTATCTTGTGCCACTTCTGTCTATAAACAAGTATGGTTCTCTCCAAGTTTAGTAATTTCAAACATCCCATGGATTTTGCGTCGACAAGCACGTAACCTCCACCTACAACCTTCATCCCATTGCTTGCATCGCACATACCAAATATCCTGGTTCGATTCTACCACAGATATTTGGTAGTGTTTAGTCACACAATATTTTTTTACTGCCATTTGTAGGTCTTCTTTCGTATCAAATATCATTCCTTTTTGTATTATACTAGAGTTATCTAGACTTTTTCCCCTTTCCTCCAAGGTTGATCCTTGTTCACAGACTGAATCAGTAATTTCCCATTCTATCTGTGTAAATATCTCCGACTGAACCAACTCATTTTCATTTTCTATATTTCCTTCTTCTCCAAACAATTCATCAATTTCTACATCAATGTCACTATCTGCACAATTTCCAGCTTCAATAATAACTAAATCTTCTGGACGAAACGACATATTTAAATTCGTTTACAACTGTAAAGGTTAAAAAGAAAAATTAGTTCAAATCTACCCAAAATTATAAACTCGTGGACCCGGTCCACGAGTTTACTACCCAATATAACTAATTTCCCACCACATTATTTAACAATAATTTTTCCTACAACAATAAACGCCGAATAACATTCAACACTCAAACCTAAATTTTTTAAATTTATTCATGCATGCAAAACGTCTACATATACAAATTTATTCATTAATGCAAAACAAAACGTACATAACTATTGCATATTTATAAGATAATTAGAAAGGAAAATGTATATGCATACGTATATGGCGGCGGCCGCAGCAGCGGTGGCACTTGATAAGCACTTGAAAAGTGCTTATTATTCTCTCAAATTAAGGGAGTTTTATATTAGATTTCACTTGTTTGCTAGTGATTTTCAGGTTAAAACGAGGAAAATTAGAAGAAACGACTGAAAGATCAAAACCGAGCAAGAATATGGAGAAAAAGTGCTGAAAAACGCATCCTTGCTTGAAACGCATGGTGCGCCGCGGTGCTAAGGCAGCGCTGCCGCGACGCTGAAGTAGAAACGCATCAGCATGGACGCAGAGTAGCAATGCGGCGCTGGGAAGGCGCTGCCTTGACGCATCCTTGAAGAACGCAAGACAACGTCGCGACGCTAAAACCAGAGAGCAACTTAATTTTGGCCGCAACCCTACCGCCGCGACGCTATGCGTCAGCGCCACGGCGCCAGCGTTAATTTAAACGCAAGTTTTGTATTTTAGGTTAAATTTTGGGCGGCCAAACTCTATAAATTTAGGGGGTTTTAGCAGCCAAAAAAGGAGAAGAAATATCAAAAAGATCAAGAAAGTTGCAGAACAAGAGAACGATCCGAAAAGGTGAGAATTAAGCTAGAGTTCCAAGAGTGAGTTAGCCGCAAGGAAGAGGAAAAGAGTTCGAGATAGTTTTGGTGCCCTTCGAAGTCCGACGCGAGAGCCAAGGAGTTCGTGATGGTGCTACCTCAATCAAGAACCTCTTTTCAGTAGAGCTTCCCTATTCTCTACATTCTTTCTTTGATTCTTTTTGATCAATATGTTGCTTTACGCTATGAGTGGCTAAACTCTTTGGTTTTAGGGTTTTTGATGAATTGTTTGTAAACTCATGATAATTTTGTAAACTCATCGTTTTGTTCAAATAAATATGCTTTTCATTGTTATTGTGTTTAATTCTTGAAGATTGGCCACCTTCACATGTTAGATTAGATGTATGAATCGAGAGATTATATGTTTAATTTAATCTATAACAATGAATCGTTGTTAATCTATCACGAGAGTAGTTAGGTTTATAATGAAAGTTGCTAAAGACTAGTTTTAATGCCATGTAATTTTGTATTGGTTTTAAGAGATTAACTATCAATCAAATTACATGAGAAAGAGTTGTCTTTGAGAGAAGATAACTTGAAATTAAGTTTCTAGACTTAAGCATAAGAATTAAATCCATGAAATCCATAATTTTGCATGATGAAACAAACAAGGATTTGAAACCCTAGAACTCTCTTTGACTCTTGCAATTCTCCCTTTGATATTTTCTTGCTTGATTTTTCTTTTTCCCAAAAACAAAAATTTGAATTCCAATCCTCAAATAAAATTGATTCAACTCTAGAATAGCTAAATAACTTAAACCTTCCCAATTGGATCTCTAGTGGAAACGATACTCGGACTTAACCGTTTTATATTATAACTTGACCCGTATACTTGCAGTTAACATACAAAAGTGGCACATCAGCACTGGCGGCGGTGGCTAAACGAAAAGGGAATGATTTGAGAAGAAGAAGAGAAATGACAACGACAATGACAAACGAGAAGTGAAATAAGAGAAATGAGAGAAATGAGTAAGGAAATGAAGAACGGAGAGATATGAGGAGAAATGAAGACTGAAAATAGAGAAGTGAAGAAGAAGAAGTGAAGAACCAGCCGAAGAAGTGAGGAAGAAGGAGGCTGGCGTCGGGTTTAAAGGGGGGAACTCGTGGACGGGGTCCACGATTACCGAAATCGTGGACCCCGTCCACGAGTTCGGTCAACATGCAGGCACTGTCAGGCTGCATGCAGTGGACGCAGGGGAATCGTGTACTCGGTACACGATTTCCACTGAAATCGTGGACCGGGTCCATGATTTCACCACCCTACTTTTGGTATTTCTTTCCCCCCCCCCCCCACCCTATTTTTGGAATTATTTTTTAAAAAAACATTATTTTAAAAAAAAATTTCGTTATATTTATACCTAATATTAGTTTAGTTACTATTTTTTTAAAATCTTTACCTAACCGAGCTTATAGCCGCTACCAGAAATGAATTGGACTATTTTTGAAAATCTTTACTTAACCGAGTAGCTTTTGCTTATAGACAATGATCAACGACGTTATGGTTGCATAATGGAAGCAATTCTCAAGAAGATGGAGGCAGCTTAATGGGCCAACCCAAAAATAGTCCAATTCATTTCTGGTAGCTAAGATGATGGTTTTTAGGAGTAAATATTTGAAAAATACCAACCATTTATTTGTAAAATTGGCTAAAACTTCATTTTAGTAAAATTGGTTAGATTTGTTGTAACAAAAATAACCCAACTAAGATTTCTTTTTATAAAATATTTTAGCAATTAATGACAAAAATAGGGTGGATTTTTTTTTTTTTTTTATGAAAATAGGTGACAAAATAGTGGACACGGTGCACAATTTCTAGAAATTGTGGACCGGGTCCATCCCTAAATAAACGAAATTGTGGACCAAGTCCACAGATTTTTGGGATAAATGTGAACTAGGTCCACAATTACCACCCACATGGTGCCACATCCCCCACGTCTGTTACCCTGCCTGCCAGGTCGCAGAGAATAAAAATTGTGGACCTCGTCCACCAATAGCTGGAAAATGTGGACAAGGTCCACGACTTCGTGGTCCTGAAATCCCTCTCCCTACATCTACTTTCTCCCTACTCAGCACACTAGTTCTTTTAAGGGCATCGTTGACCGTTGGCCGCCGTCTTACTTTGTCTGCTGCTATTGTCTACTACCTTTGTCCGCTGTTGCCCTACTGCCAACCACTATTGAAGGTATTTTTTCTAAAACACATTATAGGATAATAATTTAGATCTAGATCTAAAATATATAATTTTTTTTTTTTCATGTGGCTGAATAGATCTAGTTTTCCCACATTTTATGTTACTTTTTGTGTGATATTTTTGAATTGACTGATTTGTGGACTATTATTTGTTGGATCTATTAGTTTTTGGGTTGTTGTTTGGAATGCCTTTTTTAAGATTTTAGAATGAATATATATATATATATATATATATTTTAAATTTTGGACTGTTATTTGGACCAATATCCACTACAATAATTTTTGTCTCTGCCGACACTTTTTTTGCCAAACGCAACAAAAAACTTCTGCCGATGAATTTTTAATGTGTGGGCATAACATCATATCTGCCAACGAAAATATATGTGTGGGCAAAAAGTAGTGTGGTATTAGTGAAAATCATTAAAGTTGATTTTTGCCGATGATGAATTTAGTTTCTCCCCACGCAAGGCGTGTGAGCATAAACTTTTAATTTCTGCCCACGTAAGAAATGTGGCCAAAAAGATTTTAAATCTCACCTATTCTTTCCCCACACAAGGAATGTGGCCAAAAAGTCGAGAGTGACTTTCTATCTAAAAGTGTTTAGTCCTAACATAGTTTCTTGATAATATTTGTTGATAAATGCCTACATGATCGAATTCTATGAGCTTTATGTGTGTTCCATGTGTGGTATAATGAGCTATTTCGATATATATTTATATATACAGACTGAGCAAAAGTATGTGAATAATAAGGATAAGACGGATGGAAGCATGTGAACTTATGATTAATATTGCGATGTGGGAGTGGACTCAAGTATATAAATATGTACATGTTATATGGTGGTAAGGCTTAAGAAAAGTATGAAATTTATAATTATGTGAGTAAATGGAAGCATATGAGCTTATATTTTGTGTTGTGATGTATGAAAGGTCACAAGAGTATGATTAAGTATGTGATATATGACGGTAAGACTAAAGGAAGCATATGAGCATATGAAATGTGATTTATGACGATGAGACTAAAGGTAGCATATGAGTTTATGAAAAGTATTGTGATGTATGAGACGTTACTAAAGTATGAATGAGAATATGAATTATGACGTGAGAATATGAATTATGTGAGCATATGAAAAGTGTTGTGATGTATGAGATATTACAAACTCATGATTTTATATTATATTGTATTCTTATTTGAAGGCTCCCAATGCCGAGGTACGAAGAGAAGGCATGTGGGATATTTGTGTATGTAATTAGCTTCATGCTAATATTGTTTTGTTTATCATGAAATGATTTATAAAGAACTATTTATGCAAAGCATATTTGCTTTATAATGTTTTCTAAGGGACCCAATGCTGAGGGACGATGTGAAGGCATGTGGGAAATCCTATGTTGTAAGAAACCCAATGTTGAGGGATGATGTGAAGGCATGTGGGCAATCTTGTATTTGAAAACTCAGTGGTGAGAGATGTAGAGAAGGCACTTGAGTATCCTGGAGATCTAGTACTTAGGGACTGGGAGAAGGTACTTGGGTAGCTCGTGAGCAAACTGTGATTGAGTGATGCTGAGGTGTTGAGAGTAATCCACTCAGCTAAGGAATATCGACGTTGGGTGCATTGAGCTTCACTCTGCCTCAACTAGGGAAGGAGATTTAAGGAAATGGTTTGTGAATAATGTTTCCATAGATAATCAGATGTGGTTAAACTATGATCTGATGTATGCTAGTGATGGATATAGCTGGATTTTATATTTTCATACACTGTTGAGAAAAACTTTAATTAGTCACTCACTGGGCGTTTAAGCTCACGTTTTCCTCGTTTTTTTGTTTTTCCAAGTAGCGAGCAAGTTTGGGATGCTTAGCCTACAAAAGATACTCGTCTTGGCCTGTTTCAGAATCTAGAATTTGGATAATTGCAAAACCTGAACCTATTCAAATGTTGTACATATTGTAAGGGTTGAGAGAGTCATGTATAGTTGTTGTTGAAAATATTAAACCTTTTGGGTGTTAAGGATAGTTATGACAGCTTAACCCTAGTGTGGTTTTGTTAATAGATTGTTGAATATTTGTTTATCAGGTTAAATTCTAAGATATCAAGGTTTGTTTGATGAATGCTTTAGAGGTATTAGTGTTTATTAATTCACACTCACTTCCGGGTTAGGAGGATATTCGGGAGGGGGTGGACATCATAGTTGTGCATTTTGGACTTCTTTTTGGAGTTTAAGACACCTTTTAGCCACTTTTTGGTTGGGTTTGAGTTAAGAGGTCATATTGTGCATTTTGGACTTGTTTTTGTAGTCAAACTGCCATTTAGACACTTTTTAGCCACTCTTTGGTTGGTTTTGAGTTTAGAGGTCATAGTTGTGCATTTTGGACTTGTTTTTGGAGTTTAAGACACCTTTTAGCCACTTTTTGGTTGATTTTGAGTTAAGAGGTCATATTGTGCATTTTGGACTTGTTTTTGTAGTCAAAGTGTCATTTAGACACTTTTTAGCCACTCTTTGGTTGGTTTTGAGTTTAGAGGTCATAGTTGTGCATTTTGGATTGTTTTTGGAGTTTAAGACACCTTTTAGCCACTTTTTGGTTGGTTTTGAGTTAAGAGGTCATATTGTGCATTTTAGACTTGTTTTTGTAGTCAAAGTGCCATTTAGACACTTTTTAGCCACTCTTTGGTTGGTTTTGAGTTAAGAGGTCATAGTTGTGTATTTTGGACTTATTTTTGGAGTTAACTGCCACTTAGACACTTTTTAGCCACTTTTTAAGTTGTTTTGAGGGTGAAAGTGTCGCTTAGACACTTTTTAGGTTGGTTTTGAGTTTGAGGTACTTTTTAGTTGGTCTTGAATATCATTTTGAAAGTCATGCAAATTAATTTGCTTTATTAGTTTTGATCATGTTGTGCTTATTGGAGTTCAATATTATGCTTTTCAGGTCTATATTTTTTTAAGAAGGCCAAAAATGTTAATTTTTTTTGTGAAGTCTCAACTGATGAAGGGAAACATTTTTTTTGTGAAGACCAACCAACTAACGGAACCATTTTTTGTGTATTTAATATTATTTTGTTCATTTTGTATAGCGAAATGAAAGCTAATATAGCTTAGGAAACAAATACTAAGATAGTTTTCCAGAATTTATATGTTCAAGGAATTGGGGGTTGTTATGATATTAAACATATTTTGTAATAGGAAATTGACTAAACTTATTATTATGATATTAAATATATTTTGTTACAGGAAATTGAGATTATTTTTATTTTAAATATTGATCCCCAAACTTATAATATTATAATATAAGTGCGTTGGTAATTATAAAGCTATGGCGACATTTCATGCGTGGGAAAAATCCGAGTTATGCGGATGGAAAGTAAAACTTCGGCAAAAATTGATTTCTGGCCACCCATAAAACGTGGGAAGAAATGTTATTTTTGCCCACGAATGTTGATGCGTGGACAGAAATCAATTTCTGCCTACGGATAAAACATGGGCAGAAATTCAATTTATGCCCACGAACGTTGATGCGTGGTTAGAAACCAACTTCTACCGACGTTTGTAATGTGGGAAAAAAGACTATTTTTACCCACGCGTTTCATTGCGTGGGCATTTCTGCTGACGAAATGTCAAAAAACGTGGGCAGAAAATCTCCTCACAGCCTTCTGCCGGCATTTTCTGCCCACACAAAAAAAATGTCGGCAGAAGCTTTACCCACTCATTTTTGAAGATCTGCCAACATTCTTGTGTGTGGGCAAAGACCAAAATTCTACTGGTGGTGATTGGATTGGGCTATTAGACTTACTTTTTGAATTTTGGACTGATATTGGGTTGTTACTTTTTGAATTTGACAAAAATAGTGTGAAATGATTTCCCCTTAATTGTGGACAGTTGTAAACAAGTTAGTTAAGTATGTTTATCCGTTTGGAAGATTTAATAGATTCTAGAACCTAGAAATGGTAGAGACAATGATATTGAGATAGAAATTGATGAATTATTTGGAGATTGAAATGCACAGAATGAGAATGAATTAGTACTTTTCGAGATATTCACACAAATAGATTGAAAAGTTGCATACAAAACTCAAATCCAATACAAAAATGGATGTTATTTGACACTAAAGAAGATTTACAAATGACTTTAAGAAAATATTGTGTGGCACAACACTATCAAATTGTTATGGTAGAATCAAACCAGGATACACTACAAGAAATATTAGTTTTTATAGCTTTTTGACATAACTTTTTTGAAAAATAGGCTATGAAATCTAATTGAAAAAAAGAGGGACAAAAAGGTAAAAATTAATTTCGTCTGGGCTCTAAAAAAAATTGAACTATTTGCATGAATCCTATTAGCGTCACCCCTCTACTCTAATATGGAAACCTTTTGCTTTCCTTTACCCCCTCCGCTCTCTTTTACTTTATCTCCACGCTAAAGTTGTGGAATGAGGGTTGCGATTGAAGGTTGCGTGCTTGTCTGAGCTTTTTGAAATTACTAAACTTGAAGAAGAACACACATGTTTGTACTCAGAACTAACATGTACTCAGAACTGACACAAAATCACTCACAACTTGATTCTAATTTTATAAGTATGAAAATTCAAAATATTGTTCGAGTTGATCCTTGTGTATCTTTGGTAGTACTTCAAGAAACAATTTAAAAATCATTTGGATATAATGTCAATTATAGACGTGTGTGGTAATCAAAGAGAAAAACATTGGTTAACATTTTTAGTGATTGAGAGAAACCATATGCTGATTTGTCATATTGGTTGAGTGTTGCTATGGACTACAATCCTGGAACATGAGTGGATTGACATTTTATTCCGTCCGATATGTCAAGTAAGACTATTTTTGGACGAGTTTTCTGGTCATTTAATCCTGCTATAGAAGGTTTCAAATATTGTAAACCATTAATACAAATATATGAGACTCATCTTTATGGAATTATCCATTGATGCAAATGTGCCATATGTTTCCCATTGCTTTTCGTTACATCTTCATTTCATTAGAATTTTATATAATAAAAAGTTTTAATTATATTACATGCATGTGTAGATGGAGCGGTATTTTAGCTGCATTTGAGCATGTTGCAAATATGTTACTAGTTTATCGATTATCATTTGATCGACTAATGCACGATCAGGTAAGAGCATATATCTTTCATATAAAAAAAATATTTGATATTAATGCACAATTAGGTTCTAATTATTCATATTTTAAATTTTAGATCAATTAGATGTCGTACACACAATAGATTATGGTATTATTGTCGAATTACTGTCATAATCGTGTCAAGACACATCGGGTTGACGATGAGCCCTCTAACATACTTTCATATCTTAGAGTGACATTACCCAAATCGAGTGTTAAGACAATTTAGACTGCAACAAATGATGCCACTAGTGTGTTATACAAACTGCCAACTGCACCAACTTGATTTAAAAGGTAAACATGACCAAGATTGGTGACGTATTCATGCCAACTATGTATTGTTGTGGGGGACATATCGTGATCATTGTGTAGGAGGAGATGTAGTAGATGGGCAGTTGTATTAGAGGACTATTTACCCTAGTACAACTCAATTACAAGAAGATATATCGTACTTGACGATGCTTATTATTATTGCATGGTAAAAATTTTATTATTTATTTATTTTTTCAATTATGTTGTTTGCATATTGTTTTACGTTATATAATTGCAACCATTTTCATCTTTTTCTTCCCCTCCTCAATCATCATCTTCTATTTCCTTCTTTAATTACTTTTTTTTCCCCACTTTTTTTCCACTTTTCAGCTTAGAGAGTGTTTTGAAGGAGGTGAAGTTTATTAATCTTTTCAATGTCATTATTTAGGTATAGGTGAAGAGAGGAGGTGGACGAGAAGGTTATAGAGCTTAAATGAAGTATAGATAGATTATATAGAAAATTATTGAAGTAGTAATCAAACAAGGGGTACTATATGATGATAATGGAATTGGGAAAATTAGTATATGGGAATTATGTGGGAGATCATCATCAACCATAAGGAGTTGTTTGGATAATGGAAGTTTGCAACTTTCCAAACTTACATGAGATGCAAAACTGGAAAGTGGTAACCCATTTCTCTTGGAAACTCTATTGGCTATTCATCCTCTCACAATTCCCATAAAAATGCAATTGAATAAGGGAAATAAAAATCATGATTGAGGAGGAGGAGAAGACGACGAAGAAGGAAGCAAACTGACCAACAGAGTAAGATGGAGTCATGAAGATGGGAGAGAGAACAAGAAAGAAGAAAGAGGACGAAGTAAAAGAAGAGAAAGAAGAGTAAGAGGTGAAATATTATATATATATATTAACAAATTATCTTCCATTTTCACATCATTTATTTACTCAATGTTATTAGTCGAGGGATCTTTTAACCTATTCTTGAAAATTTAGGGACTAAAATGACTCATTTGTTCTTCTTCCATTGTTGCAGTTGCACACCACTACCATGCCATTTAGGTGCTCTCACCCCCTTTTTCTTGTTTTCTGTTTCATTCATGAATCTCCAATCACCAGTCACACAACTCCTTGTTTTTTTTCTTCTTTTCTATGATATTGTCACTGATTGTCAAATTGCCAACAAGCTCTATTTCCGGTTTTCTTTTTCCTCCTCTTATTTCACTCTCTACTTCAACCTCACAGCACCATGCTAATCTTGTTTTCTATTGGTTACCTTCCTTCAAAATGTGCTCGAATCAATATATTTTTTCAACCATTTATTTTTATTCTTTGTTTGGTATCTATATTTGGTTGTTAGTGACTTGTAAAATACTTAAATACTGTGATTTGGTTTAATTCTTTTTAAATTTGTTTTAGGTTATGCCGATTTTCCCATCAATTTTAGTGTGCATGGGTATTTTTGACTTTTGCTGTATTTTTTTTTATTTTAAAAAATAATTTTGTTATTTGTACAATTTTGAGAACTTTTTGTTATTTTTTCGAACGAAAGTTTAAAATCTACTATTTATGTTGTTAGCCCAAGATTAAGGTAAAGGTCACTTACAACCTAACTATGCTAATTTTGGCCAACATTTGGAAGTCATAATATTATATAGGCATAAAATCGGATACTCCCAATTTGAAGCTTGGAAACCGGTTCTCTTCTCTTATCATGGAAGCAAATGATTGGTAGAGATTTGAGAGGATTCATAGAGATTCCGTAAGGCAAATGATTCTGATACACCACTCTCCTCTGTCCTGAAGTCGCAATGGTAAGCCCCACAAACCCCCACATCTCTGTAACCAATTTGTTTGCTGAAATGCCCCAATAACTATTCACCACAGTTTCATTCTCTTTAATCGCCCTTGGCCTCCGGATCTTTTTGCTCTCTGTAGGGTCGATTCGGTTACCCCCTTTACAATTTCTGTCTGTTTTCTTTTGTTCTTGTTCAATCTATTTGTGGGGTCTTCCATAATTTGTTTCTCTGTTCTTCATAGCTGGTGGTTCTCCTTTAAACACCACTTATTCTTCTCCTTACCTGAAGGAGAGAGCCATTCCATTTGGAAAATTGGACTTTGTGGAATTTTGGATTTTAGAGAAGGATGTGTGAAATAAAAGTGGATTTTAGAGAGTATCTGGAAGCTGGTCCACGATTTGCACATCCTAATAGGAGACGTCTCTCATGAACTCTGCAATGCCTGGTTGTTAGCAGACAAGCCTATTAATCATGCAAAAGCTTGATGTCCTTTTATTTATTGTGGGCTTCATTTCATTTGGTTTTCTAAGGTTTTCTTTTCTTTTCTTTCGGAATAACCATTGAAGGTTGGAAGGTAGGTGTAATCATTTGCTGGGTCAAGATGTGGCTTGAGTTTAAGCTTGAAATTTTTAGTTTGGGACAGGCCAGTCAATGAATCACTCATATGCAAATTAGCCTCTTTATACACTCTAATTTTTTATTTTTAGTTCATATACTGTATTTTATGTGCTTTTATGTGGCCCCAAAATTGCAACAACTCTTGTTTCATATATTTTCTTTGTGGAGATTTTGTTGCGTTCGTGCATTAGTTGGTTATGAGACAAATGAAAATAACATAGGGTGAACATTGTGGATCAGATTTGCCTTCATTGTTGCCCAACACATCTATATGAATCTGTTCTTAATCACACCATTCTAAAAAGTAAAAGCTATGGACATAATATCCTTTAGAAGTAGGGCTCTTTTGGGTCATACAAACTTTATGAAGTACAACTGAATCCGATTGTGGATCATTGGGGAAGAGTAAATCTTAGTATTAAGACTAAAGTACAATGTCTAAAAGTATTCATTTAAATGTATTTTTTGAATTGAAAACCATTCAATGTTTCAACATATAAATCAGTCAATTCAACTGCAACTGTTTTCCTCAGTCAAGTCAACTCTAAATTGACTTAATTTACACTGGAGGTACAACTAATACACTGTAATACACATGCTTGATCTTAGTATCAATGATAATATCTGAATAAAATTTGATCATGACTTGGATATACTAATAAGCCAAGTTATAGGCAGGTTAATTTTTACTTGTGTAGATGTAGCATCCTATTTAATGTATTTAACTTGTGTTCTGTAAATTTTAGTTTTTAGCTTTTGTCATATATTTTTTAATTGTTCAAATCTTCTTTTTTGCTAATTGACATCTTTACATTAAAGTTTGAACTGTTAGTTTTTATCTGTCTCAAGATAAAATTCTGTTCTGCATAATTTTGCTTTAGATTTTGAAAATATATCTGGTTTCATATTTATTTATCTGATATTATCTGATATTGATCCTCGTTTATTAATTTTGTGACCATTGATAGTCAGTTACCTATATTGCAACTTTGACCAGTGAAAGAACATTTATCCTACTACAAATATAGGGGGCATCAGCTAATGAAGTTACTTTTCATTTGATAGTTTAGGGTTTTGAAAAGCCTAAGCTATTGGCTAATGACATAAAATGACAGTACAATGTGAAAAGAGAATCACGGTCTTACAAGCATCCAACGAGACGTCATTTTATCAGTTGTTTAAACAAGTAGACATGATGAAGACAAGATAACAAAATCCCATCAAGAAGCTGTTAAAAAGCCCATACGGACTAGAATAGCCAATATTAGGTATTTGGTTGCACTGTTCTATTATCTCCAATTTACAGTAGATGTAAAATTGATACATCACTCTCTGGTAGTTTAGTTTTCGGAATTTTGTAGACTTGTGAAAAAAAACACTATCTTTTTTGCCTAAAGAGAAAGTGAATATAGGAAGCAAATTCATGTGATTTGTGACAACAGATAGATAATAAATGCCCCATTTGCAGTCAAAAGGGCTTACTCAAGTGGAAGCAACTATGCTCTCTTTATCATTTCGTCATCTATTTCTCTATCTCCTGTTCCTCATCTGATCTTGTCCCCTGCAGTGTTATGCTTAAAGCTTAAACATCATTACTTCAACATTAATGAATAAAGAAAGCACCAATATCAATTCCATACTTAGCAAGAAGTTTATTTTATATTGTTTTATTGCTTGGGAATTTTGCTTTGTCCAATCAAACTGGCTCAATTGATCCGCCATATTCTTAAATCTTTTTGTTAAATTAAGTCTGGACAAAAATTAATTTTTTTATCCTTCTCCTTTTTAAACCCACCCCACTCCTACCCTTCCTCTAGCCAATCAACACCATTCTTCTGTTGATCTTTCAATATCATTGCACTTGACATCCCTCCCCTCCCCTTTCCTCCCTCGTTTCTTTTCTTCTTCAGTGCGAATGGTAGATTCTTACTTAATTCTTGAACTCTTTAAAGAAATTATCTTGAGGTAGGTGGAGGAGAGAAAATTCTGGTGTAAGGAGAAGTCATGAAGACAAAAAGTGAGGTGAGTGAAGAACTTGTGTGAACTGAAATAAATGAGTTTCTTTATTTTTTTTTTTCATCCTCCTAGTCATACTTCTATCTTTATCAAAGGAAGTAACTTCCTTTGCAAAATGAAAAAAAGTAAACGTAACTTCCTCCCACACTTCCAGAAAAAGACTCCTAAACAAAATCAGTTAAAGTAGGCACATTTACTCAATGGTTTCATTAGTAGAAAGTAAGATGTCAAAAGTTAATAAACTTTTGGGTAGTTGGAGTACCAAAGCTTTTCTGATAGCCCCCATGCCAAAATTTATGCCTAAAGTGGAACATGCAGCTGCAAGCTCCATTGAGAGAAACTGAATTCAGGATCAAAATAAATCGATCAGGGCTATTAGATGAAAACATTATAATTACTTATGAAAAGTTTATCATCTTCCTCACCTCAACCTGATTCTGTAGTGAATGAACATAATTGATAGTCTCATCCAACACCATTGCCATGCCCATTGCCTGCAAAATAATATGGAAATTTTGTTTCAACTTGAGACTCCAATGTTTTGGTATGCAGGACCAGGAAAAAAAATTACCTTGTGACAACCTGGAATAATGTTTTGCAAGCATTTTAATTTGTTGTTGATTTTCTCTCTTCTCACCTGAAATATGAAAAGACCGTTTTAGTATTGGATTATTCATTTATTGATTTTCTATATATCAATCCATAAACAAATTGTGTTTAAGAAGAAACATTGTATAATTCAGTAATATACCCTTTCTGCTAAACTGTGACTATCTGTAGCTTGACCTCGTTTTGCTCTAACATGAACTACTTCTGCAGGCTTTTCTTGTTCTTTCTCACAGTTCCTTCTTTTCCTTCCTCCTCCCAAGTTCTGAGTAAACAAAGAAACAAATAAGAACGCATATCTGATGAGAAAATAAAAGTTCAAAACAATAGAAAGAATTTGTTGAAGAATTGACACTTGCTTTTGCAGGGCTAACATTACTACTGTCATCTCCAAAAGCTGCACAAAGGGATCCTGAATTGCTTTCTGATACTTGTTTTGCTTTTCTCTGCATGGTTTCTTGAGCGCTATCTACAAGTAGACTGCTTCGAGTTATCACCGGAAACTCGTTTTGACATTTCAGTAGGGTAACACAAGGAAAACTGGGAAGTGAACTCGGTGTTGTGTTTTCTGGTAACTGGAAATGGTAGCCCCAGACGTTTTCCACTGAGAATTCTGTTTCATTGAAACCCTCAAACATGCTCTCTGTCACATTAGAGAACTGGTTTGTGACTTCCATATTCAAGCCCCGTTCTTCTGATGCTTTGGAGGACTTGAAGTGTTGCAGGTCTTGTCTAAACTCCGTCATGATTGAGTTTCTCAAAGTTTGCAGGCTTAACTACTTATATGAATTATTTAAATCAAATTGGCCAAAAAAAAAATCCTGTATTTACCAGTTGGATGTGGATGTAATTTATGATTTCCTTCAAAACTAAGTAAATGAAGATCATTACTAGATAGTTAGCACTTGTGATCTCTGCTTCATATACAGCCTCATTTTCTGATGTTGAGCCTCCCTGATAAGTAGGGTCCATGATAAGGATATACATGTTATCTAGTATGTATTGGCAAATGTAAGCATCTATGATTGGTCTGATTTTCTACTGTTTGTGAAAGAGAGAGAGAGAGAGATCAAAATTTTAGTGTAAAGAGGAAGTAATAAAGCCATAAAGAGGCAAATTGAAGATAAGAACACAGATCTTGTTTATCTCGGATCTTCTTTTGTATGTCTTAACACTTTCTGGCCATTGCTGCTTTCATATTTTTTCCCCTTCTTCCTCACTATTCGTAATGAACAGAATCTCTCTTTTGAGAAGCCTAGCTAGACTACCGATGAAATGAAGCAGAAGCCGACTAAAGTAGCAGGTAATCCTTACTTTTTCAGAAATTTCCATCCTTTTTGATAATTTTCCAACTGCTTTTAAGACCAATATATTGATATGGTGAGTTTCTTGGAAATTGGTAAATGGTTGGATAATTAGTGCTCTCCTTGGAATGAGAAGGATGGAAATAACATTACTGGCTCCTAACTGCTATTGATTGTGATGTGAAGCACCAAAACAAGCCCAAGACAGGTCTCTTTCTTGAAACAGATTTTGCATTCATTATTGTTGCTGCCTACTGATAAGTTTCCCTTTTTAAGAAAACCATTTTAATTATAATTTTCGTGATATGTTTGAATAAATACATTTTTGACATGTGTCTTAGATAAAGTTTGATGAATAGTTTTGTGTAAATCGGTGAATTATGTGAAGTAAATGCTAATTTTAGAATGAATTTGCTTTGGAGGTGGATGGACTTGGTCGATCTGGATTAACCTTGTCCTTACAAAAGTTTGTAAATATCTGCATGAATAAGGTCATTTTCTCTAGTAGGATTATTTCTAAACAAATGAATAATCTGCATGAATAATCTTGCTGTGAAAAGAATAATTATTTCACTCCCAAATTCAAAATTCAATCTAATCAAAGAAGTTCCATCAATTCCGAGTCCAAAAAGTCATTCAATTGAGGAATAGTCAGATGATGATTATTCGGTAAGTGTTAGTAGAGGAACGAAATTTTGCCACAAAATTCAGTCTCAGAACAGGAAGACATTTGTTTTGGGAAAGAGGTTGCTAATCTCTTTCAAACTCCCTCAATCAAAAGGTCACCCCAGCTGCCTTCATGTAAGTTTTCCTTAATTAAGTCTCATCAAATTCCCTCTAAGTTCTCCCTAATTGAAGCTTGTGGTTTGAAACTCGGAACGGCTATTCATCACCAATCAATATAATTTTGTTGAAGGATAGAAAATTATGAAATTTAGCTCTTGGATCACAAGAGGGCTTGTGGTTAAATCTTTTAAAGATGGTGTCTGGATCTTCTTGATTATTGTGTTTGGAGATTTTTTTTCATGTTCCGATTCTTTATGAAGCGAAGTAATCCCAAAGCATTCTTGGAAAAGATATTTTCTTATGACCGTTGGTTGAAAAGAATGGTTTGAGTCTTCGTTGCTTTGATTTAGTTCCTATATTTTTGGTGCAAGTGAAGGGTTTGCCTCTTCTAAGTCTGGCTTTGGCTTTAGTTTCTTGTTTTGGAATAATACTTGGCCGAGTCTTCCTCGGGTATTTGGTTTTGCTCATTTGACAAGTGTTTTGGTTGCATCTCTTTGGTTTGGAGATTCTATGTCCTGGGCTTTTATTTTATTTTAGAAGGCTTAAAAGATGCGGATTTGTGTATTTTCAGCAGCTACTTCATGTTTAATCAAGTTCAAAGCTGGGGTTCTTCCTTTTTTTGAGTTGTTGGTAGTTGGAGTCATCTGGGAAGTTGTCCTCTACCTAAGATTTTGTATTTTCCCTCTTCAAGTTATAGTTTTGATTTGGGGGGCATTGTTCTCTTATGTTTAATTGTTATTATTGAGATGACTTTGCTCTCATTTTGTTGTATTATATTCCATATTTTCTTAAATTTTGTTTTGGTCTTTTATATCAATGAAAAGTTTTATTTAAAAAAAAAAAAAAAAAACCCTTTTGTTGAAGTTGAAGAATAAAATTGAAAAACATCTCTGCACTATGTTTTTTTTTCCTTGAATTTTGTAGTCAGAGTCAGTACTAGTATCAGTACTTATTTATTTATTTATTAATTTAAATGTTAGCACTGATGCATCTTTAAATAATCAAATCTGATTCTTCCATGCATCTTAGTGATTAATCATCTTCCTAATCTTGAATTTCCCGCCGATTATTTGTTACCGTTACATCGCGTGCCGGTCAATTTGCGTTTTCCCAATTTCCTTTTGCAAAATACAGAAGATGATCGGTGGAACAGGTCGGTGGTGACCATTGAAGTATATTATATATATTTTTTGTATTTTAAAAATGGATTAAATCGAAAATTAACACGAGAACAAATTTGATACAATGCACCAACTCCCTAAACATCCTAACTCATTTTAACAAATATATTGTAGTATATCAATTAAGAATCTTAAATGTTACTAACTCGTTTTAACAAATATATTGTAGTATACCAATTAAGAATCTTAAATGTTAGTTAATGGAATAAATATAGTGAGTTTGCATTTGTAATAAGGAACATACCCATTATACAGTGGCCAATTTAGACTTGCAGTGGCCATTATGAAATAACTAAAAACCCTAATATATTGTGGAGACATCAATAGGTAGTTGAGACACGCTTCTAATAAGTGTTTCCCTCAAAATAATTATTCGCTCTGCAGAGGATGCAAACATACTACAACGATCATCTTACTGGAATACAATGACCAACTCTGGTAAAATTGTAACCTCGAGCTACTAGGATATGACAAAACTCTTGGATACTTGCTCTCAACTCAACTCAACTCAAGACCAAAAGAAAGAAAGAAAGGAGAGAATTCTTCATTTTGACATGGAATGCTACAAATGAAGAACGAAGTTATTATTTATAGGTTAGCAACTTAATAATTCTCCAAAATACAAAATAAAATCAAATAAATACAAAAATCGAAACATTTGTCAAATTTAACTCAATTTAGTTGTTACTTGACAAAAACCAAACATAATTCATTCAAATTGAAGAAACTACAAATTTAACTTTCATACATGTTAAATTTATACATGAAACATCATCTTAATTTGATGGTTTCAATCCAATTTAAAGTTTCTAACAATGAATTTAATCTACACAATTAAATCCATTTTTATGTTTCAATATGCAATTGTCTCACTTTCTTTCATTATATATATTAATTAATATTAATTAAGAGTATTTTGTCAATACTCCTCCTAAAAACAAGATATCAATATGACCTTAACATCAATAGATCACACACTCAACAACATCATAGAAATGGGAAGAAACTATAAGTTTCTAATTAGTGTGTCAACTATGAATTACTTAGCTAGTTTGTCTATTGAACCTAGATCTTGGGATCTCCAATCAACTAGAATAGGTTACCACCAGATAAATCATTTCATAGGCTTTAGACCCAATTCCCTCGATGTATATGAGACTTGCTCTCTTGACAATCCTTTCGTCAAAAGATCTGCAATATTTTTCTTTTGATTTCACATATTCAATGGAAATTATTCCATTAGAGAGCATTTGCCTTATCGAATTATGTCTGCGTCTAATAAGTCGTAGCTTGCCATTATAGACATTATTCTTAGCTCTCATACAAGTTGCTAAATTGTCATAATAAATACATATTGCACTGACAAGCTTTAGCCACAATGGAGTATCTTCAAGAAAACCTCGAAGCCATTCAACTTTTTCTCCTACTTTATCAAGAGCTATAAACTCTAATTCTATAGTAGAATGTGTTGTACATGTTTGTTTTGAAGATTTCCATGATACAGTTGCTCCACCTAAGGTAAAAATATATCCACTAGTTGATTTGGTCTTCGTGCTATCAGAAATTCAATTAGCATCACTAAATCCTTTAAGTACATGTGAATAACTTGTATAATTGGAATCCATAGTCTAGAGTGTACTTAAAGCACCTTAGAACTTTGACTAAAGCATTCAATAATCATACCCTACATTGCTGGTGTATCTTGTTAACCTTCCTACTGAATAGACACTATCAAGTCTTGTACAATTCATCATGTATATTAAGCTACCAATAACTCTAGAATATTCTACAAAAGATATACCTTCATCGTTGTTTTTTTTCAACTTACAATTTGAATTAAATGGAGTAATAACCGACTTACTCTCAAAATGATCAAATTTTGTAAACACTTTCTCTATATAGTGAGATTGAGAAAGCATGTATCTACTTGAATTTTTTGTTATTCGAATTCCAAGGATAACAACAGTAAGACAAAGTTCTTTCATATTAAAGTTGGTTTTCAACATCCTTTTAATGGAATCAATGACACTTCTATTTCATCCCATTGTTTGGGTGCCTGTTTCAACCCATAAAGAGACTTGAGTTTAGAAATTTTGTCTTCAAATCCTTTAACAATAAACCCTTCAGGCTGTTCTATATAAATTTCTTCATCTAAATCTCCATTTAAGAATGTAGTTTTTATATCCATTTGGTGTATTTCTAAATTTTGTAAAGCTACTATTACAATTAACATCCTTATATATGTCAATCCTCGTCACTAGAGAATAGGTATCAAAGAAATCTAACCCTTCTTTTTTACAAAAGCCTTTAGCTACTAAGCGGGCTTTATACTTATCAATAATGCTGTCAGTTTTTAGCTTTCTCTTAAAAGTCCATTTACTCCCAATTAGTTTACTTCCAAGAGGTAAATCAATCAATATCCAGGTATCATTCTGTAAAATGGATTCTAGATCACTATTGATAGCTTCCTTCTAATAAGGTGCATCAGGAGATAATACAACTTCTTGAAAAGTTTGAGGCTCGCCTTTTATCATATAAGTTATGAAATCAGGTCCAAAAGAAGTAGCTTTCTTAGCTCTTTTGCTTCTTCTAGGTTCAGACTCAGTATTCTAATTGTCTTGACCTTTCGAAGAGCTGGCCTCATAATTTTTTTTGGTACCATTATTTTTTTGTCTTTCGTCCTTTAAAAGAAATACATCCTCAAAGAATTCAACATCAATAGATTCCATGATGATATTATTATTAATATCAAATACTGCTGATTTAATTACCATGAATCTATAAGTAGTGTAGTCACCTATTTTTGTCCGGCCTAATTCAGTTGCTTATTTATGTTTATTTCTAATTTGAGCCTAATTTTCAAAAATAAAACAAACAAAAAATAAATAATAAATAAAGTTTTGAGTAATTAATATTTAAATATTTTTTATGGAGTGAGAATAGAATTTGAATGGTGACATCTTTCATTTATGGGAAAATTGTATTTAATCAATTATGGAAAAAATCAATCACATAACATTTTAAAAACAAATCAACCACATAATTAATTTTATTTTTTTCATTTAAGGGTAATTTGATTGATTCATTTCCTAAATTAAAGAATTTAATTTTTCTATAAATTGGGTGATCATTGGTCATTTGGGGGAGAGATTCTTTACACACCAAAAAAAAAAAAAAAAAAGAAAAAACAGAAAAAACCTAGAGATAGCCTCCCTATTTTTTTTCTCTTTTTTTTTTTCTTCTTTGAATTATGTAAAATTGGAATAAAAAAGTAATGTTGTGAAATATAATAATTAAAAAAGTCTAAAAATGAATAATCATTAAAATAAAATACTTTCTAAATAATAACAATATTATTTATAACATTCCAGTGTTAGTGGAATCTAATTATCACTCATCAATTAGGTGTGCTTCAAGGATAGGATGGATGAAGATGCCACTGGAATTACTCATTTACTCTTGGAAGTTGGATTTCTTCAACAAAAGTGTAATATTCATGATTTTCTGTACATACAAAAAGGTAAAGAAATACAATTATTAAAACACTTGCTAGATGTGCAACTAAGGATAATATATTTGGAACATAAAGTGGCAAACAATGTCTTTGCATTACAACTATACTTCACTAGATCATGTGTTGCTTAGACTCCATTTATAATCTCACGTTATATTATTATTATTAAATAACGACAGTTATAAAAGAACTACAAAAATGCTAATAGCAAGATCCATACTGATTATTCATATGTCTTTCTCATTTGATTTTAGCATTTGATAGGGCTTTGTTCATCTTACTCATCCTTGTGAGTTTTTTTTTTTTTTTTTTTTCTTTAAAAAAAGAAAAAGTAAAATAAAGTGTGAAAGTGAAAAGAAAAAGAGATGAAAGCTTGAGTAAATTAGGTTATTAAAAAAAGTGATAATTTTTTTCCTAAATTAAGTGTCTTTGTGCATGGATGTCAAATGGGTGGTTGATTTGCCGCCCATCATCTCAACTTTTTTTCTTCTATTTTGTTTTTTTCCATTCATTGTTAATCCTTTTTCAAAATTCATTTTTAACGGTTTTAAAATCATTTGGCGATGGAATCCAAAAATATCTGGGAGTCCGATTTTCTAGATTTTTTAGGTGAGGGTTCAAAATCTTTGGGAGTTCGATATTTGAATCCAAGATAAAATGAATTCAATTAAATTAAATTTTTTATTTTTATTTTTATTAAAAGGCTATCTTGTGACACATTTGAGAAATTGTAATATTTCCTCAATTTCTTGAGGTGAAGAATTTTTCCTCAATTCTAACATAGTCAAATTGATGAAATTTTTTTCCAACTTATTTTATGGGATCATTATTTCAAATATTGGAGTAATGAAGAGTAAAATAAGACATAAAAAAACAAAAAAAATAAAGAATATTTTCAATTCAATGTTTAAAATTTGACCACCATTTTCTAAATGGGTGTTATGGGGTGCTAACACCTTCCCCATATACAAACGACTCTTGAACCCAGCTTTAGTTTTTGTAGACCATTTTTATTATTTTTCATTAGAATTTGTTTATTTTATTTCGGTGCCCAATCACATCATAAAAAAGGTTGGTGGAGACTCCTTTTTTATTTTCCTTTAAAATTAACCATTTTTTAGGATGTTGACCGCTCCACGTAGTCGTGAGCACATGGCGACAAGTAGCACTATGCATTGCATAGCCTATAAAGACACAATCAATTGTTATATGTCTAAGTTTGACACTTTTTGGTAAAGGAACTTGTGCCTTTGCCAAACACCCCCACATTTTCAACATTTTATATGAGGGCAACTTTCCATTCTACACTGCATAAGGTGACTTACTAGTCTTCTTACGTGGAATTCTATTTAGTATAAAATTTGTTGTTAGCAAAGCTTCCCCCACAAATTATGAGGTAAACCTAAACTATTTAACATGCTATTTATCATGTACTTTAAAGTTCGGTTCTTTCTTTCAACTACACTATTTTATTATGGTGTATAAGGTACTGTAGTTTGATGGATTATATCATCAACTTCACAAAATTCATAAGGTGATGATGATTCATATTCACCCCCTCTATTTGATCTAAGCACCTTAACCTTCTTCTCAAGTTGATTTTCAACTTTTGCCTTATATGTTTTAAAATATTAAAGGTCTCATCTTTGCTATGTTATAAACATACACAACAATATTTACTACAATCATCAATGAATTTGACAAAATATCTCTTGTCACCTCTTGTGGGTGTACTTTTCATATCACTGTGGATTAAATCAAGTAATCCATTACTTCTTTCCACAGATGAAAATGACTTTCTAGTAAACTTTGATTCAACACAAACTTCACATTTGTGTCTATTATCAATGTTACAATTCGACAATAGTCCTAAACTTACCATTCTATTTAAAGAACAATAATTGACATGCCCTAATCCTAGAATGCCATACATCACACGATTCAACAATATAAGCAGAAGAGTTGGTATTATTATTATTCTTTGGCATTTGTGCCAGTACATTCAATTTGAATATGTCATCATTTAGATAGCTTTCCCACATACATACCTTCTTTTGTCAAAATAAATTTATCTGACTCAAATACAAGCTTGAACTCGTTTCTGAAACTAGATTTGTAGCCACCTATTTTTATCCGACTTTATTTAAATTAATTTTTTTAAATCAATTTTTATCTTAATTTTTCTAATCTAATTTAGATTGTTATCCACCTTTTTATGCTAATTTTTACATCTTTTAAACTTTTATTTCAGTTTGGTTAAAGTAACAAATTTAGTTAGGATAAAAAAAAAATGTGGAAAAATTTTGAATTTGGTTTTAGTTGCCCAAAAGTTGTTCTTCCTTTTTGAGCTTAGGTGATGTTTGGCAAAATCTCACATTTGAAATCAAATTTAATAAAAAAGAAAACGACAATTTAGGTAAAGATTTTGGATTTTATAAACCTTTCTTTCTCATAGAAAACCCTAGCCACCACACCCGTTTTTTTTTTCCTCTTTTTCAGCAAACCCTAATTCCCGCTCTAGCGAACAAAAATCTCATTCCCGCTCTCTTCATCTTAAAACCCTAGTAGCCAAGAGAAGCCAGTAGCCCCAAAAGCCCATCTTCCTCACAAAATCCCTAGAGAGATAGCAGCCCCAATTTTTATTTTTTATTTTTTATTTTATTTTTATTTTTATTATTATTATTATTTTGCAACACTTGGAAAGGGAGAGCTTCCATCCACACACAACCCTAGAGAGAGCCAACAAACCTCAATCCCTTCTTTCTCAGTAAAAATCCTAGAGAGCAACCCTTCCAACCAAAAAGAAAATATTCCCAAGTCAAGAATCTAACACACCAAGAACTCTTAGTTAGAGATGCATTTGGTAGGGTTTTGGTCCCAAGGATCCGCACCTCAAACAATATGAGAGTTTGGTGTTATTGATTCTAACTATTCTTAATCTTTAAAGTTTGTTGAAAAAAAGGAGAAGTAAAGTGTTAGAGATTTTTACTACGATTATTGTCTTTATTTCTTCATTTTTTTTCCCTTTATCATGTAATTTTTTGTCTCCTTTCACATTGGTTTGTTGTAGATCTATTGTTATTTACTTACTTATTTATTCAATTTTTTTTCTGTGTTCATCTCCTTCTTCTCTATGTTGTTTTTTTTTAGTTCCTTTGTAACCTTGATTTAAAAGAAAACAAAAAAGGAACAAAGCATGTGTAGTGAAGAGAGTACTACAACAAACCAAAAAAAAGATGAGATTAGGAGAAAGAGAGTGTAACATATATACCTTAGAATGAGGAGGTTTAAATGTGAAAAAAAATATATCCATTTTGTACAAGAAGTGTGCTGCAAAATAGATGAGGTTAGCTTTTTAATCCATGTATTTTGTATAAAAAATCCAATGACGGATTCTAAAAATATTTGAGAGTGATTTTCTAGATTCTTGAGGTGAGGAGTCGATTCAATGGGTGTCTGAGATCGATTCCAATATGATTTATTAAATTTTCAATATCCTTGTTTGTTTATTACTTTAAATGCATTGTAGCTATTAATGTTGATTTTCATAAGTAAAATTTTTAGCATTTTCAACACTTTAAGGTTTATTTTCAAATCTTTGAAATTAACTCCTTTTGGATTTTTTAAAAAGAGTTTTAATCTCTTTTCTTAAATATTTGTTTCAAGGACATTTTTCTAAAATTTCCTATGATGGAATCTAGAAGTATTCAGGAGTTGTGGGGTGCTAACACATTTCTCATACACAAACGACTCCCGAACTCAATTCTAGTTTTTGCAGACCATTTTTATTATTTTTTATTAAAATTTTGTTTTACTTTATTTCGATGCTCAATTACACCATAAAAAAGATTAATGGTGACTCATTTTATTTTTGTTATTTTAACCCTTTTCGAGAACGTCAATTGTCCCGCATCGTCTTGAGCACATGGCGACAAGATTCTTTCGAATCTCTAGCATATGTCACACTTCATTGAGGGTAAGTATTTCTTTGGAAGTCCTTTTCAGTTGAACCTTCCCTTTTCCTTCCATAGAGGCAGTTGAAGCATTTCCCATATACAACTTATCGCTGCCATCTATCTTTTCATATGTAATGAACATTGACTTGTCCTTACAAATGCGCCTAGTAACATTAGTATCAATCCACCAACCTTTGGTGTCTGAAGCCATATTTACCTTAGAAATGACAACAACCAAATCACATTTTCCACGACGTTGGTCTGATTGTTGGAACTTTGTCCCTTCTTGTGTTTGCACATTGTGGCGGTATGGCGCTCTTACCGCATTTCCTTGAATGTGCTTGCTAGCATCATTCCTCAACCCATGATTCACATTTTTCTTCTTTAAATTCTGTTTCTTGGGTTTATGCTTTGAAGCTTCAACAATATGATCTTTGGCTTCGACTTGCAATGAAGTTTATCTTCTTTTTTGTTATCCTCTTATATACGGAGTTTCACCGCGAGGTTTTTCATGGATAACTCCTTTCACTTGTGCTTGAGATAATATTTGAAGTCCTTTAAGGAAGGAGGCAACTTCTCAATCATAGCAGCAACTTGGAATGGCTCACTAATCTCCAATACTTAACTTTTCAAATCACTAATGATAATTTGCAATTCTTCCATCTAATTGACTAACAACTTGGTAATAATCATCTTGTAATCTAAGAATTTTTCCATAAGAAATTTCTTAGTACCAGCATCTTCCAACTTGTACTTCTTGCCTGATGCCTCCTGCAATACTTTTGATGTATTATAGGAATTGCAATAGACATTACACAAAGTGTTCTCAAGACCACTAAGTATGTAATTAGTGTACAACAAGTCTTAATGCATCCATGCTTGCTTTGCGACTTCCATTTCAGGAGTTATAGTTTTTGTGGGGTAATAGGGCAATCTTCCTTTAAAATGTGAGCAAGATTCAGTGTAGTGAGATAGAAGATCATTTTTTGTTGCCATCTCTTGAAGTTGTCTCCTTTGAACTTCTATGATTTTTCAGCATGGGGTGTGACAATGAGTTATCCTATCATGGTAGACTTAGAAATGTTGGTGGACGAGTTTGCAACCATTAGTTCAAATATTATTAATTGTCTTCAGATTGTTGGGAAAATGATATATAAGAAGTGAATACACTAGAAAACTGATTACAGCTCAACTTGAAACAATACACTCAATGCATAATATTTAACCAACAAGATGGTGTAACAAGGCTTATGAATTGAAATAACTAAAAACCCTAATATATTATTTAGACGTTAATAGGTAGTCGAGGTACGCTTCTAATAAACGTTGTCCTGAAGACAATTATTCTCTCTACATCGAATGCAAGTAGATTATAGCGACTAATTGTGGTAAAATTGTAACCTCAAACTACTTGGATATGAAAAAACTCTTGGATACTTGTTCTCAACGCAACTAAAGACCGAAAGAAAGAAAGAAAGGAGAGAATTCTTTAATTTGAAGTGGGATGCTACAAATGAAGAAACAAGTTGCTATTTATAGGCTAGCAACTTAGTAACTCTTCAAAATAAAAATAAAATCAAATAAATACAAAAATTGAAACATTTGTCAAATTTAACTCAATTTAGTTGTTACTTGACAAAAATCAAATATAACTCATTCAAATTGAAAAAGCTACAAAATTAACTTCCATACTTGTTAAATTTGTACATGAAACGTCATCTTAATTTGATGGTTCAGTCCAATTTGAAGTTTCTAACAATGAATTTAATCTACACGATTAAATCCATTTTTATGTTTCAGTATTCAATTGTTTCACTTTTCTTTCACTACATATATATATACACACATATATATATATATATACATACATATAGATATATATCCAATAATACTAAGTACAAAATTATTACAAACATTTATAGAATTATTCGCCAACATACATCAGTAAAAAATCATTCAATTAACTTTTGTAAAACTATTGTAATATTTATTGTATATATCCATAACCTACTATTGCGTGTCTAAGGTTGTTATGCATGTGTTATTAAATCAATCAAGTTTTCCTAATTCAGCCCAAGTATAAGTAGAAATTAGGTTTCTCGGTGAGTCTGAGGTCGAACGTAGGGACTTGTGATGATTTTAAACTCTCTACTCGTACTGGCTATCCTTAGACAAAAATACTCCAGATTGTGTTGCGTTTAACTAATAAAGCAGTAAAATTCTAAACTAACAAGTGGTGGAAATGGGGAATGATGTGTTACAGTAGGAATCATCAAAAGTATATATGAATAGGAAAAACAGGGTTAGGGGAGTCATTATTGTTTATCTTCAGAAATGTAGAGTCAATTATTTCATGTTCTCAACTTATAATTTGCACCTCTCGGTGGATAGATTGCATGCTCATATGTCTATGACGCATGGATGAAGTTTTATCAAACCCTAAGGTTCTTTCTATGTCTAGAAACACTACTTAGTCTACTTAATGATTTCCACCATCACTTACTTTCTCAAGCAGTTGATTATTGCTACTTATCTTGATTAGCTAGATGGAAACAAGCAATAGATTCTCATACATTAAGCAAGATGAAATAGTCTAAACATTGTTTCTTAAATAGACAATAACTTTACCTCCAACCCTTAAGAGGTTTAGCTACTCATGATTATTAACAAGAAAACGGAAGCAAATATAGAAGTGGAATTCGTGAATGATATTTGGATTACTAAAACGGATCAAGTGTTACAAAAAGTATAATTTCTTGATACAAGATGTAAATAACAAGAAGGAAAAGATAGAGATAGAAAGCAGGGGAATGGTTGGTGGTGATCGATCTCTTGACTCCACCAACGGTGGTTGCGTGATGGATGTTATGATGATGTGGGTGATCGAAAAGGAGACTACTCTCTCGAGTGTTTTGTCTTCTATTGTGAGACCCTAATCTTTGACCTAGTTGCCTAAGAGACATAATGAAAGGAAACTAAAGGAAATGAAGGAAACTTGGAACACAAGTTGTTGGAGTTAGAAAAATTTTGAGGCAAGAAATATGGGCTTGTGGAGTTAGTCAAATTCTGGCCATTAGAGAAGTACTATCCATTTGGATGAGGAAGAAAAGTATTTGTGCCAACTTGAGTTTTGGATTGAGAATAAGCCGTAGGCGAGTTTTGGAGAAATTCGCGTTAGGCGATTTCCAAATCTTGGACTACAAGGTGCCAAAGAAGCTAAGGAATTCTTCTAAGTGTCACAACTATGCTTGGAGAACTCAACTATGATAGGAAAACATAAGCTTGGACGCATAGCCTAGCAAAAAGGAAGAAAATTTGTCAAACCCCCTCCCAGATTACCCCACTCAACCCAAGAGGAGATGTGAGGACAGTAAACATCACCCCTCTTGTGACGTATACTGTCCATTTGTACCTGATATGTAAGCACTGATTTGCGTTGCCAAGCATTGAGATGTAGCCATGCGTTTGTGGCTATGCGTCTCAAAGGGGGAAGTGGTCGAGAGCGAGAGTAAGAATTTCTGGAAAGTAAAATTTTGGCTAAGTATTGACTAAGTCCATGCGTTTGTGGTTAATTCACGGAGGTTGGTGAGCTGAAGTAGCTACCCGCGTTGAAGGATAAGGAATTCTAGCAGGGGAAGAAACGTGCTTGAGCTATGCGCTAAAGTCACTCTGCGTTGGGGACAGTTATGCGCTGAATTCACTCTACGTTGAGGACAGCCATGCGCTGAGGCCGATGCATTGAAGACAGACATGAATTGAAGTCGCTCCGCGACGAAGATAGCGGTGTATGACTGAGTTGTACGCGTTAAAAGTAGGAGGCGTTGAGAACGACGCCATGTGTCGGGTGAGGTTAGTTGCTGAAGGCGCTGGAGGAGAATTTTAACATGAGCGCCTCGCGTCGAAGTGTGAATCCTGCGTTAGTCTGCAGATGAAAGGTAAGTTAGCAGCCTAAGTCCTGGTGTATGAGAAGGTTAAGTCGGTAGTATAAATGGATTAATTAAATGTTTAATCATTTTAAGGACATTTCGAGAGCTTAAGTCGGTTTTATTCTTCAGATAAATTTCAAAAGAAGATTGAGGAAGGTGTTCTTGAGGATTTCGGACAAAGTTTGACTTATATCGATGCTGAAAACGAAGCTGGAACAGGGGAATGACTGAAGTTACTTGGTTTGGTTGAGCAGTGACTGATATTCGAAACAGAACGTGAGGAAGAAGCTGAGTTCAGAGCTGAAAATTTAAGGTTAGTAAGTTGACGTAATTCCTAACAACTTTTGTAAAGGATGGTGATACTGAAATTGAAGATTTACTATGTGAATCCTTAGGAAACCAGAGTTTACAAGATTATCTCGCAATCCGGAACAGCGGGAGGTAACTCCGGAATACCGCGAGAACGAGGAAGAGCTACACCCTGAAATTTTAAGGTAAGCTATAGAACTTGATTTCCTATAAGTTTGTAGAAGAGAAGAAACCCTGAATCCGTATGGAAATGTGACTTTTAATAGTTGAAGTAAGAACGAGAAGAAAGGAAGGAATTACAATGCAGAGTACCGTTGGAAAATCAAGTATTGGCACACTGTCTGGGAATTTGTAGCGAGACGGGTATCGTTGAGACGCAAAGGAACCTTCCGTCTCACAGATCTCGTTAGATAACGCTGTGTATCGCTGCTAAGGTATGTAACGCTGGTGCTGTTCCATCGAGTATCGGTAGTAACAGTATTATTCAGCGGGTATCGTTGAGGTTCTCGTTATAAGATAGTAGAGAAAAGGAAAGAGAATTAATGTTGATTAACGCAAGGTATATTTCTTTTGCAGGCCAAGAAGAAATAGGAAAAATATATAACCCATGTAAAGCCTAAAAAGAGTTGTGAATGACACTTTTCTTGCTTTGAAACGAAATTTATTGAAAATGTTTAGCTTGGTTTTCTTATGAGTTATGGCTTTGAGATGAATTGTTTTCTTAAAAAGCATGATGTTGATGATGTTGTTCACAAGACATGTTTTATACGTTTCTATAAGATGTTCAATGGCATGTTTTGAAATATTGTTTATCGTGATATATTGATTTCCATGAAAGGATTTTCATATGAACTATTATGTGAACGAAATTCTAAAACGTTTTAGAGGAGGCTCAGTGCTCAAGGACACGAGAAGGCACGTGAGTTTCCCCGGGACCCAGTACTCAAGGACATGAGAAGGTACATGGGGAACCCGTCATATTCCTATGTGCACATAGAGGTTAAGCTGGCTAAGGCATCGAGCTTGCTCTGCTTAAAGCCAGGGATGATTTCGACGTTGGGTGTGTTGAGCCTTGCTCCACCCCAACTAAGGTGATTTTCGACGTTGAGTGCGTTGAAGCATTGCTCCGCCTCAACTAAGGGAAAAGTTTGAAAAACTAGTTGACATTGATGAATTCCTTGGAAAACACTTTGGTATGATTTTAGTATTGATTTATGAGAATGATGGATTTCATGAAAAACATGTTACCTTTGAACAAATGTTAAACTCTGATTTATTCGTTATACGTAACATGCCTGTTTTAAATGAATGCCGTTTTACAAAGATTTGTCACTCACTAGGCTGTTAGCTTATGTTTTTCCAATGATTTCCTTTTCTCTCCCCAGGTAGCAAGGACGTTCCCGGTGCTTAGCCTATTTCAGCTCACCCTGCCTAAGTCTCGAGTTATCAAGATACAGTCAAGTCTAAGAGTTGTACGTTGAATATGTTTATGTAAATGGCATGTAGAACATGTAGTTTTTGAGTGGGGACTGTTGGTAGAGTTGTGTATATTGTATTATGGATATGGATATGAATTTATGCTACGTATTAAAGGTGTACCCTATACAGGGAATTGTATCAAGATATAAGCATGTGATGTGTATGACAAAGGAATGTAAAGATGGGACAATATGTGTCACAAGAGGAGTGACGTTTATTGTCTTCACACTTCCCCTTAGGTTAGGTGGGTAATCTGGGAGGGGGTTGTGACATGATAATCCTGACAATTCATAACATACATATCCCTTCATTCAACCAGAACTATAAAAACTTATATTTATATAAGTTAAACTTTCAACTTGTCCACACAATATACTTATACAACACCCTATCTCACATCCCAACCTATGTACAACTAGATCTACATGCCACCTACATAAGGTTATATACACATACAACTCTTCAAACGTGACTAATTTCTGAAAACTCGAAACTTAGGCAAGGCGAGCTGGAGTACGCTAAGCATCGGGAACGTCCTCGCTACCTGGGGGGGAAAAAAACATGGAAAGCGTGAACTAAAAGCCCCGTGAGTGACTTGTTTAGTAAAAATTATCTTATATTCGAAAACAGGCTTGTAAAATCTATTTCGCATAAAACAAGGATTAAATATAACAATTCAGCAGAAAAATATTTTCCGATAACTCTATCAAATCACATAAATCCGTTCCAAGCTGTATAGAATCGTTTTGGAATAATTATTCAGAAAACCCGTTTGGTTTCTCATTCATTTCCCTTAGTTGAGGCAGAGCAAAACTCAACACTCTCAACGTCGAAAACAACCTTAGTTGGGGTGGAGCAAAACTCAACACACCCAACGTCGAAATTAACCCTAGCTCGATGCGGAGCAGAACTCAACGCACCAGCAATATCAACCTATTTATGCACATAGGAATATGGCGGGTTGCCCAAGTACCTTCTCATGTCCCTCAGTATTGGGTCCCGGGGAAACTCACATGCCTTTAAGCATTGAGCCTCCTCTAAAACACTTTAGAAACCAATTTACATAAATAGTTCATATGAAACCTTTCATGGAAAACAGAATATTTCTTGATAAACAACATCTAGCAACATGCCTTTCGACATCGTATAGAAATCATATAAAACATGCCTTGTGAACAATATAATCAAACATCATGTTTTCAAGAAAACAGTCATCTCAAAGTCATATCTCATAAGAATACCGAACTAAACATTTTCAATAAATTTCGTTTTCAAAGAAAGAAAAGATTCACTCACAACTTATCCTTAGGCCCTAAGCGGATTATATGCCTTTCCAAGCTCTTCTTGGTTTGTAAATACACATTCCTCACGTTACGCTTTCCTTAAACTTCCTTTACATGATCGTTAAGTATGCATAGTTAAACTTTAATCATGATTCATCATCGAGCCTTCCCTTTTCCCAAAGTAAACACAATAAGCGATATTTGTGTCACTAGCAAGATAACCAACGAAATTTCACATTCCCAACGAGATTACTAGTTAAACTACCCAACAGAACACAATACTAGCGACACCAGGATAAGCGAGACTAGCATGATTTACCTGAAGAGCGATACCTAGCGAGACCCAGCGAGCTTTGTGAGACAGAAAGCCCCCTGCGTTCCAGCGACACTCGTCTCGCTACTTATGCTTTATTTACTTAGCGACACCTACTTCCTAGCGACACCCGACAGTAGAGATCTCTTTTCTTTTTTTTTTTTTTCTTATTTCTATCTGTTAAAAGTCATATTTCCATACAGATTTAGAACTTTTTTCCTTCTACAAACTTGTAGAGAAATGAGTCCTTTATCTTACCTCAAAGTCTCATACTGAAAGCCCTCTTCGTTTGAGAGATATCCCCAAACAACCCCAAATTGCTCCTAATCGTCTAGCAATTCAGCTTCGATCTCTTCTACCCTAGAGTTTAACACACATTTACTCAAATTTGGCTCAAGTATCCTTCATGAAAATTGCTAGAAATCGAGTTAACTTACTAACCTTAAAATTTCGACCCTAACCACAGCTTCCACAGTTTGTTCTTCTCCCAACACTGAACGATACTCAGATTAAGCAACACCAGTCGAACCCTCTGTTCCAGCTTAAGTTCCTCCACGAAAACGATGAAAATTCCACCCTATATCGTCCTAAACACCTTCTTCTATCTCTCTTCGCTGTTTAGCTTTGAAATGGGATCAACTCGAGCTCTGAAATGTGATTAAAATGATTGAATTCTCAGTCCACTCATATATATATATCACTGACTTAATCTCCACTTCATCTCTATATATTTAACTAATTGACGCATACCTTCTCTTCGACGCATAGCTATGCTAGCCGTCTAACGCATAACAGCCTTCAACGTATAGCTGTGCTAGCCATGTAACGCATAGCAGCCTTCAACACATAACTGTGCTAGCCGTCTGACGCATAGCAACCTTCAATGCATACTGTGCTAGTCGTCCAACGCATAATAGCATACTTCCACCAACGCCAATAGTACCCCCTTCCTTCACATCTGCGTCCATGCCGAGCTACCTTCTTCAACGCATAGCTACCAGTGGCAACTCTCATCAGGCCTCAGCCATTCTCCCAACGCATAGTGACACCAACGCATGGCCAACACTTAGCTGCTTTTGCTCCCACACAACTCGGCCACCTTTCTCTACTCAATTCCCATCTCATAGTTTTCTACTGCAGGAGTGTGTGTGGATCCTCAGAAGACTGAGGTGATTACCAGATGGGAACAGCCAAAGACAGTATCGAAGGTTCATAGTTTTCTGGGATTTGCAGGATATTATCGACGTTTTGTACAGGGTTTTTCTAAGATAGCATTACCATTGACCCATTTGACTAAGAAAGGTACTAAATTTGAATGGAATGAGGAATGTGAACAAACTCAAGAAGGCCCAAGCAAATAAGATGAAAGAAAAGAAGAAAAACAAAAGGAAATGTATTTTATGTTTGTAGCTCTGTATTTTGTATACCTTGAATAATAAAGATTGTACAAGAATTTTAATAAAGTATCTCATTCCCATAACCCTGTGCTGTTTAAATTTCGAGGACAAAATTTTTTCTAAGGTGAATGGGATTGTGACATCCAACTTTTAACAACCGATGCGTTGAAAAGTCTAAAGGAAAGGAATAAAAGACCATGTTGGAAGCATGGTCAAGACTAAGGTAATGCATGGTAAAGGTGGACGCATAGGAAGTACCCGAGAACTTGAAGGGAAAGAAGTGAAATGCATAGGAGGTAATTCTGAAGAGATTGAAAGCATTGACGATGGTAAGACGCATAGACTTCTATCGTAGGATATTTTCAAGTGTTGGAAAGTAGAAGGTTGTGAAGTAAACATAAAAACTGGAGCATGTGGTGGACGCATGCTAATCTATCTTAAGAGAAATAGTTTAAGTGCAAGGAAAAGGTTAAAAGAATAGCCTTGGGAATAATCAAGGAATGTCCAAGGATAGGAATATGGTCATGGACGCAGGATGAAGGTAAACGCAATAGGACCAACGCATAGAGGAAGAGCTTGAGAAGGATTTGTTGTTATGGACATAAGGAAGGAGTTGGACACATGGTATGATGCGATGAGGTACAAACGCATAGTATTGCGCATTTGTCATTGACGCCTAGTGGCATTGTGTAAGCACTGGTTTATAATAGTGCGGCTATGCATTGAAGGTGATCGTGAATGGTTGTTGTGAGCTGAAGTAGTCGCCGCATTGGCGGGGGAAGAAACGTACTTGTCTTACCATGCATTGGTAAGGTTGTCATGCGTTGTGGTCCCTATGCGTTGAAGACAGAGTTGTCTCTATGCTCGAAGACAGTAGTGTAGTTGGTCGTGGTATGCGTTGAAGATAGGAGGCGTTGAGGGCGTCATGCGTTGAGTGTGGTTGATTGCTGAAGGCGTTAGGGTAAGTGGCGTTATGGGTGCCTTGCGTTGAAGTAAGAATGAGAACCCAGCACGCCAGCTTGCCTTTGAGGGTTAAGTCGATGGTATATATAAAGGTAAACGAATTAAATATTTAATCATTTTAGACACTTCGAGAACTTAAGTCGGTTCCACTTTTCCGACGAACTACAAGGGGAGGTAGAAGAGGGTGTTCTGGTGGATTCTGGACGGAAGTTTGCTCACCTTGGTGTTGAAATCTAATCTGGAACAGAAAGTTGGTGGTGGACGCACAGACTGGACGATGTCTGATGTTTGGAGTAGAGTGAATCGAGGAGATCGAATCTAGGGCTGAAATTTTAAGGTCAGTAAGTTAACAAAATTCTTAACAATTCTTGTGAAGGATGGAAAAGCTGAAATTGAAGTTAAATATGTGAAGTTTTAGATAAAAGCAACGGTTTCTGAATTTCTATGCAGTCTGGGTAATGCAGGGTAATTTTGGGATAGCTGGAGAACGAAGGGGAGTTAAGTCTTGAAATTTTGAGGTAACCTGTGAAACTCAATTTTCTACAAGTGTGTAGAAGGGAAGAAGTTCTAAATTTGTCTGGATGTATGACTTTTAACAGATAAGAGTAAGAACAAAAATGAAAAGAAGAAATCTCGGTTGTCGGGTGCCGCCAAGATGCGGGTATCGCTGAGTAGATAAGGTAAAGGTAGCGAGATGAGTGTCGCTGAGACGCAAGGGAGTGTTCCGTCTCACAAAACTCGTTGGGTATCGCTAGGTATCGCTCCTCAGGTAAAATCACGCTAGTCTCGCTTACCCTGGTGTCGTTAGTATTGTGTCCGGTTGGGTAGTATCGCTAATAATTTCGCTGGAAATGTGAAATATCGTTAGATATCTTGCTAATAACACAAATATTACTTATTATATCACTTTGGAAAAAAGGGAGGCTCGGTGATGATTTAGGATTAGAATCTAATTATGCATACGATCATGTAAAGAAAGTTTAAGGAAAGCGTAACGTGAGGAACGTGTATTTACAGGCCAAGAAGAGCTCGGGAAGGAATATAATCAGCTCAGGGCCTAAGGATAAGTTGTGAGTGCCACCTTTCTTTCTTCAAATTGATTTTATTGAAACTATTTTGTTCATCTTTCTGATTAAATATGACATTGTGATGGATTGTTTGAAAAACATAATGTTTAATTTTATTGTTCGTAAGGCATGTTATATGTTTCTTTAAAGGTATTGGAAAGTATGTTTATGAAATGTTATTGAACTATGAGTTGCCCTGTTACTTATGAAAGGATGTTCAAATGAATTATCTAAATGTTTTAAAGGAGGCTCTGATGTGGAACTTTTGTGGTTTACCGCAAGTGTACAGGTCAAGTTATAATATAAAACGGTTAAGTCCGAGTATCGTTTCCACTAGAGATTCAATTGGGAAGGTTTAAGTTACTTAGCTATTCTAGAATTGAATCAATTTTATTTGAGGATTGGAATTCAAATTTTGTTTTTGGGAAAAAGAAAAATCAAGCCAAGAAAGTATCAAAGGGAGAATTGCAAGAGTCAAAGAGAGTTCTAGGCTTTCAAATCCTTGTTTGTTTCATCATGCAAAATTATAGATTTCATGGATTTAATTCTTATGTCTAAGTCTAGAAACTTAATTCCAAGTTATCTTCTCTCAAAGACAACTCTTTCTCATGCAACTTGATTGATAGTTAATCTCTTAAAACCAATACAAAATTACATGGCATTAAAACTAGTCTTTAGCAACTTTCAGTCAGCCTAACTACTCTCGTGATAGATTAACAACGATTCATTGTTATAGATCAAATTAAACATATAATCTCTCGATCATACATCTAACCTAACATGTGAAGGTGGCCAATCTTCAAGAATTAAACACAATAACAATGAAAAGCATATTTATTTGAACAAAACCATGAGTCTACAAAATTATCATGAATTCACAAACAATTCATCAAAAACCCTAAAACTAAAGAGTTTAGCCACTCATAGCGTGAAGCAACATATTAAGAAAAAAGAATCAAAGAAAGAGTGTAAAGAATAGGGAAACTCTACTGAAAAGAGGTTCTTAATTGAGGCAGCACCGTCACGAACTCCTTGGCTCTCGCGTCGAACTTCGAAGGGCACCAAAACTATCTCGAACTCTTTTCCTCTTCCTTGCGGCTAACTCACTCTTGGAACTCTAGCTTAATTCTCACCTTTTTGGATCTTTCTTTTGTTCTGCAACTTTCTTGATCTTCTTGATATTTTTCTTCCCCTTTTTGGCTGCTGAAAACCCCTAAATTTATAGAGTTTGGCCACCCAAAATTTAACCTAAAATACAAAACTTGCGTTTAAATTAACGCTGGCGCCGCGGCGCTAGCGTTGCGACCAAAATTAAGTTGCTCTCGGGTTTTAGCGCTGCGGCAGCGCCGTCCCAGCGCCGCGACGCTGTCTTGCGTTCACCAAGTATACGTCGAAGCAGCGACTTCCCAGCGCCGCGTTGCTGCTCTATGTCCATGCTGATGCGTTTCAGCCTCAGCGCCGCGGCGCATCATGCGTTTCAAGCAAGGATGCGTTTTTCAGCACTTTTTCTCCATATTCTTACTCGGTTTTGATCTTTTAGTCGTTTCTTCTAATTTTCCTCGTTTTAACCTGAAAATCACTAGCAAACAAGTGAAATCTAATATAAAACTCCCTTAATTTGAGAGAATAATAAGCACTTTTCAAGTGCTTATCAACACCCCAAACTTAGAGATTTGCTAGTCCCGAGCAAAGAATAAAATCAAATAATAGGGAGTTTTAGATAAAGAAGTGTGCAATTGACTCATGTCTCAGAGAATAGCATTCATAGCTTAAGTAGAAACATGCAAGCATATCTATATTGTTATAATTATTCAAGGCCAAATCTTGCTATCTCCCATGTGTGTGTGTGCAAGCCTCCTTCAATTTAAAATACTAGAACTCAAATTAGGACTTAAGAGAGTTTCTTTAGTTTTCCCCCTACTCTAGCTCATGCACCAATCTTCAAGCTTTCATGCATTCAAGTGAGTAATATGTCCACTAAGGTGCCTATCAATCATATATATATATATATATATATATATATATATATATATATATATATATATATATATATTTTTCTTCATGGGCCCAAACTTGCATTCTTTTACCTAGAGGCACTAGCTTTCACACATTCACTGTAGGGACTCGTACCTAGTCAATTCCCAGGCGTCCTTACTGATCACAGCAAAGGCAGCTCTTTTTACCCCTATCCATGCATACTCATTACAAGTTTAACATTTAAAAAAGATAGACAAATAAAGCTCATATATTTTGTGTACACTTTTTTTCTTTTCTCAAGGCATGTATACTCTTTTCTTTTTCCTTAGTCTAAGATTACAAGCTATCATGCATTTCCACTCCCTAACCGGTGGGGCCTTTCGAAGTGACAACCAAATACACCCAACTTAATCATTTTTTCAGTTAAAGATTCTAAATAGAAGTGGCTACGTGCTCAAGAATATGAGAGATTTTAAGAGGGACTTAAATAAATTTAACTCAAGATAGTGCTATTCTATTTCCACAATAGTCATCTATCATACAAATTCGAATCTCATCATGGGCAATCAACATCAAGGCACACAACCATAAACAACATTCCCATTAACTTTGAAAGCTCCAAAATCTTCAAAAAAAATTTTCAAAAATTGTTTCAGAAAATTGACATGCATATGATCATTAAAACCTTCACTAACATGCATAACAGGATAAGAAAACACACAAAAGTACGAAAGCCACCTCCCATCCCAAACTTAGAATCATGCATTGTCCCCAATGCATAAGAGCATTTAACAAGGAAAGAGCAAGCCTGGGAGCAAGCGGGATGCCACCAAACAGGCTTGGTGTAAGGAGTACTTGTGTGATGAGCTATGTTCCTGAGAAATAAAGCATATGAGTGACTCCAAGATTTTAAAAAAATTTAATAAATAAACAAAAGTAAAGAAAGCAATAAAATTGGGTTGCCTCCCAATAAGCGCTTGGTTTAACGTCTTCTAGCTAGGCGGGACTACTGGATCATGCAATGAAAGTCAGGTTCTCAAGTCCGCGTTCTTCATCACCGATGTAGTGCTTTAATCGTTGACCATTCACTTTGAAGGTTGTTCCATTGTTACCTTGTAGTTCCATGGCTCCGTGTGGGGATACCTTGACAATGACAAAGGATCCCGACCATCGTGTCCTAAGCTTACCTGGAAACAAGCATAAACGTGAGTTAAAAAGTAATACTCTTTGTCCTAGACGGAAGGTTCGTGAGGTGATCTTCTTGTCATGCCATCTTGCAGTGCGTTCTTTGTAAAGTTTGGCATTCTCATAAGCTTGAGCACGGAACTCCTCCATCTCATTGATTTCTAAGAGGCGTTTCTCACCAGCTTTCTCAAAATCCATGTTCAGCTTCTTGATGGCCCAATAAGCTCTATGCTCGAGCTCTACCGGTAAGTGACAAGCCTTTCCAAACACCAACCTATACGGGAAAGTACCAATTGGGATTTTGAAAGCTGTGCGGTAGGCCCACAGTGCATCATCGAGCTTAAGGGCCCAATCCTTCCTATTGGTCTTGACTGTCTTTTCCAAAACTTGTTTGATTTCCCTGTTAGATAACTCAGCAAGGCCATTAGTTTGAAGATGATAAGTTGTAGCAATTTTATGATTAACATTATATTTCTGCATCATGGATTTAAACAGTTTATTGTAAAAGTGAGAGCCCTCATCACTAATAATAGCTCTAGGTGTACCAAAACGTGTGAAAATGTTTTTATGCAAGAATTTTACAACAGTGCGAGCATCATTGGTCCTAGTAGCTATGGCTTCTACCCACTTAGATACATAATCTACTGCAACTAGAATATATAGGTAGCCATTATAAGAAATAGGAAAAGGTCCCATAAAGTCAATACCCCAAACATCAAATAACTCCACTTCCAAGATAGGTTTCATTGGAAGCTCATGTTGTCTAGAAATATTGTCAGTACGTTGGCACCTATCACATGACTTAACAAAGGTATAACAGTCTTTAAAAAGGGATGGCCAATAAAATCCTGACTGAAGTACCTTAGCTGCAGTTCTGGTGGGTCCAAAATAACCTCCATAGGGGGAAGCATGACATGAATTTAAAATACTTACCACTTTCTCTTGAGGCACACACTTTCTTATCATATTGTCAGCACAAACCTTGTAAAGAAGTAGGTTCTCCCAATGATAAGACTTAACATTGTGCATGAATCTTTTCTTTTGTTGATAGTTCATGTCAGGTGGCAAATGTACTCCTGCAAGATAATTTACTATGTCAGCAAACCAGGGCACACTATCTTTTACCTGATACAGTTGTTCATCAGGGAACATCTCAACAATTGGGGGCCATGATTTAGCATCCTCATTCGCAATTCTAGATAAGTGGTCTGCAACCACATTTTCACAACCTTTCCTGTCTCTGATTTCTAAGTCAAATTCCTGTAATAATAATATCCATCTCATTAGCCTAGGTTTAGAATCTTTCTTAGCAAACAAATACTTTAAAGCAGCATGGTCAGTATGCACTACTATTTTAGAGCCAAGCAAGTATGATCTAAATTTATCAATGGCAAACACAACAGCTAGTAGTTTTTTTTCAGTAGTAGTGTATTTCTGTTGAGTATTATCAAGAGTCCTACTAGCATAGTAAATTGCCCTAAACATGTTATCTCTATGTTGGCCTAAAACAGCTCCTAAAGCATAATCACTAGCATCACACATGATCTCAAAAGACTGACTCCAATCTGGTACAACAATAATAGGTGCAGCAATTAGTCTTTCCTTCAGAGTATTAAAAGCTAGTAGACATGCATCATCAAAAATAAATTTAGCTTTCTTTTCTAACAAATTACTCAAGGGTTTAGCAATTTTAGAAAAATCTTTAATAAATCTCCTATAAAATTCTGCATGCCCTAGGAAGCTTCTGACTTCTTTCACATTGGTGGAGGGTGGTAGTTGTTCAATGACAGATATTTTAGCCCTATCCACCTCCAATCCTTTTTTAGAGACTTTGTGTCCCAGGACGATGCCTTATGTTACCATGAAATGACACTTCTCCCAGTTTAGAACAAGGTTAGCATCTTGGCACCTCTGCAAAACACAAGTTAGATTAACAAGACAAGAATCAAATGAAGACCCAAATACAGAAAAATCATCCATAAAAACCTCCATTATGTCTTCAATGAGCCTCTGAAAAATAGACATCATACAACGTTGAAAAGTAGCAGGAGCATTACATAAACCAAAAGACATTCTCTTAAAAGCAAATGTCCCATAGGGACATGTAAATGTCGTTTTTTTCTTGATCCTCAGGAGCAATGACAATTTGGTTATAACCTGAATATCCATCTAGAAAGCAATAATGAGAATAACCTGCAAGTCTATCAAGCATTTGATCTATAAAAGGAAGGGGAAAATGATCTTTTCTAGTAGCTTTGTTCAACTTCCTATAATCAATGCATACACGCCATCCTGTCACAGTTCTAGTGGCTATCATTTCATCTTTTTCATTTTTAACCACAGTCATGCCACCTTTCTTGGGTACCACTTGAACAGAACTTACCCATGGACTGTCAGATATGGCATATATGATTCCTGCATTCAAAAGTTTGAGCACTTCTTTCTTAACTACCTCCTTCATGGTGGGATTAAGTCTCCTTTGGTGCTCTATTGATGGTTTAAAGGTATCTTCCATCAAGATTCTGTGCATACAGACCGACGGACTAATACCTTTAAGGTCCTCAATAGACCAACCAATGGCAGATTTATGATCCCTCAATACTTTCAATAATTTTTCTTCTTCCACAAAATCAAGATCAGAAGATATTATAACAGGTAAAGAAGATAAATCATCTAAGAATGCATATTTTAAATGAAGAGGTAATACTTTTAATTCAAGCTTAGACTTCTCAATATCATTCACAACATGCAAGGGAGCTAAAGGTATAGGTTTATCTACTTTAGAACATATTGGCAACCTATCTAAACACCTAGCATAAAATGCTATTTCATCAAAGATTGTATCTACATTTTCAACATCTATCATGCTTTGTTCTAGATGATCATTAGCTAACATAACCTCTACATGCTTAAAAATAGTATGATCAATTATGTCTATAGCATGGCAAGGACTACTCTCATCATGATGACTCAATGACTTGTAAATATCAAATACTACATTTTCATCATTTACCCTTAGAGTCAACTTCCCTTGTTGGACATCTATGATAGCCTTTCCAGTTGCTAGGAATGGCCTCCCAAGTATGATAGGAATCTCAGAGTCCTCCTCCATGTCTAATACTACAAAATCTGCAGGGAAGATAAATTTTTCAACTTTAACTAATACATCTTCAACAATACCTTTAGGATAAGCTAATGATCTGTCAGCAAGTTGCAGGGTGATGGTGGTAGGTTGCACCTCTCCAATGTTGAGTTTTCTATAAACAGATAAAGGCATCAAATTAATAGAAGCACCAAGATCACAAAGAGCTCTAGTAACATTTAAAGAACCAATAGTGCAAGGTATAGTAAAACTCCTTGGATCTTTTAACTTTTGTGGTAACTTCTTTTGTAGCACTGCACTGCATTCCTCTGTCATGCTAATCATCTCATATTGCCCAAATTTTTTCTTTTTAGATAAGACATCTTTCATGAATTTAGCATAGTTGGGCATTTGCTCTAAAGCCTCAGCAAATGGAATGTTAATGTGCAGCTTTTTAAATAACTCAAGAAATTTAGCAAATTGCGAGTCTATTTCTTTCTTTTTAAAACGTTGAGGATATGGCATAGTATTAGGTACAAAAGGTAGAGGGTTAGATGACTTACTTGAAGATGTTGACTCTTTTACCTTTACCTCCTTTTCTAGGATCTTTGGTTCATCTTCTAAAATTGGCTCTTGAATTGTGTCATCTACCTCTTGCTCTTCATCCTCATCAAGGATCAAAGGAGTGGACAGCTTTTTCCCACTCCTCAAAGTCATGACCTTGCACTCCTCTTTTGGATTTATCTCGGGACAACTAGGAAATTTTCCCTTTTGCATTGTTTGAAGGGAAGTGGCGATTTGGCTTATTTGTACCTCGATGTTTTGAATGGCCTTACCATGACCTTGTACTGTGCTTTCTAATGCGGTTGTCCTTCCTCTTGATTCTTTTATGAACTCTATCATCAAATCTTCTAAGTTGGACTTCTTTTCAGTGTGGGATGGACCTACATTGGATAATTCAGAAGAACCTTGCAAAACATTCCTTTTGTTAGCATAAGAAAAATTTTCATGATTCCTCAAACTAGGATGGTAGTGAGTTGGAAGTTGATGTTGGTGACTCCTATAGTGTCCTCTATCAACATAGTTAGCCGTCTCATTATCTCCATGAACGCCCATTTCCGATGCCAAAGCGGCAAGAGAAGCTATAGATGGTGGATTTTGAGCTTGGCCTCCTGCAGTTAATTTAGAAAGAGCATTAGTAAGGGAAGCCATTTGAGCTTTAAGAGAATTTACCTCATCAACTTCATATAATCCGGTGGCTCTTAGGATGTTTGAAGAAGACCGTTCACATGGCCAATTGTAGGATGTATTGGCCAAATCTTCTAATATGGTATAGGCTTCTTGAGCATTCTTTGAAAAAATTGACCCTCCGGCAGTTGCATCTAAGATGGATTTGGTTGAGCTTGCCAATCCATTGTAGAAAAGTTGAATTTGCAACCAATCCGGATACCCATGTTGAGGGCACCTTCTCAAGAGATCCTTATACCTCTCCCAAGCCTCATATAATTGTTCATCCTCGAGTTGGCGGAATGTTCCAATCTCCGTCCTTAGTCTTTGAGATTTAGCCAGTGGAAAATATTTGTTCAAGAAAGCTTGAGCTAAGATCTCCCATGTTGTAATGCTATCCGGAGGTATGGTTTCCAACCAATCCTTAGCACGGTCCTACAAAGAAAAAGGAAACAGTCTTAGTTTAATTGCATCATTCGAAACACCATTCATCTTTACCGTCCCGCATATCTCCAAGAAGGATCGCAAGTGCTTGTGAGGATCTTCATTAGTTCTTCCTCTAAAGGCTAGCTCTCTAGCCATTTGGATCAACCCCGGTTTCAACTCAAAATTGTTGACATTGATAGGCACATTCATTATTCCAGGTTGACTTGTCGGTAACGTAGGTTGAAAGTAGTCTCTAATTGCCTTAGGTATCTCCTCCGCCATCTCCGTAGTTTGATTAAGTTGAGCCCTTAGATTTCTTCTACACGTCCTTTCAATCTCGGGATCAAGAGGGAGGAGGTTAGTATTATCTCGAGGCAAAGACTAACAAAATAAATAAAATAAAATAAAATTATATAAAATAAACTATATAAATAAACAATCAAATAATATACACCTCAAATTAAGATCTATCAATTCTAATGAATATTAAATAACAAAAACTGTTCTTTGGATCCCCGGCAACGGCACCAAAAACTTGATGTGGAACTTTTGTGGTTTACCGCAAGTGTACGGGTCAAGTTATAATATAAAACGGTTAAGTTCGAGTATCGTTTCCACTAGAGATCCAATTGGGAAGGTTTAAGTTACTTAGCTATTCTAGAATTGAATCAATTTTATTTGAGAATTGAAATTGAAATTTTGTTTTTGGGAAAAAGAAAAATCAAGCCAAGAAAGTATCAATGGGAGAATTGCAAGAGTCAAAGAGAGTTCTAGGCTTTCAAATCCTTGTTTGTTTCATCATGAAAAATTATAGATTTCATGGATTTAATTCTTATGCCTAAGTCTAGAAACTTAATTCCAAGTTATCTTCTCTCAAAGACAACTCTTTCTCATGCAACTTGATTGATAGTTAATCTCTTAAAACCAATACAAAATTACATGGCATTAAAACTAGTCTTTAGCAACTTTCATTGTCAACCTAACTACTTTCGTGATAGATTAACAACGATTCATTGTTATAGATCAAATTAAACATATAATCTCTCGATCATACATCTAACCTAACATGTGAAGGTGGCCAATCTTCAAGAATTAAACACAATAACAATGAAAAGTATATTTATTTGAACAAAACCATGAGTCTACAAAATTATCATGAATTCACAAACAATTCATCAAAAATCCTAAAACTAAAGAGTTTAGCCACTCATAGCGTGAAGCAACATATTAAGAAAAAAGAATCAAAGAAAGAGTGTAAAGAATAGGGAAACTCTACTGAAAAGAGGTTCTTGATTGAGGCAGCACCGTCACGAACTCCTTGGCTCTCGCGTCGAACTTCGAAAGGCACCAAAACTATCTCGAACTCTTTTCCTCTTCCTTGCGGCTAACTCACTCTTGGAACTCTAGCTTAATTCTCACCTTTTTGGATCTTTCTTTTGTTCTGCAACTTTCTTGATCTTCTTGATATTTTTCTTCCCCCTTTTTGGCTGCTGAAAACCCCTAAATTTATAGAGTTTGGCCGCCCAAAATTTAACCTAAAATACAAAACTTGCGTTTAAATTAACGTTGGCGCCGCGGAGCTGACGCATAGCGCCGCGGCCCTAGCGTTGCGACCAAAATTAAGTTGCTCTCGGGTTTTAGCACCGCGGCAGCGCCGTCCCAATGCCGCAACGCTGTCTTGCGTTCACCAAGTATGCGTCGAAGCAGCGCCTTCCCAGCGCCGTGTTGCTGCTCTGCGTCCATGCTGATGCGTTTCAGCCTCAGCGCCGCGGCAGCCCTGCCTTAGCGCCGCAGCGCATCATGCGTTTCAAGCAAGGATGCGTTTTTCAGCACTTTTTCTCCATATTTTTGCTCGGTTTTGATCTTTTAGTCGTTTCTTCTAATTTTCCTCGTTTTAACCTGAAAATCACTAGCAAACAATTGAAATCTAATATAAAACTCCCTTAATTTGAGAGAATAATAAGCACTTTTCAAGTGCTTATTAGGCTCAGTGCTGAAGGACATGAGAAGGCATGTGAGTTTCCCCGGTACCCAGTACTGAAGGACATGAGAAGGTACTTGGGCAACCCGCCATATTCCTATGTGCACATAGAGGTTGATTTAGCTGGTGCGTCGAGTTTTGCTCCGCATCGAGCCAGGGATAATTTCGATGTTGAGTGTGTTGAGTCTTGCTCCACCCCAACTAAGGTTGTTTTCGACAATGAGAGCGTTGAGGCTTGCTCCGCCTCAACTAAGGGAAAAGATTGAAAACCAAACGGTTTTCTGTTTAAATCATTTTGGAAAACGATTCTATACAATTTGAAAACGGTGTTATGAGATTGATAAAATTTGTACAAAATATGTTTTGGTTGAACTATCATGTTAAACCCTTTTTTTATATGTACAAATGTAACATGCCTGTTTTCAAATAAAAGCTTGTTTACAAAACTTGTCACTCACGAGGCTTTAGCTCACGTTTTCCATTTTTTTTCTATTTTTTCAGGTAGCGAGCGAGTTCGGGATGCTTTGCCTACGCAAGAACCTCGTCTGGGCCGTCTTTGGTGAAAATGGTTGGATAGTGAACCTTACAGAGGAGTCAAGGTTGCTGTCTTCATATCTCCTCTCGGGTTATGGAGGATAATCCGGGAGGGGGTGTGACAGTGGCATTATTTGTTCGGAGAGAAGTGCCATATCTATACGGATCACAAAAGTTTGAAATATATCTTTGATCAAAAAGAACTCAACATGAGACAAAAGAGGTGGTTGAAGCTGATCAAAGATTATGATTGTACCATAAATTATCATCCAGGGAAAGCAAATGTTGTAGCTGATGCCCTAAGTAGGAAGTCTCGAGGTGGAGTAGGTTCTCTTAATACAGTTAGGGTCACTTTGCTCAAGGAATTTAAGAATAGTGCAACTAGCCCAAAGGTAACTAGTGCGGGAACATTATTAGCACATTTCTAGTTGAGACCTAAGCTGGTAAATGAGGTTATAAGGAAGAAAATAACAGATTCTGTAATTAACAAGTTGATAGAGGAGGTAAAAGCTTAGCAGAGAGTAGACTTTGAGCTCAGACCTGAGGTGTACTGTTGAAACAGGATAGGATTTACGTGCCAAGAGATGAGGAAGTTAAGCAGGCGATACTTGAAGAGGCTCATAGCTCGGCGTATGCTATGCATCCTGGTAGTACCAAGATGTACAGAACGTTAAGGAAATTTTACTGGTAGCCAGGTATAAAAAGAGAAATAGCGGAATTTGTAGCAAAGTGTTTAATTTGTCAGCAGGTTAAGCCTGAATGGCAAAAGCCAGCAGGGTTACTGAATCCACTTCCTGTTCCTGAGTGGAAATGGGAACACATTATTATGGACTTTCTATTTGGGTTACCGAGAACAACAGCAGGTATAGACGAAGTCTGGGTAATAGTAGACCGACTGACCAAGACAGCACGATTTTTACCAGTTAAGAAAACCTTTACCCTGGACCGACTAGCACAACTTTATGTGGACAAAATTGTGAGTCAGTATGGTGTGCCAGTAACTGTAGTATCTGATAGAGACCCTAAATTTACTTCTAAGTTCTGGGGAAGTTTGCAGAAGGCGCTAGGAACCAAGTTGCAATTTAGTACTGTCTTTCATCCTCAAATTGATGGACAGTCAAAGAGAACAATTCAGACTCTGGAAGATATGTTACGAGCCTATGTACTACAGTTTAAGGGTAGCTGGGACGTATATTTGCCTTTGATGGAATTTGCTTATAATAACAGTTACCAAGCGAGCATTGGAATGGCCCCATATGAAGCACTCTATGGTAGACCATGCAGAACCCTGGTGTGCTGAGGAGAGGTAGGTCAAAGGAAGCTGATTGGGCCGGAAATTGTGTAGTCTACAACAGAGAAAGTGGAGTTGATTAAAGCTAATCTTAAGGCGGCCAGGGACCGGCAGAAAAGTTATGTAGATAAAAGGAGGAAGGACCTGGAGTTTGGGGCCGGTGATAAGGTATTCTTAAAATTATCACCATGGAAAGGAGTCCTAAGGTTTGGAAAAAGAGGGAAGCTGAGCCCTAGGTATATAGAACCCTTTGAAATCTTGGAAAGAGTGGGACCAATGGCCTATTGATTAGCACTACGATGGAAATGTCCAGGATACATAACGTGTTCCATATATCAGTTTTAAGGAAGTATGTTCCAGATCCTGCTCATGTGTTAGAAATACAACCGGTGGAGCTTAATGAAGATTTAAGTTATGAAGAGAAACTTGTGCAAATACTAGATAAAAAGAATCAGGTGTTGAGAACTAAAGTAATTCCGTTGGTTAAAGTTTTATGGAGAAATCATGAGATAGAAGAAGCAACCTGGGAACCGAAGGAGGAAATGATGAAACAATATCCACATTTATTTGTTTAGGATTGACTACTTGCTGATTTCGGGGACGAAATCTTTGTAAGGAGGTGGTAATTGTAAGCCCCGTACTTGACATTGGGAGAAGGCAAGTTAAGAAGAAAACTATGAGATGGGCATTGAGTAGAGAAAGGTGGCCGAGTTGTGTGGGAGCAAAAGCAGCTAAGTGTTGGCCATGCGTTGGTGTGACTATGCGTTGAGAGAATGGCTGAGGCCTGATGAGAGTTGCCACTAGTAGCTATGCGTTGAAGAAGGTAGCTCAGTATGGACGCAGATGTGAAGGAAAGGGGTGACATTGGCGTTGGTGGAAGTATGCGTTGAAGGCTATTATGCGTTAGATGGCTAGCACAGTATGCGTTGAAGTCTGCTATGCGTCAGACGGCTAGCACAGTTATGCGTTGAAGGCTGCTATGCGTTAGATGACTAGCACAACTATGCATTGAAGGCTGCTGTGCGTTAAACAGCTAGCAAACCTATGCGTCGAAGAGAAGGTATGCGTCAATTAGTTAAATATATAGAGATGAAGTGGAGATTAAGTCGGTGGTATATATATATGAGTGAACTGAGAATTCAATCATTTTAATCACATTTCGGAGCTCGAGTTGATCCCATTTCGAAGCTAAACAACGAAGGGAGGTAGAAGAAGGTGTTTAGGATGGTTTGGGGTGGAATTCTCATTGTTTTCGTGGAGGAACTTAAGCTGGAACAGAGGGTTCGGCTGGTGTTGCTTAATCTGAGTATCGTTCAGTGTTGGGAGAAGAATGAACTGTGGAAGCTATGGTTAAGGTCAAAATTTTAAGGTTAGTAAGTTAACTCGATTTCTAGCCATTTTCATGAAGGATACTTGAGCCAAATTTGAGTAAATGTGTGTTAAACTTCAGGTAGAAGAGATTGGAGCTGAATTGCTAGACGATTAGAAGCAATTCGAGGTTGTTTGAGGATATCTCTCAAACGAAGAGAGATTTCAGTATGAGACTTTGAGGTAAGATAAAGGACTCATTTCTCTACAAGTTTGTAGAAGGGAAGAAGTTCTAAATCTGTCTGAATATATGACTTTTAACAGATAGAAGTAAGAACAAAAAGGAAAGGAGGAGATCTCTACTGTCAGGTGTCGCTAGGAAGCGGGTGTCGCTGAATAAATAAAGTATAAGTAGCGAGGCGAGTGTCGCTGGAACGCAGGGGGCTTTCTGTCTCATAAAGCTCGCTGGGTCTCGCTAGGTATCGCTCCTTAGGTAAATCATGCTAGTCTCGCTTATCCTGGTGTCGCTAGTATCGTGTCCTATTGGGTTATTTCGCTAGTAATCTCGCTGGGAATGTGAAATTTCGTTGGTTATCTTGCTAGTGACATAAATCTCGCTTATTATGTTTACTTTGGGGAAAGGGGAGGCTCGATGATGAATCATGATTAGAGTTTAACTATGCATACTTAACGATCATGTAAAGGAAGTTTAAGGAAAGCGTAACATGAGGAATGTGTATTTACAAGCCAAGAAGAGCTCGGAAAGGCATATAACCCGCTCAAGGCCTAAGGATAAGTTGTGAGTGACTCTTTTCTTTCTTTGAAAACGAAATTTATTGAAAATGTTTAGTTTGGTGGTCTTATGAGATATGGCTTTAAGATGACTATTTTCTTAAAAACATGATGTTTGATTATATTGTTCACAAGACATGTTTTATCTGATTTCTATACGATGTTGAAAGGCATGTTGCTAGATGTTGTTTATCAAGAAATATTCTATTTTCCATGAAAGGTTTCATATGAACTATTTATGTAAACTAGTTTCTAAAGTGTTTTAGAGGAGGCTCAATGCTTAAAGGCATGTCAGTTTCCCCGGGACCCAATACTGAGGGACATGAAAAGGTACTTGGGCAACCCGCCATATTCCTATGTGCACATAGAGGTTGATATTGCTGGTGCGTCGAGTTCTGCTCCGCATCGAGCTAGGGTTAATTTCGACGTTGGGTGCGTTGAGTCTTGCTAAGGTTGTTTTCGACGTTGAGAGCGTTGAGTTTTGCTCCGCTCAACTAAGGGAAATGAATGAGAAACCAAACGGGTTTTCTGAATAATTATTCCAAAACGGTTCTACACAGCTTGGAATTGATTTATGTGATTTGATAGAGTTATCGGAAAATATTTTTTGCTGAATTGTTATATTTAATCCTTGTTTTATGCGAAATAGATTTTACAAGCCTGTTTTCAAATATAAGATAATTTTTACTAAACAAGTCACTCACGGGGCTTTTAGCTCACGCTTTCCATGTTTTCTTTTCCCCCTCAGGTAGCAAGGACGTTCCCGGTACTTAGCATACTCCAGCTCGCCTTGCCTAAGTTTCGAGTTTTCAGAAATTAGTCACGTTTGAAGAGTTGTATGTGTATATAACCTTATGTAGGTGGCATGTAGACCTAGTTGTACATAGGTTGGGATGTGAGATAGGGTATTGTATAAGTATATTGTGGACAAGTTGAAAGTTTAACTTATATAAATATAAGTTTTTATAGTTCTGGTTGAATGAAGGGATATGTATGTTATGAATTGTCAGGATTATCAGGTACAAATGGACAGTATACGTCACAAGAGGGGTGATGTTTACTGTCCTCACATCTCCTCTTAGGTTGAGTGCGGTAATCTGGGAGGGGGTGTGAGAAGTTGGTATCAGAGCGAAAGAGTCTTGGGGATAGAATCATGCATTGTAGTGTACAAACATATATTTTTAGCAAGTAATAATGTTATGTTATAATTTTGGAAACATGCCACCTTGAAGCAGGCGAGCTAGGCAAGCAGCAGCCGAAACTTCTAAAGCTACTGGAAGTTGTGAAGATATGTTTGAGGGTGAATCTAGTCATCCTCAAGTTGGGGTTAATGTCGAGGAGCAGATATTTACTAGAATTGCTAAAAGATTGGCTGCAGGCATTGGATCAGTGGAATCAGATCCTGAAAAGAAATACAGTATAAAAAGATTGAAGGCTTTAGGTGCTACTGCTTTTGAAGGCACTATTGATCCTACTAAGGCAGAGGCATGGTTGAATTTACTTGAGAAATGTTATCGTGTGATGAGGTGCCCTGATGACAGAAAGGTAGAATTGGCAGTGTTTTGCTCCAAAAAGGGGTAGAAGATTGGTGGAGAATTGTAGAAAGCAGGAAAGGGGACATAGAAAAAATAGGCTGGAATGAGTTTAAGAAGGCATTTCAAGAGAAATATTGTCCAAGATCATTCCGTGATGCCAAACGGAATGAGTTTCTGAGGCTGGTACAGGGATCGATGTCAGTGGCAGAATACGAGAAGAAATATACTAAGTTGTCCAAATATGCCACGACAATTGTTGCTAATGAGATTGATAGGTGTAAGAGATTTAAGGAAGGCTTACGGTAGGAAATATGTACTCCTGTGACCGCCAGTGCTGAATGGACGAATTTTTCCAAATTAGTAGAGGCAACTATGCGAGTTGAAAGGAGTTTGATGGAAAAAAAGACAGAACGCGAATCATCTAGAAGTGGACGTGCAATCCACTCCTCTAGTACTACTCAGGGACAGTTAGGTAGAAGATTTGTACCAGGTGTATTTAGTGGAGGAAATTTCAAAGCCAGATCGAGTGGACAGGCTACATCCAAGGCCAGTACTGGTGAAGGTATACGGGGACAAGGACCAAGGAGTTTTAGTGGTCCAGCACAGTCGATGGGTGGTTCTCGGGGTGGACGACCGAGTGAGTCCACAGCTAGTTCAACGAGGAAACCGTTATGTCCCTCCTGCAGAAGGTACCATTGGGGACAGTGTAGGGTCAATGTTTGTTATAACTGTGGACAAGCGGGTCATTTTAAACGAGAATGCCCCCAATTGATGCAAGAAGTTAAGCCTGAATAGAGAACTATTTCACATGTGGTTAGTCAGTCACAAAGATCTGCTGGAATTGTTGATGATGCAAGAAGTTAAGCGGGTCATTTTAAATGAGGGACCTAGTTGATCAAGGCAGAAGGGAGCTACAGGACGATCAAGACAGCAAGGAAAGGTCTTTGTCATGACTCAGCAAGAAGCTGATGACGCTCCTAATTTTTTTACTAGTACACTTTCTATTTGTTATACTTCTGCCCATGTTTTAATAGACCCTGGAGCTACCCATTCTTTTATTGTTAGTATGTTTGCTGTGAATATAAATAGTAAATTAGAACCTTTGCCTGACGAACTGTTTGTTTATACCCCCGTTGGTGATGTGTTTGTGGCTAGTAAAGTGTATAATGGTTGTGTGGTTGAAATTGATGGTGTGACCATGACAGCCAACTTGATTCCCTTCGATATTCAGGAGTTTGATGTTATATTGGGAATGGATTTCTTGTCCAAATATCGAGCCACCATGGATTGTTTTCAGAAGGAGGTTGTGTTTAGAGGATTCGAAGGGACTGAAGTTATTTTCAGGGGGGACAGGAAAATTCTTCCTACCTGTTTGATATCTGCGGTTAAAGCTAGGAAGTTGTTAGGCAAGGGTTGTTCAACATACCTTGCTTATGTGGTTGATACACATGCCAGTAAGTTAAGACTAGAGGATATCCCTGTGGTAAGTGAATTCCTTGATGTGTTCCCTGAGGAACTGTCAGGGTTACTGTTGTTGGATTTCTATTTTCGATTTAAATTGAGTTTCATAACTTGTTGCACAAAAATAGATATTATAATTTCCGTACAAGGATGCGTCGAGAATTATTCAAGTATGATCATGATTAAGCAAGTTTTCCTATAAAAAAGCCCAAGTATAAGCTCTTATAGGTTTCCTGGTGAGTCTAGGGTCGAACACAGGGATTTGTAATAATTAAGCGTTGAGAATAGATGCATGACTATGCGATGAACTATATATATAATATGTGCATGAGTTGTATGTATCTAAAACTATACATGAAGAATGAATAAAATTTCCTACAACTAACAATGAGGTGGACGAGGCGATGGTTAGTCAAATGTCATTTAGTGTCAGATAGTATGCGTTGGGAATGAATGGAGCCATTCGATAAAAGTAGAGTTAACGCAGGAGCTAGTTGTTACTTAAGCATATCTGAGTATGATTAAATATGTACAAACTGAGTTTGTGAATCCATCTCTCGATGTTTTGACGCCACATTAATCTTATCTCTAAGACGCATGGTAACTCTGCGTTGGCAAAAGATGAACTACATCTCTGCACCTTATCTAGACAATCGTGCTTGCTACTTTTTTTTGTCAGATAGAGTTATGCAAGCTAATGATATGCATTAATCAAGATGTAACATACTTAATATTGCTTAAGAAAAACTAACTTCTAACATCTAACTCATTTAGCATTCAAACAACATGGTGTAAGGTATTTAATATGGAAATAAATGGAAGATAATCGTCAATCAAACTCATATTAAGAAAATAAACCATTCTCTCGAATGTCATTAACAAAACATAAATAAGAAGAAGGGAAATGGAGATAAAACAGAAATGGAAGACGTGAAGCCGCCACTGGCAACATCTTGCTTCATGGAGGCTTGAGATGGTTGCTATCTGATACATAAATTTCATAGGGTGAAGGTTCTCACTCACTGGGAGACGACTCTGAAAATTCTCAAAATCCTTCTCTCAGAAGAGCTCGAAATGGAGGTTGGTTATGGTGAGGGAGAATTTGTGTAGAGCTTTCGCCTCTTGAACTCGTTTCTCTCTTCTCTCTCTTTCTTCTTTGAATGGAGAAGCTTTGAGCTATTTATAGGCGTCGAAAAGTTGAAACTCATGATGACCTGACACCTTTGCATTAAATTCCATGCCCTACTCGCAGACTTTTCACATCGTCGGCCCATTTGTTCCGCCATGATCTGATAACGTGTTTCATTTTGCATATTGACATGACAACTTTTGCCCAGGCGTCTGTATCTACTTTTTCTTAACGCATGGTCTCAACGCATGGTCTCGACGCATGAGTTTCCACTTGTTCTCGCAGCAGCTTCGTCTCTTAGTACTTGGGTTATTTGTGCTTCTTTTCTTCTTAATCCTGCGTTAAGAACAGAAAAGCTCATAATTTTTCAGGTATTTTATTTTGTAAATAGTGCCAACGCATGGTAATACATTTTACATAATTCAACTACCAAAATCATGCGTTTAGCTCTAAAGTTACTCTAATTAATTCAAATAGTGACTATAATAACTTGTATTTCTACAAGTTATCAGTTACCACCTGATAGAGAGGTGGGGTTTATTATTGATTTAGTTCCTGGAACAATGCCTATTTCGCAGGCATCATACCGTATGGCACCATCGGAACTGAAGGAGTTGAAGGTGTAGTTACAGGAGCTAGTAGATAAGGGGTACATTAGACCAAGTGTGTCTCCGTGGGGTGCATCGGTGTTGCTCGTGAAGAAAAAGGACAGTACAAATGGACAGTATACGTCACAAGAGGGGTGATGTTTACTGTCCTCACATCTCCTCTTGGGTTGAGTGGGGTAATCTGGGAAAGGGTGTGACAAAATTCCACCAAAGTGTTAAAGAAGGAAGAGTTTGGAAGCATAGTTGGGAGCTAGTGGTGAGTTGGACACATCCTTGGGGGAAAAACACCATGTTGGACGCATGGTTGACAAGCTTAAACGCATGGTGAGTGGTTTAGGAAGAATTTTAGTTAAGTGCTGAAGTGTTGAAAGGAAACCTAGGTCTTGGGAAAGAAGGATGAAAGGTATGGTGCAAAGTTGAAGAAAAAGCTTCACCATACCTAGGGTGAACGCATAGGCCATACCTATAGGAAGTTGGAAGCATACCATGGACGCATGAGGTGTCCATGGGGGTGCATGAACCAAGAGGAGCAAGCTTGATGGACATGCACCTAGAGGAAACTCACACATAGCAAGGCTTGTAAGTAGAGATTTGACTAAGTTTGGTAACCTTGAAGGTTGTTGGACGCATACCTCCTAAAGGAGGAAAGTTTGGCTAAGTATTGGACTATTGGAAGAAGGTTGGAAGCATAAGAGGAGTGTTGGACGCATAGAAGGAGTGTTGGACATATAGAAGGGTCTTGGAAAGGAAAACTTGGCTAAGTATAGAAAGGTTGGAGGAAGAAAAGAGAGCAAAAGAAGCCAAACCCTTGGAGCAACATCATGAACATATAACATAAGGGGATGGACGCATGGTCCACGTTTGGGGCTAGGTTTGGATGCATGGTTGTGCATTTCTTGCGCTACGTGGCTTCATTTGGGCTTAACACTTCAGAGGTTTCCTGGTTGCTGTTTTCTCAGTTCCAAAAGCTTCGGGAGAACTCAGAGGTTTAGAAACCAAGTCAGAGGAGGAAACCCTAAGCTTGGAGACTACTTTCTCTGTGAGTGGTTGATTTCCTTTGTGAGAGAATTTAATTTTGACTCTTATGAATGATTGTTAATAGCACGTTTATGAATACATACTTGATAGCATGATTACATGATGTTGTGATATTATTATTAATATGCATGCTATGGTTAGATATTCTGAATAGCCTGTAGCTTATCGAGCTTTGTTGGATCTGTAGATGATCCCCAATGCCGAAGGCCATAGAGAAGGCATATGAGTAGTCTTGTAGACACCGTATTTGGTCCGACCCAATTTTTTTTTTTTATTATTATTATTTTGGTTAACTTATCCTTAGTAAAATTTTAAAGTTAATGTTTTTTTTTTAATAAAAAAAATAGGTATTTAAAAATGAGAGTTTCCTTCCATTTTTCTTAAATAAAAATGTATGTTTTTTAAAATTGGTTTTTTTAAAAGAAAATAGAAAGTTAAAAGAGTTTGTCTAAAACAAAAAAGTAAAAAAATATTTTATTTGAAAAATTTGTTTCCCTCTTCCCCTTCTCTCGTTCTTCATTCCCATTTTTTCTCCCCCAATAATCTCACCAATTTTCTCTACCCAACAACTAATTTAAGCTTTACCAAAGGCTTATAAAAAGGTAAATGAGATAAACAGAGAAGAGGAGGAGGTTGACAATCAGAAGTAGAGACATTGAAAAAGATGGAGTAGAGGAAATCGAAAGTAAGAATATAAGTTTAATGTTCAAGGCAAGAAGCAGCAAGCTCTGATGAGTATTCACCCCGAGCTACCACCGACGATTCCGACAAACTCCTTGTGCAGCCCACAACGAATATCCATCACAAATCGGACGCCCTGCAGCAAACCATGATGACTGAAAACCCGTCTTCAAAACTCACGTAGCGTGAACTCTAGCGGAGATCCAACCTTCTGCTCGCAACAATTCTGACAATGAAGACTGAAACGGCGGTGACTCTGATGAAGCTCTAAACACCTATTGTAGCTTGCATGGTGGAAGAAGAAGAAAAAGTGAAAGAAGAAAGTTAGAAGTTGAAGAAGAAGGAGAAGAGGAAGAGAAGAATCGTGGGGAAGGACGTCAGCTGCTCTGCGTCGCGATGACGTTGCGACAACTTAAAAATTCCAATATCAATATAGTATCGAGCCCTTCAATTTGATTTTAAATGAATTTTGTATAACTTTAGTTTTGATTTATTTTTTAAAACAAAACATCTCAATTTCAACTTTAATTTGAAATTGTCATAGATTTTTAACTTGGTTTTAATTCACATTTGTCAATTGAATTTCAATTTCTTTTTCAAGTTTCATTTCCAAATATTAAAAATTTGTTTTAATTTGAATTCTCAAAATAAAAATGATTTTTTTTAATGATTTTAAACTCGGTTTAAATTTAAAGTTTTCAAATGGATATCAATTTCATTCAAATTTGAATGTTTTTAAATGTTTTCACCTTGATTTACAAAATGAATTTCAATCTTCTTTTGAAGGGCTTATACCACTCATAAGGGTTGATTCATATTTTATAAGAGTTGAGATCTACATGAGACATTCCTTTAATTATCGTGCTAATCTTATGACGAAGTTGAGATTGCCAAATGTCTCAAATTATTGATGTAAATATTTTCTCTAACTAGAGATTTCAAACATCAACATAATAATATATTGATGGACGCTTGTTCGCTCACAAAATGCGACTCTACTTTAATTTTAAAGTTAGAGTGAGATGTAGTGAGACATTGTTCAAATTCAATTTTAACATTTAAGTGTTAATAGATTTTTATACATTTCAATTAAATTTATGATATAAAAATAAAGTTTAACTACGAATTTCAAATAAAAGTGACTATAAATAATAGATCTGTCTAAGCTGGGTACTTAAGTTGACCGCAAGCGAACACCTTTACTTGGGAACAATTCAATTAATCATATTTTATTTAATATTTCCTTCTTTTTTTTTTTTCTAAAGTAAGCATTTCTTTTTAAATTAAAAGACTAGCTTTAATAAAATGAATTGGATAACAAAAAATAAAATAAAATATCTTCAAACGGATATTGTAGGGTGCTAATACCTTCTCTACACTCAACAACCCCCGAACCTATCTTTGGAAAAGTAGACCACATTTTTTTCCTTTTAAAAGTAGGTGACCAATCACACCCATAATGGTTGGTGGTGACTCCAAACCTTTTACCTCAAAAGAGACCCATGGGGAAGGACGTCAGCCACTCCGCGTCGCGATGACGTTGGGACAAGCCTAAATATATTCCAGTGCCGAAGGACCGTGAGAAGGCATTGATGACTACGGTCGTGACTGGGACCGAGATTCAACACCGCACAAGATAGTTAGAGGATCAGAAAGATCTAGTGTTTGAGCCTATGACAGGGTTTTCCTCGTGGGATGGTCAGGTGGTAATCGGAACCTAGTTCTTGAACCTACGAGAAGCACCTTAAGAGGATGGTCAGGGGGCCGACGGGCCTAGCTCCTGAGCCTTGAGGGCTCTTGAGCCTCAGAGGTAAGACTGTGCACATAGGGACATAAGGATACAAAGAATATGAGAATAGCTGAGCGGGGAGGGTCAGTAGAAAACACCAGTCGAATTGTTGAGCTGTGCGAGCCAGTAGGATAGACAGAAGAGTAGCTGTGCTAAAGATTCCAGCGAAAAAGTTGATTTTGAAAGTAACCCTAAGGGAGGGATGTTTTAATATAAGCTCGATATAGATAAAGATGTGCTTATGAATTTTATTCTATTTTATTTATTATATTGAAGGGTTATGTGAACCCTAGCTTATCGATCACTCTCTGGGCTTCATGGAAGCTCATTTTTTTCTTATGTTTATTTTTTCGAGTAGCAGAGGAGTTCCCGTTGCTGAGCGAAGTCGAGGTTTGCCGAGAAATAATGTACACTTAGCTGTAGACAACGGATTAAATAACGAACCAGAATCATGTCTTCTGTAAACAAAACTTGTTAGATCATTGTAATAATAAAATTATGCATGTTTAATATGAGTTAGATTTATTTCCACCTATCTAAGTCGCACATGTTAGATTTGGAAAGGATAAAAGTTTGATCGTAAAAGGGTCAGTGTCTGTTATCGTCACGCCCCATCTCTAGCTATAGAGGGGTGGCTCGGGACGGGGTGTGACACCGATTGCCTTCTTGGAAGAGCTCTGCTATCGAAACAAAGGATTCCCCAAGAAATTTAACAACCTTTTTAACCTTTTTCAGCCTATAAATCTGCCCTTTAATAGAAGCTACGTTGTAACGTTGGTAGATTTACATCATTATCGGCTAATTGATGCCTTGCATCATTCTCGATTGATTGCGTGATTCTCGGCTAAATTGATAACTGCTCATTATGCTGCAAAATGAGCAAATCAATCTCCAGCTGTTGAAGATCCCAAAGATTGAGTTTGATACGTTGCATCTATGATTGAGATGTCAATGCCGAGTCATGTGTTCCTGCACTAAACAATGCGTTTTAGAAATAACTTACTTCAAAACATTTATCTTCAGCAAATCAAAGGTATAAAACGCAAATAAGATTTTTATTAATGAATTTAATCCAAGACTACCGCATAATCCTCTAATTCTTTTCCATTATTCTAAGAAAAAGCTACAATAACTTGTATTTCTACAAGTTATCACCTACATAGGTTACAAAATTTTATAGCCTCTCATTGAATAACATCTTGTCACATACACCCTTCCATGTTCTATAAATAGTGTTGTATGATGTATTTGTAATATACACCACAATTGAGTTAAGTTGTTTTCTTTACTTTCTTCTCTTTACTTTGCTTCTTTTGTTGTTTTTTTCTTGCATTGTTCTTATTTTACAACATGTTATTAGCATGATCTACCTTTCATTTGCAAAAGGTAGGTTAATTTTGTTTTTGTTTTATGTTTTGAGTTATGAATGTTTTATGTATACAGTGTATATATATTAAATACATCATATATACACATTGTGTATAATATAAACGTGGACAACATATTATTTTATGTATATTGACATATTGCTTTTATTTATATATTATACTTATAAAATTATTATTTGATTATTATAATATGATTGAATTTATCTTATTGTCTTTAATTTATGCTTTATCTTATTATTTATGTGATTCTTTTTTTTAACCTAAACTTGCTATTTGTGTCATTCATAGCATTGATCTAAAGGTTATCTCACTACAAGAAAGTTGATTGTTTTTTAAGGTCACCATCTTAAAAAAAAACCATAATAAACGTTCGAGACACTTTTTCTCAAAGGTTATCTCAACCTTTGAAAAGTGTTTAAATAGATTCCGTCAAAAAAACTTTTTCAAAGGTTTACTTAACCTTCGAAAATTATTATCCTTAAAAAATTATTATTTTTCAAAGGTCATATATCTTTGAAAGATGATCTGTTTCAAAGGTTTGTCAAATGGTATTTTTCAAAGGTTTTCATTATTTTTAAAGACTTATAACTCTATTTTTAAAGATTTTAAAACCTTCATAAAAACTTATTTATCAACAATTGTATATCCTTCAAAAATTCTCTCACAAAGCCTTTTTTATTTATTAACAAATCTCGGTTTGTTTGTTTATACTAATCAGTCTACCTGTATACCTTGAATTACAAAGTATAAGAATAGGAATAGAAAAAATAGGCATAGAAAAAATAGGCAATGACATGAATGAAAGTAAGCTTATATGTCATAAAAGTATACAAAAAAAAATTATCAAAATTCTGTAAGATCAAACTACAGTTGGTCAACTAGAAACAAATTCTTTACGCATCTCTGCCATAATTTTTTGAAATCTATCCTCAAAACGATTTTTTAGTTTGCTCATTTGATGCTTGAGTGCTTCTAACTCAACTTTTCTTTGTTGTTCAGATTCTTTTCTTTGTCGTTTAGATTTTTGAAATAGTTGTTTGAACTCATTAAAGTGACGCTCATGATTGGATATATTAGACAATGATCTAAAATATTATATATTGGATAATTTGACTAAATTAAAAGAAGTAATTTTTCATTTAATTACCTCATTTTCAACTCTTTGTTGTATACTTTGTAAGCCACATGTGTGATATACATTCAATTTGGAACAATTCTTTTGGTTTCTTTCACACATCTCCTGTATTTCAAAAGTAGAGTATGAGCATAAATAAAAATTAAATCAATAAGTACAACTATTTTTATGTACAAGAAAAAGATATTATAATACAACCTGATATTAAGTTGACTTCCATAACTTTGCAAGATACTCTGCATCGTCTCTTATAATTTTTTGTGGAATATTTGCTAAAACTTTTGCAACTGTAACATATTTGTACAACAATTTTTTCTTTAAACTATCTCTTCAATTATTATAAGATCGGTGAATTGAAGCAATACTGAAGCCTCATGACCTTCAACTTTAAATCACTCCTACAAAGAACATGGTAGTTTTAGTATAATTATGTAAGAATTAAATTAAAGAAAAAAACTATTTCTTTTCACATACCAATATAAGCCCAAATAGTTTCTTTTTTGTTATTGTAGCAATATCTCCCCAACTTTTCACTTGTAAAGGAGTAAAGTTGACTTGTCTATCTATGATAGTTGTTCGTTTTAATTTCTATTCGAATTAAATTGAGTTTCTTAGCTTGTTGCACAAAAACAGATTTATCATTTCTGTACAAGGATGCGTCGAGAATTACTCAAGTGTGATCATGATTAAGCAAGTTTTCCTATAAAAAGCCCAAGTATAAGCATTTATAGGTTTCCTGGTGAGTCCAGGGTCGAACGCAGGGATTTGTAATAACTAGGCGTTGAGAATAAATGCATGACTATGCGGTGACTGTACATGTAATATGTGCATTTGTTGATTATATGTGTAAAACTATACATAAAGAATGAAAAGAATTTCCTACTACTAATAATGAGGTGGACGTGGCGACGGGTAGTCATATGTAATTTAGTGTTAGATAGCATACATTGAGAATGAATGGAACCATGCGATAGAAGTAGAGTTGAACGCAAGAGCTAGTTGTTACCTAAACTTTCTAAGTACAATTACATACCTACAAACTGCATTTGTGAATCCATCTCTCGATGTTTCGACACCACATTGATCTTATCTCTAAGACGCATGGTAAGTTTGCGTTGGCAAAAGATGAACTACATCTCTGCAACTCATCTAGTCTTAATTAATGCTAAAGATTAACTATCCACTCTCTCAAGCTCGACAGTCATGCTTACTACATTTGTTTGTCAGACAAAGTTATGCAAGCTAAAGATATGCATTAATCAAGATGTAACATACTCAAAATTGCTCAAGAAAAACTAACTTTTAACATTTAACTCATTTAGCATTTAGACAACATGGTGTAAAGTATTTAATACGGAAATAGATGGAAGATGATAGTCAATCAAACTCATATTAAGAAAATAAATCATTCTCTCGAATGTCATTAACAAAATATAAGAAATAAGGAGAGAAATGGAAATAAAACAGAAATGAAGGGCATCAAGCCGCCACTGCCAACGTCTTGCTTCATGGAGGCTTGAGATGGTTGCTATTTGATACATAGATTCCATAGGGTGAAGGTTCTCACTCATTGGGAGACGACTCTGAAGGTGCTCAGAATCCTTACGACTCTGAAGGTGCTCAGAATCCTTCTCTCAGAAGAGCTCGAAATGGAGGTTGGTTATGGTGAGGGAGAAATAGTACAGAGCTTTCGCCTCTTGAACTGGTCTCTCCTCCTTTTGAATGGAGAAGCTTTGGGCTATTTATAGGCGTCGAAAAGTTGAAACTCATGATGACCTGACACCTTTACATTAAATTCCATGCCCTGCTGCACAGACTTTTCACATCGTCGACCCATTTGTTCTGCCATATTCTGATAGCGTGTTATCCTTTTGCATATTGACATGACAGCTTTTGGCCATGCGTCTGTATCTACTTTTTCTCGACGCATGGTCTCAACGCATGGTCTCAACACATAGGCTCGACACATGAGTTTCTACTTGTTCTCGCAGCAGTTTCGTCTCTTCGTACTTGGTCATATACAACATATACCATCCAAATTTAGTGAATTTCTCTTTTACTTACAAGAGAATAAAGTATATCAATGGTAAATCTTGCTCTTCTAGGCAAAATAATATTTTCTTTTCCAAAATCTTTAATAATCAAGTCTACAGGACTTAATATCATATTTGATTTTTTGCTTCAAGCCTTTCAAATTTTGGAAACGTATTGTGTACTTTAAGTATAAGATGCATAGATGCACTCTATGCAAAACATAAATATCAATTATTTCTATTCTTTTCAGGAGATTCAAAATAAGTCCAAATATCTCATATACAAGTGAGTAAAAAAGAATAATTATCTCTTCAAGAGATTCTAAGAAACTTGTCACATCCAAATAGTACGATATTTAGGAGTTAAAAAGATAAGTTATCTCTTCACGAGATTCAAATAAATTCTCAAAATTTACTTTCATATTTTTATTTTTCATTACTGAAGATTTTAATGTTCAAAAAGACTTTTAATGTACGACAGGTACAATATTATTGTCTCTTTTGCATTACATTTGAAAAATAAAATTCTCTTTCAAAACATTGTATGTTTGTAATTTTAATAGAATAATTATTTCTTCCTTTATAGCATAATTACGACCACAATTATTAAATATTGAAACATTCATTTTAGGGAATGATATTAAATTATTTAGTCGAAATTCATTATTATATGCTCATTTGTTTATTCAACCTCAAAAGAGATTAGATAAACAAAAATTATTAATTTATAAGCATTTATTAATATAAAATATGCACAACTACAGGTGCAAGACAAAAAACAATCAGCACTAGTTGAATTATGCAACTTCAAGTGTATTAAATCAAAATCAGCTTTAGGAAGAATAATTAACTATTATACATAACTTTCATAAACTTTGCCATGATAGAATTTAATCAAATACATATAACCACTATAAATTTCAAAAGTTCACAAATTTATTTACATGAGAATAATTAAAATATTCAACCATCAAAGAAATTTCAATATTAACATGACAAAAATTTGACTAATTCAACTCCCAAGTTAGTTCACAAGTAGAGATGTTACCTTATGGTCAACTTAAATACCTAGTTCCGTTATAGTCAATTTCTTTTTTATTTCTAATTCATTAATCTTTTAATTGATAGCTAATTAATATATTAAAGACTCAAGTGAATTATTAAGTTTTATTTTTAATCTTAAAAAAAAACAAATTTACTTAAGAAATAATTTTTAATATTTTAAAATCCTAAACCTTTCAAAATAAAATTAAAGATAGTATTGGATATTTGTTCTAATCATATTTCAAAGATAAAAGATAGTATTATTGGAAGATAATCTTAATAGATAAAGGATAATATAAGTAGGAGAGAATCTTAATCCCTATTAGAAAACTTCCAACCATTCGAAGGATGTAAGATAAACATCTTAATTGGATTTTCCTATTCAAATATATAAACATATAAACTAATTAGGAAATATCTCAATTAAATCTAAAATAAGATCATATTTACAACCGTAGCCTGAATAACATACTTTATGCAAAGTAACAAACAATTGTAAACATATAGGACAATTTATAATTTGGTAGTCTTAAGAAATTGAAGACAATTTAAATTACTAGAATTTAAACTCAAGATATATCTTGATTGACCATATCAATTTTCATTTACTGAAAGTTACTTCGTGCTGATTAAACATCAAATCAAGAATAAACAGTAACATTTTTTTTTTATTCAATTAATTACTAGTTTGTGTGTTTACATGCACGCCACAACTACACAAGTAAATATTTATCATATAATTTTTTCTTTTCCCACACAAATAAGAACTTAAAAAGGAGATTAATTTTGTTTGTACCTATGCATCACATTATTCAAAAAAAAATCTCCATACAATTATAATCTCCACCATGAGTGCTTAGTCCGATTCTTATAATTTCAAATCTCATACATAACAATTAAAAAAAAATCATAAAAGTACATAAAATTTAAAAATTGATCTAATGCCAAAACCTAATTAACATTAAAGTTACAATTCAATTTCACAATATACATATATTGCATATACTAAAATTTAAAATAATCACATTCTTTTGGACTTTAGTTTTAATAGAATAAAGATGAATGATGGTAGTGAGAAAACTAATAATGAATGCATCAAACACATGCGTATAATTTTGTTTCTTCTAACTCAAACAAGACCAAATCACGAAAATCAAAATACTTACCATATTTGAATGAAATTCTAAATACCTCAAAAATTATGGTTGAGTCTTTAGCGTTCTTGATATTCCAATGAATCAAATCTAATCACTACAAAATCTTCAAAGTGATAGAGACTCGTGTTGATAACGTGTTATAAAATGAAGAGAAAAGAAGAACAAATATAAAAACATAAGAGAGAAATTGAGAGAAGAAAGTAGAGAACATATATGTATTATTCTCAATTGAGTTGTGTTTACAAATAATCTCTGCAACATCCATTTATAGGGTTGTGAGAATATTGGTTACAATAACCATAAAAAAGTTATGGAGATAAGGTTAATGGATGAATTTGTAGGTTATTAACATCTATATAATTATAATATTTATAATATTCATAAATTTGTTAACAATAGTATATAATCAACTTAATATTAAGTGGATAATACAACTTTTATCTTCAGGTTAATACTTCAACAACATGTTGTCAATTTGACCTTTTCACAATCTTTGCTTTCATTTTTGAAGCATGGTTTGTCATTTCGCTTCATGTTGGTGTTAGATTTGGTGCTCTCTTAGTTTCAGTACAATGTCTAGTCCAAGTCCTATTATTCCAAAATCTAGTTAAACTCATTGAAGTCTCACTTGAAAGTGTCATTGTGTTCAAAATAGGTTCAAACCTTTAGATTATATTGAGAACTATACATTGTAGATTTTGACTTTCCAATGTTTCCAAATCTGGGAAAATTTGAGTACATAGCAACTTTGAACGTTGCATTTGGAAATATGGCAAAAAAAAAAGAAAAAAACTTTGAATTTTTACCAAACCAACTCTAATGCACTTATTTCAAGATTGCTCTTCATTCTGAAAATGCCCTCGTCATTTATGGATATAGTGTAACACAATATTTCTTTTAGCAAATTTAAATCTTAGATTGTTCTTGATTTTTCTCGGTAATTAGATTTGAATTTCAAATTTTAATATATGCCATGTTGAGTGTAATTTTTTTTCCTTAAATTTCAATTTATTTTTTTGATTTTTTGATTTTTTTTTTATTTTTCATATATTGTTATCGTTAATCTTATTTTTGTTGATATTATTTATATTTTTTAAAAATGTATCTACTTTTTAAAAGATAATCTAATAATAGATTATATTTTAAAAGACAATCTAACCCTACAATATGATACACCACCCAAATTCCAAAAAAAAAAAAAAAAAAAAAAATTATATTAATAATAATATTACAGAGGAAACCTAATTTGAAAACAATATTATTAGATTATCTAATAATATAATAGTTAAAAGTACTAATAGTAATATTGTTAGATTAACTTTTAATTTGAAAATAATATTATTAGATTACATAAAAGACACTTCATCCTCCTCACCTTGTATCAACAATTTGGACTGTGGTTGTCTTATGCTTATTTTCAGCCTCCTTTCTCCCATCGTAGGGTGGGCAAAACAATTCAAAAAATCGAGTGGATCAAGTCGAACGACTGAAATTGGCCAAACCAAAGGCAGTCAGATGGTTACAATGAAATGTACATTTCGACCAACCCTGACCGACGTTGTAGATGATCTCTTTCAAACCAACCATCTCTAACTGACGAGCATTGAGGGGTCGATTTTCGATGCCAGTTTGGGCCCAAAATCGACGTCGCCTGATGCTCACCCATACGTTAGATGAATCAGAATACGTAAAACCAATAAAATGCATATACAAAATTATCTTTGCCCAATGAATTCATAATGAAAGAAGACAACTTATGGGAGAGAAATAATGCAACCCATAGAGGTTTAATTCTTCCCTGCAATTTTTTTTTTTTTTTTTTTCAGGATTGTGGTACAATTTCATTTTGTGCAGCTGTGTATTTGATTTATTAGATTCGAATAAATAAAATCTTTTTAATACTTAATTAAATCTATTTAGGTATAGTGTATTTTCTTTTGTGTAGTTGTATTTGATTTGGTAGATTCGAGAGAGGAAGGAAATCAAATAATATTTATCTAAATCTTTTTTGAATTATTTTCTCTTTATATTTTTGGATTTGTTCAATTTTGTGGTTTTTGAGGTAATTTTCAATCTTTTGCTAATTATTATATGGCTAATTAATAGTTTTTACTGAGGAATACTTAGGTGCAACTTAGACTGCACTCAAATTAAATATTTTCAACCTTTTAACCAAAAAAGATTAATTACTTTTGTAAAAAAATATGTTAAGGTACAAGGTGTTTGGGAAACCGTAATAGGATAGGCTTGTATTGTCATGTAATCCAAAATGAATGTTTGGATTGAGCGTTTTAGGTCCGATTGGTAATACAAAAGTCATTCCGTTCCGACAGTTTTCAACCCAATTCTATTTTCACCGTTTTCATGGTTCGCGATCTCATTTTCGCTTATTCTGAAATGTCCATGCATTCTAATACTCTTCTGATTTCCAGTAGTAATCGTATTACATTTCAGCTCCTCAAACAGCCTCTAAATTTTTATCTTTTCTATTTTTATAATTCTAGTTGCTAGAATCTTCAAAATTTGTCATTTTGGTTAAAGCTTGTAAGTTATGAGACTTTTCACCTGGCTTTCTAATATATATCCTTGAAATTCCTTCTTGTAAATCATATTATTATGTGAGGAGATATATGAAAAATCTGCTTCTTCTAAACTTCCACTAGCCAAAAGCTACATTATTTTTCTTTCCATAAAGTATTTATTTATTAATTAATTATTTATTTTCTGCTTGCTTGTGTTATGAAATTGTTCTTAGAAGTCTTGAATCAAGCTTTCATGTGGCAAGATTCAAATGTGAACCAGATCCTTAATTCATGCTAATCACAACTAACTTATCTTCTTCACTTGTACTAAATTGCTCATGAGGTTTTAGCATCTTCAAATCTAAGACTTAAAAGAAATTTATAAAATTGAAGGAAAAAGTTCAATCTTTTACTATATATGTTTTTTTTAGGCTACTTTATTTTTTTTCCCTATTAAAAAACTATATGTATGTTTTGCGCCCTAATCTTTCAGATTAAAAAGGAGAAAGTTTGATTTAGTCCCTAACATATTTACAAAAATTTACTTTTGTAGTATTTTTAATTTAAGAGAAAAAACCACTTAAAAAGATGTAAATTCAAAATCTCTCTATTTTTATGGCCAATTGATGTTAAACCCATAAAGTTGGCAAGGAATTTTTGTTTAATTCTTTCATAAATTCCTCATTACTGAAATATGCAAAGAGTTGGTAAGGGAGTAGATTATTAAACTTCCTTTTACAAGTCAATACACTACAGATCAACCAATTGTTATTCTCTTGTTCAAAATTATTAACATTGTGGAAATTAGATAGATTACTATTATTATTGATATGTTTGATGTTATGCAAAGGAATGAAAGACGATAATTATTTGAATTGTTGTTATCCAACAAAACTAGATTAGTACAATCATAAGAACAAATAAACATATTGTTTCTCATATACAAGTTAATGAAACAAAGAAAAAAGAAATATACATCATGATAAGTAAAGAAACTATTTTAGAGAAGTGTATAAAAGAAAAAAGAATTAAGGTCATTCTATATTATTTACCATTCATGAATGTGTCAAAGAACTTGTTGTTTACTCCTGTTCTAAAAATGAGCAACTCAACTTCACTTGTTATATTAATCTCAGTTTGAGCAGATACAAAGAGGACGTCTCCTTCACTGATAATATCACTTTTGAGTGATTCTTCATTCAGCAGCATCATCCCCTTTCCTCCAGCAATGAGAAATATCGAAGGACCGGGGCTCGGTGGAAATAAGATGGATGCCCCTTTGGGAAGAACACAACGATCTACCTCAAATTCCTCAAATGGTGGAACATACTTCGTTATGTATGGATTCATGGGATCTCCTTGGAGGATATCAGGAAAGCCCTGCAGATTTAAGCATATAAATATGTCAGAACTTTTGAACTCTGGCCTTTTCGTCTTTTTCGCATAACATCCAAGAACGTCATATTGAAACTTTTGAAAAAGGGAAGTTGTTGGAATGGTTGAATGGAAAAGTTGACCTGTTTGTAAGTAAGCATGGCACAGAGAGTCTGGACATCACGGAACTTGGGAGTTAGACCAGCACGGACAACGTTATCGGACGTTGCCATGCACTCAATACACTCACCGCTTATATATGCATGAGGCTCATTTGCCCCAAGGTACAGAGCTTCTCCAGGACTAAGCTTCACGTAATTTAAGAAAAAAGCTGCTATAACGCCCACATCATCTGGATATTGCTTCTCTAGATTTAAAACCAAAACTTCCTTAGCAGTTAGTTGCCTCACCTGAAGAAAGATAAAAATAAACAAAACAAGGGAGCAGCTAGATGAGCACAGATCATCGTAATCGTTACTTGAAGAAAGGAGTAAGTTTACTTCAAACATGAACTACAAGGCAGATACAGAAACAATGAAGGAACATCAAACAGAAAATCAAGTGTTTGCAGAGTTGCATCAAGAAGAATACTTTAAAACATACAGTTCAATTTAAAATCAAGTAAAAATCAAACTGCGTTCTGAGTGTTATGGTCATACTTTACATAGAGAAGAAATAGAACAGAAGAATAAAGGTTAAAGAAGAGATCCTTTTATCTTTTTTTCCACAGAAAACAAAACTATAAGCCATATTAAAGAACAAGTTCTTCATTAGTGAATGCTGCTGTAACAGAAAGAATGAAGAGTATTGGCCTTTGATTCCTACATTCTATAGGCAAAAAAAATGGATCACTTGAAGAAGAAAGCTTCAATAGAAAACCAAATAAAACATTGCGTAGTCACCTCACTTTCAGAGTGCAGTCGCCTCTTCAATTCTGATATTGCTTTCGATATCACCAATTTGGTAGCCGACATCAACTGGGTGAAAGCCGACCTCAGCGCAGACTTCAGATCGTCCTCCTCATCTTTATCATCTAACAACAAAACTCTGTTTGTGGCTGCATTGCCAATCATTTCGACAATTTCAGGAACAGTATGAAGAACATCTTTCAGCTCCTGGAAAGAAAAGAAAAGAAAACAACAGATTGTGTCATCTAAACAAGACAAAAAGACATAATTTATTTTCAACATGAGAAGGAAAACAATGGACTTCTTTGGGGGAAAAAAAACAGCAGCTGAGAAACAAAAAGTTATCTAAATCCCAGAAAAAATAACTATTTGTTTCACAAAAATTTGTCTTCCCTAGTTAAATCTCGTGAGACATTTCAGAAAGTTTGCAAAAACCTGGAACATATTATCATTTTTTTCACCACAAATTTCCTTCATCACCGACACATTGAAAAGTCATACCCAAAAAGTAAAAAGCCATCTTGCTGCTAAAAGGAACACATTAAATCAAGCCACAAAAATTAAGGACATACAAGACATTTCACTATATCAAAACAGAGCAATGAATTCAACTGTTCTAACCATATACATAAAATATTTGATTACTCGTCACATCAAGATTAACAAGTCTAAAAGGAAGGTTCTGTCAAAGAAGAAAAAGAAAAGTATAAAGAAGATTGAGCATAAGCCTGACGAAAGAGACCTTTATAATATAATAGTTTAATAGATCCCAGTATATTGAAATCAGATAACGTTAAGAAATCAGATAACGTTCCATTTGAACAGAAAAAAAATGTTCAAACATAACTAAAGAAGACAAAATCAAGGGGGAAGCATTAAAATAAGCTTAAACAAACAAATCCATGGAATTTCAATAACTCAAAGATAAACTGGACGATTTGGGGTTCCCAATAAGAGGGGGAAATCGATAATAAGTTACCTCGAGACTGATGAAACCACACAGAGCCTCAAACTCCGTAATGGCCAACGCCATTTCAGGTTTGTGATTTGCATCTCTATAAACTTTAGGTTGCAACATATGAAGTTCTTTGGCCAAGTCCTTATCGGGATGAGCCTGAATCGACAATGGTTTCGCCACAGAAAGAACCTAAAAACGAAAATCGAAATGAGAAAGAAGAGGAATTCATTCATTTGATTACCCAAACACCAGCATGGTGTTCATACCTTGAACAGAAAGGGGATATCGGAACCCCATTTCTGGACGACCTTATTGCCGAGAACATTGGGATTTTCCAAAACCCATGACTTCAAGGAAGTTGAATCGGAGTCAATCGCGCCGCCATTCTCAGCGGCGGCGGGAATTAAAAACGAGGGTCCGGAATCGTGAGTTCCCATCCAGAATTCAGCGTAGGGTTTATCGGAATCGATAATCGATCCAGAGTTCAAAGCGAAGAGCCTAGCGACACGAGACTCTTGTCCTCTGATTCCCCAATCGTAAGTCTGAACGGAGCACTTCAATCGGAAGACATTGCTCTGTTTCTTCGTCGAAAGAGCATCAGACTCCATGAAATCGCAAAGAGAAAAAAAAAAAAAAAAAAAAAAAAAACAGGGGAAGTGAAGAAGAAGAAGAAGAAGAAGAAGAAGAATATATGGGAAATTCAGAGCAGGTTGAAGAGGTATAAATGGAAGTTGAAAGCCATGGAAGAAGCCAAAGGAAAAGGAATTTTGCTGGTTTTTGAAGGAGTTTGGAAGAGAGGGAAATAAGTACCGGAATGCGACTATGAGAGAGAAAGAGTAAAGATGACGATTTAGAGAATTAGTCAAAATGTTGACTTTTACAGTTTTTTTTCTTTTCTTTTCTCTTTTTAATTTACTTTCATATTTTCACGAGAAACTTTTGCCGATATATTATTTCAATTCGTGAGAAATTCTTTACAATTTAATTCACAATCTCGTGATGTCTGACGTGTCACATAGAGCATGAAAATATATATACACCCACATATAACACTTTTTTTTTTAATTTTTTTTTATTTAAGTTTTGAATTTAATCCCTAAATTAATTTTATTTCATCATTAAATTTTAAGATTTACACATTTGACCTTAATTATTCATTATATACTTACTTCAATTTTGTATGTTAGTGTCTATTAGTTAATTTAAAATAGTAAATTTAATTTTAATAGTAATGAACAAAACTTAATCGATAGACATTAAAACTAAAAGTTGAAAGTAATAGTTTAGTGAAAAATCAAAGTCAAAAGTGTAACTTTTGAAATTTAGGAACTAAATTGAAACAAAATTTAGAATTTAAAGGACTAAAAATGCATTTTAATAAATTTAGAAATCAAATAAAAACTAATTAAATAAAAAAATATATTTTTCTTAAATTGATTCAATTTTTTTTTTTTTAACGTTTATTTAATTCTTCTTACTTGTTAGTATTTGGTTTTATTTGAGTGATTGTGGTTATTTTGTTTGACATAGTAGCTATTTTGTTTCTAACCAAAGTTAGTTAGTTCATAACTAGAGCTAGTTAGATTGTCTTTATTTAACTTAACTTCCCCATTAAAAATGTGAGTTCTTCCTTCATCTCCTATTCTCTTTCCAAAACTACTATTTGTTTGCTTACTCTATAGGAAGTTTATAATCAACTTGTCCTTAATTTTGTCAACTCACTTGTATAGGCATTGTACACAATCATTATATATTAGTTTTGATCTTCTTAATTACACCCTAAAGTCCTTAAAATGAAAATCAAAAGTTCAAACAGACTTTTAAAAAATTTTAAATTTATAAACTAAGTATGTAATTATCCAAAATTCATATAGACTAAATTTATTAAAAAATAAAAATAATCATATTGTTGTTCAACTCCATTTTTTCGTAGACTAGCATTGACACACCAAGTGCATTAGAAAATATTATTGATTGTGGCCATTATAACATGGCTTCTCTTATCACCTAGTGAAAATATTTATTTATTTTAATTCATGATATTGTTGTGAAAAAACAGACATGTAAACTTTTTTTTTTTTTTCTCACGGAAAAAAATGTTAATTTTTCACCAAGAATACTGTTTAATAATTTTTTCTTTTCAATTTTCGTGTATTTAAATATATAACAAATTGCAAAAGCCACCCCTGAAGTTTGGTGATAATTGCAATTCGACCCAACTTTCAATTGTAAAAATTAAGCCCCTAAACTTCTACAAATGTTAAAATTCGACCCTAAAACTTACAATAATTATAAAAATTGGACCCACAAATAGTAAAAATTGAACTCTTAAACTTAACAAATGTTACAATTTATACAATTATATAAGTTCGAAGGTTTTATTTGACTTAATTTTAACATTTATATAATTTTGAGGGTTTAATTTTAAAAATTGAAAGTTTAAAGATCTAATTGTAACTATCATCATATTTCAGAGGTGGTTTTTGTAATTTATCCTTAAATATATTATTAAAATTCCAATCTTTTAAAAAATATACATTATTAAAACATTTATCAGATTTATCAGATGAATATTAATAAACATATCATTTCAAAATATATATACTAACTCCCATGATTGAGCAAGAAAGTAAAAGAATGAAAGTTTAGGAAGATTGAGAGTAAAATACAAGTTACCACATATGAAACTATAATGTTTATATAGGAGGTTGACCCAGGTCTTTTCGTATTTCCTTTGGAATCCGATTATCTCATAATCTGATAAGATAATCTGTGATTACATTGGATTTGGGGCATGCTAGACACACCTTGTATGATGATTTGACTCCTTGGCCCCGAAGAATGAAGATGAGCCGAGAGGTGGTTAGCCCAAAGGCCTAATTCATATCTCGTGGATTAACTTCGGCCTCAGATGATGTAAAAGAGTCGAGGGGTGGGTTGAATCAAAGGCCCAACTCACACCCCACAAGTTAATTGGGCTCTAAACGCTGAACTCCCCTCCCTTGGCTCAACATATCTTGTCTTGGCTTTGGTTCGAATTTCTTTCCCCTAATGTTTAGATTTATTCTATTGGCCCAAAATTCTCCATAACAATAATAAATATTAAAAGCTAATTTAAAAATGTTTTCACCTTTACCTTTTAGTTATTTCATATTAAAGATTAAAATGAAAACGAAGGTACAAAATTAAAGTAGAACTATTTGAAAAACATGAAACAACAAAAAATACTCCCATGGAAAGCCTAGCCCTTTCTTATTAATGTCTCGTTAAACCATATTGTATGCTTAAAAGCAGCATAATGATTTATTTTCCTAATAACTTATAGAAAAAGGATCACTTTTTATATTCTAAACTTTGATATATTAGTTAAAAATCTTAAATTGATAGTTGTATCATTTAAAATGATTAACTTTCATCGGTGATTTATAGCTATACTCACTTGATTCTATTTAAAATGAATTAAAAATCACTTAATAATTATATTCAAATTATAAATATTACCCATAAATAGATGTCCATTATATAGCCAAACTTAATGGCTAAGGGCCATATGTCTCCTAAAGACACATCTTTTGTGGCTATGGAGTTTCATCACCTAATTGTCAAATTGCCTATAAATAGAGGCTTTTGGTGGATATTGTAACACACACATTGGAGAGAAAAAAAAAAAAAAAAGATCTATGAAATTTGAGAAATTTCATTTTCCATAAAATCTCAATTTCTTTATTTTAGTTTATTTTAAGTTTACTTTATTTAGATTAAATTTGAGAAATTTCATTTTCCATAAAATCTCAATTTCTTTATTTTAGTTTATTTTAAGTTTACTTTATTTAATTTGGTTATTTTAATTCCTATGATATTATTTTATTATTTATTATTTTAATATTATAATTTCTCAGTTTTCATGCTCCCGTTTTTCCGTCATTTTACTCCTCAAATTTACAACACGTTATCAGACGAGCTCTTCCTATTTTCCCATTAAAGGTAGGTTCTGAAGGTATGTCATTTCCTCTTTATTATGATTAGTAAATTAAACGTTGTTTTGCATGTTTAATATATATTAAATTGCTAATATAAATATAATTCTTTGTAATATTGTTATCCTGGCAAATCTTACAAAAATAGAATTTGTCACCCTTAACATCAATAGAAATAATTATTTGCCATGAGTGCTTGATGTTGAAATACATCTAAATGTCATGAACCTGGGAGAAACATTTAAGGAGTAAAATGCAACATCCATTCAGAAAAAAACAAAAGCTATGATTTTCCTTCGCCATCATCTCCACGAGGGATTGAAGATGGAATATTTAACAATAAAAGATTCTTGTATCTTGTGGAAGAATTTAAAACATAGATATGATCGTCAGAAAATCTATAACCATTCATAAATTCACAAAATAAATAAACAAATAAATAAAATAAAAGTTTCATACAGAGATCTAGAGGGGTTTGCTAAAACAATTGGGCAAACATGTTTGTATGTTTTATTGGATGCAAAATAATATGGAATAAAACAAAATCACTTTATTGACATCTATATTAATTAGATAAAAGGCATACAAAGAGAGAAGAATCTCAAGTGATGTATTGTGTTTGGGTAGGGGAAGAACAAATTCCAATTCCTTCAGCTTTGTATTATACTTCCAACTTGCAAATGAAAGTTGATAACAGAATTAGGCATCTTCTTTGTTTTGGGATATTCATTTCTCCTTATCCCAAAATCTTAGAATTATTACTAAAAAAAAAACATAAATATCAACATTTTCATTTTTTTTTCTTTTCTTAATACCTCCATAAATATATTAGCTATTTGTTTTTCTTTCAGTAAAAAAAAAAATGTTATAGTTTTCTATTGCTCTTGTTGAAAATATTATACTTAGTTTGTGCATTGGATAATATATGCCATTCTCAAATTTTATAATTGCTTTGGCAAAGGAGGGGTGGTAATTGGCCTTTAGATTTGTATTAAACTAATTAAAAATTAATATGTCAAAGATTTATCTTTAATTTTTCCCTAAAATTATGAATTGAGAGACTATATTTACAAAGGCTAGATTTAAATTACAATTCACTCTCCAATTTTAAGATTTTCATCTATTTTTGGGTTCTTAAAGCTTTTATAGAAGTGTCCATAGGCCCTCCAACATTCAGTATATTCTGTTTAATAAGTTTTTGACAAATTCAAAATTTTGTAAACAATTGATCTATTAGTTATAAAATCTAAATTTTAAGTCTAATATTCAACTTAAAATTAGACTTCATTGGTAATCATTTGGTTTTCAAAGACTAAATTTATAAATATTACTTTCAACACAAATTTCTATATTTTGTTATGTACTCTCTGCCAATATTTTTAAAAAATCAAATTTTGAGTATTAATAATCGATTTTTTTAATTTGACTAGGAATTCAAGTGTTTATTTCATAAAATGTAAAAATCATAATTAAAAAATTGGGAGGAAGCAAGCATGATTTTCAAAAATTAAAAAATGAAAAACAAAATTATTATTAAATAGAGCCTAAACATTCAATTTTGTGTCTAGTAGACCAATAATTTTGAAAAATCAATTTGAAAGCTTAGAAACTAAATCTTTAATTTTAAAAGTTCAAGAGTCAAGCTTAGAAACTAAATCTTTAATTTTAAAAGTTGAAGAGTCAAGTATATATTAATTTTTCGAAGTTCAAAAATTAAAATTGGAATTTAACCAAAAATGAAATACCAAAATTTTCCCTTTGAAATTTTAGCAACATCTCTGTTGATAATAATTTTAATTTAAGCTTCATTACATACCACTTCTTTTGTTTTGTTATATACCACTTCTTTTGTTTTGTTATATATATTTTCAAAACTTTTAAAATTTTGAATACATTTTCTTTAAAAGAAATTAAGTTTGAATCTACTCATTTGTGTTTTTGAAAATGCTTTAGAAAATTAGGTGGATTTAATAATTATTTGGTTTTCTGTTTGTTTTTTAATTTAGGTTTTTTATCATATTTTTTTAATCATCATTTTCATCTTCTCTAATTTAATAATTGAATTTTAAAGCTAAATTCTAGTAATGAAAACAAAATTTTGTTATTATTATTTTTTTTCAAAATTTAACTTGAAATTTTGATAGGTAACCAAAACAAAGAAATCAATGCAAGTAAGGGTTATAGGCATAGTTTTGAAAAGACAAAGAGGACCTTATTTATTTATTTATTTATTTATTTATTTATTATTATTTGTTTTGGAGCAATTACAATTGTTAACAAACAAGCAATATTTATTTATGTTTCTTTTAGATAACATTTTCAAACAAGTGAAACTTTATAGAGCATTTTTGCAAGGTATAGATAAGCTTGTATATATATCGCCACGTATACATTTCACCATAAAAAAACAGCTTCATTGAGCCTCTCTTTTAAACTATATCCATATTCTTATCCCTTTCTTGAATGCCAAAACCCTATTTGATAAGGAATTTCACAAATATTGGAATTATTATAGTTATATATATAATTCAACAAAAATATTCGAACCCTCTTAACTTTTTTAATTAATTATTTATATTCTAATTACTTGAACTAAGCTCATAGGAGGTATTTATAGTCGATCTCTATTATTTTTCTATTTTTTTAATATTTATTTATGGTGTCTATTCTTTCGTTGATTTTTATCAACTTTTTCTATTATTAGCATCGATTCCTCACACGATCTTAAGATTTTGTATTGATTTGTATATATTTTTAATGTTAGTAATTTGTCCAACTCCTTTTGAGGGAAGATGTCCCTTATCTAAAGCTACTTTCCATGTGAGATTCTTTCATGTTGTTGGCATATGAAGAAGTAAGCTTTTAGCACAAGTATTGTTGAATTGGAGGCTCTCATTCAATTCTTCATAAAGCAAAAAGTGATCTTGAATCCAAAACGCATATGAAAAATTGAATATATGCGTACAAGTAATGTAGCCTTTTGGCCTTTCGATCTAAGTTCCAAAGGGTAAATACTATTTGTGTCCAATTTTGGTATTATGAGCACGTAACGTTTGGACTTTCGAGGCTTTAATTTTTTTTTTAATCTAATAGAGATAGAGAGATTTAAACCACAAACTTCTTCGTCGTTAACATATTTATATATATATATATATATATGCGCTATACTTACTTTGACTTGAAGCCATAAAATTAAAATTTACTATATTGTCTATGTGAACATTCTCTATCTCTTAAATGGTGTGTGAAATCCGAGTATTTTTTTTTTTTTTTTTAGATTTATGAATTATAAACACGATGGTCTTGTGTTTTTTTGCACTAATGGAATTGAATCAATGGTCTTAAGTTTCTTAAGAACTATTTAGGTTACCTAAATTTCGAGTAAAAAAAAAAAATAGATAGGAACAATCGTTTAATCTAGATCTGTTTGACTTTGGCCTTATACAAGATAGTCTAGCACCTTTGAAACCAGTGCAGTTCCCTGTAGGATCCTTTTTGTTTTATGATGCATCTACTTTATATAATTGGAGAGTAGATAGAAATTAATCAATATTATGATATCAATTTTAATATCTGTATTTGATATATTTAAAATATTTTTTGAAAATATTATTCTAAGCGAAAGTGCTTATTGTGTAACCACTTTTTAAAAAGTAAATTAGTTATGTTTTGTCTAAAATTACTTTTGAGAGTTTTTTTTTTCAACATATCAAGCCACATTTGAATATAAAATTTTTTAAAGCTATTTTAATAGGTAGAAAGTGGACTAAAATTTTAACGGAAAATACATCTTTACTTTTTAAAAGATGGGGAAAAAATTCAAATTTTTACTCTTGCAATAATTTTTCATTCTAAACTTTCAATTTCATTCATCGATTCGAATTACTAAAGTTATGCTTGGTAATCATTTTTTATTTTTATTTTTAGTTTCTAAAATTGAAATCAATTTTCTTTAAATTTTTTACAATAATTTGTATTTTTCTTAATTACAAAAGTTGAATTTTTAGCCAAATTTTGAAAAAAGAATTAAAGAAAAACTAAAAACTAAAAACCAAATAATTACCAAATAGGACCTAAATGTTGGAGTTATTATGCTTTTATTCAATTACTACTAAGTCACGAAGAAGATAATGTTGAAAATCTGTACTATATATAAAATATTCCTCCTACTTTTCTTTTCTTTTCTTTTCTTTTCTTTTCTTTTTTTAAAATAAATCTTCACTTTACCCTTCCTAGGATGGGTTATAATTCTTCCAATCGGTTGAGTCTAATTGGTACAATTGATGCTAACGGGATGGACCTCTTCAAGATGGGATATGATTTTTCAAATGTATGTGTCTATTGAGTCTAATTGATATCATTGATACCAGTGGGTTATGACGGTTCAGGTGGAGGTGGTTACATATCGAACTTATGCATTCTTTTATTTAATAGAGCGAGATGCATATATAAAAAAAATATGTGTCTGTTTGCAATCTTAAAAACAATTACATATGATCTAAATTTAGAGAAAATTAGTAACAAAAACTTTAGAGAGATAAAACTTTGAAGGTATGAATTTAAAAGTGAAAAGTTTAGTAAAACAGATAAAAATTGAGTTTTTGAAATATAGTTAGCTTTGAAATATAGTTAGCTTTCAAATATAGCAAAATGGGTCAACTTATTTACAAATATAGAAAATTGTCAGTGTCTATCAGTGATAGACACTGATAGGATAAGACATTTATCAATGACAATGATATATAATAGTTAGTGTCTACAACTATATATTAATATTTATCAGTGATAAACATTGATACACACACTGATAGATGTCTATCAATGTTTAGCACGATAGACATTGACAATTTGCTATATTTTGTAATTATTTTCAAATAACTTTGCTATTTAAAACAATTACCCTTTTAAATATAGAGGAAAGACAAAACTTTGATAGAGAGAATTTTAGATAGGAAAACAAAGTTAGAGAGAGGATCAAAGGTTTTATAAAGAAAAAATACATATAAAGTTAAAAGAAAAACTTTTTTTTTTAACAAAAAAGGCTAGAAAAGGGAGAAAACGGGAGAAAGGTAAGAGGGATATAAAAAAAAAAAAAAAAAGTAGCCTAGAGGACAAATAAATATAAATTACTTTTATATGTATTATTTTATTTTTCTTATGACATCAAATCTTGTTCTAAATTTAAGAAATTTATAGTTATTATAACGACCCAACTTTCTAGACTTGAACTAGGCTATCACTATATGCATGCATACATCTCAAACGATTCTTTTTCATAATTTTACTAAAAATCAAAAGAAATTCTATTAAGATAAATATCTTTTGCAAAATCTAAATAACTAAAAATATTTCCTCGGGTACCCCTTGTATAATTTAACAAAATAGGAAACTTTCATAAAGCGTTTAGTAGTGAGAAATTTTAAAGGAAAAATAAAGTTCTCTTTGACCAAAATTCTTAAAGATGAAAACATGAAATCTTGTGCGGAAGAATCTGACTAGTCCCAATGACACGGTCAAGGTTTCCTTTCGTCTTTCGTCAAGGTGTTCTTTCCCTTACTTAAAAAAAATATAACATGAAAGGGGTGAGTACAAAGTACATAGTAAGTAACCCCACTATTGGGGTCAGGCTAAGCGTTTATACCCAATAGGTGCAACATACTAGTGGGACAAGCATAAATAAACTATTCCTAGATGGTCATCTAGTGAGCCAACCTAGCACACATTTGGTGGCCCGAAGGCTCGTAAACATAGTAGGCATCTGTTGACACCCGATAACATAGTAGGAAATCTGTCGATTTTCGGGAGTATAGCAAGAAGTCCGTAGGCTTCTAATAACATAGTAGGAAACCCGTAGGTTTTCGATAACATAGTAGTGCTAAGAGGGTAGCCGTCACTTTAACTCAAGATTTAACATGCTCAAAGTAATTTCACATTATCATTCATGGTGCATGTCTCAATGTGTCACACATAACCATATCAATCACATACAAGTCACTTCATGCTCATAAAACAGAATAAATTATATCATGCTCCTAAAACAATTCAATCAACTATCCAAATCGCCCCGCACGACAGTAATGAGATTACTTACCTTAGGATTAAGTTCAAATATCTATCCAAGCAACCAATTCTCACAAAATCCTTGAACTAAAACCTAAGATATAATCACCAACTTAAATTATATCTTTGGACTTAATTTCAATTCACAAATTATTCAAATTTTAATTCAAATTTTAATCCAAATAATTTTACCCAAAACGTGATTTAACTCAAAATCGCTTCTAAATTCCAAATCAATGCAACTTTAAGCTACCTATCCAAAATTAAGAATTTAAGATCAACCTTCCAACATTACAATAGTTCCAAGGAAGTCCTAAAGTCTCAAAACTCACCAAAAACCATACTTTACCACGCTGGAAAGCTTGCTACCAGCTCCAAAACTCATAAAAGACAATTGGATTCAAAGCTTAAATTTAAGGGCACAAAAAATTAATCCAATGTTCAATGGGTACTTAAGATCCCATCAAGAAACCCACAAAAAAAAAAAGAAAAACAAAATCTTACCCAAAACGAAATTCGGCAACAACAATGTCCCCAACTGTCGTGAGCGGCGCGAGGGCGATTGGGCATAGAAACGGAGGGCAGTGGACAGAATGGTATAGGACTCCAACTGGGTGCGCGAATCTGAGAAGAAAGGGAGTCCGAACACCCTTCTGCGCACGAATGGCCGGTGGACGAAGGAGTCGGATGGCAACGGCTGGGCCTGTTGAACGTCGAACCCCGAATCTGCAAAACTGACGGCTCCACGTGGTTGGGAATGGTGGCGTGCATGAGACTTGGCAAGATGTTGCGTTCAGAGGGAGAGAGGGAGAGTGGTGGCGGCGTGCGAGGCGTGACGGAGCGGCTGGCGGAAGGCTGTTGGATGAGCGGTCGGTGACTGAGAATGAAACGAAGGGAGAGAGACGGCGCGGGCGAAGAGGAAGAGGAGGAGGGTTTTTTTTCGTTGCATGATTATTGAGACCTAATAAATATATAAATATAAAAATAATTCTTTTCTTTTCCCAAAAAGAAAAATTGTAATCCTTTTATATATATATTGCTTGCTTATACATGTCGACGTGCTTGCTTGAAGCGTGTTGACATGCCGCTCGTACCAAATTCGCTTTGTGGAATGTCTCAACGTACATTCTCATGGTAAGGTTGAGACACTCTCCCCCACTCAATCTCGTTATCGACTACGATGACATTCTTCATTTTTAGATTTGGCTAATTGACTCTGCTTCTCATTTTCAACACTTCAGAGGAACATCAACTTGGTACAATGTTTATGAGATTGATCCCTTGTGGACTTATTTGCGCCCTACTTACGAACTTGGCCCAAAACATCCCATCAAGACACTAGACTACACTTGGGCACTCTTGCCCTCGCTTCAAGCTCACTTGGCTTCAACTTTTCTGTTTTTTTTAACAACTGACAAATTGAGTTCCTTTAATATATATATATATATATATATTTTTTTTTTTTTAAAGTAACTTATTATTTTTCTCATTTTTTTCCCAACATCCTAAATATAAACATAAATTCTTTTTTCCCATCGCATCAAACTCAAATTACTTTTAATTATTCCCTTCACCTTAAATTAAACCAAATTTCAAATTTCAGATCTCCAAATCAAAATATCAAATCGAAACTTTAAATTTGTAACACTTAATTTAGATTGAATTATTTTAATTACAATAATTTAGTTTAAACTTCAAAACTCAAAATAACACCCAAATAATTTAGGATAATTAATTAAAAGAAAAACTACCTCAAAATTTGGGTTATCACAGTTATAACATAAATAATTACATTCTAGTTTTAAAAATATAATATTTGTATATGTTATATCATATATTTTGCATTGGAGTTTTTTTTTTTTGGACAATTAAATACTCTTTTATCTACTAAATTATTATGTGTCAGGAGAAATTTTCTATGTTCATATATGAAATTTCGTTGGCAGAAATACACTTTTGTAGATGTTTTAGTTCGCATTGGCAGAACATATTTTTTATTTTATATATAATTTTTAGTAATTAAATTTTCATTTTTTCTCGTTGTTACCTAATTGCGCACAAAAAAGACTTAATCTTTGAACGAAAAAATTCAACACAACTATAACAAAAATAAGCTTATATATATTAAAAACAACACTAACGTTGAATGCAATATATGTAGACTTCTAAATTTAACAAAAATACATATAATTAAGTTTGAATATTTCTAGCTTCTTCGTTCAAAGGGAGAATACTTTTGCAAAGGCAAAACCATAGGGAATTTGTTGTCGGTGCTTCATCGTTCAACACTCTCTGTTGGGATTTTGATGGATCTGCTTGCATTACCCCTCAAAACCAATTTCTGGATGATAGAGAGAAAGAGGAAGGAAGGGATAGACGAAAAGGAAAAGAAAAAAGAAATTCACCTAATACTGAAAAAATAATATAAAAAACAGTCAAAATAGCCCCCTCATCTCAACTTTACTTCATTTTTCTGTTAGTAAAAACTAACGGTCAAATTAATTTTAGGACCATTTAGAAGCGTTTTCCAAACCTAAGAGACTATAATGTTCATTTTGAAACTTCAGGACCAAATAGACACTAACCTTAAACCTGAGGAATCAAAAGTGTATTTTGTCATATTTTATGTTAATCATATCATATATAATTAATATATAGTTTCCTAACCCCACCCTCCAAACATACAAAGTAATAAGATGGTTTCCTAAGATTTGCACCAACAACAATAACCATTTTACTAAAAAAAAAAAAAAAAACTTAAAAAACGTGTTGTGAAACCAACTAAACACTTTTAAGACTTATAAGTAATTCAATAGTCCTAAAAGCATATAACTCAACTCTCGAACCTTACAAATAAGAAAAAAAAACAAAGTCCTTTTATAATGCATAAGTAAGTCCCAAAACAATTAGAACGTGTGGACACCCGCCCTCCCGAAGGAGCAAAAAATGTTCCTACAATGCTACAAACGTGTCTTAAAACACACCTAAAAGGCATGTTAAACCTGGAAATATTTGATGGGTGGTTTTATTTTTAGGAGTTGGACTAACGTATGTGATAAATAAATTGAAACCTCTCAGTTTGATTATGCCTAAATTAAATAAATGATAATGTGATGTGGAATACCTAAAAGTGCGCAAGTTAAAGAATGATGAATGTGCTCAAATTTGTTGGTCCTGAACTAACAGTTGGGAATAATATAACTTATATTATAATGTTAGGAAATGTTTATTTTCCTTCTTTAATTTTGGTGGATCCTCCACCAACTTTTCTTTTTCCAGCTGCCACATCTTTTGGTAACAATTTTGAAGTGGTTTAATAACCAATTGACTTTTTTATTTTTAGTTTTTAAAAAATTTAAATCATACATAATATCCCCAAATTTTATACTTTCATTCAAAACTACCCTCCAACTTTCAAAAATTTTAAAAATACGGTCAAACTAAAAAACAATGTTAAAAAATACTCTTATATTTAGTTTTAGATGGAAATCATTATTGTTTTGTTTCGAAAATATCCGTAAACTTTAAAAATTTTCAAAAATACCTTTAAACTTAAAAAAGAAAAACCTTAAAAAATATCCTTATAGTTAGTATATGAAAACAAATTTTTAAAACTTCATTTAAAAAATATCCTTAAACTTTCAAAAGTGGCACTAATACTCTTAACCTTACAAAAAAAAAAAAAAAAAAAAGTTTAGAACTGCACCTACTATGAGTATAGTGATAAATTTGTTTGAATTTTTATTTTGTTTGAAAAGAACAATAATTTAAAATAAATTACATAAATATCATTTCTTCCGTGTAGATACTCTCATTTTTCTCCCATTTGTCCATTTTTTTACACAAATTATCTTACAACAAAATATAAACCAAAACTTCAAGTTAAAGCATAAAGTCCCATAAAATCTAGCAAAATTCCAAAAAACAAAATCTTCCTTTTAAAACTTATCGAAACATAACTAAATACAAAAAAGACATATTTGGCTATTAACATGCTGATCAACTACTAACATACAATCTTTTTAAAACCAAGGATTAAAATATCGATATCGATATTGATGTTGACATTTCAATTTTATGGATATATTGAAGGTATATCGATAAAATATCGATATCGACGAATATTTCTGTAAATCATGAATTTTATAAAATTTATTTAGATTAATAATTAAATTGTTTTTACTCCCAAAACAAGTTATGGATATTGTTATTAGTATTACTATCACATTAAATTAAACAAATGATATTTTGATGTTTTACAAGTACTAATAAAAGATGTTGGAGATATTGAGAGTTTTTATGAAAAATTAAAAGCAAAGTAAATGATTTGAAAATTACATATTAAATTGGTATTTATATATAATTTTGGTCTATATCTCTTTTCATACATGAACTATTTGTACGCTCATTTTATTTTGGTTCTCTTTAAACTTTTAAATGTTCTATTTTTAGTTTCATAATTTCCCATTAAGAAACCTTGGAGCTGATCGTACCAATTAGTTTTCATCAGCAATTTAATATAAATCTAAATGAATATAAAAATTTGAAAGTTAACCTACTACACGTGATTTCAAGCACTTTTCAATATAAGATTTATTAATTAGACACGTGAAGTGTTGTCCATGTCAAGTGCCTATTAAATACCAGTTTATTAAAAATCTACCCCTCTTTCTCTTAAGGTTCCGAGAATTTGTACGAATAGTCTAAATATGGAAGTCCAAATGAAATTTGATCTTACTTTAAAAAATACATGAAAATTGATCTTCTGCTTATGTCATCGCTATGTAAATTTATCACTTTAACCCTAAACATATTATTCTTCTATTTTCTTTGTTTTGTAGTGTTTTTCTTTTTCTTTTTCGTTTTTTTTTTCTGAATTTCATCTTCTTTCTTTTCTTTTTTTTTCTTCAATTCTTTTTTCTGTATTTTTTTTATGCATTTCTAGTAAGTTCGAACTTACTAAGAAGGATCTGTGACTTTTCAAACTTCGACGGGACCAACTTTGGTGAGCAGAGTGAGAGAGCGCGAGAGCGAAAGAGAGCGAGAGAGCAAGAGAGCGAGAGAGAGAGATAAGAGTGATTGTGAGTGAGGAAAGGAAGTGAGAGCGAGAGAGAGAGAGTTGGTAGAGTCGAAGTTTCGCTCTTATTGCTCTTTTTCACTCTCACTCTCGCTCTCGCTTCCTTTCCTTACTCACAATCACTCTTATCTCTCTCACTCTTGCTCTCTCACTCTCGCTCGCTCTTTCTCTCTCTCGTTCTCGCTCATCAGAGTCGGTTGCATCAAAGTTTGGAAAAGTCACAAAGAGTTCCTTCCCAGTAAGTTCGAACTTACCAGAAATGCATGAAAAAAACACAGAAAAAAGAATCAAAGAAAAAAAAAAGGAAGAAGACAAAATTCAAAAAAGAAAAAACGAAAAAGAAAAAGAAAAACGCTGCAAAACAAAAAAAATAGAAAAAGAATGCATTTAGGGTTAAGGTGGTAAATTTACACAATGATGATATAAGCAGAAGGTCAATTTTCGTGTGTTTTAAAGTGAGGCCAAATTTCATTTGGGCCTCCATATTTAGGCTACCCGTACAGATTCCCCCTTAAGGTCCTAGGTATTAAAATAAAATGACATGAACCTAACTCATAAATCATATACCTTCAATTAACAGGTTAGAAGTTCGAATGTCTATCTTAAATATTGTTAAAAAGAAAAAAAAACTAAAATAAAATGAACAAAATTTTTATTGTTGAAATATTGGATAAAAGCTGAACATTTTGAGAATAAAATAGAATTGAAACATTTTTAAAAATGAATTAAAATAAAGGTTAAAATATCATTTTGGTCCATGTATTTTGGCTTATATTCCATTTTAGTTCTTATACTTTCAATTATCTAATTTTAGTCCCTCTATTTTTAATGAATCTTAAATTCGGTTCCTACACTCTCAATAAATCTAAATTTAGTCTTCCAGAATTAATTTTTGTTGAAATTAGTTAAATAATAAGAATAATTTTCATGCAAGAAGATACACTATGTATATATATTTTCATAATATATATAAGAAATACTAATAGAGATTAAATTGTTTGAAAAAAAAAAAAAGATGAACAATAAAATAACACAATAAAATAATACAACATGAAGTAACTTTAAGATTTATTAAAATTACATAGACTAAAATTAAACATTTTAAATTACATAAACTAAAATGGAAGAAACTTTAAAGAATGAATTTATTGTACCATTGGAGGTGAAAATGATATTTGACCCGATTTTAGAAAGTAAGGTTATATAACCTTTTGCTTGTGTCAGTAAATATTTATTATTATTATTATTATTTTCTCTCTTCCCTCCATTTTATCTCTCTCGTTACCTCCGACCACTCTCGCTCTTCTCACCTCGTTGAATATTGCCTTTCATCCATCACATGAATTTTAGATCTACCTCTTCTTCGATCATCAATTTCCTCATTCCTCCCTCTCTGCTTCTTCTCTCTCCACTTTAAATTTAGAAAATTTTCAGATTTGAGAAAAAAGATTCAGATCTAGAAGTTTTCCTTGCTAGATGGGTTAAGATTAGTGATAATGATAATGATAGTGATAGTAACAGTGATGAGAGAATATAGGAAGAAGAAGATGTAGCAAAGAAGGACGATAAAACAAAGTGAGACTAGAGAGTTAGATCAACATTAAAAAATGTTTACAATTACCAAAAAGTAAAAATAAAAAATAAAAAACTTGATTCTAACAAATTATGTTAAATCTATTATGAATATTATAACAAATTAGATGTCCATTATATAATTGAGCTAAAGGTCATGTGTCTACTAATGACACATCCTTAGTGGCTATGAAATGCCACCACCTACTTGCCAAATTGCTTATAAATAGAGATTTTTGGTGGATATTGAAATACACACATTGGAGAGAAAATAAGTGAAAGGATTGGAGACATTTGAGTGATCATTTTCCATAAAATCCCACTTTCTTTATTTTAGTTATTTTATTTACTTTATTTTAATTATTATATTTATTTCATTATTTTATTATTTTAATATTATAATTTTTCGGTTTTCGTGCTCCCGTTTTCCTTCATTTTGCTCTTCAATTTTACAACACGTTATCAACACGAGCTCTTGTCGTTTTCCCGTTGAAAGTAGGTTCTGAAGGTATGTCATTTTCTCTTTATTATAATTGGTAAATTAAACGTTGTTTTGCATGTTTAGTATATAATTGCTAATATAAAAACAATTCTTTGTGATAGTGTTATAATGGCAAATCTTACAAAAATAGAATTTGCAACCCTTGACATCAATGGAAATAATTATTTGTCATGGGTGCTTGATGGTGAAATACATCTAGATGTCATGAACTTGGGAGAAACAATTAAAGAGGGAAATACACATTCATTCAGGAAAAAACAAAAGCTATGATTTTCCTTCGTCGTCATCTCCACGAGGGATTGAAGATGGAATATTTAACAATAAAAAATCCGTGTATCTTGTGGAAGAATTTAAAAGAGAGATATGATCATCAGAAAACAGTCATTATTCCTAAAACTCGTTATGAATGGATGCATTTGAGGCTCCAAGATTTCAAATCAGTAAGTGACTACAACTCCGCATTATTTAAAATTAGTTAAAAATTGTTGTTATGCGGAGAGAAAATTACTGATGCGGATATATTAGAGAAGACATTTTCTACATTTCATGCCTCGAATATGCTCCTCCAGCAGTAATATCGAGAGAAAGGTATTAAACAATATTCTGAATTAATTTCATGTCTTCTCGTGGCTGAACAAAATAATGAGCTATTGATGAAGAACCATGAATCTCGACCAACTGGAATGACACCATTCCCTGAAGTGAATGCTGTAAATTTTAATAATCATGGTCGAGGTCGTGGTTGTGGTCATGGTCGTGGTCGTGATTATGGTCGTGACTGTGTCAGAGGAAGAAATAGTTATTATTTTCGTGGTGGTCATTCTAATCATCCAAATTTCAAAAGAACCACCCGAAATGATGATCATAAAAGAAAAACTCCCCAAGATTAAAATTTAAAAGGTGATGAGCATAAATGCTTCCGATGCGGGATGACTGGGCACTGGTCTTATGATTGTCGTACATCAAAAAACCTAGTTAATCTCAATCAAACTTCCCTGAAAGAAAAAGGAAAAAATGTGAAAGCAAATTTTGCATACCAAGATAATGATATATTTGACCCATCCAATATGACAAATTTGGATGTGGCGGATTTCTTTGAATCTCCTGAAGAGAAAATCAGCACAAATAATGGCGTAGCAAGTGTTTTCTTTGATTTTGAAAATATTTAGAATTAATGTTGTTTGTTTTGTCCATCTATCTTTCATGTTTTTTTTTTAAACTTTTGTATTTCAAGTTTTTGTTTATCTTATTATAATTATTTTGTTTAAATAAAGAATCATGGACAATTTGCATATGTTGAGTGACTCAAAAATGAGAAATGAAGATCAATGTCTAGCAGACTGTGCAACTACACATACAATACTTACAAATAGAAAATATTTTTCCAAATTGACAATACTGGAAGCAAAAGTCAATACAATATCAGGTTCTGCAAATCTGATTGAAGGATTTGGAAAACGACTGATAGAAAAAATCAGATAGAATATCTTTATATTATATCTATTGTCTCACATGAAAAACGTATATTGGAAAAGTTGCCTGCTTTATCTTCTAGATTATATTATACTCATATACGAGTCATTGAAACATATGCAACAATGAACCTGAAGTTCATGAATCCAGATATATTTACAATTTGGCATGACCGGTTGGGTCATCCAGGATCTATAACGATTAGAAGAATCATTGAAAATTCAAATGGATACCCATTGAAGAACCAGAAGATTCTTCAATCTAGTGAATTATTATGTGATGCTTGCTCTCGAAGCAAATTAATAATTAGACCATCACCAGCTAAAGTGGGAACTGAATTACCTGTATTTTTAGAACAAATTCATGGTGATATATGTGAACCTATTAACCCACCAAGTGGACCATTTAAATACTTTATGGTATTAATAGACGCATCTAGTAGATGGTTACACGTGTGCTTATTATGAAGTCAAAACCTTGCATTTGCAAGATTACTTGCTCAAATAATTAAGTTAAGGGCACAATTTCTTAATTATACAATTAAGACCATTCGTCTTAATAATGCTGGTGAATTTACATCCCAAACTTTTGATAATTATTGTATGTCAATTGGGATAAATGTTGAACATATTGTAGTTTATTTTCATACACAAAATGGTTTAGCAGAATCATTTATAAAACGTTTGGAATTAATTGCTAGACCATTATTTATGAGAGCTTAGCTTCCTATATCTGTGTGGGGACATGCTATTTTGCATACTGCGTCACTTGCACTCATTAGGCCAGTAGCTTATCATAAATACTTACCATTACAATTACCTTATGGCCAGAAGCCAAATATTTCCAATCTAAGAATTTTTGGATGTGCAGTATATGTTCCAATTATACCACCACAACGTACTAAGATGGGTCCTCAAAGAAGGTTAGGAATATACGTTGGATATGATTCCCCATCAATTATTAAATATCTTGAACCCCTGACGGGTGATGTATTTACTGCACGATTTGCTTATTGTCATTTTAATGAGACAAATTTTTCAACATTAGGAGGGGGAATTAAGAAGTTGGAAAAGGAAATAGCATGGAATGTATTATTATTGTCTCATTTAGATCCCCGTACAAATCAATGTGAACTTGAAGTTCAGAAAATAATTCATTTGCAAAATATAGCAAATCAATTACCAGATGCATTTATAGATGCAAACAAAGTAACTAAATCACATATACCCGTTACAAAGGTTCTGTCGAAAATTGATATCGCAACACAACAAGTTGTTCTAGTCTGGAACACGCCAGAAGCGTAGTAGACCAGTGGGTTCCAAAGATAAAAATCATCGGGAAAGAAAAATAAACGATAGTTAAAAGATTTGGTTGAGAATATAAATATCCAGGAAGAAACCCTGGACATGACTAATACTACAATTACTGAAGAATGTGAAATGCCTAAAGATAATAATGAGATTTCAATAAATTATGTCATGATAGGGAAAAGATGGAATCGAACTAATATAGTTATTGATAACATTTTTGCATACAATGTTTCACTTGATATTATATCTAAAAGTGAGGATCTTGAACCAAAATCTGTTGAAGAATGTCGACATAAAAAAGATTGGCTTAAGTAGAAATAGACAATCAAGGCAGAATTAAACTCACTTTCAAAACATCAAGTTTTTGGACCAGTAGTCCAGACACCAGAAAATGTCAAACCTGTGGGATAAAAATGGGTATTTGTAAGAAAAAGAAATGAAAATAATGAGATCACAAGATATAAAGCAAAACTAGTTGCACAAGGTTTTTCACAAAGACTTGGTATTTGATTATGAGGAGACATATTCTCCAGTGGTGAAAGCAATTACATTAAGATATTTAATTGGTCTGACTGTGTATGAAAATCTGGACATGCATCTTATGGATGTAGTCACAGCATACTTATATGGATCTCTTGATAATGACATTTATATGAGAATCCTAGAAGGATTTAAGATACATGAAATACATAAATCAAGTTCTCGAGAACTATATTCAATAAAGTTACAGAGATCAGTATATGAATTGAAACAATCAGGACGAATGTGTTATAACCACTTGAGTAGATATTTGTTGAGAGAAGAATATCAAAATAATCCAATATGTCCATGTGTTTTTATAAAGAAATTGCAGTCATGATTTGCTATTATATTTATATATGTTGATGATCTAAATATAATTGGAACTCCTGAAGAGCTTTCAAAGGTAATAAAATATCTTAAAAAAGAATTTTAGATGAAAGATCTCAGAAAAACAAAATTTTGCCTTGGATTGCAAATTGAGTAACAGATGAGATATTTGTTCATGTCAACTTATACAAGAAATTTTTTAAAAAGATTCTATATGGATAAAGCACATCCATTAAACATTCTAATGGAAGTTCGTTCACTAGATGTGAAAAAAGATATATTTCGATCTCGAGATAATAATGAAGAACTTCTTGATCTTGACCATATCTTAGTGCAATTGGTGCACTTATGTATCTTGCTAATAATACAAGACCAGATATTACATTTTCAGTAAATTTATTAGCTAGATACAGTTCTTCTCCAACAAAAAGACATTGGAATGGAATTAAGCATATACTTCATTATCTCCAAGGAACGATTGATATGAGTTTATTTTATTCAAATAAATCAAATTTTGATTTAGTTGGTTATGCAGATTCTGGATATTTATTTGATCCACACGAAACTAGATCTCAAACAGGTTATTTGTTCACTTGTGAAGGAACTGCTATATCTTGGCGATCAGTAAAACAGACCATAACAGCTTCTTCCTCAAATCATGTTGAGATTCTTACAATCCGTGAAGCTAGTAGAGAATGTGTATGACTAAGATCAATGACTCAAGACATTCGTGAAGCATGTGGTTTGTCTTCTAGTAAAAATCTTCTAACAATATTATACGAAAACAACACAGCATGTGTTGCTCTAATCAAAGGAGGATATATTAAAGGAGATAGAACAAAAGCATATTTCACCAAAGCTTTTTTCCACTCATGATCTTGAAGAAAATGATGACATCACTGTACAACAAATTTGTTCGAAGGATAACCTTGCAGATTTATTTACAAAATCATTACCAACCACAACCTTTGAAAACTTGGTGCAGAACATTAGAATGCGACAACTCAGAGGTCTCAAATGATGTTCCTATGAGAGGAGCACATGTATTGTATTCTTTTAGAAGTATTAGATTATATGAAATATGTAATTTTTTTCCTTCACTAGGATTTTTTCCCATTGGGTTTTTTCTAGTAATGTTTTAACGAGACATATTTTATATATATAATGGGCATCTAAGGGGAAATATTATGAATATTATAACAAATTAGATGTCTATTATATAATTGAGCTTAGTGGCTAAAGGTCATGTGTCTACTAATGACACATCCTCAGTGGCCATGAAATGCCACCACCTATTTGCCAAATTGCCTATAAATAGAGACTTTTGGTGAATATTGAAATATACACATTGGAGAGAATAAGTAAAAGGATTGGAGAAATTTGAATGATCATTTTCCATAAAATCCAACTTTCTTTATTTTAGTTATTTTATTTACTTTATTTTAATTATTATATTTATTTCATTATTTTATTATTTTAATATTATAATTTCTCGATTTTCATGCTCCCGTTATTCATCATTTTGCTCCTCAATCTTACAACAAAATCTCGTTATGATTTCTAGGGTATTCATACGACCTCCTTAAAAAATGATAAGAAGTAGAAGTTTAGATAAATGAAAGACTCAATTTATCGTGAGAAAATGAAAGAAAGTAGTTTTATTGGATATGGAAATTTGCCGAAATGTCCAGCGAGGAAACTTGGACGGAAAGATAACGCCGTTATTATTAAAGGATGTCGGTGGAGGGGAGTTGTGTTGGATCCGCTTTGCTGGGTCATTCTATTTGAATATGGGCCCCACAGCAGATCTGATGTATGAACTTTAAAATAAAAATTAAGAAGAAAAAACTTTCCGTAAAATTAAATCAATTTAATTTAAATTAAACTACGGTTAGTTTACGTGTGTTAGAAATTACGTGCAACTTTATCCACACATTTTTTTTAAGAATCCTTAGTTATTCCAACGCCACGTCTTGTACACACTTTGAAAAATTTCAACTATTACCGTATACTAATATTTATTGCTTATCACATCATTCTTTTTGGCATTTTTATACCGCTACAAAGTTATTTTATGGCGTTTTTGTATTACTATAAATAACGCTATAAAAGACTTTCTCACGATATGAAAAATTTTCATAGCATTAAATTTGTACTATCAAAAATAATCTTTTATAGCGGTGAAAAAATGCTATGGAAGGTCGAAAATCTTTAATAACATTGGCTACAACAACATTTCAAAAACATTATGGAAAGTCAATAATAGTGTTTTTTTAATACTATCGTATGTGATATTTGTTGTAATGGTTTTGAAAATTTAGAGACCAAATGTACATGTTTTTCAAAACTCGAGAACTAAAAATATAATGTTTTTCTAAGAATAATGTTGGCCGACAAAATAAATTTATATATCATTTAGTTAACGTGTCAAAAAAATGAATTGAAACAGCACATCCTATAGTAGTACTATAAATTCACCCCTGAAACTTTAAAAACTAAAAAGTTAAATTATGGACTTTGGAGTAGGGTTTTAGCTTTTGCCCATAAATTTTGCAAAAGTTTCAAATTTACCTTTGAATTTTGGAGAGGTTTTTAAATACATTAGAAATTGTATTAGAAATTGACACAATGGCTAATGTATACAAATTGAAAGTCATATACATGACATCATTTGTACACATTAGCCATAAAAATTAATCCATAAAAATTGGTTAGGTAATTAATTTTAATCGTAATATAACAATGATCTTAATCGATGCCTTAGGGATGAAGTATATGGCAACAATGGTTTTATTCTTCTATATATAGTCGTATATAATGCCATGCACATATGCCTTCTATCTCCTAGCTAGTTGATGATATATAATTTTTTAATGAAGTTGAGTTCAATAACATGTGAGGTGGGAGGGATTCAAACCCTCTAATCTCTTGTTTAGATTAGTCGTATCGAGTAGAAGTTACTCTTGATAAATTATGGGTGAAATGTTTTCCCAAATGAAAAATACCAAGGTTTGGTTGGTCATTAATTACTCAACTTTCTCTTATTATTGACCCATAAAATTAATTTAGTCATTTAATTAGTGTCACATCATATTTTTATTAATCAAAGATACTCGAAGATCATTTAAGACATTTTTTAAACTTTAGAACAAAAAATGTCTATTTAATTTAAACTCTCGAATTAAATGGAAACCTAACTCTAAACACCATGCATGAACTAAAAGTATATTTCAATCTCTAAATTAGAGTTTATATGGAACTCATCATCATCTCTAAATTAGAGTTTATATGAAACTCATCATAAATTTGATGATGATCCAATAATGAAACAATCAAGGGATCTCACAGTATCGTTTATTAGATAGAAAAACTATTTCTTTAATTGTTAATTGGTTTTGAGATGAAATCTCATGTCATCTAATATGGTATTAGAGACCATAAACTCAAACAAGCATTTTGTCCAAAAGTAAAAATGAGGTACCATCTTGAGGGGGCATGATGCTGATAATTTTACATTGAAAAAATAAAGAGACCTCACAACATTTATAAGATATGTAGACTACTTCACTTATTATCAATTAGTTTTTAGATGAAACTTCGTATTATTTATTCAAATGTGATTGGGACAAGAGTTGACATATATGAATAATTAACTAGAGTTGACAGATAAATGAAATCAACCAATTCTATGATCAACCAAAGTTCCACAAAAGATATATATTTATTAATTATGACAAGGAAATAACCTGATGAGAATTCCAACTCATTGCTGATTTGAATCCCTTCAAAAGATGAGAAAGGTAAACAATATTATTGTAGAATATTTGAATTATAAGATATAGAGCACAATATTGAGGTTTGGTTTTATTATAATAATTTTTTTGTTATAACCTTCTCATCAAAATTACAGACTTCACCCAGAAAACTATAATATATATTAAAGAAAGAAACATTATTTACATATCCTTCAAATGAGAAATAATATTAATTAAATATCAATTTATCCTGCATTACTATAAATTTTTCATAAGGACATTGGTCAACTAAAGTTTCTCTAGCAACTAAAGTCTGTTTGTTGAAAAGTTTATGCATATATAATATATGATTATAAAATTAACTAGATTTAATGTATGAAATCAAATCAAACCAACTTTTCTCATCAAGAAATAAGGTTTCGTGCATACCAAACTTTTCATATATCATAAAGCATATTAAATTGTCATTTCATATGGATGATTTGTATTTTCATTTCGATTTAGTTCTATTAATCTAAAAACTTTTCTGGTCTTTATAATTTCGTTAAAATTTTTTAAAGTTTATTGTCATTGACATTAACTAAGTATTGATTGTGTTATCTTCTTACTTGATATATATATATTTTTTTTAATGTTGACATATTTTTTTTTAGTGTTAAAAAACAATGTACTAGGTAAAATATACTATATATTGAGTCGATTCAAAAATTTTGTAAGAGATTCAACAAAACAGATATAGAGATTAGGTTGAACTTTATAATAATAAAAAGCAAATTGAAATTTGAAACTTTATGCACTCGCTTAAGTTGAGTTGATCTTGTCCACTTTTACTAATCAACATAAAATTACATGGGCATCCTTTGACCCAACTTTAGAGATTGAAGAATATATGTGTTTAGTATTAGGATTTCAAAAAAATACATTTTTAATCTATGAATTTTTAAGAATCTACTCAGTCACAAAGTTTTTAAAAATGTACCTTTTTAGTATTTAAAAAGTCCTTGAAGTAATTATTTTATTATTTTAAACAATTATATGGTATTTTAAATTAGAAAATTTGTTTTGAAAAATTGTCTCTCCTCTCATGTTTCCAAATTATGGCCAGCCATAACTTTTCAAAATAATTAAAAATTACATCACTTTTAAATCTATTCTTATAAATTTGGAGATTAAAAAGTAACATTTTAGAAACTTAAAGACTAAACACACTTATTTTTAAAAACTCTCAAACAAACAAGATATACATTAAAAATTTAAGAACCAAAATTTATCTATTCTTCAAAATTTGAGGACTAAAAATTTAAATTTTCTACTCTAAAATATATTTTTCATTTTTATAATTTTTTCAAATCATTAATTATTTACATGCTTTATCTCTTCAAGTTGTTTACCTCCATGTATGTTGATATGCAAAATTTGGGGTAGAAGAGAAGCACCCGACCCTCACATATCACTAGCAATTGAATTTGTAATTCGGGGAAGAGAGTACTTGCAAAACAAAGAAAAAAAGTTCTTATGCCTAAGTTACTGTGAGAATTATAGAATGGAGTAGAAGTTAGAAGTTTAAGATACCTCATATGGAGCCATAATTGTGTACTTATAGCTGTAATTAACCTAGAAACCTTCCCTTTAGGGTTTTCAAATTGCTTTAGGCTTATGCCTCGACTTATTTGGCTTGGGTGTGTGAGGGGTATGTCCTATTTGGCATTTCGCTAGAGTCGGCCTCCGCCAAGGTTGATGCGCACTTTAAGTAGTGTTAACCGCAAGTGTATGGGTCAAGTTATAATATAATACGGTGAAGTCCGAATATCATTCCACCGAGGATCCAATTGTGAAGGTTAAAGTTACTTAGCTATTATAGACTTGAATCAATTTTATTTGAGGATTAAAATTGAAGTTTTATTTTAGGAAATAAACTAAGGAAGGAAAGCAGTAAAATAAGAAACACAAGAGTCAAAGAGAGTTCTAGGGTAATGAATCCTTGTTTAATCCATTATGCAATATTCTAGGGTTCATGGATTTTATTGTAATTCATATGCTTAAGTCTAGAAACTTAAGTCCAAGATATTTTCTCTAAAAAACAACATTTTCTCATGCAACTCAATTGATTACTAATCTCTTGAAATCAATACAAATTACATGGCATTAAAAATAATCTTTAGCAACTTTCATTGTTAACCTAATTATTTTCATGATAGATTAACAACAATTCTTTGTTATAGATCTAGTTAGACATACAATCTCTCAACCATACATTTAACATAACATTCAAGGATGACCAATCCACAAGAATTAAGCACAATAACAATGAAAAACATAATCATTACAACAAAACCATGAGGAGTCTATAATATCAACATGAATTCATAAACAATCCATCAAAACCCTAAAACTAAAGAGTTTAGCCACTCATAGCTTGAATCAACATATTCAAACAATATAAACAAAGAAATAGTGTAAAGAAAGGGAAACTCTACTGAAAAGAGGCCCTTGATTGAGGAAGCACTGTCACAATCTCCTTGGTCATCACGTTGAAACGTGAACGGCACCACGACTCTCTCTCGAACTCTTTTCCTCTTCCTTGCAGCCAACTCACTCTTTGAGACTCTTTTTGGTGTGTGAATTCATGATTTCTTGATGTGTAATTTCGTGTCTAGTGCTGCTGGAAACCCTCCAATTTATAGAGTTGCCCACCCAAAAATCATTCCAAAAATAAAAAATCTTCAAATTTGAAAAGTTGGCGCTGCAGCGCTGGTCCGCTAACCGATATGGAAAGAAGGCGTCGCAACGCTGCTGCTGTGTTGAAGCAAGCTGATCTCTTGGGAAAAAACGTCGCGGCAGCGTTGCCTTGTTTTTGGCAAATGTATATTTTTATTCTCTTTTTCATTGGATTCTGGCTCGGTTTTGATCTTTTGGCTTTCACTTCTAATTTTCTTCATTTTAACCTGAAAACCACTAGCAAACAAGTAAAATCTAATATAAACTCCCTTAATTTGAGAGAATAGAAAGCAATTTTCAAAGGCCGAGGCTGAGCACCTCACTTTAGTTATACTTTGGACCTACAAGAGTCACTTGGACTTTTGCGTGTGAGTCTCACTTTAGTTATACTTTACTTTTTTTTTTTTTTTTTTTCTCTCTTTCTCTCTTCACTTTAGTTATACTTTTGTTATAATTTGATGAGGCTCGGCCTTGACCACACTGGCCAAATGTCGTTTATGTCCTTTTGTGTGTGAGGCCCAAGTCAACTTCTTCTCCTAGGCCAAGTTCGTTCCTAGGTTATTACCCCTGGCCCGAATCATGCAATCTTCTCGACTCTATTGCTCATGTTCTTGCCAAATGTTGTTTATGTTCTTTTGGTCCAAAATCACCCATAACACATGACATTTTGAATCTTTCTCATAATAATGATAACCGTAAGAAGTACAAAGCATACTCATCAAAGATTAAGAGTGCGTTTGGTTTAACTTTTCAAGTGTTTAATTTTGAAAATAAGTCATTTTAGAAAAAAATTAAAGTGTTTGGCAAGTAATCAAAATAACTTTTGAAACACTTTCAAAGTGTATTTTAAACTCTAAACCATTTTTATCAAAGGAATTTAAATAATAATGAATTTTGTTAAAAAAAAACATTTATTTTTGTAGTCAATCCAAACTGATACTAAAAATGACATTTCAAAATATGTTTCTTCAGGAAAACTTAGACCTGGCTGTATAACAATCTTGCTTTTAAGTTTTTTAGTTGTGAAAATTGGGATATATATTTTCTTTTACCAGGGTCTTCACTTTTTTCCTTTAAAGAAAAATGTTTGAAATTCTTAGAAAATAGTTTAGGCCATGTTTGTAATCCTTTAAAGCCTTTTTCGTAGAGAATTTAAAAGCAAAAATTTTAAAACAACAGATTTAATGAAAGTATAGTTGTATTTCATGCTTTTATATATGTATTTGGTAACATATTCTTAAATTGGATTCTAATTTAAACTATTGTTTAAAATGTGCTTGATACTATATATTTTTAAATCATAAAACTAGTTGTAGTTACTTACTAATATTTAGTTAACAATAAATTATTATTAATTTATTTATGAATATGATTTTTGTTAGCAAATTTATATCATTATTATTTGTAGTATTATATAATTAATAATACATTACACAATACATATTATATCGTTTAACAAATGAATTGAGTTTATTTAACATAATTCTACATTTTAAAATTTGAATACAATGAAAATATAAAAATGTTGTTTTTAAAATTTGTACTGTTTGGATTACAAAATAAAAAAACAATTTATAAAAACAAAATTCGGATTATCTGCCAAATACATATTTGTTGAGTTCAGTAAGTCTAAAAAAAAATAAAATCTGGATTCTCTACTAAAGGCCCTTAGGGTTTGATGTTTTCTCTTAGCTTCTTTATGTAGTTTTATTTTTTTAAAAAAATTAAAATTAATAATTATAAAAAAAAACAAATTTATAAAAAAAAGTACTTTTTTCAAGACCTTGCTTGGATTTTAAAACACTTTTTAAAAATAAATAACAAAACAAACTAGATAGTTAAATATAGTGTTTATAAGCTATAAAAAAAAAAAAAAAAAATTATCAACCAAGCCTTAGTTTTTAGAACTTGACAACTTGACTTTGAATTTTAAAAATACTTTTAGAAAGTAGATAAAAAAGCATATTAACTCAGATATGAAAGTAGTATATTTATAAACTTAATTTTTAAAGATTAAAGACTGAAAACCAACAGTTCAAACAAAGCTTTAATTTTTAATATCACATAAATTTGTTTTTCACATGTAAAAGTATTAAGACTTTAAATTTATATTATATTTCAGTCAACATCTTTTTTTGGTATACAATTCATCATTTCCTTGTGAAACTTTCTAAATAAAGGTCTGATTTTTCATGTGCATTTAATTATATGCTTATAAATTTTTTAAAGCTAAGATCTATGTAGAACAATAAAGACACCTCGAATGTGTCGACTTGATTATACCATCAGTTGATAAGAACATAACATATTTTGAGCTTAGAAATTATTTTAAAAAATGTATAATAATGAAAGTTTTAACCATCTTGTGAGTTTTTAGTGACAAAAATTAGGTGTGTATCATCAAATGACACAATGTTGTGAAATTATTATTATTATTATTTAAAATCAAACAAAATGCCAAAACTATGGGGTAGGTTCAGCTTAGTTATGTCAATAGCTTTAAAATGTTTCATATTAACCTGATTTGATGTTTTAAAATCTGTTAAAGAGAAAATACATTTTGAAAAGTTTGTTTTTTCTTTTAAATAGGATAAAAATTGAGGTGACGGCTAATGTGTAAAAGTTGTAATGATGACATCATTTACAATATTAGTCATATAAATTGATTATGTAATTAACTTTTATAATATCTTTGAGATGAAATAAAGATTACAAATAATTTTAGTCTTCCACGAAGTTGTTGTAAATAGTATCACACACATCTAATTTTTACATACCAACGACCATGTTAAAGTTCAAAGTATTCTTTTGAACCACTTTTTAAAGTTTACGGGGATAAAAATTAAGAGGGTAATGGGTCGGATCAGGTCAAATTTTCTTTAAATCCAATTCAACCCAAATTCAGTTTGGTTATAATTTAGGGTAATTGCGTTGGGTAGCACTTTTAGGGATAGTGAGATTACATCAACTTTAACTTTTCAAGTTGTTGATGTTAAAATTCACTGGGGAGAAAGACATAAGAACTTTCATGTGATAACAATAATAAATTTATATGATAAGAGAAAAACATGATTTCCAAAATAAAAATATCTACACATTATTGGTACGATGCTTACCATGCACACTCTGTGATAGAACCAAAAACGTGCTATCTTGCTCCGCTTATTTTGAGATTGTTTTTAAATTTTACGTGTTTATTTAGCTATTTGATAGATTTCGAGCACTTGAGGGGTGTAGAACCAGACATTTGTGCTGAAATGAATCTAAAACGGACTAACATAGCTCAACTGCATCAATTGAGAAAGAGGGTCAAAATTACCAAAATACCCCTAGGGTAGTGCCGTGCCAAGCTTGATGCGTTTTCCTGTGAGAAAGGTTTTTGTGCAAAACAAACAGTATCACGGTGCTCCGAAGATTTATTGTAAGCGTGTTTGCAACAAAGCCGCGGCACTGCACTAAGCACCATGGTGCTTCGACCATATCATAAAAGTGTATTCATGATTTTAGGTCACGGAGTTTGATTCTCAGCCGAATTCTTCCATTTTCCTCTCTACTTTTCGTTTGTTCTTAAGTCTTTTATGTATCAAAACAACACATTAATGTCTATGATGTCAATTATGGGCTAAGGTCTTTCTAGTTTGGGTTTTAAGGAGTTTTCCCAACTTTGATGGATTTGTGAGATTTTGAGTCAAAATTTTGTATTGTTGGTTCAATTCTGTTCTTATTTTGAATTAGATTGTATTATCGTGCATTTTAGGATTTTATAATCATTGCTTTGATTGATGTACAATGCGTGTCACTTGATTGTATGTTAGGATCACCCCTCTTGACCTAGGAAGAGATGTGAAGACAATGAACATCACCCCTCTCGTGAGGTTCACTGTCCACATGTTCCTACTTAACCTATTATAACATTGGATATACATCCACACCATTCCATACTCAAGGCAATATATATACATTCAAGGATTTTATTTAACATAAGTAATGGTTCACTCCATACATAATCCACAAGCATACAAATATATACAACCTCATACCCCGACACTAGAGCCTAATTAGAAATGTCTACATGCCACTCTAGACCCAAAAATTATATATACAAACAAGACAAAGGAGAAAAATGTATGCTAATAACTTGAAGTTGTAGCGGATGAGGCTGGTGTAGTCTAAGCTCCAAAAACTCTTTGGCTACTTGGGTGGGAAAGAAAACATAGAAAAACATGAGCTAGAAAACATAGTGAGTGACGACTTTTTAAACTGTTACATCATCTATTTAAAACATTTAAAGTTAAAAAACATTTTCTAAGCTCAAAGCATCAAGTAATATCTAGCTCATTTCCATAGATAAAAGCAATGAGATGAAAGGACCATGAAAAATAAGATTAACTATTCCCATCACTTCAATCAAGTAAACTATACATTAAACCTGTACCTAACATCCTTAGTTGAGGTAGAGCAAGTTCAATACACTCAACATCATAGCCTTAGCTGATGTAGAGTAATCTCGATACATCAGCATTGATACGTTTTCCTACGTGCACGTAGAATGCCCCCAAAGAGTTAAGCACCCCAACATATGACCCAAAGCCTATATGTGTTGTCACACCCCCTCCCAACTTAACCTCTTTAACCTGATGAGAGGCGTGAATACAACAAACATCATCCTTTTGTGACGCTTACTGCCCGACTACTAAAACTCTCATATGGCAAACCATAATCATGTTTAACAAGTTTACGTGTATTGTAATTCAAACTATACAACATTTTATACAAATTCTTAAGAAAGTTTACAACGTATCCCGACTTCCAACACTATCTACTGTGGGACAACTATTCTGTGGCAGACCTCGACTTCACGTGAAAATGAGGACTCCTCTACTACCTCAGAAGAAAAATATAAAAGGATAGAATGAGTTAGAAGCCTAGTGAGTGGTGAATATCATATAACAAAGGTTAACTCTCGACCCTTAATAGTTAAGCAAGCTTAATAACATATCATAATGAGGTTAACTACTCAAAACCTCAGCATCGATGGTAAACTCTATACCGTCCTCACTCCTTGCTGGCTCCACTTGGGTCAACAGATTGTCATTCCCTCTATGTGCACATAGATCTACCACTTATAGGCTTAAAAGCTAGACCCGTCGATCTTTTGACCATCCCATGGGAGGTACTTCTCACAAGCTCATAATCTAGGTCACTACAACCTTGGCCATCCCGTGAGATTATGCCATAGGCTCAGATTCTAGATCCTTAGAGTACTTCTGTCATAGGCTTAGAAGCTAGATCCACAGATCCTCTGACCATCCTGTCCAGCATTCTATTTCCTTACGACACAACAACACAATATGTAAGGAAACAATATTAACTCTAAAAAGAGAAACGACTTAAAGTAAGTAAGGACTTTAAACTCTGAGCACACGACCACACTTTTAGCTCCTAGAAAATAGCAATAGACAGCACTTTGGATGCCCAAAATAACCTGTGGATGCCTGGAAGCTAAAGCTAGACGCTTGGAATAGGTGTTGGATGCCTGGACTGCGAAAGTTGGACGCCTAGTATGCTCTTTGGATGCTTGGTGGTTCTTCTTTCTTTCTTGAGCAAGGTTTTTCTTCTCTCTAAGCTCTCTAAATGAGCTTTCGTTTGAACTTTTTATGAATGAATTCCCATGGTCAACTCCTATTTATAGATTTAGGAAAATCATCATTGTCATCCAAAAATCCTCCCAAGCTCAACACAACAACTCCTATGTCTTCACCATGCATGACTAACACATGCATACTACCAACCCTTCTTCCAAATTGTTTAAGTGTCCAACTATTGTGAAACTCACCTCATAGCTCAACACCACCTACTTTGACACTTAGTCAAATTCATGAGGTTGACATTTCACCTCTTGAAGTGTTTAACTCGAAGTTAGCCAAATTTTCACCTTGATAGCCAAACCATGTGTCCAACTCTCTATGCTTGCATCTTGCCCCAAGTGTTTTTCCTTTAGCTAAGATAGGTTGCTAACCACTTAAGCAAAATTTCACCCATCTCCAACTATGCATCCAACTCTCTAGTTTTGACCTATATGTCTTTTTTCAACTATCATAAGTTTTCCAACACTTAGCCAAAAACTTCCCGAGACATCCATGCATCCAAAATACCCCTTCCATGTGTCCAAAACCTTGTCTTCCTCCAAGGGCATGTGTTCAACCTTGACTCTAGGGTTGAAGTATTGAACTTCTCACCTTTGGTCCTATGCTTCCAACTTCTTCTTCCAACACTTAGTCAATTTTCTCAATACTTAAGCTTATGAGTTCAACCCAAGCTCACTTCATAGTTTTCAAAGCATAGTTTACTTGAATTCTCAAAGCATAGTCCAATACTATAAAATTCTCATGGCATCGTTTTCTCCCATACACTTCTATGATCACTTCTCTCCTCATAACTCAAACTTATGCTCAACGCCTAGGCACCCTAAGATCATAAAAAAATTTCCAACTCCACAACCCCAGAAGTTCATTCTACTAACTCTTCTCAAATGTTTCTAACTCCATAGGCTTATAACAACTTCACACATAGGAATTTTTCCAACTTTCCCTAACCTCATAAGACTCGTTTCAATTATTTCAAGGGAGTTAATTTAGGGTTTTGGGTAACACATGTGTGCTATGGTGGGTACCCGTGGCCGAGATGATCTCAAAAGCCCTTCCATCGTTGGATTGGTATTTCTTGGAGGGGTCAGCTGACCCAAGGTGGTTTGAGTGTGAAATTGTCCTACCTAAATGGGGAGTTGACACAAAGCTACGAGAAGACAATTTTTCCTTTGTAACGTATGCTAGGCTGTACTTGGAGTTGATATCAAGCTTTCGAACAACACTTGCAAAGGATTTAGCGACCCTAGAGAGCTTGAATTCACGAAGAACTAAAAAACAAAGAGAAAAAGGGTTAGTATAATCCAACAATAAGTGGCCCGGAACAAAAGGCAAGGAAGTTGAGACCTTAGTTGTAACGACTTGACCCTTACATAATAAGGTCAGACTGCTACGACATGCATACCTAAACTTTTCTACCATGAGATGAGTTTTGGTCAAAAATTTTTTAATGTAAACATCAAAACTTTTATTAGTTAAGTAAAAACCTTACAAAAAGTTTCTTTTACAAAACACCAGGATCCATAAAACGTTAGCATAGTGGAAAAAAATGCATATACGACCAAAACGGTGAGTTTGATGGTTGGTCCTCTGAGTGACATCCCGTCATGCCTTTTACGCTGTGCCCTCACCTACAAAGTCTATGGAATAGGATGAGTATATAATATACTCAGTAAGTAGCTCCCACCTAAGGTAGTGTCTAGATGCACAATCACATGCAACATGTCATGAAAACCTATGATTGGGACCCAAAACATAAACATGTCATAACATGAGATAATCAGTTATGCTTCCAATATAAGTTCCTCTGCCCTGATAGGAAGATGTGGACTTACGCAAAATTAACTCATCTGATGATTAGCGGGTCATGCACTCAGTAGAGTCAGAATTGCATCCAACATCAATCTTTAACATTCTGCCCTAATAGGAAGATGTGAACTTTAAGCGAAACTAACTCATTTGATGATTAGCGGGTTATATAGTCAGTAGAGCCAGAGTCGCATTCACCATCAACCTTTAACATTCTGCCCTAATAGGAAGATGTGGACTTTAAGTGAAATTAACTTATTTGATGATTAGCGGGTCATGCAGTCAGTAGAGCTAGAGTCGCATCCAACATCAACCTTTAACATAAACATAAGATTGGACTAGAGGGGTGCAACCATACATACCCTGCTAGCCCTCGAAGCATAACCTATACCCAAATAAAACTCAATCTCAAGATAATCATGAGTATACCTAATGCATGGGGTCCCTTATAGAGAAACTTATTTTAAACATGTGATGCAACACAACAATAATAACAGTATAATGCAACATAACAAAGACACACTACTATAAAACACTTAAAAAGAGGGTGAGATAAGGTACTTACCTCTTAGGTGCTTCTATATAACTTTCTAGATTATGCTAACTTTTCCTAGATATCTATAGAAATATCTAGAAACATCTAGAATATTCATATATCTTTTAGAACATTCTAGAGGTGTCTAGGATATTCACAAACCTTCTAGAACTTTCTAGAGATATCAAGGGTATTCATGGATGTTCTAGAACTTTCTAGAGGTATCTAGAATATTCATACATCTTCTAGAACTTTCTAGAGATATCTAAGGGATTCATGGATGTACTACAACTTTCTAGAACTTTCTAGAATCTTGTAGAATTTTTTGGAAGCTTCTAGATCTTTGCACATTTTGATGGTCTTAAGCATTGTGGTGCTCTTGGTTTGGGTCATCTCTTCTTGGGCGTCTAAAATCGAGTTAGGCCGAACCTTGTGAACAATTAAATTTAAGAATTCTCCATGTAATTTCATATAATATTTTCATACAAACTTGGGATGTTACATTAGTAAAAGTCTAAAATCAAAAGAGATAATTCCTCATTAAATGTGGATGTATAAAATAAAAACCTTTAAAGATAAGAAAAGTATAAAAACCTCTTGGAGAGCATAAAGTGAATAAGTGAGGGGTCAGTAATGCCAACCTCACCCATCCCAAACTGTTGACCGATCTCTTACCATAAATGGAAACTATGACTCAATAAATCAACCTCATTAAACTCCACAAAATCTTTTAAAAGCACGAAAGTCCAAACTCGATTCATCCTTAGAATTTCTCCAAGTTGGATCCACCCTTTTGAAAGAATCAAATTCCCAGCGGAAGCGAGTAATCGCCTTATGCCATTAAATTTATTTTTGGAAAACCAAAATTACAAAGAACATACAACAAGGACAAACAATTAAATTAGCATGCTTTTGGTGAGAGTTAAGAGAAAGAAGTTTTCCTACCTTTGAAAACTGTCTTCGTTGTGGGAGATTTCTTCTTCTCCAAATCACGAACTGATAAAAACTCCAATGAATGCAAGAACTTTTCTTCTTTGGGAACACCACCATGATGGAAACCTTGTTATTCTCCGAAAGAATCAAAGAGGAGTTGTGGGCTCTCTTTGAATTTTGGCAAGGGAAAGATTTGTGTATAGAAGAGAGAGTTGGAGAGAAAGAGAAATGAATTTCACAGAACTCTTCTGTTTATTTTCCTTTTGAAAACTCTCTCCTCCCCAATACGTAAAACCACTTGTGATAGAGAAGAAAAATAACTTCCTATTACGTGGGGAGTTATTATTAATAAAATAATAATAATAAAATATTAATTTAATTAAATATATATTAAATCATATTTTATATATATAATAAAATAAAATTAATTAATTAATAAATTAAATATCTCATATTTAATTCAAATTTGAATCATATTCAAATAATCTTCTCTCACACAACCTATAGTTTTAATATGAATCTCATTCATATTAATTTTAACCTATAGTTTTTATATGAAGCTCATTCATCTAATTAATATTCAAATCTTATTTAAATATTCATCTTTCTTATAATATAAAGTATAAATTTTGAATCTCATTCAAAATAAACTTTATATTATAATGTATCTATATACATTCTGCTAATTGTATCACATACAATTAATTCCCTTTATTAATTTGAGCATTTCAAATTAAACCAAAATATTTGATACTTATACTAAGCCTTTATGAGCTAGCAAGGGGACCTTATGGACCTATAGTTAGAAGCTCCAATGATATGAGATTAATCAATTAAACTCTTTAATTAGATTAATCAATATTCATTAACTATAGGTCACTCCACTAAAGAATTACAGTTGCACTCTTTGCACTATAGATATATTTCTGTGTCCAAGGAAATTACTAATCAATAGTAAGTCAACCCTTCACAAATTAATCTCACTTGCTTGTTTAGTAGAATGTGTTTAAATATCTACTTTTGTAGATTCTCGAGCATAACATGCATTACCAAGTCTTATGTGCATTTGGGTTGATTTGGAGCTATTGGGAGTCACATAGAGGACCTGAGGCCTAAAAGAACGAGAAATGATGAAAAATGCCGCTAGGCGCTGGTTGGCGCTCTCCTAGGCACCTTCCACCTGAGAGCAAGAAATAAGGGAGCGCCTAGGTGCTCCAGATTTTGACGTACAGAGGCATGCATGTAGCCAGCCTTGCGCCTAGGCAGGTGCTCAGATTTCTGGATAGAGCGCCTAGGCGCTCCCATGATATTTTAAAAGCTTTCTCTTCATTTTCTTAGGGTTTGATGATGTTGGAACTCAAGGAGGCTGAGAAGACCATAAAATTTTCTTATTCTCTTTCATATTTCTAGCATCTTAGCTTAGGATTTTTAATTTTTTTTGGGTTGTAACTTATGGATTGGAGCTCCCTTCTTTCTCTTGTCTATGAGATATTGAGGTAAGAAATTTTCTTTAGTTAAGGAGCAAGACTTATGTAAATTTCTTGAGATTTTTGTTTATTGAATTGAATGCATGTGATTTATTCTCTTCTTTGAATCTTCTTTAATTTCTAAATGCATTTTTGTGAATAGTTATTTATTCATGAATGTGTGTGGCCCTTGCTAATAGATTTATAGGTTCGCACGTTCAAACATAGTTCTGATAGATTAATAAGCATGCAGCAGAAGTTAATTTGATCAATTTTCACTCTAAGATGCTCAATTTAGAGGATTAAACATGCAATTAAGAAGAAAAACCAAAGTTTCAAGAACACTTACCCTTGAAGCTCCAAATTCTCCTTCAATTCTTGATGAATTTCAGCACCACTTGGTTGTAGACCACTACAAGAGTCTTCTCTACCATTCTCTAGGCTTAGATTGGATGGTGGGATCCAAATTTGTGGTGAATTTGAGAAAGAATGAAGATTGGGAAGAAGATGAACAATGGATAGAATTTTGCAAAATTAACCCTTAATTTCATAAAATTCTTAACCTTTTTTTATGTCAAAATCATCTCTATTTATTAAAGAATAACATGCAATCCAATTGCATCAAAATTTGACAACACAAAATGGTTAATTTGTTGGTTAATTGTGAAGAAGACAACCAAGCTCCTAGCTTAGTTAGTGGGAAAATCCAATCTTCAAAAATCAATTTTAAAATCAATTTTCAATGAATTTCCAAAATTGAATTAAAATTGATTTTTAATTTCAAAAAGATAATTAAATAAATAATTAATTAAATAAAATTTAATATTTAATTAATTAAATATTATTATTTTAATATTACATAATAAAATAATGTTATTTTTACCACTTGTCCCGATTTTTCAAAAAAAAAAACCGATATAAATCCCTATTCATATGATTAATATTTAGATTATATTTAAATATTATAATTAACTCTATTTGTACGTTTAATTCGTAATTAAACGCCGATATATCGTATATATCTAACTTTCATTCCTTAAGCCAAGATTTGAACGATTCAAACTTATTCACCACATTATCTAAGATTTTAGTCCATCTATGAGCTAGTAGAGGGACCTAATGGACCTACAGATCATGAGCTCCAACGATCCGAGATTAACCGGCCAAACTCTTTAACCTAGTTAACCAACATTCGTTAACTAACAGAACACTCCACTAAAGCCCGTAGTTGCACTCTCCTCACTGTAGATATATTTGTGTCCATTTGATATAACCGTCATCGATAAGTCAATCCTTCACAGGTTGTTCATAACTTCAGCTAGGTCAAATACCGATTTACCTTTGAGTTACATCTTTTCTCCTTAAGTACCATTGTCCCTCTAATGAACAATTAATTTTGGATCTAATCACTAAATCCATTCCCTCTCGGACCAGTGAGAGGATGGGGCACCTTGTTCAAGTCCTGGGAACAACACTTAAGAGAACAATCTCTCTTCTATCCCTAAGTTGGGTAGGAGTGAATTCCTTTTTGCAAATTCTATGTTCCCAACTATCTACCCAGTCTTATCCCTGAAATAGGAGGAATGTTGAGCAGCGCTATTGAGCTTACTCTTACCTATGTACATCAAGGGATAATTTTGAATAAATAGGAGTTCATAGATAGCTCAAGATTCAGATCAAGTTATCTAGGTCATCGATAAGTGAAATTAATCAGTGTTAATCGTAAACGGTGTTAATACGTAACAGTAATTATTTCAAGGTCAGTCTTACACAATCTCATTATGTAGAATACCCCCGCTCACATGTCTCTACATGATCAAATCAGAATCACTTCATTTATGACACTTTACAATATTTGTAACAATCATGAAGCGGGTCGTATTCAATAGTGTCTCCAAGGTACCCAACCTAATCCATGTACTATAGACTATTGAGGCTACTTACTCGAACTTGATCCTGTTTATGTCTCCACATAAAGTCCAAGTACTCATGATAGTAGCCAAGGGTTCGTAGTTTAATTGGATTTAGAGTTGATAAATAATTAAATCACTTGAATAACTTCATATGTACTAAAAATCACCTATTTACAAAAACTACGAGTTTTAGGACATACAACCCAACAAGTTCATCTAGCTATAATCAACCTAAGGAGTAATTAGTTAATCATGTATTTAATGGCTATCCTAGAATGCATGCTTTAACTAGGTTCAAAGATAAAATTGGTTAATGAAACTAAGTTAACTAGCTAACTAAACACACAATGGAATCCTTGTCCCTAATGCACATGTTCTTATATCTATATGGATGCTACCAAACCCAATATATCTAGGGCATGTAGTTTAGTTAGACCTTAGGCTTTAATTAATATGTAGGACGCTTGCTTAGTTTAATCAAACGATTCGGTTGCCTGAAGTGTCGTGGAGTTATGCTTAGCTAGGTAGGTCGGTGTGTGCACATAAATCAAATGCATGTTTAATCAATAGAAACCAGTGATTGAAATTGCATAGGACCCCATCTTGCTCTCGAAACTAGACACTCTGATCTTTAGTTACATTTACCCGTTGCACTTCACTTTCCTGCCTTTAATTTTCATGCATTTTATCTCTATCCACACACAACCCTCCATTTACCGCTATAGCTAGGAAATTAGCCAAATGAAACATTTTTAGTGAACTCCCTGCGAATCAACCTGGACTTGCCACTTGTGCTACGTCATCGTAGTACATGTAATAGCTTGGTATTATAAATTATTTTTTATTGGCTCCCTTTGGGAATTAAACGACACCCGAAAGGAACCATATCAAAATGGCACCATTGCCGGGGAGTGCCATTTTGGTTTTGTTTAGTTAAGTCCCTAGTTAGAGCATCATTTTGCTTTTGATTATTTTCATTTTCTTGTGTCAATGTTCTAGCATGGCAGGATATCATCATCAAGGATGGGGACAATCTAGTGGAGCAACTCAATCTTGTAACGAGGTTAATGACCTTAATGGTCAACTTTCAGAGTTAACTTCTTTGGTTAGTCAAATGGTTGCTGGAGATCGCAACAACTGCAAGCATGTACGATTTGCTCGTTCATGGGCCACCCTAAGCAAGCATGCCCAAGGTTGCAGTGGAGCCCAATGCCACGAGACTACTCTATGGGATGGTTTCATATTCCTATCGACCTTGATGGGAGGAGTCCTTTGGCTATGAAAACCAAGGATGAGACTGCCACCACTATGATCTATGCTTAGTCATATCCAACGTGTCGATGCAAGCTCACATCGCCAACTTAGGTATGTCACTAGAAGATGGGAGAAGATAGATTGCTAACAACAATCTTCTTTTTTAGTAAGAGATTCATCGCTTCCAACAGGAGAGTCTTCGTCCTAAGACGGAGGCTAGAACTAACCTTGAGAGCTTGAGAGACTTGGTCGATCAATTTGCTAAATCAGTTGAGATGGGACGTGAATTCTTACTGCTTGCATCCCATGACACCCTCGAGGTGTGCGATGGTGAGGTAATCCATATTGACACCGAGGATGATTAGGAAGATAGCACGCCATGCCTTGAACTAGTCATCGAGACAGAAGAAGAACATGAACTTACACCTCATGAATCTTAGGTGATAGAGTTAGAGGTCGAGAGACTTCGCCTGTTTTGTCATCTGGTAGTTCGTACATATTCGAGTTTTTTTCTTTTTTCTCTTAAGAGTCTATTGTGTCTTTTATTTCTTTAGACTCGATCGAGCCGCTTGAGTCTTTTCAAGCTTTCTATTTACCTTTTTTTCCATATATTAAAAAATCCAAATTTGACCTACCTGGTTCTTTTCAAAAGATGAGAAGCTTTATAGTCTTACCAGGCTATATTGACACAAGTAAGAAGGGACCAGAGAAATACGAGTATTTCTTTGTGCCTTGAAAAGGGCAGATCACACGAGCAAACAACGTTAAAAATTTGTCCTTCCTGAAGAGAGCCAGGTGACAAATTTATTGCCTTCTTTTATTCCTTTTCTAGATTAGCTTCTTGTTTTTCTTTTGTACGCATGAAAAACACTTGAAAAGTTTCTAATTTTTTTTTTTTGAAGAGGACCTGCGTTGATCCGGGCTATCTACCTTCGTTTTGACATACCAACGATGGGGTGCATGGAGGCAGCCAACTTCGAGCAAATACCCTTTTACAACTCGACACTTATCTGCCCAGGGACTGGACAACCAGAGGGAGCTATTCCTTTTTGGTTGCGTCGACAGTGGTACCGTTTATTTATTTTTCGTTGATCTTGGACTCTCACCTTTGATTATGGGGTGTAAAGAGCCATTCTCAACTCAACTCTTAACAGGCTAATTTTATGCACTGTCAGCGGAGTTGTTTGTCCAAAGAAATATATTTATACCATTTTTTTTATTATTAAGTTTTATGAATTCTGAACGCATGGCTCAAACCTTTCTTACCCCCAAATTTGAAGGCAGCAAGGTCCTCATTGCTGAAATCGAGTTATGAGATTGCCTTAGAAAATTTTTGTAAAAGAGGCTTGAGGCAAAGCTTGCAACGCATACTAACTCTTAGAATTAATTTACCAAGTGTAATATCCTAAAGCTTGTGAGTTAATCCTTTTGTTTCAATAAGTCTAAGGGGAAGTGCATAAATTTCATCATGGAGGTTGGATGTAGAAAAAAAAACAAGGCGGAGAAAATAATAAAGCAAGAAATAATTGAAAGCACAAACTAAAAAGAACAAAGAGTAATTCATGAATTGAATATTGTATTGATGCAAATGTATTATGCGTTGTACTATTTACAAAGGAATCAAAAGAATAAAAGTAAGAAAGAAGGAAAAATCCCAAAGAACACCCCCAAATTTAAGTTCTCCCTGGGCCGTTGTCATTGTTGTCCGCAGAGGGAGGATTTGGATTGTTGAATTGAAGGGTTTGCTGAAGGGATGGAGGAATAACTGGCGCTGGGATGCATTGGACGAACACTTCATAAATGTAATTCATCAAAGTGCTGAATTGTTCATCCTGACGCTGAGCTTGGCATTGAACAAAACTCCGAAGCTCCAATTGTTGTTGCGCAATCTTAGTCACTTGCTGACCCAAATGTGAAACTTGTTGAGCCAACTTTTCTTGCTGCTGGAGACTTTCCATCTCCTTTCGCCGAATTTCATCCAGGTTTCCCATGACGGGGTGAAGGATCCCATCATCCAAGTATCGCAGCAAGTCATCCAGACTCAAATCAACAAACTGCAGTGGAGCAGAGGCGTGCCGTAAGTGATATGGTTCTTCTTGATGATGCGTTCTTGTAGTTGCTTTTGCCTGCGGTTGAGAAGTTGGGCCGGCAGAAGGTTCAGTAGTTGGTGGAGTTAGAAGATTGGAAGATTGAGGTTCATGGCGAGGTGGTGAGAATTGAAAGGGCGCTGATTTCTCAAAATCCAGAGTCAGGGTCGGCTTAACGGGTAGTGGTGGTGGGGGTGGAGTTGCCTCTCGAAAGGTAGATGATTGAGGTGGGGAGAGGGTTAACTCCAGATGGGGCGAAGAAGATGGCGACACTTCCTTCGACTCTTCATTTAAGTCTGCGATAGGAAGCCGAAGAGGTGTTGGGAGGCCGTGTTGGGTCGTAGGTACAGGAAGTGGCTCTTTTTGGATTTTAGGGGAAGGGGAAGGGGAAGTTAATGGTGAAGAGGGCTCCTCAGTGATTGGGTTGATGGGAGGAGTATAAATGGTCAAGGCTTGTGTGTTGGCGTCGAGCTGAACAGCTTCTTCGACTTCACTAGGTTGTGAACTTGACGCCTTCATCTCAAAATTCTTCTTGACAAGTTTCCTCTTCTTGGGTTGAGGAGGTTAGAGGGGTGATGGTTGTTGTGAATTGGTCGGCCTTTTCTTTGTGTTGGCTGCCTCAAGCAGATACGATGAGTCCTTTAATATCCGTCTCAGACTTTGGGCTGAAAGGACCCCATTTACTGCTCTGATTGGCGCATCCTCCATGAATTCTGCATTGGCGCACAGTCTTGTCACAAGAAAGGGGAAGAATAGCTGACCCCTTGGCTTGAAAACAATCCCCGAATCTGTGGGGCAATGATGCGTCCCACGTTTAGCCGAATTCCCCGCATGATGCAGTAAATGACCATGGCACGGTCCCCTGAAATTGAGGCGTCATGCGTTATGGGGATTAGCGACCGCTTGATGAAGTAAAACCACAGGTTGGCCTCGGCGATCAAGCAAGTTGGCGCTAGTGTCTGAATGCCATTTGGGAAAGTGTTCCACTTTGACCCCGGTTTGGCGATGGTTGTGAGGGCGTCATTCATTTCGGCTTCTGTAGGCGTCGACATTATTCTATTACCCTCTGCCACTGCGATGTCGGAAAGATCAAACAACCCGTTGATCTCCTGAGGCTCGAAGGAAATCACCTCATCTTCAACTTTGACTTTGTGTGCCTTGCGATGAATGGTTCCTTCGTAAAATGCCTCCACGACGGTGGGTTGGATGACTTGGGTGCTTTCACAGAATTGCCTCCAACCCATTGTGTCGACTCCTTGTATGATAAAGGTGGGCAACTCAATTGGCTCTGGGAAAAATCCTACTTCAGTATAGAGCCCACTGAATTGTTTCTTTCGGCTCTTCGCCACCTCCTTTGTTGGTTCCTCAACCAATTTCTCTTTTCCCTTCTCATTCCTATTGATGGGACTAGCAGGCATTCTCCTTGCTCTGTCTGCGTCCAAGTCCCTTATAACCACTGCAGGTGCCTTAGCCACCTCAGTCTTCTTCTTTTTCTCTAGTAGCTTCTCCTTGGTTATTGCTACCTTTTTTTCTTTCTTCTTCTCCTCCCTTATTTTATTTACGTTCTGCTTGATGCGTTCAGCTTTGGGGAGCCTCTTCGCATCAGTCACTTCCAATTCAACTTCTAATTCCGTCGCAATCTCTGCTATGCGACGGAGAAACTCGGTTTTTATGGCGGCCTCCTTGGCAGCTTGTTCGCCAGATGCGATTTCCTCTTTTCTTCTTTTCTTTGCGGCAAGAAACGACTCCGTCCTTTCTTTCATTTTTTTATGTTGTCTTTCAGCTTCTTGGACTTCTCTCCCGCCCTCGCTGTTAACCGCTCAACAGATGATGCGGCAAAAGATGATGCGATAGCCTCGGATGTCCCCGCATCCTTTACTTTTTCATTTTTCCTTCTTAGCGAAGGTACATCTTCTTCGACTTCTTCTTCCCTGGCCCTTATTGGCCTGATTTTCCTTTTCGTGGCAGACTTCTTCTTTTCCACAGCCGCTATTACCGTTCCAACAGGTCTTTCATCGGAGTCCGACTCTTCAAGACCACTCACTGCAGGGACTGACCTACACGGCTCATTTTTCATCCTCTGGTCGACCAACCCGTCCAACCAGTCATCGCCTTCTTCATCGATGGTGTCTTCAATATCTCCGAAGACGGTGGACTCGTCATTCCTTCCCACCTCTTGAGCTTCAGACAGGTCCCTGGAGCGTGGCAGAGATGGGGCTGATGTCGCTTCCAACTCAAGACTATTGGGGCGAACAATGGCGAGGGGTTCAGGTGTGGTGGAGGTAGTGGGCAGATTTCGACTACCATGCCTTGAGGATGAGACAATAGGTTTAGGGCTTTTGGAGGAAATGGGTTGTTGGGAAGCCATGGGAAGGGTATAGGTGAAAAGAGAGAAAAGTGGGTGAGAATCGGGAGATTTTTTTTTCAAATTGCGCCGGTAATTGGAAAATTCGGAGAGAAAGGAAGCGTAACTCGAAAAAGGGTTGAAGAGGGGTTTATAAAGGGTTTTAGTTGAGCGCGTGGGTTATCGGCTCGATGCGTGACATTATAGCTGCATTAAATGGTCTGACACCAGTCGGCATCAGTTGGCGAACGCACAGTCAGCTTTTCGAATTCTTGATCTGATAGCGATGTCACAGAATCGCTTCAGATTCCCCTCTAGGCGTCGAGCTAATCGTGTCGCATCGTTTTGATGTCGACGCCTTGTAATTATTCATGTTTTATTTAATGAGTTCAATTTTCACTCATCGCAAAATAACAAATAGCATCCAAACAAAATTCTTCAAAGCAGATAAAAGAAAAAAAAAATAAAATAAAATAAATTAAAAATAAACTAAAAATAAAAATCAAATCAAATCAAATAAAATGACGAAAAGAAAGGGAGAAATGAAATAATGCAGGAAGAAAGGTACAAAAGTTAGGATGCGTCCCTGGGATATATGTGTGATGCGCACTTTGAGTGTTAACCGCAAGTGTACTGGTCAAGTTATAATATAAGACGGTTAAGTCCGAATATCATTCCATTGGAGATCCAATTGGGAAGGTTTAAGTTACTTAGCTATTCTAGAGTTGAATCAATTTTATTTGAGGATTGAAATTGAATATTATAAGTTATGGAAAATACAAATCAAATAAGGAAAGTATTAAAGTGAGAAACACAAGAGTCAAAGAGAATTCTAGGGTAATGAATCCTTGTTTATTTCATCATGCAATATTATAGATTTCATGGATTTTATTGTAATTCATATGCCTAAGTCTAGAAACTTAATTCCAAGTTATTTTCTCTAAAAAACAACCATTTCTCATGTAACTCGATTGATTATTAATCTCTTAAAACTAATACAAAATTACATGGCATTAAAAATAGTCTTTAGCAACTTTTATTGTCAACCTAACTACTCTCGTGATAGATTAACAACAATTCATTGTTATCAGATCAAGTTAAACATACAATCTCTCAATCATACATCTAACCTAACATGTGAGAATGGCCAATCCAGAAGAATTAAACACAATAACAATGAAAAGCATAATCATTCCAACAAAACCATGAAAGTCTACAAGATCAACATAAATTCATAAACAAATCATCAAAACCCTAAAACTAAAGAGTTTAGCCACTCATAGCTTGAAGCAACATGTTTAAGCAAAATAAATAAAGAAAGAGTGTAAAGAAAGGGAAACTCTACTGAAAAGAGGCTCTTAATTGAGGTAGCACCGTCACGATCTCCTTGGCTCTCACGTCGGAATTCGAAGGGCACCACGACTATCTCGAACTCTTTTCCTCTTCCTTCCAACTAATTCACTCTTTGAACTCTCACTTAATTCTCTCCTTTTTGTGCCTCTTTAGGTCTGTAACTTCCTTGATTTGCTTTGATTTGCTTTGATGATTTGGGCTGCTCGAAACCCCCAAATTTATAGAGTTTGGCCACCTAAAAATTTACCAAAAATAACAATTTTTCATTTAAGGAAAGTTGGCGCCACGGCGCTGGTCCATAGCACCGCGGCGCTAGGGCTGCATCAGAAAAGTTTGCTCTCGGGTTTTAGCGCCGCGGCAGCGCCGTTCAAGCGCCGCGACGCTGTGATGCGTTTCAGAAATATTGTTCTCGGGCATTAGCGTCGCGGCAGCGCTGTCCAAGCGCCGCGACGCTGTCATGCGTTCAACAAGGTTGCGTCGAAGCAGCGCCATCTCAGCGCCACAGTGCCACTATGCGTCCAGAACGATGCGTTTATGTTTTAGCGCGGCGCTATCCCAAAATTCGCCCTTTTGAGTTTTTCAGCTCTTTTTCGCCGTATTCTTGCTCGGTTTTGATCTTTTAGTCGTTTCTTCTAATTTTCCTCGTTTTAACCTGAAAATCACTAGCAAACAAGTGAAATCTAATATAAACTCCCTTAATTTGAGAGAATAGAAAGCACTTTTCAAGTGCTTATCAACGTGCTTGTTGGCAACGCAGGACGCGTCCATCTTTTCCTCATTCTATCTTTTCCAGGTCAACGGCTACTTTGTCTCGTTCAAGGCACTCCATAATATGGTTTCACGCGATGACCATTAACTTTGAATGCGTTGGTGCCGTCTTCATTCATCAGCTCTACGACACCATGAGGAAAAATTTCCTAGATCTCAAAAAGACTAGAACATCTTGGTCATAGTTTACCTATGGCGCTGATCAGGGCTCTCGATGTTCCAAATCTCGTAAAAATATTCAGCAAAAATTTGAGATTGCTACCGCAGCGTTCAATTTGTGAAAATTTGGGCTAACGCATTGTTCATTACTTCGTCGTCTGATGTGAGCCCCATCGTTGTTGGCTCTCAAAGGCTGGTTGGTTTGATTTTCCATTTTCTTCTCTTTGCAAAGTTGTCACCGCCTTTGATGAGTTTTGTTTCTTTTCCAAAAAGTTCTCTCAATCTCAAGGCTAGAAATGAACGAAGGCTGTTCTTCCTTGCTCATAAACTGTCAGATACGTCTTCGGCAAAACGCTCAGTACGACCCAAGATAGAGATTTTTGCATAGATCAAGAAATAATCTCAAAACCTAAATTATCAATTCAAATCCCTGGCAACAGCGCCAAAAACTTGTTGTTTTTTTTTTGGATTTCTATTTTCAATTTGATTTGAGTTTCATAGCTTGTTGCACAAAAATAGATGTTATAATTTCCATACAAAAATGCGTCGAGAATTACTCAAGTATGATCATGATTAAGTAAGTTTTCCTATAAAAAGCCCAAGTATAAGCTCTTATAGGTTTCCTGATGAGTCTAGGGTCGAACGCAGGGATTTGTAATAACTAGGCGTTGAGAATAGATGCATGACTATGTGGGGAACTATACATGTAATATGTGCATGAGTTGTATGTATCTAAAACTATACATAAAGAATGAATAAAATTTCCTACAACTAACAATGGGTGGACACGACGAGGGTTAGTCAAATGTCATTTAGTGTAAGATAGCATGTGTTGAGAATGAATGGAACCATGCGATAAAAGTAGAGTTAACGCAGGAGCTAGTACTTAAGCATATCTAAGTATAAGTACATACCTACAAACTAAGTTTGTGAATCCATCTCTCGATGTTTCGACGCCACATTAATCTTATCTCTAAGACGCATGGTAAGTTTGCGTTGGCAAAAGATGAACTACATCTCTACACCTCATATAGTCTTGATAAATGCTAAAGATTAACCATCTACTCTCTCAAGCTAGACAGTCGTGCTTACTACATTTTTTTGTCAGACAAAGCTATGCAAGCTAATGATATGCATTAATCAAGATGTAACATACTTAATATTGCTTAAGAAAAACTAACTTCGAACATCTAACTCATTTAGCATTCAAACAACATGGTGTAACGTATTTAATTATGGAAATAGATGGAAGATAATCGTCAATAAAACTTATATTGAGAAAATAAACCATTCTCTCGAATGTCATTAACAAAACATAAGTAAGAAGGAGGGAAATGAGGCTAAAACATAAATGGAAGACGTCAAGCCGCCACTGGCAATGTCTTGCTTCATGGAGGCTTGAGATGGTTGCTATTTGATACATAAATTTCATAGGGTGAAGGTTCTTACTCACTGGGAGACGACTTTGAAAATTCTCAAAATCATTCTCTCAGGAAAGCTCGAAATGGAGGCTGGTTATGGTGAGGGAGAATTTGTGCAGAGCTTTCGCCTCTTGAACTCGTTTCTCTCTTCCCTTTTGAATGGAGAAACTTTGGGCTATTTATAGGCGTCGAAAAGTTGAAACTCATGATGACCTGACACCTTTACATTAAATTCCATGCCCTGCTGCGCAGACTTTTCACATCGTCGGCCCATTTGTTTTGCCATGATCTGATAACGTGTTATCATTTTGCATATTGACATGACAGCTTTTGCCCAGGCGTCTGTATCTACTTTTTCTCAACTAATAGGCTGTATCTACTTTTTCTAAACAAAGAGGCGTCTGTATCTACTCTTTCTAAACAAATAGGCGTTAGAAATAAAGTTTTTCTTTTGCTCGAAGATCTCACCATGCGTCTTAGAGATAGAATTAATGTGGCGTCAAAGCATCGCAAGATGCGTTCTCAATCTTGAGTTTGTAAGCATGAAAAATTATTTATCACTTAGGAAAACGCTAGCTACTTATCTTAACTTACCATTTTTCATGGTTTCATTCATTTTGCACATGCTATCTAGACTTGTTTATACTTGACTAACTTCACCCATCATTCATTCCGCATCACTATTCCACGTGTTCATCCACCAATTTATTTTTGTATGAAGATATTCTTTGTATTTATTTTAGAAAACAAAAACATTTGTAAGTATTTTATAGTTTAAGCATCAAATTGAAGAATAATCTCAACGCATAATTGTTACAAATCCCTGTGTTCGACCTTGAACCCTCCAAGAAAACTTATTTAAACTTGCACTGGAGTTTTTATAGGAAAACTTGCATCTAATATATATATATCTTTTATGATTCTTAATGTGACACTAGGCCATTATGAGCGTAACACATCATACACACTTTAAAAGCAATAGTCTGTTTCCATTTCATTTCAACTGTAACGCCTATTTCTACCTCACAAGTGCTCGACATCTGTAAAATAATGAAATAAACATATAAAACCAAGGGACAATCTTCAATTAAGTGGAGCAAGATAGCACATTTTCGATACTATCACGTTTCGACACTACCCTTGAGGGTAGGAAAATATGGTTGCCACTGCAACGCTATCCTAAAGTGTCGCAATGCCAACTTTCCAAAAGTGAAAAATTCTTCAATTTAAGAAAGTGCTTGGTGACCAAGTTTTGGAATTGCTATATGTTTGGGAGGTCTGCAGCCTTAATCATGAAATCTTAGAGTTTCAAAGTATGAGTTTTCTATCAAGAAGAGAGAAAAGAGTGTAAGAGTGTTTGGAGGTTGTTCGAGTTCCCGAGGTGCCAATGAAAGGAGTCTTGTTGGTTTCTATTCAACAAAGGGCTCTTTGATTGTAGAGTTTTCTTTAATCTTTCATTCTTTTACTCTTTTTACATTAAGAATTTATATGCAACAATTTTTTCTAAATCTATGAGTGGCTAGACTCTTTAGTTTTAAGGTATATTGAGGATTTATTTATGAAGTTATGCTAATATTTTAAACCTTTTCATTTATTGTTGTAAATAATATGTTTTCCAATGTTATTGTGCTTAATTCTTATTGATTGGCCTTTAATGCATGTTAGATTAAATATTCAATCTGATGGATTGCACGTTTAACCAGTTTTATAACATTGAATTGTTGGTAATCTTTCATGGAAATAGTTAGGTTAATAATGAAAATTGCTAAAGACTATGTTTAATGCTATGTAATTTAATTTGATTTCAAGAAGTTAGTAATCATTTAAATTGCATGAGAATATATGGTTTTTTATAAATAAAAAAAAAAAATCTAGACTTAAGTTTCTAGACTTAGGCATATAATTTGCAATTAATTCTATGAAACCCTAAAATATTGCATAATTAATTAAATAATGAATCAATACCTTAGAACACTCTTTGACTCTTGAATTTCAAACTTTGATTTCTTTATTATTTTCAAAATTCACATTATAAAAACTGAGTTTCGACTCCTTGAATAAAATTGATTGAACTCTAGAATAGCTAGATAATTAAATCCTAATTGGATCCTCGATGGAACAATACTTGGTCTTAACTGTATTATATAATACTATTACTTGACGTGTGCACTTGCGCTTTACATGAATGACCACCTACCTAGGAATTAATATCCTACGAGTTTCTTTGACACTCAAATGTTGTAGGGTCAAGCGGGTTTTCTTGTAAGATTAGTCGAGATGCGTGTAAGCCGGTCTAGACACTCAAAGGTAAAAAAATAAATGTAACTTCCTAATTTTCAAGTTTTTTGTTTTATCTTCAATAAAAAGGGAGAAAGAAACCATATCATGCTTGCCTTATAAGTGCATTATTATAACCTAGCATGTGAGGTAACTTAAACATAAACTTCAACACATTTTAAATCCTTAAATTGCTACACTATTTTCTCTAATCTCTTAATACATTGGAGTTTGACAAGCGCCACACCTATGTAGTTTTTTGTTATTTTGCGTCCACTATATCTTCTTCAAATTATAAATTTACCCTTGAAATACAATAAAGTCAAGTAAGATTTTTCTCACAAGATTTATGCATTAACTATAATATTTTCAAAAACCATAAATTTTCAAGTCAATAAATCAAAATAGTGAATTTCTATCTCCATCCTAATAAAATGAGAAACGTTCAGGTAAAAAATGAAAAATTATTTTAAATGACAAAATAGTTGAAAATATTTACAAATAATAATAAAATATTACAGTCTATTCGTGATACACTATTATCTGTGTCTATTATATGTGTCTATCATGTGATAGACACAAATAATAGTCTATCACAGATAGACAGTAAAATTTTGCTATATTTATAAATATTTTGATTCATTTTCCTATATTTGAAAACCGTCCTAAAATAATTATAATTTGTATACATATATAACATATTTTTGAAAGTCAACATGATAATTATGAGTTGTATTAGGGATTTTAAAAAACTAAATCAATTTAACGTTTTCAAGGGACAAATAAATAATTGGGTAATTATTTAATTAATCAAATCCACCAACCCATCACCCACTTGTTTGTTCATTCTTATACAATTGACAATAGACTTTGTATGATATAGTAATTTATTTAGCCTCCAATATATTTTATTTTTTAGATTATTTTAATAATCGGTACAATAATTATGTTAAGAAGTCCCAAATGTAGCTTAAACTTACAAGTTTATTTTATATTTTTTAAAAATAAATTTATATGGTAAACTGTCATATTCTATTTCATTAAGTTTGAAACTTTCTCAAGAAAAATGTGTTCATTTTGATATTAACCAAAAGATTGAGCATAAATTAAAATTGATCAAATACATGATAAATTTATATATTTTAGTGTAACTTATTTTCAATTTGAACTTTTTTTAATTTTTAGTTTGATCATTTATAGGATAATTTATTTTTTCCAACTAAATCTTTATGATTACAAAACAGTAAAAGTTATCAATAAAAATACCTTCATTCACTTAGTTGAAAATATTCAATGTTTTAATCTTTGATGAAACAGATTTGTTAGTTATGAATGAAATTAAAAAACTTATTTATACGTAATGAATTGACCTACACCTCATAAGTACCACAAAATTATATTTCCATCGACATGTAATCATCTTTATAACTATTTAAAATATTTGTTAATTTGAGATCGACATAAGGTAGAGTGAGTTGATACTTTAACCATAAAAAGAAATTCATCTATTTTTTATTTAAAAAAAAAATAGCAACGATGGATAACTAATGTTTATTAGATTATTATAAGAACTTGAGCTTATTTAAAAAGAAAAATATGATTATTGATTAAATGAAATAGTTTATTTAATTCAGTTCTTTTTAGAAGTAGAGATATTTTATCAATATTTTCGCCAACAAACTTTTTATTAAACTTTATTAAGGGTGAAGATTGGACTGAAGAAATTATATAAATGGTAAAGACTCAATAGAGAAGCTGTAAATATGGATGATATTTTGGTGTAATTTTTCTAACAGGGATTTACGCGATTGAAGGTGCCACAGTTTTCCGGCGGCGGGTTATTTCTTTTCTGGCCGAGACAACTGTCGTATCGCGGCGGCCGGCCGCAACCACCGCCAGAAGCTTTGTTAGCGTCGGTAGTGGAGGTGGTTTGGAAGTTTTGGGAGGACGCTAAGATCCGGGTGATGTGGGACTCCATCAGAAACTCCGATTCCATATCTTGGTCGCCGACGAGGTATTTTCCGGCACCTGCGTGACACCACTCCAAAATCAAGAATGGGTTTTCATTCTTTATAAGGTTCGGGTTACAATTTTGTTTTATGTCTATTTTATTCGTGCAATTAATTTGATTTAAACTCTATTTTAATTTTCATACTTTTGACTTTGTTTTGTACATTAAGAAAGTGAAGATTTTAATTAAATATTTTAGAGGGACTATTTTAGTTAAATGTGTTAGTAGCATTTGGAGTACTAAATTGAATTTTGAAGTCTAGAGAATCTAATTAGTTATTTAATTTTTATTTTTAACATTTTCTTAAAAAATACTAATGTTAAAATTATATAAATAAGAATTAAAATTGTCACTTTTAAAAAGTGGAAAGACTAAAATAAATATTTTAAAAATATAAACATCAAATTGATTTAATATAAAACAATAGGACAAATTTGAGAAGAAACTACAGTAATAAAATGAACCAAAGACCAAATTACAGTTAATAAAGTATTATTAATACTTTTCTAATATTTTAAAACAAAAAACCAACTTTAAAATTTTGTTTATGATGCATCTCTAAATTTTTTATATTGCTTTCTTACATAGGTCACATCAAATTATTTGACATGTTTTTAAAATCTACAAACCTATGACATAAATAAATATTTAGAGTTTTATTAGACTCAAATTTTAATTCAATGTCTCAGTAGACCAATTAATCTTCTTCAAAATTTTGATATATTAATAACTTAATAGATACAAATTTAAAAGTGAAATTATTTTAGTATTTACAAATTTAAAAGTGAAATCATTTTAATATACCAAATACTTTTAATTCTAAAGAATTAATTAGACACAAAATTAAAAATTTACCAATATATTAAATATTTTTAAACCTTAAAAGTATATCATAAAAAAGTACAATTATCAAAATAAATAACAAGAAGAAGAGAAAAAAAAAAAAAAATCTAGCATAGTGATTTTTCTGTTCCCGGTGCCCTATTGAGGGGGCTTTTCTTTGCTTTTACGAAGTTTCATTTCAAAAAAAACAAATAAATAAATCTAGCAATTTTAAAACAATTTTGATTCCAAATATATTCATAGAAATTCCATATCAAAAGGTTTTCGAAACTTACGAGAAGTGTCGTTGTTGAGAAGTGGTTTGAAAGATGTAAGAGCATCGCAACCGGTTGGATTCAGCAGCAGAATCATTATTGTCACAGCGGTGGGTATCATCAGCGCCGCTGCAGCCATTGCAGGCGACGGGCGGCGGAGGAATACGATTGGGATTTCGGAAATAGGAAAACCAAAAATATGTGCATTTTGTGTTTGGAGATCACCTTAATTTATAATGTCTATAAATAATGTTTTTTTTTCCTCTTCTTAAGAATAATATTATTATTTATCATTGCCCTTTTATTGATGTGTTTTTTCTTTTTTTAATGTTTTAATTTGATGGGATGTTTCAACTACTCATTAAATATAATTTTTTCTTCAAATAGTCCATGTTATTATAATATTATATTTGTAAATAGATGTATTCTTAGTGGTCATGAAGCTCCACCGCCTACTTGCCAAATTGCCTATAAATAAAGACTTTTGGTGGATATTGTAATACACAAATTGGAGAGAAAAGAAGAGAAAAGATTGGTAAAATCTAAGAAATTTCATTTTCCATAAAATCCCACTAATATAAATATAATTCTTTGTGATAGTGTTATATCACAAAGAATTATATTTATATTAATGGAAATAATTTGCAGCCCTTGACATCAATGGAAATAATTATTTGTCATAGGTTATTGATGCTAAAATACATCTAGATGCCATGAACCTAGGAGAAATAATTAAATAGGGAAATGCAACATCCCTTTAAGAAAAGGCAAAAGCTATGATTTTCCTTCGCCATCATCTCCACGAGGGATTGAAGATAGAATATTTAACAATAAAACAACTCATATCTTGTGGAAGAATTTAAAACAAAGATATGATCATCAGAAAACAGTCATTCTTCCTAAAACTCGTTATGAATGGATGCATTTGAGACTCAAATATTTCAAATCAATGACTACAACTTCGCATTATTTAAAATCAGTTCAAAATTACTGATGCGGATATGTTGGAGAAGATATTTTCTACATTTCATGCCTCGAATATGCTTTTGCAGCAACAATATCAAGAGAAATGTTTTAAACAATATTCTAAATTAATTTCATGTCTTCTTGTGGCTGAACAAAATAATGAGCTATTGATGAAAAACCATGAATCTCGACCAACTGGAACAACACCATTCCCGTGAATGCTGTAAATTTTAATAATCGTGGTCGTGGTCGTGATCGTGATCGTGGCAAAGGAAGAAATAATTATATTTTCTCTGGTGTACATTCTAATTTTAAAAGAACCACCCGAAATGATGATCATAAAGGAAAAGCTCCACAAGATAAAAATTCAAAAGATGATGAGTGTAAATGCTTCTGATGCGGGATGACTGGGCACTGGTCTAGTGTTTGTCGTACATCAAATCACCTAGTTGATCTCTATCAAGCTTCTCTGAAGTAAAAAAGGAAAAATGTGGAAGCAAATTTTGCATGCTAGGATATTGATATATTTGACCCATCCAATATGAAAAATTTGGATGTGGCAGACTTCTTTGAATCTATTGAAGAGAAAATCAGCACAAATGATGGCATATCAAGTGTTTCTTTTGATTTTGAGAATATGTAGAATTGTTTTATCTATCTATCTTCCATGTTTTTTAAGTTAAACCTTGTATTTCAAGTTTTATTTTTCTTATTGTAATTATCTTATTTAAATGAAGAATCATGGACAATTTTCATATATTGAGTGACTAAAAAATGAGGAATAAAGATCTATGTTTGGCAGACTGTGCAACTACACATACAATACTTACAAATAGAAAATATTTTTCCAAATTGACAATGCTGGAAGCAAAAGTCAATACAATATCAGATTCTGCAAGCCCGATTGAAGAATTTGGAAAATCAAATATTATTTTGCCTAGAGGAACAAAATTTAAAATTAACAATACATTGCAATGGTTATCATATTGAGACTGATAAGAAAAATGAGATAGAATATCTTTATATCATCTCCTGTCTCACATGAAAAAAAGTATATTGGAAAAGTTGTCTGCTTTATCTTATAGATTATATTATACTTATATACGAGTCTTTGAAACATATGCAACAATGAACCTGAAGTTCATGAATCCAGATATATTTACAATTTGACATGACCGGTTGGGTCATCCAGGATCTATAATGATGAGAATAATCATTGAAAATTCAAATAATTAAAGAACCAAAAAATTATTATGTGATGCCTGCTCTCAAGGAAAATTAATAATTAAACCATCACCCACTAAAGTGGGAACTAAATCACCTGCATTTTTGGAACAATTCATGGTGATATATATGGACCTATTAACCAAGTGGACCATTTAAATACTTTATGGTATTGATAGACACATCTAGTAGATGGTCGCACGTGTGCTTATTATCAAGTCGATACCTTGCATTTGCAAGATTACTTGATCAAATAATTAAGTTAAGAGCACAATTTCTTGATTATACAATTAAGATAATTCGTCTTGATAATGCTGGTGAATTTACATCCTAAACTTTTGATAATTATTATATATCAATTGGGATAAATGTTGAACATCTTGTAGCTCATGTTCAAACACAAAATGGTTTAGCATAAACATTTATAAAACGTTTGCAATTAATTGCTAGACCATTACTTATTAGAGCGAAGCTTCCTACATCTGTATGGGGATATGCTATTTTGCATGTTGCATCACTTGCATGCATTAGATTAGTAGTTTATCATAAATACTCACCATTACAGTTAGCTTATGGCCAAGAGCCAAATATTTCCCATCTAAGAAGGATGTGCAGTATATGTTCCAATTACTCCACCACAATGTACTAAAATGGGTCTTCAAAGAAGGTTAGGAATATACGTTGGATATGATTCCTCATCAATTATTATAACCCCTGACGGGTGATGTATTTACTACACGATTTGCTGATTGTCATTTTAATGAGACAAATTTTCCAACATTAGGGGGAGGAATTAAGAAGTTGAAAAAGGAAATTGCATGGAATGCATCATTGTTGTCTCATTTAGATCCTTGTACAAATCAATGTGAACTTGAAGTTCAGAAAATAATTCACTTGCAAAATATAGCAAATCAATTACCAGATGCATTTATAGATGCAAAGAAAATAACTAAATCACATATACCCAATGCAAATGTTCCGTTGAAAATTGATACCCCAACACAGCAAGTTGGCACTAATGAATCTGAAACACGCCAGAAGCGTGGTAGACCAATGGGTTCCAAAGATAAAAATCCTCAAAAAAGAAAATAAATGATTGTAAAAAAGACTGGTTGAGGATGTAAATATCCACGAGGAAACTCCGGACATGATTGATAATCCAATTAGTGAAGAAGGTGAAATACCTAAAGATAATAATGAGATTTCAATAAATTGTGTCATGACAGGAAAAAGATGAAATCGAACTAATATAGCTATTGATAACATTTTTGCACATAATGTTGCACTTAATATTATATCTGAAAATGAGGATCTTGAACCAAAATCTGTTGAAGAATGTCGACATAAAAGAGATTGGATTCGGTGGAAAGAAGCAATCGAGGCAGAATTAAATTCACTTTCAAAATGTCAAGTTTTTGGACCAGTAGTCCAACACCAGAAGATGTCAAATCTATGGGATACAAATGGGTATTTGTGAGAAAAACAAATGAAAATAATGAGATCACAAGATATAAAGCAAAACTAGTTTGCACAAGGTTTTTCACAAAGACCTGGTATTGATTATGAGGAGACATATTCTCTAGTGGTGGATGCAATTACATTAAGATATTTAATTGGTCTGACTGTGTATGAAAATTTGGAAATGCATTTATGGATGTTGTCACAGCATTTTTATACGGATCTCTTGATAATGACATTTATATGAGAATCTCAAAAGGATTTAAGATACCTGAAATACATAAATCAAGTTCTCGAGAACTATATTCAATAAAGTTACATAGATCACTATATGGATTAAAACAATCAGGACGAATGTGGTATAATCACCTAAGTGGATATTTGTTCAAAGAAGGATATCAAAATAATCCAATATGTCCATGTGTTTTTATAAAGAAATCACAGTCATAATTTGTTATCATATCTGTATATGTTGATGACCTAAACATAATTGGAACTCCTGAAGAGCTTTCAAAGGGAATAGAATATCTTAAGAAAGAATTTGAGATAAAAGATCTCAGAAAAACAAAATTTTGCCTTGGATTGCAAATTGAGCATTTAGCAGATGGGGTATTTGTTCATCAGTCAACCAATATAGGAAAAAATTTAAAAAGATTCTATATGGACAAAGTACATTCATTAAACATTCCAATGGAAGTTCATTTACTAGATGTGAAGAAAGATATATTTCGACCTTGAGAAAATAATGAAGAACTTCTTGGTCCTGAAGTACCATATCTTAGTGCAATTGGTGCACTTATGTATCTTGCTAATAATACAAGACTAGATATTGTATTTTTAGTAAATTTATTAGCTAAATACAATTCTTCAACAAAAAGACATTGGAATGGAATTAAGCATATACTTCGTTATCTCCGAGGAACGATCAATATGGGTTAATTCAAATAAATCAAATTTTGACTTGGTTATGCAGATTCTAGATATTTGTCTGATCCACACAAAGCTAGATCTCAAACATGTTATCTGTTGATCACTTGTGGAAGAACTGCTAAATCTTGACAATCAGTGGAACAGACCATAACAGCTACTTCCTTAAATCATGCTGAAATTCTTCAAATCCATGAAACTAGTAGAGAATGTGTATGGGTAAGATCAATGACTTAATACATTTATGAAACATGTGGCTTGTCTTCTAGTAAAAATCCTCCAACAACATTATACGAAGACAACACAGCATGTTTAGTCCAAATCAAAGGAGGATATATTAGAGAATGTGTATGGGTAAGATCAATAACTCAACACATTCGTGAAACATGTGGCTTGTCTTTTAATAAAAATCCTCCAACAACATTATACGAAGACAACACAGCATGTATAGCCAAAATCAAAGGAGGATATATTAAAGGAGATAAAATAAAGCATATTTCACCAAAACTTTTCTACACTTATGATCTTAAAGAAAACGGCGACATCAGTGTACAACAAAGTTGTTCAAAGGATAACTTGGCAGACTTATTTACAAAATCATTACCAACTGCAACCTTTGAAAATTTGGTGCAGAACATTGGAATGCGCGACTTAGAGATCTCAAGTAATGTTTCTACGAGGAGGAGCAAATGTATTGTATTCTTTTAAAAGCATTAGATCATGTGAAATATGTACTCTTTTTCCTTCACTAGAATTTTTTTCTCATTGGGTTTTTCCTAGTAAGGTTTTAACAAAACATATTTCATATAATATATAATGAACATCTAAGGGGGAGTATTATAAATATATTATTTGTAAATAGATAGTCCATTATGTAGCCAAACTTAGTGCCTAAACGCCATGTGTCTCCTAAAGACACATCCTTAGTGGCCATGAAGCTCCACCACCTACTTGCCAAATTGTCTATAAATAGAGGCTTTTGGTGGATATTCTAACACACACATTGGAGAGAAAAGAAGAGAAAAGATTGGTGAAATTTTAGAAATTTCATTTTCCATAAAATCCCACATTCTTTATTTTAGTTTATTTTTAGTTTACTTTATTTAATTTGGTTATTTTAATTACTTTGATATTATTTTATTATTTATTATTTTAATATTATAATTTTTCGATTTTCGTGCTCCCATTTTTTTCGTAATTTTGCTCCTCAATTTTAGAACAAATTTTATTTTTTCAATACTTCACCACATATTGTTCTGGAATAAACTTATCACTTAATTATATTAAAATTGAACAGTATTATACACATTAATATAATCATTTGATTTTTTATTTTTAGTTATTGAAAATAAACTTATAAATAGTCATTCCGGTTTGTTATCTACTTTTTATTCATATTTTAAAAAACCAAACAAAGTTTTATAAACTAGAAAAAATAGTTTTTAAAAAAGTATTTTTGTTTTTAAAATTTGGCTAAGAAGTCAACTCTTTTACTTAAGAATAATGGTATGAAGCTGAGAGGATACTTGATCTTCAAAAACCAAAAACCAAAAACCAAATATCAATTATTTGTTTCAAATGTGACCTTAATAAACCAAATTCAACCTAATATAATAAGATTCTTTGGGACAATGATTAAAATATTCATGAACACGTTGATAAATCTGTAAATCTGAGGGTTGAATATTGATATTAAGTTTTAATCATTATCTTCAATATCTGTTATAAAATATCTATAAACCATACAAAAGTACTCTCTATTAATTCCAATATGAAAATATACACTAATGACAAGATCTATCACCTATAGTTTAAAAGTAAAATCAACTTAATTATTCATTAAAATATTTTTTAAATTTTTTTGGTTAAAAAATGCTTTTGGTCTGTGAATTTTCGTGAAAAATTAACTACTTAGTCTCTATATTTTCAAATTTGTAATAATTTAGCCCTTAAACTTTGATAAATAAATATTTGTGCCCTATACTTTGAAATTTGTAACAATTTAATCTATATCATAAAAAAAAAAATCATCAAAATCAAGTGTCAATTTTTATTACATAGTAACTTATTATTTATAATTTATTAAAAAAACTAATTTCCAATTAGTTTATTTAATCTACATGTATAATTTTTTTTTTATTGAATCCTACAAAAGCTTTCATGACAGAGACTAAGTCATTACAAATTATAAAGTATGCAGGCTAAATTGTTATTTATTTAAGTTTATAGACGGAATTGTTACAATTTAAAAGTATACAGACTAAATTGTTACCAACTAAAGTTGGAAACTAATTACTATTACTTTCATGAAATTTAGGAATAATGTCATTTTAATCTAATTTTTTTATTTACAAAAATATCTATTATTTATATATCTATAAAATTGAAATTCTAACATATCAATATTTTAATCCTTACAATTTGATGGTAAAAATGATTATAATCGATGTGCATATACAAATTTGTAATAAAAAAGTAAAATTTTACTTTACCAATAATTGTCATTTATTCTTTCTCTCGAAGTTGTCGAAAATTTAATTTTGATACTAATCATACCTACCTTTATTGCACTACAAAATGAGATTGGATTAAAAAGTCAAGCATGATAGGTATGAGTTGTATTTCGGATTTTTTATAATATTATATATATTAACTCAATTAACATTTTTTTAGTGGCAAGTAAATAATTGTTTAATTGTTTAATTAATCAAAATCCACCAACCTATCACCAATTACTTTAGTTTGTCCATTCATTACCATTGACGTCAGACATTTTTTTTATATAGGATTGAAAAACCCATTTAAACAATTTGAGGTATATGAACATGTTTGGTAGTCATGTTTAAACATGTAATATATTTACACTTTAATTTATGAACGATTTTTATAAATTTGTTTATGAACATGTAATATATTTATTCTTTTAAAGTTTTGTTAAAAAATTTCAGGATTTTTTTTTAAATAATGTTTTTTAATAAAAAAAATGAGAAAAATAGGTTTGGGGAAAGAAATCCCAAAAATAACGTTGTGAAATCGTGGACCCCGTCCACAATTTCCTTGCCAGCTGACGAATTTCTGCGCCACGCAGACTGCCACGCTAACACACCCTTTGCATGCGTTTGACCGGACTCGTGGACCAGGTCTACGATTATCGAAATCGTGGACGGGGTCCACGAGTTCCCTCTTATTTAGTCGACAGCCCCCCTCTCTTCCACCCACTCTCGTCAGTTTCCTCTCTCTCTCCGCCGGAAATCTCCTACTGCCGGAAATCTCCTATCTCTTCATTCTTCGATCATCTTGCATGTTGTTTGCCATCCATCTTCCATCGTTTGCCAACATTGCCACTGTCATATAGGTATGTATATAGACATATTATTTACTAATCATCTCATATCTCTTTCTTTATTCAAACTAATATTTTATCTCCGTCCAGCCGCCGCCACTGCCGCCGCCGCCCACTGATTTTCTCTGTCCAAATGCCAAATAGGTATGTATATACATTTTTCTTTCTAATTATCTTATAAATATGCACTAATTATATGTAGGCTTTGTATGCATGCATGAATAAATTATGAACAAAATAAATTATTTTTATTAAATAATTTATTCTTTTCATAATTTGAAAAATTTAGCTTGACAACTATTAGTTATTTGTCCTTGAAAAATTTAGCTTGATGAGTATGAATAAATTTGTATATGCATGAATAGTTTTGATCGTTATTTAGCGTTTATTGTTGTAGGAATAATTATTGGCAAAGAATGTGGTGGGAAATTAGTAATAATGTTATTTGACACGAAAGAAGATCTACAAATGACAGTAAAAACATATTGTGTGACTGAACACTACCAAATTTTTGTGGTAGAATCGAACCAAGATATTTGGTATGTGTGATGCAAACAATGAGATGAAGGTTGTAGGTGGAGGTTGCGTGCTTGTCGGCGCAAAACTCATAGAATGTTTGAAATTACTAAACTTGGAGAGAATCATTGTTGTTTATACACAGAATTGGCACAAGACTATTCACAACTTGATTCTAATTTCATGAGTATTGAAATTCAAATTTTGGTTAGAGCTGATCTTAGTGTGCCTGTGGCGGTACTACAAGAAGCACTTAAAAAGCAGTACGGATATAACGTCAAATATAGACGTGTGTGGGAAGCAAAGAAAAAAGCTTTGGTTGCAATCTTCGGCGATTGGGAGAAATCATATTCAGAAATTCCGTACTGGTTGAGTGCTTCTGTGCACTACAATCCTAATACACGAGTAGATTTGGCATTTTCTCCCGTCTGATGTGCCTGGTAAGACTATCTTTGGTTGAGTCTTTTGGGCATTTGGTCCTGTAATTGAAGGGTTCAAGTACTGTAGGCCATTAATTCAGATAGATGGAACCCATATTTACGGCAAGTATAAAGGAAAATTGCTCGCTGCTTTTTCTATTGACTCAAACGGGCATATATTTACTCTTGCCTTTACTATTGTTGAAGAGGAAAACATATCTAGCTGGACATGGTTTTTGTGGGCACTACGCGAGTATGTCACTGATCGAGAAGGGATTTGCTTAATTTTGGATAGACATAGAGGAATCATTGCAGCAATTAACAACGAGGAAATTGGTTGGGCTGAACCTAAAGCATATAATCGTTATTGTCTACGTCATGTTGCGAGTAATTTCAATTCCAAATACAAATTAAAGCAACTGAAAGATTTGGTGTTTAAGGCTGGAAATCAACATCAAAGACGTAAGTTCATTCGAAACATGAAAGAGTTAAAGAAATTGAACCCTGAATGTCTTGAATATTTTTCTGATATCGATTTGAATAAATGGACACAATCGCACAATAATGGGTATCGCTAGGTGGATGACAACCAATGCAGCCGAATGTATGAATGGCATATTCAAAGGAACTAGAATGTTACCGATCACATTGATTGTTAGGCTGACATTCTACCGTACAATTTATACTTTGAACGTTGTAGACAAGAAATAAGTGAAGCACTCGATCGTGGGGACATCTACATGGAATATGCCCTGAGAAAGCTTAAGAGGTGGGAGAAACGAGCATCTGCACATACAGTGACGTTAGTTGACAGGGAAACACAAAGTTTTGAAGTTCGAACTGGCATCAGTATGGTTTCTCCCTATAAAGGCCAAAACATACAAGTAGTGTGCTTGCAAGAGGGGACTTGTTCTTGCAACAAGTGACAGTCATTTAAGATTCCATGCTCTCATGTAATTGTAATTTGTAATTACATGCATTTGTCATACGTGCATCTGATTGATGAATGCTACAAATTTGTCTCATTTAAAGTTATGCTATGAAGGTCGCTTCCATCCAATTCAGCACTCTGACTATTGGCCAGAGTTATCATTTACGGAAGTGCATCCTAACGCAAACTTATTAAGAGAGCATGGTAGACCCAAAACTTCGCGAATTCATAATGAGATGGATTGGCGCGAAGCAAGCACACAAGTTTGATGTGGGATATGCAAGGGAGCAGGGCACAACAAACGTACTTGTCCACTACGTAATTTAAGTGCTTCATCGTCACGCATTCATAGAGTAGCAAAATACTTGATTTTGTGTAATGTAACGGTTCTTGTAATGTAACACTTTAATGTACTTGGTTCTTGTTATGTAACATTGTAATGTACTTGGTTCTTGTAATGTAACATTGTAATGTATATGGTTTTTGTAATGTATTAAAATTGCTTTTCATTACTTGTTTTTTTAATTGTAATCTGATATAGTTTGTTGTTGTGTCTCTGACCTTGTTATTGATTTGGTTTATCTTAACAGTGTTGATTATGGATCTTGGTCCATCTAACCCTGTTCAGCTATATCTTCAAAACACTCACCGATCACAGACAGTATGGGATAATGCATCCACCGTGTTGCTATGTTGCTTGAGACGAGAGGCGGTTTCTCAACATACTATACCGTTTGATTAACGTATAGTGCCTTATCTACAACAGGCCGGTTTTATTGGGGTTACACATATTGGATTCATACAGTTAGACTGGCACCTCATTACTACTCTAGTAGAGCGCTAGAGACCGAAGACCCACACATTTCATATGCCTAGTGGGGAATGCACAATTACGCTGCAAGACATTGAAGTTCAATTTGGATTACCAGTGGACGGAGAATCTGTGACTGGTGATGCGCACTTTTAGTGTTAACCGCAAGTGTACGAGTCAAGTTATAATATAAGACGGTGAAGTCCGAATATCATTCCATAGGAGATCCACTTGTGAAGGTTTATGTTACTTAGCTATTCTAGAATCGAATCAATTTTATTTGAAGATTGGAATTGAATTTGGGATTTATGGAACATATAAACCAAATAAGGAAAGTATTAAAGTGAGAAACACAAGAGTCAAAGAGAGTTCTAGGGTAATGAATCCTTGTTTATTTCATCATGCAATATTATAGATTTCATGGATTTTATTGTAATTCATATACCTAAGTCTAGAAACTTAATTCCAAGTTATTTTCTCTAAAAAACAACCCTTTCTCATGCAACTCGATTGATTACTAATCTCTTGAAACCAATACAAATTACATGGCATTAAGAATAGTCTTTAGCAACTTTTATTGTCAACCTAACTACTCTCGTGATAGATTAACAACAATTCATTGTTATCAGATCAAGTTAAACATACAATCTCTCAATCATACATATAATCTAACATGTGAGGATGGCCAATCCACAAGAATTAAACACAATAACAATGAAAAGCATAATCATTCCAACAAAATCATGAGAGTCTACAAGATTAACATGAATTCATAAACAATTCATCAAAACCCTAAAACTAAAGAGTTTAGCTACTCATAGCTTGAAGCAACATGATTAAGCAAAATAAACAAAGAAAGAGCGTAAAGGAAGGAAAACTCTACTGAAAAGAGGCTCTTGATTGAGGTACCACCATCACGATCTCCTTGGCTTTCACGTCGGAATTCGAAGGGCACCACGACTATCTCGAACTCTTTTCCTCTTCCTTGCAACTAACTCACTCTTTGAACTCTTTTATGAACTCTCACTTAATTCTCTCATTCTTGTGCCTCTTTTCTTCTGTAAATTGATGGTTGATTGATGAAAATACTTTTGGTGTTAAAACAACAAGTGAACAATTATTTTCCTAAAATATTAAATCTTTCTAAAATGGAAGATAGTTTTATGTCTAGACAATTATCAATTGCAACTCGATCCCATTTGATATTTATGGGTGTGTTTGGTGCACAAAGTTGAGTCAACTTGGTAATAATTGTTTGTAAGTAATAATTGTCTATGCTAGAGTGCTGAGTTAAGCTGAGTTAGTAATAATTATGTGTCTAGGGTGCAAAATTGAGTTGGATTGAGTTATGGATATCCGTGGAGTTTCCTATAACCTAAAAAAATGTGTTTTTATTAATTTTTTTTTTTTTTGCTCAATTTTTGTTCCACCATTTAATTATACACACATACTTTAAAAAATCTTAACATTTATATGAGATGTGAACCCAATAAATAAAAATATATTTTAAAAATTTTCACATGTAACTATTGCACTTTAATGTAGACAAAATACTATTATTTATATAGTCAATAACTGTATAACATACTTTTAATGAACTTGGAACGTATGAGTTTAAACATGCATAAAGAATAAGATTTCGATCAAGGGTCTATTTACATATTCACAATAAATATATATATATATATATATAAACATGGGCCAATAATGAATCAATTTATGCATACAAAAAAATATTGTTCATTAAGATAGTCAAACTAGTCAGTCCTACCAAGTTGTTGCAAACAAATACCTCTTCCTAGACTGTGGTGAGACTATTAAAAAATAGTTGGTTTTTTGGAAGTCTGTGACAAATAGGTCTATAAGAATGACTCCATCATCCTCAGAAAAATCCCTCAATATCAAATTACTATAAAAGATGATTATTAAACATTATAAACTAATAATTTCAAATGTGTATTTAAAAAGTTGGTGGTTGGAGTTAGTTGAAGTTGGCCACCTGAGGTGGTTGTCAATGTTGCCATCATAGGTGGTTGTCGCCGAAGTTGATCATTAGAGGTGGTTGTCACTGGAGTTGGTCGCTTTAGGTGAATGTTGTCATAGGTGGTTGTCACCAAAGCAAGTGGTCTTTGTTAGAGTTATCGTCAAAGGTGGTAGTCGAAATTCAAAGTTGGTCGTCGAAGCTGGTTGCTGGTGTGTGACAGCGGTGATAGATGGTCAAAGCCATTCAATCGATTCAGGCAAATTTTCTTCTTCATCAATATTGTCACTACATTCTTTTTCCTAACTTTTGCACAAATGAATGTCCTCAATAATGTGGCTGACAAGTGCTCTGACATCTTCTTCATATTCATTATAATCTTCATAGTCTTCATCAGATAAAGTGAACACATAGCTCTTATTCTGTCATTTGAGGTAATCTTGACATTCAGACTAATAATGACCATAACCTTTCACATTCTTTGCAACGAAATGATTTTGCTTTATTTTGACAAAAATTTCCTGATTAATCAATACCCTTCTACTGATTTTAAGATGTGTATAGATTTGAAGATATGCTTCCATTTTCTTTAACATGTCGAGCCATATAGTTCCTAGATTTCTTCTCAAAACGCTTTAGGACCTTGTTAATTGTTTAGATAACAAAGAGATTGAGTCTGTAATACTTTTGTTTCTCTTGTCAGGTTTCCCACCAAAAGTCATCTCAAGCATAAGAACCAAAGAATTCATCAGCCTTTATTGTTGTTGTTGCCTCACAACTTGTTGCGCACAAAGTGGATTAGATGTTATAATTTTAGTACAAAGTTTGCGTCGAGAATTACTCAAGTATGAACATTAATTAGCAAGTTTTCCTAGAAAAGCCCAAGTGTAAGCTTCTATAGGTTTCTTGGTGAGTCCAGGGTCGAACGCAGGGATTAGAGATAAATTAGGCGTTGAGACCAGATACAAAAACTATGCGGTGACTATAAATGTATTATATTCAAGAGTTTAATGTACCTAAAACTATACATAAAGAATAAATAAAATTTCTTACAATTAACAAGGTGAGGTGGAAATGGAGAATGTTAGTCAAATATCATTTAGCGTCAGATAGCATGTGTTGAGAATGACGGTGGAACCATGTGATAATAGTAGAGTTAACGCAGGAGCTAGTTGTTACTTAAGCATATCTAAGTATATTTACATACTTACAAACTTTGGGTTTGAGAATCCATCTCTTGATGTTTCGACCCCACATTAATCTTATCTCTAAGACACATGGTAAGTTTGCGATGGCAAAAGATGAACTACATCTCTGAACCTCATCTAGTCTTGATAAATGCTAAAGATTAACCATCTACTCTCTCAAGCTAGACAGTCGTGCTTGTTAAATTTGTTTTTCAGATAAAGCTATGCAAGCTAATGATATGCATTAATCAAGATGTAACATACTTAATATTGCTTAAGAAAAACTAGCTTCTAACATCTAACTCATTCAACATACAAGCAACATGGTGTAAAGTATTTAATATGGAAATGAATGGAAGATAATCGTGAATCGAACTTATATTAAGAAAATAAACCATTCACTCGAATGTCATTAACAAAGCATAAGTAAAAAGGAGGGAAATGAAGATAGAACAGAAATGGAAGATGTCAAGCCGCCACTAGAATTGTCTTGCTTCATGGAGGCTTGAGATGGTTGCTATCTGATACATAAATGGCATAGGATGAAGGTTCTCACTCACTCGGAGATGACTTTGAAAATTCTCAGAATCCTTCTCATAGAAGAGCTTGAAATGGAGGCTAGTTGTGGTGAGGGAGAATTTGTGCAAAGCTTTCGCCTTTTGAACTCCCTTCTCTTCTTTTGAATGGAGAAGCTTTGGGCTATTTATAGGTGTCGAAAAGGTGAACTCATGATGACCTGACACCTTTGCATTAAATTCCATGCTCTGCTGCACAGACTTTTCACATCGTCAGCCCATTTGGTTCTACCATGATCTAATAACGTATAATCATTTTGCATATTAACACGACAACTATTGCCCAGGTGTTTGTATTTGCTTTTTCTTCTCAACGCATGGTCTTGACGCATGGGTTTTCACTTCTTTTGTTCCCGTAGCAGCTTCCTCTCTGGTACTTGGGTTTTTTGTGCTTCTTTTCTACTTAATCATGCGTTAAGAATAGAAAAGCTCATATTTTTTCAGGTCTATTCTGCCAACGCATGGTAATACATATTACACAATTCAACTGCCAAAATCATGCGTTTAGCCCTAAAGTTACTCTAATTATTCCAAATAGTGAATATAATAACTTGTATTTCTACAAGTTATCAGTTGTTATACCTCATGCTTCTTCAATTGTTGTCACTTTCATATCAAAACTTTTTGGCAAATATTTGAGTACCTTTCTAACCAGTTTCTCTTCTCTAACATCTTCTCACCTAAAACAAATGATTCATCCGCTATATCAAGCAAACGAACTTTAAATTCAAAAATCGTTTCATCTTCAAGCATTCTCAAACTTTCAAACTTAATAGTGAAAAATTGAGGTCTTGGCATTTTCACTTTAGAAAGTTACTTCATGTGCAATAACCAAAATGTCCTAAGCTTCCTTGGCAAAGACACATGCATTAATGATCAAACGAGAGATATTTCTGTCCACACTATCAAAGATAGCATTTAGGGCACAAGAATTCCCTAGGGATGCTTCGTCCTCAATTTCAGTCCATTCGGCTTTAGGCTTAGGCATGTTCCCAAAATTAGGCACAACAAACTAAGGAGGACCCAATCAAACACAACTTTCCAAGACTTGTGATCTATAGACTTCGAAAAGGTTGTCATTCTAGCCTTTCAGTATGAGTAGTTTGTTCCATCCAACATTAGAGGACGTGTGGTAGATCCACCTTCTTTGATTCCTTCCATTTGAAGAACTACGAATCAAAACACTAGAAGTAATGATGGTCACACACTCTGATACCAGTTGAAATAAAGGCTATCTAATACCCAAAGAAACTTGTTACACATGATATTACAACAATTCCAAGAACATCAAAGATAACACATAAAGATACAAGAAGAACAAAACACAAAGTTTGGTAACCCAGTTTGGTGCAATACCACTTACAACTGGGGGTAGTGTGCCCATCGAAATATATTTTCACTAATATAAAGTTAATGGATTACAGTGTTGTACTTATCTATGTAAATTTACAACAATTTACAGCAATACATGAATAGCTTAACTTAGTGTATGATCACTTAGGCTCCTCCTAAGTGTGAGATTCTCTTTGGATGAAACTTAGGCTCCCCTAAGTGTGAGAATACTAGTAAACAATCACTTAGCCTCCCTCTAAGTGTGAGACTCCTTCTCACCTAGAACTTTTGTCTTTCCACCTTTAAATGAAGACCACTTCACTTGATGAACTTAGGCTCTCCCTAAGTTGAGAATCCCTTCTCAAGCAACAAATAAAGCTTCAAGACAATCTAGAGATAATCCCTCAAGATCTACAATGCTTCTTACTTCACAATCACCTATGATTGACACGCTTGTGGATTACGACAAACACATACAAGAGAATGGCATGATAATTCTTCAACTCTAAAAAGAGTACAACAACCTCTTAAATATTCACAATGGAGGAGAAGGAAACAAACCCATTTCATGATCTGCAAAGCCCAAAGAAGGAGAATATCTTCAAAAAAAAAAAAAAAATCTGCACAATTTTCCAGATAAGAAAAATATATCTAGCAGAATCAGCAATCCGTGGGACAACTCTTAAGACATATCAAGGAACAATTAGTAATAAATCTCAAGGGAAAAATTCCATAAAGACCTTTGTCAACACCAAATCTCTAACAAACTTTCCCTTTGACTATATTTTTTTAAGGCAAGACAACAAGTAAAGAACTAACCATAACAAGGCAAGTTTACTATAAATATATATATATATATATATATATATATATATATATATATATATATATTGAACATTCATCAACAATAAATAACTAAATTAAAAGATTTATTAGAGAGTAAAGAAGTTAACTCAAATACGGATGTTAAACAGAAAGCACAAACAAGCATTGTAACAACCAACAAAACTAACAAGAAGCAAAAGAGAATTTGGACACAAGAGTTGGTAACCCAGTTTAGCGATAAACCACTTACGTTTGAGGGGCAGTGTGCCTAGGAAAGATAATCCACAAATATTGAATAGTTAAGCGTTTACAACAAAGTACTTATCTTAAAATGTCGACTTCTATAGTGACTCTTGCAGAGCTTAACTTGCTAAACACCTAGGCTCTTCTTAGATGTGAAATTTCCTCCCAATTGTACTTAGACTTCCCCTAAGTTTGATAATATTAGTGATGACCATTTCTGCTTTCGAACAGTGTGTGAGACTCCTCTTTCCTCGTGACTCAGTAAACTACCTTCACATGAGAACTTCGGTCTCCCTAAGTCTTGAGAACTCCCCTCTCAATTTGTAACACCTTAGGCTCCCCTTAAGGCTTGACAAATTCATCTCGATGAATGAAGTCTTAGGCTCCCCTAAGATCGAGAATCCATTCTCTTCAATAATGTCTTAGGCTCCCCCTAAGACAAAAATAATCTTCACGTTCTGGAACGATTCAAACAACAGATACGCACAATGGAATAAAGTGAGCAAAGATAAAATCACTATGTTGCACAAATCAGTCACCCAAAACAAAAACTCTTTTTCACCAAGAACAAAATGTAGTCGAAACCCAGAACAACAATTCTTTAATAATATTTAATAATGATGGCCAATTCTAGCAAGGGCACAAAACCTGCGATAAATAATTTCTTTAAAAAAGGAAAACATCCCAAAAAAGAATTCAGCAAACCATAAAGAAGGAAAGAATCCATAATATAAAATCTGCCGAAGTTTCCAAATAAAGAAAGTGAGGACAGTAGAAATAGCGCTTGTTATAATAATAGCTGAGACAACTTTGTGACATCATGCAAATGGTCAGACCTTTAACACCTTGCCTTAAATAAATAAGGAAAGAATTTCCTGGAAAAGTATTTCCATTATTTTTTTGCCAAAATAAGATCCACCATAAAAAGAAAATTATCAATCAATATACTTTTGCTAAGATTTCCAGATTAGGAAAAAGAATAGTCTGCATATAAATTCCAGATTAGGAAAGAAAATCTGTTCTACAGGACATAGACATGTTTGAGATAGAAGATAAGACTCCAAGTGGACAACTAAGAAATAAAGGAATTGAATTCTCAGCGGAAGTGAATGTTCACCTTGTGCCATTAAATTTGTTTTAGAAAACTAAAATATAAAGAATAAAACATATAGGATAAACAACTATATTAGCATGCCTTTTAAGAAGAGTTAAGAGAAAGGAGATTTCCTACCTTTGAATACCATCTTCGATGTGGAAACACTTCTTTCCGAACCACGGACCAGAAAATCTCCAACAAAAAATATAGCAACTCTTCTTCTCTTGGGTCACCACCACAATGGCAACCTTGCTATTCTCGAGGTAGAATAAAAAAGGAGTGTGTAGGCTCTTTATGATTTTGGTAAGGGAATTGTTATGGAGGAAGAAGAGATAATTGAAGAGGGAGAGAACTTACAGAACTTTTCAGTAACCTATGATTACTGTAACTCCCTCCCATTCATTTTTCTTTTTTTATGTATAATGTGAGAGAGATGGAATGAAATAACTCCTCACTACCTGAGAGTTATTCAATATAATAATAATAATAATAATTAATTTAAGTATATTATATTAAATCTTATTTAATAAAGATTTTAATATAATATACTTAAATAAAATTAATTAATTAACAATTAATTAATGGAAAATTGTTTTAAATGTTAAAACGATTAAAAATATTTATAAATATAGCAAAATTTTACTTTGTGTATGTGATAGACCACGATAGACCACGATAGACTCAAATAGACATCTATCAGTGTCTATTGCGGTCTATCACAGATAAAAAGTAAAATTTTGCTATATTTGTAACCATTTTCAACAATTTTGCTATATTTAAAAACATCTCTTAATTAATTAATTAAATATCTCATATTTAATATAAATTTGAATCATATTCAAATAACCTTCTCTCACATAACCTATAGTTTTAATATGAATCTCGTTCATATTAATTTTAACATGTAGTTTTTATATGAATCTCATTCATATAATTAATATTTAAATCTCATTTAAATATTCATCTCTCTTATAATATAAAGTATAAATTTTGAATCGCATTCAAAATAAACTTTATATTATAATGTATCTATATTCATTATATTAATTGTATCACATACAATTAATTCCCTTATTAATTTGAACATTTCAAATTAAACCAAAATGTTTGATTCTTATACTAATCATTTATGAGTTAGCAATGGGATCTAATGGACTTATAGTTAGAAGCTCCAATGATATGAGATTAATCAATTAAACTCTTTAATTAGATTAATCAATATTCATTAACCGTAGGTCACTCCACTAATGACTTACAGTTGCACTCTTCGCACTATAGATATATTTCTGTGTCTACAGAATTTACTAATCAACAGTAAGTTGACCCCTCACAAATTACTTATAACTACAGTTGGGTTAGTTTAGTATTTTACCCTTGTAGTTATATCTAACTCCTTAAGTACCATTAATCCCTCTAATGAACAAACTGTTTATAGTCCAACCATAAACTAACCGCTCTCAAGCTAGTGAGAGGGTGAGGCCTCATTGTTCAAGACCCAGAATCAACCTTTAAGGGAGTAATTTATCTACTTACCCTAAACAGGGGAAGGAGTGAATTCCATCTTTTGAAGATATGTTCTCCAACTCATTAGACAAATATCCAAAATAGTAGGCTTATTGAGTCAGCGATTTCGCTACTCTCACCCATACAAATTAAAAGATTGCCCTCATAGACAGGAGTTCATAACTCATTCAGGATTCAGGTCGAGTTACCTATAGTCATCCTATGAAATGTTAATTTCTACAATTAACAGTGTTACGAAGAGAAATTAAACATTTCGAGGCCTAGTTTTATACAAATTTTTTGCATAAGATACTGATAACTTGTAGAAATACAAGTTATTATAGTCACTATTTGATTTAATTAGAGTAACTTTGGAGCTAAACGCATGATTTTGGTAGTTGAATGATGAAAAATGTATCACCATGCGTTGGCACTACTTACAAAAGAAAATACCTGAAAAACGATGAGCTTTTCTATTCCTAACACAGGGTTAAAAAGAAAAGAAGCGCAAAGTACGAAGAGACGAAGCTGCTGTGAGAACAAGTGAAAACCCATGCGTCGAGCCTAGGCGTTGAGACCATGTGTTGAGAAAAAGTAGATACAGACGCATGATCAAAAGCTGTCATATCAATATGCAAAAGGATAACACGCTATCAGAATATGGCAGAACAAATGGGCCGACGATGTGAAAAGTCTGCGTAGCAGGGCATGGAATTTAATGTAAAGGTGTCAGGTCATCATGAGTTTCAACTTTTCGACGCCTATAAATAGCCCACAGCTTCTCCATTTGAAAAGGGGGAGAGACTAGTTCAAGAGGCGAAAGCTCTGCACTATTTCTCCTTCACCATAACCAGCCTCCATTTCGAGCTCTTCTAAAAGAGGATTCTAAGCACCTTCAGAGTCATCTCCCAGTGAGTGAGAATCTCCACCCTATGGAATATATGTATCAGATAGCAACCATCTCAAGCCTCCATGAAGCAACACGTTGCTAGTGGCGGCTTGACGTCCTTCATTTCTGTTTTATTTCCATTTCTCTTCTTCTCGCTTATATTTTGTTAATGACATTCAAGAGAATGATTTATTTTCTTAATATAAGTTTGATTGACTATCATCTTCCATCTATTTCCGTATTAAATACCTTACACCATGTTGTCTAAATGCTAAATGAGTTAAATGTTAAAAGTTAGTTTTTCTTGAGCAATTCTGAGTATGTTACATCTTGATTAATGCATATTTTTAGCTTGCATAACTTTTTCTGACAAACAAATGTAGTAAGCATGACTGTCGAGCTTGAGAGAGTGGATAGTTAATTTTTAGCATTAATTAAGACTAGATGAGTTGCAGAGATGTAGTTCATCTTTTGCCAACACAAACTTACCATGCGTCTTAGAGATAAGATAAATGTGGCGTCGAAACATCGAGAGATGGATTCACACACGCAGTTTGTAGGTATGTAATTGTACTTAGAAAGTTTAGGTAACAACTAGCTCTTGCGTTCAACTCTACCTCTATTGCATGGTTCCATTCATTCTCAATGCATGCTATCTGACACATTGTTTTACATATGACTACCCAACGCCGCGTCCACCTCATTATTAGTAGTAGGAAATTCTTTTCATTCTTTATGTATAGTTTTACACACAATCAACAAATGCACATATTTACATGTACAGTCACTGTAAGCACCTAATTGGTAAACACGTTCAAAAGCTTTAAGCGAATTAATATTAATAATCTTATTTTTTAAAAAAAAAAAAAGAAAAAGAAAAGGAAACCAAAAGGGAAAGAAGACAAAGAGAAGAAAAAGGAAAAAAAGAAAAGAAAAAAAAAAGGGATAAGGATGGAGAAGTCGGTTATGGTTTTTGTTGAAGGGAAAATGTTGCCGACTTCTTTCTACTCATTTCCAAACTCCTTTCTATGCTATCTTTCAGCTGCACGTCGTGGAGAGGTTGAAGAAGAGTCTTAGGGAAATTTCGTGCAACGTTTTGGACGATTTCATGGTAAAACCGAAGCTGAAACAGAAGCTTCATCTGCTGTCGCACAGCTCAAACCAGGTCTGGTGTTTGGTAAATATCGAGTTGAAGAGATTGAATTTTGGGCTGAAATGTTAAATTTAGTAAGTTAACTCAATTTTGAACAACTTTTATGAAGGATGCCTGAGTTGAAATGGAATAAAAACATGTGAACTATTAGCTGGAAGTTACTGATACGAATTTTCTGTGCAATCTGGAGTAGCGCAGAGAAAATTTGCAATATCTGACGAACCAGGACGGGTTAAGCCACGAAATTTTGAGGTAAGCTAGAAAACATGTTTCTCTACAAGTTTGTAGAAGGAAACAAGTTCTAAATCTGGCTGAAAATATGACTTTGAATTGATAGAAGTGAGAACAAACAGGAAAAGAGGAAACTCTGCTGTCGAATGTCATTTGGAAGCAAGTAACGCTGAGGAATTGGGGCATGAGTAGCGACACTAGTCTCGCTAGTCGAGCAAAGAAGGCTTTTCTCTCACAAATCTCGCTGACTCTCGCTCGGTAACGCTTCTCAGGTAGTCTCGCTGGTTTCGCTCATGCTAGTGTCACTAGTGCCTTGACCTGTTGTGTAATTTCGTTAGTAAACTCGCTAGTAAGGTGAAATCTCGTTGGTAATCTCGCTAATGACATAGAATCTCGCTTATTATGTGTACTTTAGGAAAGAAAGGGAGTCTCGGTGGTGAATCATGATTAGATAAGTATGCACATTTAATGATCATGTAAAGAAAGTTAAGGAAAACGTAACGTGAGGAATGTGTATTTACAGGCCAAGAAGAGCTCGGAAAGGCATATAATCCGCTCAGGGCCTAAGGACAAGTTGTGAGTGACACTTTTCTTTCTTTGAAAACGAAATTTATTGAAAATGTTAGTTTAGCTTTTCTTATGAGGTATGGGCTTTGAGATGAACTGTTTTCTTTGGAAAGCATGATGTTTGATGATATTGTTCACAAGGCATGTTTTAACCGTTTCTATAAGATGTTGAATGACATGTTTTGAAATGTTGTTTATCTTGTTATATCTGATTTTCATGAAAGATTTTCATGTGAACCATTTACGTATAATACTGGTTTCTAAAATGTTTTAGAGAAGGCTCAATGCTGAAGGACATGAGAAGGCATGTGAGTTTCCCTGGGACCTAGTACTGAAGGACTCGTTGAAGGTACTTGGGCAACCCGCCATATTCCTATGTGCACATAGAGGTTGTGACGTTGGGTGTGTTGAGTCTTGCTCCACCCCAACTAAGGATTGTTATCGACGTTGAGTGCGTTGAGTTTTACTCCGCCTCAGCTAAGGATGTTTTCGACGTCGGGTGCGTTGAGTCTTGCTCCGCCCTGACTAAGGGAAAGTTATGAGAACGAACTGTTTTTCGTATACGATCATTTTGGCATGAACATATGTGATTTGTTTACATTGTTGAAATTATGATTTTACAGAAATGATTATTTGACTCACGTTTACGTTTATGGTGTTATTATGATTTTAACATGCCTGTTTTTGAACAAATGATAGTTTTACAAAATTAGTCACTCACAGGGCTTTTAGCTCACGTTTTCGATGTTTTCTTTTCCCCCCAGGTAGCAAGGACGTTCCCGGTGCTTAGCCTACTTTAGCTCACCCTGCCTAAGTCTCGAGTTCTCAAAATTCAGTCACGTTTGAGAGTTGTACGTTGTATATAACCTTATATAGGTGGCATGTAGATCAAGTTGTGTAAAGAGTGGGGATCGTAATGTGGTTTTGTATAAATGTATGGTGGATCTATGGAAGTTTAATTATGTTATATGATAAAAGTGTACTTTGTACAGGAAGGATTGTTACATTATGATCATGTGTAATAGGGCTGAGTTCTATGAATGTTTATGTATGAAATGCGTGCACAGGAAGTTATGTAAGATGGGACAATATGCGTCACAAGAGGGGTGATGTTTATTGTCTTCACATTCTTTTTCAGGATAGGTAGGTAATCCGGGAGGGGGTGTGACAAGTTGGTATCAGAGCAAAAGAGTCTTGGGAATAGGATCATGCATTGTAGTGATAGGAACATGTATATTGTTAGTAAATGATAATGTCGTATTGTCCTATAGGAAACATGCCACCTCGAGGCAGGCGAGCTAGGCAAGCAGTAGCCAGAACTCCTGAAGCTACTGGGAACCGTGGAGATATGTCTGAGGGTGAATCTAGTCATCCTCAAGCTGAGGTCAATGTCGAGGAACAACTATTTACTAGAATTGCTCAGAGACTGGCTGCAAGCATTGGATCAGTGGAGTTAGATCCAGAAAAGAAATATAGTATTGAAAGATTAAAGGCTTTAGGTGCTACTCCTTTTGAGGGCATCGTAGATCCTGTTGAAGCAGAAGCATGGCTAAATTTGCTCGAGAAATGCTATCGTGTAATGAGATGCCCTGAAGACAGAAAAGTGAAATTGGCAGTATTTTTGCTCCAAAAAGGGGCAAAAGATTGGTGGAGGATTGTGGAAAGCAGAAGAGGAGACACAGAAGAAATAGACTGGAATGAGTTTAAGAAGGCCTTCCAAGAGAAATATTGTCCAAGATCATTTCGAGATGCTAAACGGAATGAGTTTTTGAGGTTGATACAAGGATCTATGTCAGTGGCAGAATATGAGAAGAAATACACAGAACTGTCTAAATATGCCACGACGATTATTGCAGATGAGACTGACAGATGTAAGAGGTTTGAAGAAGGGTTACGGGAGGAGATACGAACTCCGGTGACCTCCAGTGCTGAATGGACGGATTTTTCCAGATTAGTGGAGGCAGCTATGCGGGTGGAAAGAAGTTTGATGGAAAAGAAGATGGAGCGTGATTCATCTAAAAGTGGACGTGTAGTCCCCTCTTCTGGTGTTACTCCGGGACAGTTAGGAAGAAGATTTGTACCTGGCGTGTTTAAAGGAGGAAACTTCAAAACTAGATCGAGCGGACAGACTACTTCCAAGACCAGTACTGGTGGAGGTATACGGGGGCAAGGACCAAAGAACTTTGGTGGTCCAACACAGTCAGTGGAAGGTTCTCGAAGTGGACGACGTGGTGAGTCCACAGCTAGTTCCACGCAGAAACCGTTATGTCCCACCTGCGAGAAGTATCATTGGGGACAGTGTAGAGTCAATGCATGTTATAACTGTGGACAGATTGGTCATTTTAAACGAGAATGCCCCCAACTGATGCAAGAAGATAAGCCTGAGCAGAGAATTGCCTCACATGTGGTTGGTCAGCCACAAAGATCTGCTGGAACTGTTGATGAGGGAACTAGTGGAACAAGGCAGAAGGGAGTTACTGGACGATCAAGACAGCAAGGAAAAATCTTTGCTATGACTCAACAAGAAGCTGATGACGCCCCTAATGTGGTTACTGGTACACTTTCTATTTGTAATACTTCTGCTCACGTTTTAATAGACCCTGGTGCTACCCATTCTTTTATTGCTAAAATGTTTACTGTAAAAATAAATAGTACATTAGAACCTTTGCCTGAGGAACTGTCTGTTTATACTCCTGTTGGTGATGTGTTGGTAGCTGGTAAGATGTATAAAGATTGTATGATAGAAATGGATGGTGTGGCCATGACAGCCAACTTGATACCCTTAGATATTCAGGAATTTGATGTGATATTAGGAATGGATTTCTTATCCAAATATCGCGCCACTATGGATTGCTTCCAAAAGGAAGTTGTGTTTAAGGGATTTGAAGGGACTGAAGTTATTTTCAGGAAGGACAGGAGAATTCTTCCTACTTGTATAATATCTGCAGTTAAAGCTAGGAAATTGTTAAGCAAGGGTTGTTCGGCATACCTTGCTTATGTGATTGATGCACAGGCCAGTAAGTTGCGACCAGAGGATATTCCAGTAGTAAGTGAATTCTTAGATGTGTTTCCAGATGAGCTACCTGGTTTGCCACCTGATAGAGAGATAGAATTCTTCATTGAAATAATCCCAGGAACCGTACCAATTTCGCAAACTCCGTATAGAATGGCACCAAAAGAGTTAAAGGAACTGAAAGTACAATTGCAGGAATTGATTGACAAGGGGTATGTACGACCTAGTGTGTCACCGTGGGGAGCATCAGTGTTGTTTGTGAAGAAGAAGGATGGCACACTTAGATTATGTATTGATTACCGTCAGCTGAATAAGGTAACAATACGTAATAAGTATCCATTACCTCGGATTGATGACTTGTTTGACCAACTTAAGGGTGCTTCAGTATTCTCCAAGATTGATCTACGATTTGGATATCATCAGGTGAAGATTAAAGAAACAGATATACCAAAGACTGCATTTAGAACGAGGTATGGACATTACGAATTTCTAGTAATGCCTTTTGGATTGACAAATGCTCCAGCTGTATTTATGGATCTCATGAATCGCATATTCCACCCATACCTTGATCAATTCGTTGTAGTGTTTGTCGATGATATACTAGTATATTCTGAGAATAAGGAAAAGCATACAGAACACCTCCGAGTGGTATTACAGACATTGCATAATGAGAGATTGTATGCTAAATTCAGTAAATGTGAATTTTGGCTTGACCATGTTATGTTCCTAGGACATGTGGTGTCGGCCGAAGGGGTAAGTGTAGATCCACAGAAGATAGAGGCAATAGTTAACTGGGAAAGACCTACTAATGTGACGGAAGTTCGTAGTTTTCTGGGATTAGCAGGTTATTATTGCCGGTTTGTGGAAGAATTTTCGGAAATAGCACTACCCTTATCGAGCTTAACCAAGAAGGTAGCCAAATTTGAATGGACAAATGAATGTGAACAGAGTTTTCAAAGGTTGAAGGAAAAATTAGTGTCAGCACCAATATTGACATTGCCCACCCCTGGAATGGAGTTTGAAGTGTATTGCGATGCGTCACGACAGGGGTTAGGATGTGTACTTATGTAGAAGGGAAAATTAATTGCCTATGCGTCAAGGCAGCTGAAGAAGCATGAATGTAATTATCCGACGCATGATCTGGAGCTGGCAGCAGTTGTGTTAGCCTTGAAAATTTGGCAACATTACTTGTACGGAGAAAGGTGTCGTATTCTTTCCGATCATAAAAGTTTGAAGTACATCTTTGATCAAAAGGAATTAAATTTACGACAGAGAAGATGGATGGAATTGATTAAAGACTATGATTGTTTCCACTTTCTTTGGAGAGTTTTCAATGTGTAGGAGGTGGAGTTCATTTAATGCTAGCCTTTTCAAGCCCAAACTTATGGACAATGTTCTTGGCGTATTAGGACTAAGAGATGAAGACACCCTCATCTAATTGTTTGATCTGAAATCCTAGAAAGTAACTTAGTTCTCCTACCATGCTCATCTCGAATTCATCTTGCATTTGTTTCACAAGGAGTTCTACCATCTCTTAAGAGATCCTTCTAAAAATAATATCATCAACGTAAATTTGGACAATCACAAACTTTTCTTTGGATTTTTTCACAAACAAGGTTCTGTCAACTCCCCTTCGATTGTATCCATTTTTCTCAAGAAATTTGGTTAGACATCCATACCAAGCTCTAGGGGCCTGCTTAAGCCCATACAAAGCTTTGTTGAGACGACATACATAGTTAAGATGATTTGGATCAACAAATCCTTTGGGTTGTTCAACTTAAACTTCCTTGTTTAAATACCCATTCAGGAAAGCACTCTTTACATCCATATGGTAAAGTTTAAATTTAAATAGACAAGATATACTGAGAAGAAGTTTGATCGCCTCAAGTCTGGCCACAAGAGCAAAAGTCTCATTAAAATCCACATCTTCCACTTGAGTGTCCACTTGAACCACTAATTTGGCTTTATTTCTAGTGACATTGTCAGATTATTAGTACATCAATTGTGATAGTTAAACACTTATTCAAAATTCATTTAAAGTATAAATTAGTTTATCAATATTGATCCGTCCAAAATTTTTAGGTAATTTTAAATTAATTATCCTAATTTATTTGGGTGTTAAAATGAATTTTTTAGGGTAAAATTGAACTGTTGAGTTAAGATAGTTCAATTTGGGTTGATTGGTAAGGATTTGTAATTTAAAGTTAATTGATTGGTGAAATTTATTTTGATTGGGAGAATCATAAGTTGAATTTAATTTGAAGAATTGGAATTGGAAAATTAATTTAATTTAAGGAGGTTGGGGTAATTATTCTGATTCGGGGTTGTTGTGATGGAAGTTAATGATCAAATAAGGTGTGTATTTACAAAAAGAAAGTTATGCATATTTGGGTTGAATTTTGAGAGAGAAAAGGTAAAATAAAATAGGTGAGGAAAGGAAAAGGAAAGATATTTTATATAATTATATTTTAGGAGGGATTAGGGTTTTGAATTAAATGTTTATATATGTGGTAAGTGAACCTCGTGGAGTGTGCCAAAAGAAAAAAAAAATCCTTATGCTGGTGAAGGTCGACGCTCTCTCTCTCTTTTTCTCTCTCGCCCTCGTCAAGCCGATGTCGTTCGTGGCCCTCATCACTTGTTTTTGGTCACCACCACTCGTCGCAAATCGAAGCCCGCTACTGCCAATTGCTTCAAATCGGGCTCCTACTAGTTATTATATTGGCTTTTATTTTAGTTGGGGATAATGTTTATTAAAGAAGAAGAGGGAAATTAATTTTGAATAAAAGGGAAATTAATTAGGAAGGAAAGAGAAGAGGAAAATTAATTTGGAATTAATTTTGGAATTAATTAGGGTTGTTTTTTTAGGTTAATTCGGTGTGCTTCGTTTTGCGTGCAACCTCCACCCTCTCTCTCTCTCCTGCCGCCCCCCACACACACACTCTCTCTCCCTTTCCCTCGCCGATCTCTCTCCCGTTCAGCTCTCTCTCTCGATTTCTCTCCTTCGCCGGCGCACTCTTTCGCTCGAAGTCTCTCTCGGGTCTCCGTCTCGCGGCGTCACTCTCTCTCTCGGGGCTGACTGTCTCACTCTCGCTAGACCCTCTCTCTCTCCCTCTCAGCGGTACGTTTCCCCCTCCCTTTCTCTCTCGGTTTTGCTCGACCGGCAGTACCTGCCTAACATGTTTCCCTCTCAGCTACTCTTCCTCATGTCGCTGCTGTGCCGCCACCGCCTTTTTGCCGCGATTCAGTCAGGGTAAGGCAGTACCCCTTTGCTTGGTTTTTTGGTTGAATCCGTGTGTGATCTAATCGTAGGTTATTTTTGTTGTGGGTATGTCAGGATTCCAACCCAAGTTTTGGCAGGAATTGATTGTGTAGTCAGGGGACTAAACCAAATCTCAATATAAGTAATTATCCTACCGATGGTATTGCTAGACTCGATACTTTGAATTTATAGACTGTTTCTCTGATAATTGGAATGGTTGTATAGTTTGTCCGTACCGTTACCTGATTTGGATATTTGGATTGTTGCCTCTATTAAATTAGAACTGTAAGATTTAGATGTTTGGTCTGTTGCCTCTATTAAATTGGGGCTATAAGATTTAGATGTTTGGACTATCGTTTTCAATAAATAGTACCTTGGATAAGTTTAGCACATGTATATTCGATCAGTGTAGCATCCCCCGTAGGTGTGCAATGTGACTACAGGATAGATACCATGATTGTATGCTAGAGACCCCGTATACACCTGGATGTATATTATTGTTCCCTACGTTGGCAGCATGTTCACCAGTTTGTGCACCTTCGGTGCACCAGTTTGTGTTCCTTTGGGGCACCAGTATGTGTTCCTTCGGGATCACTAATTTGTATTCCTTCGAGATTACCAGTATATGTTCTTTCGGGATCACCAGTTTGTGTTCCTTCGGGATCACCAATTTGTGAACTCGTTCTGCCAACGATAGTGGTTACCTATGCTAGCTTCATGTTGTATGCATATAGATTCAGTGTTTAGTTGAGCCATGTAGCGGGGTTACTTACTGAGTATCTTCGTACTCATCCTTTCCTTTTATGTCTCCAGGTAAGGGAAAGAATGTGCTGACGAATGACAAGAAGAATTCTTGAGGCGCTATGGGACTCGTAGGGTTTTCCGCTAGGGTTGCATGTGCATGTTTTTCGGTCATGAAAATTTAAAGTTTAATATGGTTTTTCCGTGTCATGTTTGGGATTGCATTTGTTGAATTATTTGTTTATTGAACTTATTTTCTTTTTAATAAATTGAATACTTCCAAGGAAAAATGTTTTTCTTAGGGGTACCCCGAACCACTATTATTTATCATGCTTTAACAAAAATCTCCGATTTCTTAAAATTATGTTGTCTTTCTCCTTCATTGTTGCATGTATCGAGTAATGGTTCAGTCGGTTTAGGTGGGCCGTTATAATACTAATATACATGCTGATATATCAATAAGGGTAAATTTGGAATAATAAAAAATAAAAATCTGGTTCAATGCGTTTTTGACATATCTACAAATTTTGAAAAGTCATTGCTAAATTTATAATTTTAATAATGTTTTTTTTTTATTATTGCAAATGCCTCTAAAAACTATGGTCTAGTTTGGTAACCATTTATCTTTGAAAATTAAGGTTATAAATAATACTTCTACCTACTTGATTATTACTTTGTTATCAACTTTTTTTTTTAAGGGTATTTTAAAAATATACCAAGCTACATTTTTAAAATTGAAAAAGTATGCTCTCTTTAATAATGATTTTGTTTTTAGTTTAATAAATTTATCTTGTTTTCTCCTAAATTCCATAGATCACATTTGAGGAAAAAACATTTGAATTTTTAGATAAATTCTAAAAGTAAAAACCAAGTTTTTGAAAACTATTTTTTCTTTTAGTTTTCAAAATTTGGCTTGATTTTTGAAAACATTAGTGGTAAGTGAATAACAAAACAAAGAAACTTACCGTGGATGTGGTGTTTATAAACTTAATTTTCAAAAACCAACAACCAAGTTTACTCAAACATGACCATATTTCTTAAATTTTACTTTTAGAATATGGATAATATCTCAAATGTTTGGGTGTACGAAAGATGAAAACTGTGGTAGACAACAAGTTGTCAATAAAAAAAATTAAAATAACATGGTTATCAAATGAGATGTTAATGTTTTAATATTTAGCAAAATTGCAATAGGTAGCAAAAAATATAAGAGCATTAACAAATCTAGCAATGGCTTTTTTGAATTGCAAATATAGCAAAAATTTTAAATCTGTTTTTCATTTTTTAATTATTCCAATCTTATTCTCATTTGTATATTAGCGGATATATCTAATTACATTTGGTATATCATTTAACCGATATACAATTTTTTTTTTTTTTTGTATAATCAATAAACTAGTACTTTTTGTATAAAGTATATCATTTATGCAATTAATATTCTATAATCATTTCCATTGTGGCATAGTGGAAGTTGTTTTTGTTTGTTGTTTCGTTTTGATATGAAATTATTTTCAGTCGATTAGTTCCATTTTGATGGTCTGATTTAGGTTTTAGTGTTAGTTTTTTCTATATTGAATTTTTTTTACCTTTTTTTCTTTATTAAAAAATATTTATTTACTATATTAAAAAAATATTTATTTCCTATATTAAAAAAATTACCTAATTTTGTTAGTATATCTTAATTGCATTAATTATGTGAATTAATATGTTAAATATAAAGTAAATAAGTTAATTTGTTCCATTTTCAAAATTTTGATATGATTTTGATGACATGTAAGTCAGTGAAATTTTGTTATATTTGTAAATATTTTGGTTAATTTCCAACCTTTCTTTTTAGTTATTTTTTTATATGTTATACTCGAAATGAATTTTGAATTGGCATTGATATAATACTAATACTAACACACTAATGTTATACTTGAAATTTAATTTAAAATGGATGCAATTGGTATACTATTGATATAATATTGATTCACCAATGATATACTTGGAATAATTCTTTAATGACTACTAGTATTTTATAGATACGCCATGGTTAAATTTTAAATGAATTTCAAATAAGTGTCGATAAATTACAGATACACCAATGTAAATTTAATCAATATTGTATTTCGAACAAATGATGATATATTATTGATATACTAATTATTTGAAATGCAAGATGAATTAGAATCAGTATAAAATTGAAATACCAAATGTTATATTTTAAGTATATAGTTTTGAATGATCTACTTTATATTTGGCATATGAACAATATCATTGATATGCTTTTCCTTCTCTAAATTTGGTTTATCAATCAATTAATATATGAAATATGAACAATTGATATACCAAATTGGAAATCTTCTAAACAAACGTGTATAGCATGATCCACAATGGAATCTGAGTTTATAACTTTAGATAAGGCTGGAGAAGAAACAGAATGGCTTTGAAATTTTTTGGAAGATATTCCAAACTGGTCTAAGCTAGTGCCTGCAATATGTATACATAGTGATAGCCAAGTAACTATTGGGTGGGCACAAAATATTATGTATAATGGTAAGTCTCGACATATATGACGGAGGCACAATACAATCAGACAACTACTTTCTAGTGGAACTATCACTATTGACTTTGTGAGGTCAAAAGATAATATTGCAGATCCACTTACTAAAGGTCTAACTAGAGAGTTGGTTGAAAGTTCATTAAGGAGAATGGGATTAAAGCCTATAATATAAGTTAACTAGAGAGGCAACCCGACCTAGTTGACTGCAGATCCCAAGATCTAGGTGTTGGCTTTTTGGCCCTTAATCTCAAATTAATTAATTTTAATGGATTGATTAATTAGTATTTTTATGATAACAAACCTGATTTTATTTATTAACCATTTGAGTGTTTTGAAGTATCTACTGTGGAGCTTGGAACAACGGTTCCAATGCAATTTGAATCACTCAAATCGGAGTTCAAACGAAGAAGATATGACCGAAACAAGCTTAATGGAAAAATCCTGAGCTGATGACGTGGCAGATTTTTTTTAATCAAAGTGGACAAATTGAAAGGTGTCACTTGGAGAAATGGAGAAGTGACAATTGGTGGGTCTTTTATTTTTGGATTGATGTTAAAAAGAAAATGATTTTAAAAAGAAAATGAATTTAAAAAGAAGATGAATTTAATATTATTATACATGTTTGTGTCTAACGACTAGTTACTATTTTAAAAAAAGATTAATTTAATATTATTCTATGCTTGTGTCTAACGGCTAGTTGATTTTTTTTTAAAAAAAGATTAATTTAATATTATTATATACTTGTGTCTAACAGCTAGTTGAGTTTAAATCTCCACCATTCAATTTTATTTTACAAAGATCTAATGGTCCAAATTAATTTGGTTTTCACCCACTTTCATTTCTTTTTAAATACTTCATCTTCACCAAAAAGTTTTTTCAAACTTTTACAACTTTACAATCCTCAAAAATTGAAAAAGGTCACCATTGCTGTTCTCTCTCCAAGCTTCAATTTTCTTCTTTTCATCTTATTCTTGAGAGAGATATTGTCACACCCTACTTTTTAAGAAACGATGCGTTGAAGAGTCTATGAAGAAAAGAGGTAAAAGACCATGTTGGACGCATGGTTAGGGCTAGGTAACGCATGGTAAGGGTGGACGCATGGAAGTAAACCGAGAAGAGAAAGAAGTGGAACGCATAAGAGAAATATGCATTGGCGATGGTAAGATACTTAAGCAAGGAAGGAATGAAGTTATGTTGTGAAGTGTTGAAAGAGATTTAAGTCTTGGAAAGATAGAATATTATAGCAAATTGAGTAACGCAATAGGACAACGCATAGAGGAAGAGCTGGAGAAGGATTTATTCGTTAAGAATATGAGAGTTGGACGCATGGTATGATGCGATGAGATATAAACGCATAGTATTGCACGTTTTTCATTGACGCCTAGTGGCATATGTAAGTACTGGTTTATAATAGTGCGGTTATGCGTTAAAGGTGAAATCACGAATGATGGTGTGAGTTGAAGCAGTCGCCGCGTTGGCAGGAGAAGGAATGTACTTAGCTTACCATGCGTCGGTAAGGTTGTCATGCGTTGAGATCTCTATGCGTTAAAGACAGAGTTATCTCTATGCGTCAAAGAGTAATATAGTTGGCTGAGAGTTAGAAAAGTGAGTAGTGAAGCTCAAACTTTAAAGGAAATTCAACAAACGCATGAGGGCGTTGTGTTGAATGAATGGTTGTCTATTGGAAAATGTTGGACGCATAAGATAAGCTTATAAAGGCCAGGTGTCTTTGTGTAGATTTGACACCTTATCAGTAGGAGGTGTTAAAGGTATGTTAAGTGTTTCACGCAAGGTGACACTTGAACTAATGCATGGTTAATTAAGCATGCAGCGTGACATGTGGCAAACAAGTGGCAAAAGAAGAGGAAAAGGTGGATGGCAAGCTCCCTATAAATAGAACTTTGAGGGAAAAGGAGCAACTGATGACTCTAAAAGAAGAAATCTGGAGAGAAAAAGAGAAGAAGAAGGCAGCAAGGACATTCGTAGTAGGAGTATGCGGCCAAGAAAGAAAGTATTTGACAACTTAGCTATTTTATGAAAAGAAGTTGTCTTGTGTTAAAAGGGGTCGGCCTTGCGTTGAGGATAAACGTAATGTCCAAGGAGAACGCGACGTCCAAAGTTAGATGATGCGTTCATGATGGACCTTGCCTCCAAAAGAGGACGACGCATCTGAAAGGGAAGTAAGAAGAGTCAGGATGCACTTTGCGGAAATAATCAGCCTTGCGTTGAAGGGTAGGGTTGCGTTCAACCGGGCTGACAGAGGGAAATGAAGCCTTGCGTTCCAGAGTTAGAATGCTGCGTCCAGAAAGCTCGGGAAGAAGAAATAGAGGAAAGGAAGAAGAAGTATTCTTTGGCAAGTACAGGTGAGTAACACCTGTGTTTTATAAAAATAAATGAGTTCTTTATGAATATAATTCTACGGGTTTTAAATAAAATAATGCATACATTTTCATTTATGTAAAGCATACGAATATGTGATTTATAGAGACATGAGCATGCGTTTTACTTGTAAACTTTGAGAATGCTGGATACTTGTTATGAGCTATAAAACGCATGGTGATTTATGATATTGGTTCTCATGACTTTTCTGAAAAGCATGATAGTATATGATTTCAAGAAAGATTTGAAAATAAACTTTATGAAAAGCATGCAGTTTTATATTAAAACTGGAAATTGAACTTAGCATGCTGAAGAGGTGAGATTTGGAAGCGGTTAATTCATGGGTTATTGATATCATGTTCCAAAATATGTATTGTGTTATATTAAACTTGAAAAAGCACCCGAGGCTCAGGGACTTGGAGAAGGCCAAAGGGTAGCCGTTATATTATAAAGATACCCAATGCTCAGGGACTTGTAGAAGGCATATGGGTAACCGGGATATAGAAACGGGACCCCAATGCTAAGGGACTCGTAAAAGGCATTGAGGGCGGTCGGAGTTCTAGTACCTATGTGCACATAGAGGTATATACGACGCTGATGTGTTGAGATTACTCCACACAGCTAAGGAAAAATCGACGTTGAGGAGCGTTGAGCATTGCTCTGCCTCAACTAGGGAAAATGATTTTGAAATGAATGAAGTTTTGAGTATGTAACCTGAAACGGGCAAGCATGTTTTCACAATGGTATTGGAGTATAGTTTAATATGACTTGAAATGTTATGTTTTATGCGAGTTTGACCAGTTTTACAGTTAAAATATATTGTTTTTAGAAAACCGTTACTCACTGAGCCGTTAGCTCATTCTTTTAAATGTTTTCCATTTTCAGGTAGCATGACAGTTCCCGTTGCCGATCGAAGTCGAGGTTTGTCATGAGCATGTGGATGGTGAGGTTGACAGTGGGTTACGTGACAGGGTACTCAGTAACTGCTAATCCTCACACTCTGTCTCGGGCTACGGGAGGGTAGTTCGGGATGGGGTGTGACAAATATATTGTATTGTGAGGATTTATTTGTGAAGTGCTTAAACTTGTAAATCCACTCTATTTAGAGAGTTTTTCAAGTATGCTCTTTGTTTTTCCAAATTTTTGTATGGGTTGGCTCTTGATCCCAAGAAAAAGAGCTGTTGTAACAGTTTGATCCTTAACCGTGGAAAGGATCGGGTTTGTTCTTGCGCCCGGAAAAAGAACGTTGTAGCGGTTCTGTTCGACGAGATTTTCGAAGAAATTTAATTCGTGGAACTTGAACTTCGTATTTGTATTAATTTTAGTGTTGTGAGTACAATCTCTAATATTTGATCCTTTGATTCTTTCTCTTAGACAAAATAAACTTTAATCCTTAGGTTTGATGATCTTCTTGGGTGATCAGCTTATAGGCTTGTTGATCTTCTTGGGTGATCGGCCTTTAGGCTTGTTGATCTTCTTGGGTGATTGGCCTTGGGGCTTGGTGATCTTCTTTGGTGATCGGCCTTTAGGCTTATTGATCTTCTTGGGTGATCAACTTGTCGGCTTGTTGATCTTCTTGGGTGATCGGCCTTTGGGCTTGGTGATCTTCTTTGGTGATTGGCCTTTGGGCTTGGTGATCTTGGGTGATCAGCTTGTAGGCTTGTTGATCTTCTTGGGTGATTGGCCTTTGGGCTTGGTGATCTTCTTTGGTGATCGGCCTTTAGGCTTATTGATCTTCTTGGATGATCGGCCTTTAGGCTTGTTGATCGGCTTTTAGGCTTGTTGGCGACCTTTGGAGTTTTTGACTTCAAGAGCTTCAGAGAAAGTCTTCTGATCTTCAAGAGAGTTATACTCTTCCAAACTCTAGTCTTCTGATCTTCAAAGCTTTAAGAGTCTTGCATTCTTCAAAGCTTTAAGAATTTTTGCATTCTTCAAAGCTTGTATTCTTCAGATCTTTTGAGCTAAGGGGGGTTGTGTTCTTCAGATATTTAGAGCTTTAATCTTTGGATCTTCGAATCTTTGGAGCTTCAATCTTCAGGATTTGAGAATCTTCAGGATTCCGTCTTCAGAGCTTCAGAGCATTAGCCCTCCATTGTCAATGCTTCCCTCCTTCCCAAATGAAGAGATAAAGCCTCTATTTATAGAGTTTCTATGGGCCTTCATGGGCTTGGTCCCAATTGCTTTTGGGCCCAAAAATTGGGATTGGGCTTGGGTCCAATATCTTTTTTGACCCAAAAAAAATTCACAATGAACTTGAATTGGGTTAGGCTTTTGACCCGAGCGACTTTAATTACTCGGCCCAATCTGATTTATAAATTCCACAATGCATTTGGACTTTGTTATGATGACGTGGTGAAATTTGGTTGGCCGTAATTTCTAATTCAACAGGTTCGACTCTAAGCCGTGGAAAGAGTAAAAAACTTTTAGTGAAGTACCCAAGAGGAGCTTGGGAAGTGGACGTAGGCCGGTTTTGCCAAACCACTATAAAATTCACGGTGTCATTTTCTCTATCCCTCTTCTAATTTATTTTTGCAATTAATTTTTGTTAATATATTTTATTGCATGAAATTAATTTCAATTTTTAATTCTTGAAATTAATTGCTCATATTGGTTGTTCTTAAAATTTTATATTCATTACCAATCTTTTTATTAGAATTAAACAGGGTGCTTTAAAGTGTGATTGTTAATTTCTTGTTTAATTCAAAGTGAATTTGTTTGCATAAAAAATATTGTTTAAACTACTTATTTGCAAAGAGTTTATTAATTCGCTTAATTGGGCCCACATTAGTAAAAAGTTTAAATTAATTTTAATAAACCCTATTCACCCACCCTCTAGGGTTGCCATATCGATCCAACACTAGGTTCAACGGGCAAACTGATCTCTAGATAACTTAATAAACACTGCATTTGAGCTTTGATCTCTTACCCATTCTAATGCTAATGAGACAGTGCAAGTGTGGTTTTAGGGTAAGCATTATGCTTTTAATAGTTTCTATAAGTGGTAAATAGTTATTTGTGAAAAGAGCATATACGATGCTCTTTATAAGAATCACCTATGTGAGTGTGAAGGAGTCGCTTCTATGAGAATTATTAAGGTGAATTCTCTAAAACACACGTGAGACCAGGCGGTATTCAAGGCCAAAATGAACACAATTATGAGAACAAACTTTGTTATAATGAGAAACTGTATGACTTCTATTGACTTAGTTTACTTTGGAACGGTAGACAATTCAAGGCATCAAGTTCACTGATTAACCAAGTAAACTCGATTGATGTTCACTAGGGAAAGTTCAAAGTTTTACTACTTATCCTGATGTAGGTTCTTCATTGGGAAATACCGAACATTTTTTTTCTATCTTAATTTGTCAACTTACCATTTATGGGGGGGATTGTTGGAATAAATGGTATGTAACTCTTTGATAAGAGTTGCATTCTTTGGTTATCATAAGGTTGCATTCTTTCATTAAGGGATGCCTCTTTTCATTAGCTAACCAACTTAAAGAAAGCACACGACTATTCGAATGGCCACGAATTAGTCTATAAATATGGCCTTTCTTCAATATGGTTTAGTACATTATTTATTTTAGCTAAAAATTCTCTCCATTTCAAATTCGTTCAAGTTTGGTATATCCACAAAATGCGGTTCGGTGATCTTGTGGACGGGGTGCTACCTCCAGAAGAAAGGTAATCTGTTCTATCATGGGAGACAATTACTCTCAAATTCAAGCACTAGAGTGAGTAAATTTGTCTTAAGAAGACAATGTGAATTCGTTAGGCTCATATATTTTTTTTTATATGAATTTATGGTTTACGTGTTCTACCTTTTAATAACAGAATCATACCCATCAGTAACATTCGTTACACTAGATTCATCTGCATGCTTGCTATTTGATGCTTCTTTGCTATTGTTCAAAGGGAAATGTTTCTTAAAATGTCCTTCCTTGTGACACAAGAAACACTTTCTTGCCTTCCCATTGGATTTCGACTAGCTTAGATCTCATCTTTTCTTTTCCAGTTCTTTTTCTCACGTTCCCCTCTAGCCATAAGCAACTTCCATCCTTGTGTTTCTTTTTAATTTTGAGATTTCTAGTTTTCAAGGCATCCAACACAATATCCATAGTCAATGAATATCTTCCATATTTAACATATGCTTTAACTTCACAAAAAGATTTAGACAATGAATTCCAAAGAATAACTGCTTGATTTTCATTTGACATCTTCTCAGGATGTTATTGAAATCAACTATAATCTTTTGGATCCATCCAAGTTCTCTTCCAAGCCTTTACTCTTGTCCATCTTATATTCAAAGAATTTCTCTTTTAGACATAATTTATTTGGCAAGGACTTAGTCAAATAAAGACTCTCTAATTTTTTCCATAACTCCGCAGTGGTAGTAGCCTCATGTACTAGCCTAAGCACTCTATTTGAAATATAGAGCATTATTGTCGAATGGGTTATTTCATTCATATCCTTTTTCTCATATTCTGCAGCTAATTGAGAGAGTCGTCGAACAGTTGATCGAAAAACCTAGACCCGTGGCTTTGTCTCTCTCAATTAGCTACAAAAATTGTCTCTCTCTCTATAGGTGTATTGTGTATTGTAGGTTGCAGCAGCCCCCTCCCTCTCACTCTAAAGTGTTACACGATGTGAGCCTTAGGAAAGTGGAAGATCTACTTAATTACAAAATTGCTATAGGGCTAAAATTACTTAAGTGCCCTCAAATTAAAAGCCCTTCAATGATATTCTGTCAGTTTTCAACGGCTCCAATAGCTTTTCTTTTTCTTGATACCATATGAAACTTCCCACTCCAATTTTGATATGATTAATCCGACAATGGCATATGATTCACATAGAACCAAAGATTTAGAAGTGTGAACAAGTTTCTTGGTTTAATGAATAATGATGCATCCTACTAACTGCATTGTCTGTATGTCAAAATATTTTAAGTCCAAACAGGAGAAATAAACTTTTGTCTTCATTGATCGTATTGATAATTGGGATCATACAATGAAACGAAATGTTATTGTGATAAATTTTCTAATTATTATGATTGTTGGAAATAATGTTCCATAGGTAAAGTATATGTATGATTTATGTTATAAATTGTTATTATGTGAATATTGGAGATAATGTTCCATATGTTATAGTAGACAAAGTTTATGTATGATTTATGTCATAAATTGTCATTATGTTTCTTTCATGAAGTTCAAAAGTATTACTATAACTTTTAATTCAGTTTGGTTCTATAACATTATTTTGCTTATTACCCAGTTTGTTTGTAATATGAAAATATGTAAAATCCATCATTTCTATGTGCAAGCCTATAGAATTTGATGGTAGTTTAAGTTATATTGATTTTATAAGGATTTTTCAAAATCTTGATGGGTACATAGAGGTGTGTATGTGTGGTTTGTATATTGATTTTATAAGGATTTTGGTTGTAATATGAAAATATGTAAAAGCCATCATTTCTATGTGGAAGCCTAGAGAATTTGATAATAGTTTTAGTTATATTGATTTTATGAGGATTTTTCAAGATCTTTATGGGTACATTAGAGGTGTGTGTGGTTTGTATATTGATTTTATAAGGATTTTTGTGTGTTGATTTCATAAGGATTTTTCAAGATCTTGATGGGTACATAGAAGTTTATGTGGTCTGTATATTGATGTATATTGATTTTATAAGGATTAGTTTGTTGATTTTATAAGGAATTTGATGGTAGTTTAAGTTATATTTATTTTATAAGGATTTTTCAAGATTGGGTTCATAGAGGTAGGTGTGTGTGGTTTGTATATTGATTTTATAAGGCTTTTTCAAGATGTTGATGGGTACATAGTGTAAGCCCCGTACTTAATCTTGTGAGAAAGCAAGGTAAGAAGAGAACCAGAGATGGACGCATGGGTAGGAGTAGTTGACTGGAATGTGATTGGGGGCGGAAAAATGAATAAGTACCAGCTATGCGTTGGTGGCAACGTGCCTTGATGGAAGCAGTTCTGGCGTGGACGCAAAGGTGAGGGAAGACTGTTAGGCGTTGAGGCCACGACGCGTTGAGGTCACAAGGTGTGGAGAGCCACCCTACACCGAAGGTGATCTTGCGACAAATGCATTGAAGGCTGTAGGGCGTTGGAAGTTGAAGGCCACGAGGTGTTGGGAGCCAACTTGCTATGAGGCCACTATGCGGTGAACATTACCATGCGTCGAAAGTGGGTATGCGTTGGACAAAGAGGGTTGGCTGAGTGAGAGTAATGCGTTTGTTAACCATCTGGCGGGAGAGTTTTGAGAAGTAAACTATCAGAGGCTGTGTATTACTGAAGCTAAACATAGAAGGTATGCGTTGAATAGATTGTAGTATAGTGTTGAAATAGAGATTAAGTCGGTGGTATATATAAGTGGATTGAGAATTCAATCGTTTTGATTACATTTCAGAGCTCGAGTTGGGTCCATTTCGAAGCTAAACATCGAAGGGAGGTAGAAGAAGACGTTCATGTCGATTTGGAGTGGAAATTCCATCGTAACCGCGGAAGAAACTTGAGCTGGGCAGAGAACTCAGCTGGTGTTACTGTTTCAAGGTAACGTTTGGTTTTGGAGGAAGAACGAACTGAAGAACCGTGATTAGGGCCAGAACTTCTGAGGTTAGTAAGTTAACTCGATAGCAAGTTTCACGAAGGATGCTTGAGCTGAAATTGTATAAATGTGTGACAAACTTCAGATAGAAGAGATTGGAGCTGAATTTGCCGGATGATTAGGAGCAACTTGGAGTTGTTGAAGGATATGTCTTAAACGGAGAGGATATTCCTCATGAAATTTTGAGGTATGATGAAGGACTTACACCTTAATAAGTTTGTGGAAGGAAGAAAGTTTTGAAAATGGCCGAAATGTGATGTTTAACAGGTTGAAGAAGGAAGAGGAAAGGAAGAAGGAAACTGTTCTACTGCAGCAATAATATCGCTGAGAGAGCGAGAGACAGGGCAGTCAAATAAGTATCGCTATAACGTAAGAGGGGCTTTGCGTCTCACCATTCTCGGTGAAGTCTCGCTGAGTATCGCTCCTCAGGTAGTCTCGCTAGTTACGTTCAACCTAGTATCGCTGGTGCAGTAAAACGTAATGAATGTCGCTGGTAGTTTTTAGTTGTCTTAAGAGTAACGCTATTTATGAGTATGAAGGAAAAAGGAAGATTATGGAATACTGAATGTGAGAAATATGTATTTTCAGGTCACGAAGAGCTCAGGGAAGCTTATAATCCACTTAGAACAGAGACAAGTTGTGAGTGACCTTTTACTAGATCTTGTAGTTACTGTTAGTATAATTACTTGGTAAGAATTATAGTACTCTGTAGTATCTATGGTAAGTATGTTATGCCAGCAAGTTAAAAGGTAACAAATTTTATTGTCCAAATGTAAATATGGCTGAGGGACCTTATGGTGAAAGCCTAAGTGAATGTACACATGAAATTCAGTGCTGAGGGACCCTGTGTGAAAGCACTTGAATAGTCAAGTGGAATGGATTTCAATGCTGAGGGACTTTGAGTGAAAGCATGTAGTAGTCCATCACATAATAATTTGTGCTGAGGGACCATGAGTGAAGGCACTTGAGCGAAGAATGAATTGGTTACCAATGCTGAGGGACTTCGTGTGAAGGCACATGGTAATGTAGACATAATCGAATACGGTGCTGAGGGACAGAATGTGAAGGCACTTGATAGTTGCAAATCTGTGAAACATGATGATTTGACATTTATATGTGTAATTAGAAATGAGAACTTTAGTAACTCTCTGAAATGCAATATGTAATGGTTACAAATGGATAAGCTAGCTCATGTTTGTTACTGATAGTTGAATGAATTTAGTCGCTCATTGGGCTTTTTGCTCACTCAGTTTGTTTATTTGTTTGTCGTTTCAGGTAGCGAGCGTGTCCGGGACGCCTAGCCTACAGAAGTATCTCGTCTGGGCCTATCTGGAAGCAAACCTCTGGGATAATTGTAAATATTTAGTCTGTGCTCATGTTTTGTAACGTACATGTTTCTTAGAAGTAATGGGGAGTTGTTTTGTATCTTATATATATATATGCAGAGAGTACTTGTTGAGAGATTGTATGTTTTTCTAATGTTTTAATAGCAATGGTGTTTTGAATTTGAGATTTATCTGGCGTCTAATTCCAATATGTATATAGGGAGTTCAGTATCACGCTCAATCTTAGGTATAGAGTGCATCTGGGATGGGGTGTGACACATAGAGGTGTGTGTGGTTTGTATATTGATTTTATAAAGATTTTGGTGTGTGGTGATTTTGCATGCGTGTGTGTGAGTGCATGTATGTGTCATTCATGGTCTTCTAATACACTAAATGGATGTAAAAATAGCTTTTTTTTATTGGTGATCTGGAAGAGGAAATCTATATGACATAATTTGAAGACTTTATAGTTACTAGTCAAGAGAATAAAATTTGCAAGTTAAAAAACAAAATCTCTTTATGGTCTCAAGCATCCTCCGAAACAATAGTATGAAAAAAAATTAATTATACTTTAGTAAATATTGATTTCAAGGTTAATTCCTCTAATACATATATTTACTCAAAATTATTTGGAGCTGAGTGTGTGATTTTATGTTTGTATGTTGATGATATGCTTATCTTTAGTACAAATATATATGTAATCAATAATACCAAGTTGTTACTATCTTCTCATTTTAAAATGAAAGAATTAGGCAAAAATGATGTAATACTTGGTGTTAAGATGAGAAAAACTGAAAATAGTTTTTCTTTATATCAATCTCACTACATTTCAAAAATTATTAAAGAGATCTGATAATTTTGAGGACATTCCTATAAGAACACCCTACTATGCTACTATATGAGTCTTGAAAAAAATAAAGGAGGTATTGTATCTCAATTTGAATATGAAAAGGTTGTAGGAAGTGTTATATTTCTGTTGAACTATACTACACATGATATTGCATATGTGGTGAGTAGATTGAGTACATATACATATAATCTTGATCAAAATTATTGGATTGCTCTTCGCCGTTTATTAAGGGCTCTTAAGGGTACAATAGACTACTGTGCATTTTAATAAATTTCCTGTCGTATTAGAAGGATATTTGGATGCAAATTGTAAGTTCCACTAGTGGATATGTGTTCTTACTACATGAGCCGCTATTTCATGGAAGTCTGCAAAGTAGACTTGCATAGCAAGATCTACCATGGAGTTTGAATTTATTGCTCTAAAATTAGCAGGACAAGATATTGAGTGGCTTAATAGCCTACCAGGACATGTACCATTGTGAGGGGCATCAGTACTAGTCTCTTTGCACTATGATTCATAAGTTGCCATAGAAATTGCCAAATAATAGTTGCATAAAGGCAAAATGAGGCATATACGTCTCAGACATGGAGCTTTGAAATAGTTGTTGAAAAGAGGAATTATCTCCTTCAAGTATGTAAGGTCTGAGAAGAACTTGGTCGATCCTCTGACCAAAGGCCTCATAAGTAGAATTCTAATGTCTTCAGTGTGCATGAGACTCAAACCCATACAAAATCTATAGCTCTTTCTTTGGGTGGTCCTAGTACCAATTTGATGGATAGAAACTAAAACCTTTAAAAATTCCATAACCCTTTCTTCGGTTGGTCCTGGTATGGACTTGATGGATAATTGTGAAATTTTAATAGCTTAGTTTTGAATAATTTGTTTTTGACAAACTTGATAAAGTTGATCCTAGATGGACTAGATATGAATTCTTCATAACTCAAATTTTGAATGGTTTGTCACTGGTAGACTTGATGAAGCAATTAACGTGATTGAGAAGATGTGACCACCTTCTATGAAAATATTTAAGGAACTTTTTCTAAAGCTTTCACAGTGACTCAAGGTTCATGTGCATGACCTCAAATAGCAAGCATTGTATCATGGAATCAAGAAAAATTTAAGGAGTAAAACATGTTGCTGGGGTCACAACTGGAGTAAAACGCATTGTATTGGGAGATCAAGGAAAAACATGTTGTTGATTGTGGAAGTATGATGATTTAGCACTATGATGTGGATGTTTGAGTTCAATTATCTAACAAGTTTCCTATATTTAGCCCAAGTATAAGTTTGATATAGGTTTTCTTGGTGAGTACCAAGGTCGGACATTGGGATTTTGACTAACGATGATTAATGTGTGTGTGAAATGATTGATTTTTAGATATATCAAATGTTGAAGATTTTGTTGGCCTTTTGGCCCTTAATCTCAAATTAATTAATTTTAATTGATTGATTAATTAATGTTTTGATGACAACACATTTGGTTTTATTTATTAACGATTTGAGTATTTTGAAGAGTCTATTGTGTGGAGTTGGAACAACAGTTCTAATGCAATTTGAATCACTCAAATCAGAGTTCAAATGAAGAAGATATGGCCGAAATAAGCTTAACGAAAAAATCTCAAGCTGATGACGTGGCATATTTTTTTAATTAAAGTGGACCAATTGAAAGGTGCCACTTGGAACAATGGAGAAGTGACAATTGGTGAGTTTTTTAATTTTTGGATTGATGTTAAAAAGAAAATGATTTTAAAAAGAAAATAAATTTAAAAAGAAGATGAATTTAATATTATTATATATGTTTGTGTCTAACGACTAGTTGCTTTTTAAAAAGATTAATTTAATATTATTATATGTTTGTGTCTAACGGCTAGTTGAGTTTAAATCTCCACCATTCAATTTTCTTTTACAAAGATCTAATAGTCCAAATTAATTTGGTTTTCACCCACTTTCATTTCTTTTTAAACATTTCATCTCCTCCAAAATTTTACAACAACTCTTATTATTTTCAATCCTCCATAATTCACTAAGCCACTATTGTTACTCTCTCTCCAAGCTTCAATTTTCTTCCTTTCATCTTATTCTTGAGAGAGATATTGTATTGTGAGGATTTATTTTGAAGTGCTTAAACTTGTAAATCCACTCTATTTAAATAGTTTGTCAAGTGTGCTTTTTGTTTTTTCAAACTTTTGTATGGGTTGGCTCTTGATCCCAAGAAAAAAATTTGTTGTAACGGTTTGATCCTTAATCGTGGAAAGTATCGAGTTTGTTCTTGCGCCCAAAAAAAGAACGTTGTAGCGGTTCAACTCTAAGCCATGGAAAGAGTCAAAGAATTCTAGTGAAGTACCCAAGAGGAGCTTGGGAAGTGGACGTAGGCCGGTTTTGTCGAACCACTATAAAATTCACGGCGTCATTTTCTCTATCCCTCTCCTAATTTATTTTTGCAATTAATTTTTGTTACTATATTTTATTGCATGAAATTAATTGCAATTTTTAATTTTTGAAATTAATTGCTCATATTGGTTGTTCTTAAACTTCTATATTCATTACCAATATTTTATTGGAATTAAATAGGTGCTTTAATGTGTGATTGTTAATTTCTTGTTTAATTCAAAGTGAATTTGTTTGCATAAAATATTGTTTAAACTACTTATTTGCAAAGAGTTTATTAATTCGCTTAATTGGGTCCACATTAGTAAAAAGTTTAAATTAGTTTTAATCAACTCTATTCAGCCCCCTCTAGGGTTGCCATACCGATCCTATAGATTTGTGATTCAAGAACATGAAATGTTATAAAGCAAGAAAGTAGATGGATGGCACACAAAAGTTTAGCACACGAAGAAGGGATATAAATGGAGAGATAAGGTCGAGAAAACTATCATTAATCCTTTGAACCTTCTCTTAAATTTTAATCCATGTTCTTAACCACACTAGAATCTCAACCTCTCAATGGATAAGTCACATAAATCATATCTCTATGATGCATGCTTTGAGGTTAATGGAACATAAGATTGTTTTATCTTTAAAAACACTTCTTACTCTTAGTGAGTTCCACAATTACTTACTCTCTCAAACAGTTAATATTTGTACGTTTAATTCGTAATTAAACGTCGATATATCGTATATATCTAACTTTCATTCCTTAAGCCAAGATTTGAACGATTCAAACTTATTCACCACATTATCTACGATTTTAGTCCATTTATGAGCTAGTAGAGGGACCTAATGGACCTACAGATCATGAGCTCCAACGATTCGAGATTAACCGGCCAAACTCTTTAACCTAGTTAACCAACATTCATTAACTAACGAGACACTCCACTAAAGCCCGTAGTTGCACTCTCCTCACTGTAGATATATTTGTGTCCATTTGATATAACCGTCATCGATAAGTCAATCCTTCACAGGTTGTTCATAACTTCAGCTAGGTCAAATACCGATTTACCTCTGAGTTACATCTTTTCTCCTTAAGTACCATTGTCCCTCTAATGAACAATTAATTTAGGATCTAATCACTAAATCCATTCCCTCTCGGGCCAGTGACAAGACTTAAGAGAACAACCTCTCTTTATCTCTAAGTTGGGTAGGAGTGAATTCCGTTTTGCAAATTTTATGTTCCCAACTATCTACCCAGTCTTATCCCTGAAATAGGAGGAATGTTGAGCAGCGCTATTGAGCTTACTCTTACCTATGTAGATCAAGGGATAATTCTGAATAAATAGGAGTTCATAGATAGCTCAAGATTCAGATCAAGTTATCTAGGTCATCTATAAGTGAAATTAATCAGTGTTAATCGTAAACGGTGTTAATACGTAACAGTAATTATTTCAAGGTCAGTCTTACACAATCTCATTATGTAGAATACCCTCGCTCACATGTCTTTACATGATCAAATCAGAATCACTTCATTTATGACACTTTACAACATTTGTAACAATCATGAAGCAGGTCGTATTCAATAGTGTCTCCAAGAAGAGGTACCCAACCTAATCCATGTACTATAGACTATTGAGGCTACTTACTCGAGCTTGATCCTGTTTATGTCTCCACATAAAGTCCAAGTACTCATGATAGTAGCCAAGGGTTCGTAGTTTAATTGGATTTAGAGTTGATAAATAATTAATTCACTTGAATAACTTCATATGTACTAAAAATCACCTATTTACAAAAACTACGAGTTTTAGGACATACAACCCAACAGTTAACTATAGCTACCTGTTTCGATTAGCTAGTTGAAAATAAATAATATATTTTGCATACACTAAGCAAAATGGATGAAGATCTAAGTTAGGTTCACATGAGTGATGAATTGTTTACCCCAATCCCCTTTAAATTTAGCTACTTATGGATGTAAAAATAAAAGTGGAAGAGCAAAAAGAGATGAAGTTCATGTGATAGATATGATATATTGAAAATACATAATGTCGATTACAAGTTGTTTCAATGCCTTGAATAAAGATGTAAACCACAAAGAAAGAATAAAAATGAAGAAAGAGAGGGGGAGGTGTCAAGCTAGCAGTGACAATCTCTTACTTCCATCAACTGGTGGACGTGTGCTATATGCTATGTGTTGAAGGTGGTTCGTCAGATGGCGGGATGACCAAAACTCTCTTTGAAGGCTTCTATCTTCGGCGGTCTACTTAGATAAATAGATGGAAGTGACTAACTTCTTTTTAGCTGGCCAATAGTCTAACTGATCACCTGGCTAAATATTTGTAGCCCAAAGCTGTACTTTTCATACGTCATGTGTCATTGCTGGCGCTCTAGATGTTGTGCGTCCGCCTATTCCCTCTATAGCTAAGCATAAATAGGGCCTTGGGAGTTCTCATGGAATACAAACTCTACAACACAATCCCTATAGTCATTTTGTAGAGAATTCTCTCCAAGAAAACTCTCCCAATTTTTAAACTAGGGTTCTCTAAAAATTATTCTTTCTCATTTCCTCTATTTGAAGAGCGGTTCTCACAAGCCGGATCCTTGCTAGAGTCATAGCGAGGAAGATCTCATGGAAGAGGAGACTTCAAAGAGAAGACTATTGGTTTGAGTAGAATATTTTCCTATAGTTATGGATCGACAAAGGTATGATGCTTAACCTTTTCTTCTAGTTTATGTATCTTAAATTCTTTCAAGAAATCAAAGAATGTGATAACACCTTTTAGATAACCACTACTAGAAGTCCATCACTGATAGCAACTAATAGCTTTTAAGTGTTAATCTTTTAAAATTGATAGTCACTGATAAAAGTCTATTGTAAATTAGTGATAGCCACTTATAGATTAAATCATCGATAGCTTTAAGAGTTAATCTTCAAAGTTTATAGCTCTCTCTCAAATTTGAAAACCATTTATAAAAATATCAATGATAACCATGATAGAAAATTATCAATGATAATCACTCTGATAGCTTTTGAGTATTAATCTTTCAAAGTTGATAGTCATTTATGAAAGTTAATCAGTGATAGCCACTAATAGTTTTCCATCATTGTTATAACTTAATCTTTCAAAATTAATAATCAATTATAGAAATCTATTATTGATAGTCATTGATAGCTTTCAGTATTAATATTTCAAAGTTGATTCCAATTAATGAAAGTTTATTGGTTATAGGTTCTGAAAGAAGCTATCAGTGATAGCTAGGTGAAAATAGTGAGCGAAAATCATTGGGTTTGTTGGTTTTTTCTATTTGGCCCTATTTTTTTGTTATATCTGCATTTTTTTCCCTTGTGCTACATATGCTATTATTTTGGGCTTGATTGTTTTTTATGCAACAAGCCCTTTGTAATATTATTGTTGTTTCTTTTTTAGATATTAGTTGTTGTATGCCTCTAACTATAATTAAGAAGAACTCGTTGTAAGACACTATAGATTATAGTGGAAATTTTTACTTTAATCTATTGTTTTTTACTATTCATCTTGATGTGGGATTTTTTTTGTGAAAATTGTTCGTCTCTCATGCTTAATTGTTATTGTTATTCCTATTTAAATTTTTTATTATAGATTTACACAAGTGGAGATAATTAGTCATAATGTTTATCCTAACATTTAGTACATAAATAAGATAGAATATAAATTCAACATCAATAAATACGAAGTTGAAGGTTCGAATTATCATTCTATGACTCCTTTTTATTCTTAACTCAAAAAACAAAAAGAAATGAAAAACAAAATTCGCGTGCAATCCAATCTAACCCAACATCAATAAATGAAATTAAATTCAAGCATCAAACTCTCCCACCTACCAAAGACCCCTCAAAATTCAATATCTTCCCATTAAACTTCATATTTCTCCCTTCACCATTTCTTCACTCACTCCTCTCTCCATTGGACTTTCTTCTTCAAAAACCATGGCAGCACGGGCCACACCATCAGTGGCAACCATCATTCTTCTTCTCCTCCTCCTCATTCCTACCGGCTCCACCGTCAACAACACCGCTGCCTCCGCCTCCTGCAACGGCAGCCACAGGGAGAAATGCCACCTCAGCGGAGAAGAGATCGCCAATTCCGAATTCTTGATGGAATCGGAGATCGGACGGATGCTGTTGAACTTCAATAAATTCCAAGGTCCCCAAACCCAAACCCCCAACAAACAGGCGGTGGCGTCCTGTGGCCGACCACCGCGGTACGACAGTTGTCTGGGCCAGAAGAGGCAAACGCCGCCACAGGAAAAATGCAACATCTACAAACGAGTGCCTTGTGGACAATGAAATGGGAAAAAGAAAAGAAAAGGAAGATCAATTTGTGGTTATAATTTGTGGGATATGTTGTTAAGGGGTGAATTTGGTTGTCGTGTTGTTCCTGAATGGAAATGAAAATGTCTGGTGTGTTTAATTATAAATCAATTTTGTACTCTCTTATGTTTTTTTTTTCTTTTTTTAGGAATTTTACTCTCTATGTTTTCTTGCTGTGAGTGAGGTTTTATATATGTTTTTGTTTAATTTTGTCTTAAGTTGCAATAATATTACTCTCAATCTATCATAAATACTTCAAAAATCACTTTTAAAGTTAAAAAGAGTTATTAGAATGTTGAATGAAATTAAATATTTAAAATGTTGTGGTAATGACGACTAAAATTAAAATTGAGATTCAAACACTGCTAGACTAACATTTTAGCCTCTCTTAATTTTTATGCAAAATTTTAACAAATTTCTATATTGACAATTTCTATTTTGACAATAATTTTAAAATATTTATGAATGATGAAAGGTAATGTTGTAATTTTATAATGAATGAAGTAATTTTTAAAAACTAATAGTAAAGTTAGGGAATGTATATATATATTTATTGTACTTTAGCAAAAAAACAAATTAAACAATGACCATCCGTTTTTTATGGTGATTTTGACAATCGATTAGTTTTATTTTGTCGAATTAAAGTTTGCAAGTTTAAATTCTTACCAATGTGGATGGACTAAAACTTCTGTTTTTGCTCTCTTCCTTTCAAGAAGATGTAAATACTCTTTTTTTTTTCTTTTTTTTCTTTTTTTGTCTTATTGTTTCTTATTGTTTCTTATTTTTGTTTTTTTTTTTATTTTTTTTTATTTTTGTGATTATTGTCAAAAGCTGATGGTAATTAGATTCCTTCTAACGTGTCAATTGCTTAGTCTTTTCCCTTTCAACAATAATTGGCAAGTTACTTAAACAGAAAAATGATTCGCAAGTTTAATTTGTATCTAAATTTTCGAGAGAAAATCAAGGAAAATATCTATTTATATTCTTAATCTTTAAATTAAACTTAAAGTAATAATTATAAGTATTTAAATATTGTATTTTGTAAATATATCCATTTAAATCCTTCAATATGTTTTATATGAAAAACAAAACTCCATGTAAAATTTTTAATTATATCAATTAAATTCTTAAACTTTTAAAAATAGTTAATGTAGACCTCAAAATTGTTTTGAGAACCGTGTATGCATGACTCTAATCATCCACTGATTTGATCATTTTCAAATTTCGTGAGCTCCCAGCCCCAATGTCGCACGTCACAATAGCTTTCAAGCCAGCCACACCCGATTTCATCACTCTCGTTCTCTTCTGCTTGTCTGATTCAAACGCTCGTTTTCTTGTTCTTCACTGTCGTTGTCTCGTGTTCTCTTCCGCCACCGTCTCATGTTCTCTAGTTTTCGTCGGTTTCCCAGGTACTCTATGTCTTCTTCTATCTCTGTGAGTTATTGAGAGAGAGTGAGGGAAGTGAGATAGAGCTGAAATTGTCTAATGTTTTGGTGTTTTTGTTGCGGTAAACGGGAAACTTATGTTTGGTGTGAATCTTTATTTTTTTTATTTTTTTTATTTTTTTTATAATTTGTTTCTTTGCTCATAATTTCTAGTTCAGAATTCTGGGCTTTGTAATTATTTACCATTAATTTATGTTAAAGCTTCGTATTTGGATTAGAACAAGCTCTTGTTGCTCTATACGCTTGTGGTTTATAGGTTTGGACCTTGTTTCTTTATTCTTCATTTTAGCAATTGGTCCAAGGGTTTTAGATAACAAAAAGTCTCCTCCGTTGAATGAAGATGACTCAATCTAAACCCATTATTATTATTTTTTTCTGTAATATGGTGTGATCAAACTTCAATGATATTTGATCTTTGTGCACTGTGAACTCTGCATTTTCTCAATACACACACAGTGTTAGTCACTACTATGCAATGTTTAAACAAAACCAAAAAGTGTAGCATAAAAGTCCATATCCATCCCATGAAAGATGGATATATAGGGTGGATTTACAAATAGCAAACTTGACAAACTCTCTCTATAGAGTTGATTTACAAGTTTAAGCACTTAACAAATAAATTCTCATAATACAATATATATCTATCTCAAGAATAAGATAAAAAGAAGAAAATTGAAGCTCGGAGAGAGAGCAACAATGGTGGCTTGGTGAATTATGGAGTAATGAAAATAATAAGAGTTATAAAATTTTGGAGAAGATGAAGTGTTTAAAAAGAAATGAAAGTGGCCGAAAACCAAATTAATTTGAACCATTAGATCTTTGTAAAAGAAAATTAAATGGTGGAGATTTAAACCCATCTAGCCGTTAGACACAAACATTTAATGATATTAAATTAATCCCTTTAAAAAGCAACTAGCCGTTAGACACAAACATATATAATAATATTAAATTAATCTTCTTTTTAAATTCATTTTCTTTTTAACATCAATCCAAAAATAAAAAAAAAAAAAACCCACCAATTGTTAATTCTCCATTGCTCCAAGTGGCACTTTTCAATTGGTCCACTTTGATTAAAAAAATTTGCCACGTCATCAGCTCGGGATTTTTCCGTTAAGCTTGTTTTGGCTATATCTTCTTCGTTTGAACTTCGATTTTAGTGATTCAATTGCATTGAAACCGTTGTTCCAAGCTCCACACAATAGACAGTACTTCACAACACTCAAATGGTTAATAAATAAAATCAAGTTTGTTATCATCAAAATACTAATTAATCAATCAATTAAAATTAATTAATTTAAGATTAAGGGCCAAAAAGCCAACAGTTACATCTGTGTATTGTGGCTTTATAGTAGTTAATTTTGTTAGGTTTAAGGACACATGCGATATGATGTCAAGTTTGGTAGGGATAGGCTTTATATGTTTCGATTTTAAGATACTAATTGTTTGTAGAAAAGTTATTTTACTGGTTCATTAATGAAAATTACTTGATTCATTTGTTTGTGTTATGATGTTTCGATGAGATGGTCTGATGCTATCAATTTAGATATGTGATTGAAAATTTGGAGTTATGTCGTTGGAGTTGTGTAGTTACGTAGTTGTTGGTAGTTGGTTATGCAATCGTTGGCTTTAGGGAAAATGATACATTTTGTAGTCGTCTGATTTTGATGGCATAATGTATGAATTGAAAAATTGGAGTTGTGTAGTTGGTGGTTTATAAGAGTTGTGTAAAGTAGTTGTTTTACAGGAATTGTGTCAAATTGTTGGGCTTGCATGGGTTGTATAGTTGATGGTTTGCAGGAGTTGTGTAAAGTTGTTGCTTTGCAGGAGATGTGTAAAGTTGTTGGGTTTGCATGAGTTGTGTTAGATTCTTGCTTTGGCCTATGTTGTGTATAGTACTTGTGTTTGTTTCAATTGTTTATAATTGTTGTTTTGCAAGAGTTGTGTACAATTGTTGCTTTGTAATTGTGTGAAGTTGTTGCTTTGCAGGAGTTTTGTGAACTTGTTGTGTTGTAGAGTTGTGTAGCTATATGTTAATTTGAAGGAGTTGGGTAATTGTTGGTTTGTAATTTTGAGCTAGCTAATATTGTGTAAGTGAGTTGGTATATTTGTTGATTGTGTATAAAATACATGTTGAGTCTAGCTTGTTTGCAGTGAATGCAAAATTGCAAGTATAAAGCTTGATTGGGATCGATTACAAGTTGCATATGAGGGGTTCCAATGACCCAAATTTTTCTTTTATTTTTCTCAAATTGTTATAGTTGATGGCTAAAAAACGTCAAGAAAGGTTGATAGTTGATGGAACAGAAAACGTCAATATAAACATAAAACAATACAATTTTCTTGATGGACAAAAAACGTCAATAAAAAGGGTTAACTTGATGGTTTTTAGAAATACTTGATGGACAAAAAATGTCAGTGTCACCTTACTTTGACGTTCAAAAAGTATCAACAAAATTATCTATTGTAATTGGCCAGAATCACAAACGTAATTTGATTGATTTTCATCACATATTTACTTGGAATTATGAATATGTCACATTTACTATTAACATTGTCATTTTACCCTAAACGGTAATGGTAACAGTAATAGTAATAGTAAATGTAACAAATTCATAATTTTCATACTATAATAGTACACTAACAGTAATGGTAATAATCCCATAATTTCAAAATGCAAATAGATTTATCACCCTTAGCTCGCAAATTAGTTTGCATTTTTTGATTTCATATATTGGGTAGTGGCCTCATGTGTCATTACAAGTATGGATCATAAGATAAACAACAACAAACATATAATTCATTTGGTCCCACACTTTTCAAATTACCATTCATTTAGATAATTTTTCCCTTAGGGCTAGTTTGTTTCACAAATATTGTCATGGGATTTCAGATAGACATTTAACATCCTTGTTTGTATCACACGATTTCACTTTTTAAGACCCAAGATATTAATATCCAAGAAACTTTAAAACTCACCGAATATGGGTTTTTAAATACCTTCCATGATTGTGGAATTTATTAATTAATAAATTAATATCAACTATCGTAACTATTAAATTTAGTTAATTATTGAATATAAATATATTATTTAGACCTAATAAATTTTAACTAATACATTTACCATTGATATTTTATATTATCTTAATTCTTTTAATATAAAGTATTATTATTAATTATTGATATTCTAATTAATTTTTATTAATTTATTTATTTTTATTAATTAAATAAAATAATTTAAATTAAGTTTAATTAAAACTATTTATTTATTGATATTTTGAGTGATTAAATAAGTAATCAATATAACAATATATTAAATAATTAAATTTAATTAGGACTATCAGTTGTTATCTTACATTTGATTAAATAATTATTTAATTTTAGTTTTTATTACATTCATTTAACTTCCTACAAATCTAATCACAGACATTAATTATATATTCTAGATATTTAAAATTCAAATATTTAAATTCCAAACATTTAATATTTATATCCATGAAACAATATTTTCAATTCAAACGCTACTCAATGTAAACATGACTTAAATTATAAAAATTATCAACCCATGACAAGAATACTCATATTTTTCACCCATGATAATTGACAATATCTATCATTCATGACAATAGTACTCGAAAATATAAAATTTTCAGATTTATTGAAAACACATACACGAGGCTTCCAATTGAGGGTATTCCGAAAATGCCCTTGAAAGGAATCCCACTTTTTTTTTTTTCTTATTTATTTTATTGAAATTTACTCATTAAAATATTATATATTCTTCTTTTTAGATTAACTTGTAAATTAAATGATTTTATGAACTATTTTCAAATATAGTAAAAGAAACCAAAATATTTATAAATATAGCAAAATTTCACTGTCTATCTACGATAGACCGCGATATATTGTATATAGACGGTATATTTTGTTATTAGTTGCAAAAATTTTTAGTAGTTTTACCATTTAAGATAATATCTTTTATTTTATTGTAAAATATCATATTTCGTTATCCAACGATTTTTTTGGTGATATCGATTAACCATTTTTAAAGATTCTAAACAATTTTAACGTTATTTTGTGATTTTCTAAAGATATTTGTTAACATATTTAGAACATATTCGTTGATTCTCTCCATTGAAATCCTTAACAACCTCCACAGTCATAAGCTTCCTTCATACATCAACCTGTTCCAATGTTCACACCACACTAAAGGAAAGGTTTTCTCTATAAATCTCTCAACACCGACAAATTGGATCATCAACACACGTTCGCCAACTATTTCTTCAACCGTTTTTTTTATTTTGTTTTTTTTTTTTTTTTTTTTTTTTTTTTTTTTAAACGAGAATATATCAAATTATCAAGAAGAATCATCCAATCCCTAAAATTTGAAACAAGCCAAGGAGGAGGATCCATAGCCCACTCCCCCTTCTTCCTATTGGCCTAAGCTCAACCAGCTGTATTATGGGCAAGAATATTAAAAAAATCTGGGGATAAATTTAACACTCTTAATGTTAACATCTAAAATCAAATTTCTAATCTCTTGGAGAAGAACACCTTGAGGGGAGGCAGACAGGCTGTCAACGTAGATGGCTTTTGACGAGAGAAAGGGAATCAGATTCAACCTCCACCCAGAAAAATCATACCGCGACGCGAGCTGCAACCCATGGATCAATGCCAGAGCTTCCGCCATAAGAACATCAAGGCACGAAGGAATTCAATCACCAGCCGCAACCACCAACGAGCCCCTCAAGTTTTTGATGACTGCTCCCAACCCCAAAGCAAAGGACAACCGGCTGCATGCAACATCAAAACTTCTTTGATCTATTACAGAAACACAGACTATGCTCCACTGACTCTCTATGATTGTTGAAAGTTAAAAGCATGTTTTAATTTTAAGGGTTAGTTATAAATAAATTAAGACATTTGAGAGTTAAACATATTAATGGATGAGAATTATAAAGTCGTACTGGAGAGAGTTAGATTCGTTAATAAATTAAGTACATGACTTTAAATGTTTTATATGTTTAATTAAGGTGAGAGTTATGATCTAGATTTGTCGTGAGAAATCCTATAAATATAATTGACATTTATAATGTTTATGCAACTAAGTGTGCAGAGAAAAATACACAAAGAGAACTCAAATAAACAGTGTGAATCAAGTTAGAAAAGTTTTTTAAATATAAGTGTTTTGTAACCTTTCAAATATTCTTTTGTTGAATATTTATTTGTAAGTGTCCATCACACACTTCCAACAAAGTGGCATCAGAACTTGAATTTGAAACAAGAAATATTTTTGCAAATGACAAATAACAATTTGGTTTCATTCCAAGTTCCTCGACTTATGAAAGAAAATGATAGCAACTGATGTATTCGTATGAAAGCCCTATTTGGTTCACAAGATGCTTGGGACATTGTTGATAATGGTTATGAAGAACCAAAAAGAAATGCAACTTCAAATCAAGTTCAACTTTACAAAATACAATAAAGAAAGACGAAAAGGCTCTCACCATCATTCATCAAGCTATTGATGATCCAAATTTTGAGAAGATTTCTGGAGCAACTACTGCATATCAAGCATGGCGAATGTTGGAGAATACTTAAAAAGGAGTAGATCGAGTCAAGAAGGTTCACCCCAAAAAATTGAGAGGTGATTATGAATCACTATATATGAAAAGTCTAAATCAATTTTAGATTATACTTTAAGATTGCGCTAGTAGTAGTGAATGAAATGAAGAGGTATGGTGAGAATAAATGATGAGCAAATAGTAGAAAAGATACCTCACTCATTGGATGAAAAATTAAATTTCATCATTGTAGCTATTAAAGACTCAAAGGATTCGAGTACAATGTTTGTTGATCAACTTGTGGGTACTTTACAAGCCCATAAAGAGAAACTTCTCAAAAAGAACAAACAGACAACTAAGTAACTTTTTAAGTCAAAGTTGCACCTGAGAGATAATGAAGATAGAAAAAGGAAATCAAGGTCGAAGATGCGGTAACAATCTTGGACGTAGTGGTTTTAGAGGTCGAGGTCGGGGGAACTACAGTTAAAGAAAATTTGACGAGAGTAATTCAAACTCTAATTTATCAAGAGGTAGCGGAAGATAAAATTATTCGAGGTCACAAATGGAGAAAGATCAAATAATGACAAGAGGTATAATAAAAGACAAGTTGAATGTTATAATTGTCATAAATTTGGCCATTATTTATGGAAATGCAGAAATAAAGTTGAAGAAAATGCAAATTATGCTAAGAAAGATGAAGAAAGCAGTGAATCATCTTTGCTTCTAGTATGCAAAGGTGAAGAAACATGTGAATACAATGCATGGTATCTTGATAATGGTCACATGTGTGAGAGTAAGTCGATGTTCGTGGAACTTGATGAATTCATTGGTGGTAATATCATATTGGGTCATGCCATAAAAATTACTGTTAAAGAAAACTGTAAGATTTTGATCAACTTAAAGAATGGGAAGCATGAGTTTATCTCTAATGTTTATTATATGCCTGATATGAAAAACAATATTTTAAGTTTGAGATAACTCCTAGAGAAAGGCTATAATATTTTGATGAATGATTATATCCCATCTACTAATGCTCAATTGCAATCCAAGGCAAAATTTTGTTTTTCCGAGGTTTTTCATCTCAAATTCTTTCTTAAGATATTCTATTGCCTTTGAAAGCTCTCCAGGAGTTCCAATTATATTTAGGTCATCAACATATACAGTTATAATAGCAAATCATAACTGTAATTTTTTTTTTATAAAAACACATATATTGGATTATTTTGATATTCTTCTTTCAACAAATATCCACTCGGGGGATTACACCACATTTGTCCTGATTGTTTCAATCCATATAGTGATCTCTGTAACTTTATTGAATCTAATTCTCGAGAACTTGATTTATATGTTTCAGGTATCTTAAATGCTTCTAGGATTCTCATATAAATGTGATTATCAAAAGCCATATAAATATGTTGTGACTACGTCCATAAGATGCAGGTCTAGATTTTGATATACAGTCAGACCAATTAAATATCTTAATGGAATTGCATCCACCACTAGAGAATATGTCTCCTCATAATCAATACCAGGTCTTTGTGAAAAACCTTGTACAACTAGTCTTGTTTTATATCTTGTGACCTCGTTATTTTCATTTCTTTTTCTCACAAATACTCCTTTGTATCCCATAGGTTTGACATCTTCTAGTGTTCGAACTACTGATCCAAAAACTTAACGTTTTGAAAGTGAGTTTAATTCTGCCTCAATTGCTTCTTTCTAGTGAAGCCATTCTTTTCAATGTCAAAATTTTTTAACTGATATTGGTTCAAGATCCTCATTTTCAGATATAATATCAAGAGCAACATTATACGCAAAAATGTTGTCAATAACTATATTAGTTCGGTTCCATCTTTTACTTGTCATGACATAATTTATTGAAATCTCATTATTATCTTTAGGTATTTCACCTTCTTCACTAATTTTATTATTAGTCATGTCTAGGGTTTCTTCATGGATTTTTATATCCTCAACCAAGTCTTTTTTACTATTATTTATTTTTATTTTTCGAGGATTTTTATCTTTGGAACCCACTGATCGACCACACTTCTGGCATGTTCTAGAATCATTAGTAACAACTTGTTGTGCTGGGATATCAATTTTCAACGGAACATTTGCAATTAGTATATGTGACTTAGTTACTTTCTTTGTATCTATAAATGCATCTGGTAATTGATCTGCTATATTTTGCAAATGAATTATTTTCTGAACTTCAAGTTCACATTAATTTGTACAAGGATCTAAATGAGACAATAATGATACATTCCATGCAATTTCCTTTTCCAACTTCTTAATTCCTCCCCCTAATGTTGGAAGATTAATCTCATTAAAATGATAATCAGCAAATCATGCAGTAAACACATCACCCATCAGTTGTTCAAGATATTTAATAAATGATGAGCATATCCAACATATATTCCTAATCTCCTTTGAGGACCCATCTTAGTACGTTGTAGTGGAACAATTGGAACATATACTGCACATCCAAAAATTTGTAGATGGGAAATATTTGGCTCTTGGCCATAAGCTAATTGTAATGACTAGTATTTATGATAAGCTACTGTTCTAATGCGTGCAAGTGATGCACAATGCAAAATAGCATGTCCCCATACAGATGTAGGAAGCTTAGCTCTCACAAGTAATGGTCTAGCAATTAATTGCAAATGTTTTATAAATGATTCCGCTAAACCATTTTGTGTACGAACATGAGCTACAAGATGTTCAACATTTATCACAAGTGACAAACAATAAGTATAAAAAGTTTGGGGTGTAAATTCACCAGCATTACCAAGATGAATGGTCTTAGTTGTATAATTAGGAAATTGTGCTCTTAACTTAATTATTTGAGCAAGTAATCTTACAAATGCAAGGTTTTGACTTGATAATAAGCACACGTGTGACCATCTATTGGATGCATCTATTAATACCATAAAATATTTAAATGGTCCACTTAGTGGGTTAATAGGTTCACACATATCACCATGAATTCGTTCTAAAAATGTAAGTGATTCAGTTCCCACTTTAGCTGGTGATGGTCTAATTATTAATTTGCCTTGAGAGTAAGCATAACATGATAATTCACTAGATTGAAGAATATTCTAGTTCTTCAATGGGTGTCCATTTGAATTTTTAATTCTCCTATAGATCCTGGATGACCCAATTGGTCATGCCAAATTGTAAATTATATCTGGGTTCATGAACTTCAGGTTCATTATTGTGTATATTTCAATGACTCGTATATGACTTTAATATAATCCAGAAGATAAAGCAGACAATATTTTCAATATAGGTTTTTCATGTGAGACAAGAAATATGATATAAAAATATTGTATCTCATTTTTTATATCAATCTCAATATGATAACCATTGCAATGTATATCTTTAAACTTAATAGATTTATCTTTGATTGACTAGAGAAAACAATGCATTATTAATTGTAAATTTTGTTTCTCTAGACAAGATAATATTTGTTCTTCCGAATCCTTCAATTAGGTTTGCAAAACCTGATATTGTATTGACTTTTGCTTCCAACATTGTTAATTTGGAAAAATATTTTCTACTTGTAAGTATTGTAGGTGTAGTTGCATAGTTCGCCAGATATAGATCTTCATTCCTTATTTTTTGAGACACTCAACATATGAAAATTGTCCATTATTCTTCATTTAAACAAAATAATTACAAAAAGATAAACAAAACTTGAAATACAAAAGTTTAACTTAACAAAAAAAACATGAAAGATAGATAGACAAAACAAACAACATTAATTCTAAATATTCTCAAAATCAAAGGGAATCACTTGTTACGTCGTCATTTATGCTGATTTTCTCTTCAGAAGATTCAAAGAAGTTCACCACATCCAAATTTGTCATACTTGATGGGTCAAATATATCATTATCTTGGTATACAAAATTTGCTTCTACAATTTTTCCTTTTTCCTTCAGAGAAGTGTGATAGAGATCAACTAGGTGTTTTGATGTATGACAAACATGGGACCAGTGCCCAGTCATTCTGCATTGGAAGCATTTATGCTCATCACTTTTGAATTTTTATCTTGTGGAGCTTTTCCTTTATGATCATCATTTCAAATGGTTCTTTTGAAATTTGGATGATTAGAACAACCACCACGAAAATAATAATTATTTCTTCCTCTGCCATAGTCACAACCTCGACCACGATTATTAAAATTTATAGAATTCACTTTAGGGAATGGTATTATTCCAATTGGTTGAGATTCATGGTTCTTCATTAATAGCTCATTATTTTGTTTAGTCATGAGAAGACATGAAATTAATTCAGAATATTGTTTAAAACCTTTCTCTCGATATTGCTATTATAGGAGCATATTCGAGGCATGAAATGTAGAAAATGTCTTCTCCAACATATCGCATGAGTAATTTTCTCTCTGCATAACAACAATTTTGAATTGATTTAAAATAATGCAGAGTTGTAATCACTTACTAATTTGAAATCTTGGAGCCTCAAATGCATCCATTCATAACGAGTTTTAGGAAGAATGACCATTTTCTGGTGATCATATCTCTCTTTTAAATTCTTCCACAAAATACAAGGATCTTTTACTATTAGATATTCCATCTTCAATCCCTCGTGGAGATGATGACAAAGGAAAATCATAGATTTTGCTTTTTCTTGAATGGATATTGCATTTCCCTATTTAATTGTTTCTCCCAGGTTCATAGCATCCAAATGTATTTCAGCATCAAATACCCATGACAAATAATTATTTCCATTGATGTTAAGGGTTGCAAATTCTATTTTTGTAAGATTTGCCATGATAACACTATCACAAAAAATTGTAAACATGCAAAACAACATTTAATTTATTAATTATAATAAAGAGAAAAATGACATACCTTAAGAACCTACCTTCAGCAGGAAAATGACAAGAGCTCGTGCTGATAACGCGCTGTGAAATTGAGGAGCAAAATGACGGAAAACGGATATATGAATACCGAGAAATTATAATATTAAAATAATTCAATAATAAAATAAATAAAATAAATAAAAGAAATAAAATAACAAAAGGTAGGAAATGGAATTTTATAGAAAATCACTCAAATTTCTCCAATCCTTTCTTTTCTTTTCTCACCCATGTGTGCATTTACAACATCCACCAAATGTCACTATTTATAAGCAATTTCACAAATAGGTGGTGAAAAAACATGATCAATAAGGATGTTTTTTTTTTAGACATGTGTTATTAGGACATTAAGCATATACATCTAATTTACACTTTTTTTTTTTTAATATTCATAATAGAATTTGATTAATTAAAATACATTAACCATTTATAACTTTGACAAAACTCACAGCTTTTAACAAAAATTTTGCTTTAATATTGATTGTCTATGAAACCTTATCAATTTTGTACCATAGATATGTTTTATATGTTTTATAATTCATTGAAAGTTATATATGAATACTTTTTTATTTTAACAAATTGTTTAAAAAATAACAAATAAGATAATAAAAATTACAACACATTTTTAAGTTTAGATGAAATTGTAACATTGATCAAATTTTGGGGTGAAATTTGATAAAATTGAAATGGTAGGGTAAAAATGGTACAAACTAAATATCATTGTGTTGAAAATCAATTTGATAGATAGCCCTTCTAACATTAAGTTCTAGATTTGTTGCTGCTATTATTATTCTAATAGTTGATCATTTATGAACATCATAAATAAACATTGTGGCTATGGTACCAACATTATCCACAGATCTTATAGCCAAAGTGGCATGGTGTTCAATTCTCTTAAAAAGTTTAAAAGATAAATGTAAGATTTAGGTTATGTCCTATGGTTTTGGTTCTAAAAAGTCACAACAAAGACAATTACTTCCAAAATTCTTTAGATTCCTCCTGACAACTTCCTTTCTTTTTTTCCTCTTCTTTCTATAAATAACTCAACTCCTAAACCATACTTTGTTGACATTTTACTTTTTGTCATCCAAAAATTATTCATAATGGTAAAATACTTGACTTAATCTAAAAAGAGAAACAATAATGATAGAAAAAAACCACAATTACGCACATCATGGTTTTTTCAATTAGATTAGGGTTTTGCGACCATGACTTACTCTAATATGTTTTATAGGATATGTCATGGTTGGCATCAATCATCGTAGCATATATTATAAACCACAATTAATGCTAGTCGTGGTTTATAGCCATATATATATGAACCACAGTTGACGTGAGAGTGTATATTATTATTGACCATATATGGTATGAGTTGATGTTAGTCATGGACTATATGCCAATATACTATAAAAAATATTAGTCATATGATCTAACACTACGTACAAAGTACGACTAACATTAGTCATGGTCTATATTAATTATAATCATAGTTAATGTTAGTAATGAGACCACAATAATTGACGTTAATAGTATAACAATAAACATGATTAACCTTTATCAAGGTCTTCATAATAGACTGTTTATCTATAATATATTTTATTTCAACAAAATTTAATCAATCAATCAAAATCCTCCATTTACCCAGACAAATTTAATTTTAATCAACTTAAACCTATTCAGATGTTTGCCTATTAATACGATGAAGAGGTGAGGTTTTTAGTTTTAATTGACTTGATTATAATTATAATTATTTCTTAATAATATTTGAAATTGTTTGGATATATATAAACATTAAAAAATGAAGTTAACATTCAAGTTTTTTTTTTTTTTTTTTTTTTTTTTTTTTTTTAACGTAGTAACTATCTCTTCCTATTAGATAACATGGATTCCATCTCAAAACTAATTGGTTATGGAAGAAGTAGTCTATCAGCTATCTTATAGAGAATATAAGGTCCCCTCTTTATAAGATAGTTAGCTTCTCCTCACATTACCAATTGGTTTTGAAATGGAACTCCATATTATCTAATACTTCCCTCGAGTATATACTTTTTTTCTCTCTTTTCAGTAGGCTCATTTTGGCTACCTCCATATGTATACGCAACACATTATTATTATTATTATTATTATTATTATTATTATTATTATTATTATTATTATTATTATTATTCACAACCTTTCTTTAAACATATTCTATTCTACAACCTCTATAGTATAGTTTCTTTGATCTAATATCACATCCACACACAAAGTATAGATGCCTTATGTTCACCTTGGCCTTCTAGACTACCAAAAGACAGTTGATTTTACAATTGAACTTCACATATTGGACATGCTCACCATGTCTTTGCAAGGATATATAAGTGGTGGAGACAGTATATATAGTTCTACACCTTCATTTGCTTCCTCCTTCGTCTCGATAGTGAGTGTGCTTCATCTCGATCAGCATCTCAGCCTCCATCCTCGTCCTTCTCCTCATCCCTATACTAAAGCAAGTTGTTCAAAAACCACATACTAGATAGCAATTATCTTAAACCTTGTTTTTCTTTCCCTCCTCTCTAACCCAAAAGGAAAAGAAAAAGTATGTTGAAGAGAAGCACACCAAATAAGGCTAAAAAAGTGATTACAAGTACGAAATCTAATAGATTTTTGGTGTCTATCAATGTCCTTGGGAGCACAGGCCCAGTTAGGTTTGTGGTAAATGAAGATGATTTGGTTTGTGAGGTTATCAAGACTTCTCTTACATTATATGCTCGTCAAGCTCGTCTTCCTACTCTTGGAACTAATGTTGATAACTTTATTCTCTTTTGTGTTAATGATGAAAAAAGGAATGGTATGTCTTTTACAAAACCCTAGTTCCTTTAAATTCTTTTCACCATCCAAGAACTCAATTTTAATTCTTTCTTTCTTTCTTTCTTTCTAACAGCTCTAAACCCAAGGGAAACTATAGGATCAAAGCAAGTAAGGCACTTTTTGCTATGTAAGAAGCAAGGGACTTCACATGCATTATTGCCTAATGAAAAAATCTCAGAAGAAAAGGGGAGAAATAATTGGAAGACATGGCTCAACAAGTCCTTGAGTTACAAAATTCAATCTCATTGCATGCTTTAATTTTTTTTTGGTAATATGGAAGCAAAGATTGATCGATATGTTTTATAAATAACTAAGATCAGTTCTTAAGTCCTATTTTTCGTTGTAAAACATGAAGATGTGTATATAATGAATAATTTTTTTTTTGACACAACACTCACTAGTATACATTTAAGATGGCTATTAGTTTGTCAATCCTAGTATGACCAACCAATGGATAAAGGCACTAATTACTATCTCAAAAGTGGATAATTAATTCTTCACCCGTACAATTATTGAGCTTTGGTTTCATCTAATATCTCTTTTGATGAATTATAAGGCTCTATTGTCCATCTTAGTTCTTGGTAAACAATATTTTTGTAGAAAAATATATAGTTTTCCAATTTTTGCTTCTATAATTATGATAAAAAGAATAAACATATGATTTTTCTAATGGGAAAGTAATTTTGTTATTCTACAAAGTACAAAGTAAGCCACTGGTTGTGAGAACATATTAAAAGAAAATAAAACCAACCAATTTAAAACTTTTTGGAAGTTATTAATCAAACACGACTATTAAATTTTACTTTTTAAAAAAGGGAATTATCATCTCGAAAATAACTTTTTACGCTTCAACAAAAGGTGAATTAATTGTCAATATGAGCACAACTTAACTGACATAAAATATATATTCTTGGTCCTTCCATCTACATGTTGTTGAACTAAAAAAAATCGGTCTATAATATATATATATATAATTTGTTTGAATAAAGAAATGTTGTTATTGCGATAGACATGACTGGAGAAGAGGAAGTAACAAGTTTTATTATTATAAAAAACTAGAAAAAGAATATTTCTTTAATAGAAAAAATAGGTGTCCATGTCAGCTTTGTATTGATAATTAACTGAAAAATTAATGAAGAGATCAAGCATGTAAACTTCCCTTCCATTTTCTTTTTGGAAGTAATTAGTAATACATGACTTTACAAATTTTTTTCTTTTAAAAAAGAAATCATATTATTTTGAGAACATGTTTTCATTCTCCATCAAATGGTGAGCTCATTGCTATGCGATAATTATTTTCTTGGAGATGCTTTTGAATTATAGAGCATATAATATCAAATTAGAGAATTCTATTCGTTTTGTTTGGAGAAAACTAATGTACTTTTAGGGCATTAGATGCTTACTATAATGATTAATTAGTTTTCAATAAATCCAACCCTTTCCTTTATGTTTGGGGTCTGATTTTTCTTGTGTTATTTTCAAGGAGAATATTTAATTAAAGTGAAAGAATGAGATTAAGTCCTTAATAAAATAGTGACGGATCGGCTATTAAATTTTTTCTATAAAAAATTATAACAGATCACAATATCTAAACGAGCATAGTTGAGTAGCTAAATCGCTTACTATCCTTTCTTAGGTTAGCTTAGTCACTACATCATTAATATCTTTTCTTAGGTCAATAATTTTGATTCTTCACTCGAAATGTATTTGTTAAATGAAAAAAAGTTATTGAATTAATATTGGAAAACATATACTTTTATTATATTTTTATTTATTCGATTTTAAAATTTATGACGATAAAGTATTTAGATCATTAGAATGGAATCAAATTACGATTACTAGGATTAAATCATGTGTTTGAGATGTAGGGTTAGATTTACTGAATTTCTAATGTATGTGTTTGGATTATAGGATTGAATGTGTTGGGTAAAAAAGTAACTACTTCATTTTACTTTTGTGATAAAAGTATTAATAAATAAATAAAAAGTAAGGGAAAAAAGAGAGAATCAAGTTAGAGAGAGAGAAAAGGTTCCCCCGAAACTTTTGGGGAAGAAGGTTTGGTGGACACATGTCAAGTACGTTGGAACCTTGAGTGTTGAGGCCCTATTTGTTTCATGGAATTGGATTGGGTTTTGGCATTGAAATAATAATTAATTTATCCATGTTTGGTACATGGGTATTAAAAGTTAAAACCCTACATAATAATAAATATAGTAGTTAAAAATGTGACTCCGCTTCGAATATGTTCGGAATTGATTTAAAATCTGTTAAAATCACTTTTGTTATTTTCAAAGTAACTGTGAAATATATTTACTACTTTAAAAATTAATTTTGATAATATGAAAATTATATAAGAGTATAAAATTGATAACTAAATTAATTTAAGTGTTTTTGAGTAATTTTTAAAATGACAAAAGTGATGTTCATCATCTTAAAATTACTTTCCATTCCCAAACATACATATCATCTTACAAAACCAGATTTCTTTCTTCTTCCTTCCTCATCACAGAGCAAGAAAAGTTTCTTGCAAGGTGCATACTTTTTTATCATTCTTTATTTCATTTGTTATTCTTTTCATATTTTTATAGTATTTTGGGGGAGTAAATGAACGAATTGCATGGGTGGATTTTGAATAATAAAAAAAACATCGTGCATAAGCAATATCAATATAGATCTTAATTATTAAACTTCGAAAAACTTTGATGACTTTAATATATTTATAATTTAATTAAGATTCATATCGATATTTTTATTTTACCTCAATCAAAAAAACATAACAACATTTTTCTATTGATATAATTGACCGTATAAAAAAAATATAGGGTGGGATTTATATTTTTATTTAAAATGTAATTTTTATGCTTGGTAACAAAAACCAATAAGTAGAAATAAAAGAGAAAAAAAAGTTATGTAGAAAACATAGTTAAAACTTTTATTTTTTTAAACATAATTGAATGTATTATATATAATAATTGTATAAATAATTTTTCTAGCCGATTTAAAATTTTGGTTAACTTCGTAAACATATTTTTTAACAAAATATGTAAATCCCAGAAAAAAAAAAAACAAAAATATGTACAACAAACATATATCTTTAATATCCAAACATTAACTATCTTGCATATCTAAACACAAACATTAATTATCCTAAACATTTAAAACCTAGACATTCAAGTCTCAGATATTTAATATTTATACCTATGAAATAATATCTGCAATCCAAGCCGTCCTAAGAGTTTGACATGTGTGGTTAATTTCAGTATTAAAAAGAATTTGGAGATTGAAGAAGGGAGAGAAAAAAACAAAAATTATAGCTTTGGAGAGAGGGAGATCAGATTGAAATAAGAGAGATTGAGCGAGTACATAGGTCATTATATTTGAGGGACTTTCTACAAAGGTCTATCTTAAAATTGGCCCAACAACAAAGTGTTAGACAACTTGGAAGCACTTGGGTAGGTAAGTATTATTTAGTTTGAGTGGCAATGTCCTTGGGAGCACAGGACCAACTAGGTTTGTTTAAACAAATTTGGGTATTTTGGGGGATTGTTAAACAAACAAATTGAACATTTGGGCAATTAAGTACCATGGATTAATTGAGGAGACAGAAGGGTAATTTGATGGTTTGATTAATAGGTGGTATTTAAGGATAAAGAGTTAGTCTAAATGGTTCAACAAGTTTATGTTAATTCCCTTTTGGAAGAATTACCCATGATTTACCTTATGATTAATTTTGAAATTTCAGATTGAACCGACGTTGGAATAGGTTACGTCCAAAGTGTGAAGGATAGTAATTCTGAAAGTGATTTATTTTACTAAATATTTTATTATCTAACTTAATATTATATATAGAATGTTAAAAAATTCATGATAATGTATGTTTTAGAAAAAATTGTACGTGATATCCATAAAATGTTACAAATTTTTTAGTGGAAGTTATGTTGAAGAGACATCAAAGCAGGTTTTGTTTTAAAGAGTTTCTGAATAATGAGAAATGGTGGCGACTGCCGTGCATCTCCCCCTTACGACCGCCGTCGAGCAGAGGGCCACCACTGTGGTTCCTTGCTGTCAGTAGTTGTGGTTCCCGAAAACTCTGTTTTTGGGTAAATTTTCCTCGGATTCTTCAAGTTTTCGATCGTCAAAATTTAGAATGAGTCTGATTGTTGCTGGAATTTTTTGTTTGGAATGGTGGATTGAAGGTTTAGAGGAATTTTAAGATCAAATGTGAGATTTGTGGGTTTCTTGTTGAGTTTTTGGCTTGTGGGTGGTTACCCATTATGTTTTGGATTAAATTCACTTTACCCTTTTGTTTTAATTATAGATTTGGTTTGTGAGGTGTTTTAGTGTGCTGTCTAGCGTTATTAAAGGCTGAATTTTGGTGAATTCCGTAAGTAATTGTACTTTTATGGCCTATTCGAGTGCTGTAAATTATGTGTTGATGCTTGATTGTGGTCTGTGTGCCGGTTGGGTTACTTAATCGAGGTATTGAGGGGATTTGAATCGAGCCACATTTTTGTGTAAGTTGGTTGGGCGTATTTTGGTTAGTTTTTGTGGTGGATTTAGGTCCTTAATATTGAGGTTAAATTCGGTTAATGTCTTAGGAGTAGTTGATTCAGAAATTTTGCTCAAGATATAGAGGAGTTTGGATTTGCTTTTTCGCTTAGGTTGAATTTGAGTTAAGTAATTTATTACTGCCCCAGACGATATAGTTAATATGATGTGGCTGGCTTCTCTGAGGTCATTTTTTTTTTTTTTTGTATGTTATTTACTTGATGTGAGAGGATATCTTGTATGATGATGTATTCATGAGTTATGTTATGATTCTATGCTGTGGGACCTTTATATATGTTACCAGTACTTAGTAATAATTACTCTCTTACCGTAGTTGCATATTCATAGAGGTTTTGTATTCCTTCGGGATCACCAAAAGTTTTATGTTTCTTTGGGATCACCATAGGTTTTGAATCAAAGGTTATGTGTATCCTTCAGGATTCACTAGAGGTCTTGTATTTCCTACATGATTCATCAGAGGCATGTGATTTCCTTCGGAATTCACTAGAGGTTTGTGGATACAACTCACCTACGATAGGACGGGTTTAATAACTCACGCAATTTGTTATTATGAAACTTGAATTATGCTCGTTCTACTAGCATGTTGCACTTATTGGGCTTAAATGCATAGTTTGACCCCGATAGTGGGGTTACTTATTGGGTATTTATATACTCACCATTTTCTTATATTATGATTCTCAAATAAGAGAAAGGATGCACTGATGAATGACAAGAAGAATCTGTGAGAATGCCATGAGACCAGAAGTAGTTTTTGCATAGTTATCATGTTTTAAACCAGTCTTGATGTCCAAACTATTTGAAATTTCATAGCATTTTCGTTAATATAGTATTTCCAGAAGTTTATATTTTTATCCGTTTTATCATAGGGGTACTCCGAACTAAGGCCTTTTGTTATTTAAACTTATGTTTTAATTGAAAGTACTGATTAATTTCTTTTTTCCATCAAGGTTAGTTGTCTAGTACCTACCACCATTTCACTATGTGTCCCATAATATGTACATTTAACTAGACAATAAAGTGTATGTTGTAATGTGAAAGTTAAGTTCATGAAAGTATAAAGGAAGTTTAAAAATAAGAAAAGTTTTGGCATATTAAATTTTATTGTACACTTGAGGACTATTGTCGTCACATCTCGTCCTTAGTTCAATAATATAATCTAGAGCAGAGTGTGACAAGTTAGAGATAAGTTTGACTGTTTTTTTTAATTATTATTATTTTAGACATTTTTTATTAAAAAGAATCTCCTTCATGGTATGGAGCTTGTGAAAATATATGACTATCAATTTCCTTCTATAAATCCAACTCCAAAGTTTTTAAAAACCGGGCTTTTTTTAAATCTTATTTTGGTCTAGCCTAAACATTGAATAATGTTTTATTTTTGTCCTGAAACTTTTAAAATTGTCCATTTTAGTCCTTGAACTTTTTAAAAAGTACTTATTTCGGTTTCTACTATGTTAAGATTTTGTTAACTCTTTAATGAAATGGCTGGGTGACTTGTATTTTTAGATGACTAGGTTACCATAAGTTAGCTACACTGAAAAATCTAGAGTTTCAATTTTGAATAAGGTGGCAACGTGAGAGAATTTAAAAGACATTTTTAGTTCAAAATTTTGGTTGTTCAGTATTTTGGCGTGTTGGTTGTTGGCATTTTACTTCACCTTCATCTTGCTCAATACATATGGAGTCTAGTCTTCCAAAAATACAAGCTCTCTCACATTTCTGTTGAAGAGTTAACATAGTTTTGATACTAGGGACTAAAATAAACATTTTTTAAAAGTTTAAGGTCTAAAACGAATGTTTTTGAAAGTTTAGGGACCCAAGTAAAACTAAATTCAAACTTTAAGGACTAAAATAAGATTTAAACATTTTTTTTTAGTTTTCAAATTAAGACATGTGTTTTAGAATATTTGTAAAAAATATGTAATAAAGCAATAAATAAACTATATGTTGAAGGGTCTTTAAGTTTATAATTTTCAAAAAGTAAAAACAAAACACAAAGGTCCCGTTTGGTAACCATTTCGTTTTTTGTTTTTGATTTTTAATTGGTTTTTGAAAATTAAGCTTATTTCCTCCATATTTCTTACAATAATTTGCATATTTCTTAAATATAATGGTTGAATTCTTAGTCAAATACCAAAAAACAAAAACAAAATTTCAAAAGCTACTTTTTTTAGTTTTCAAGATTTGTTTTGGTTTTCTAAACCATTGGTAAAAAAACTAAGCAACAAAGGAAGAAATTTGAAGATGGAAGTAATATCTATAAGTTTAATTTTCAAAAACAAAAACAAAAAATGAAATAGTAATCAAATGGGCCAAAAATAGTAATTAAATCGATCCTAAAAACTATATATATTTTTATATATAAAACTTAATTTTCAAACATTAATAATCAAATAATTATGAAATAGAAGTTTAATATTTTCATAGAATTTTCATAACTGCGGACGGACAAGAGAGGAAATCGCCCATATCAAGTCCAAATATGCCTTTGCAAAAAAGTGCATTAACGTCTCATAGTTTACACTTAATTAATACTGTCGATGCAAATATTTTCACAATAATATATATCATCAATAAAAAAATCTACCTACATTATTGTCGTACTGAATAAAAAGAAAAAGAAAAACATTCCCATGAACCAAACAATTCTAGCAACTATCATAATTTTGAATATGTGTGTTTCATTGGTTTGGTTTAGTTGAGTTGGGCCTTTCTGTGACCTTTGTTGGGGCCTACCCATTTTGTACCAATTTCAAAATTTTGGGCCCAAAATTTTTTGGAATCGAAAATTGAACCACTAAATAGCTAGAAAGATAGTGTCATTTTAACGATTTAATTCCTATACTTTGAATTGTGTAACAATTTAATCCCTGAACTTTAGTACGTAACAATTTAGTCATTGTACTTTCAAATTTGTAACAATTGAATCCCCAACGTAAACAAATTTATCAAAATTAGATATCAATTTTGATCATTTTATAACGTAGACTTTGTAAATATTGAGTTTGTGATTTGTTTATCGATTTATTTATGCAAAAAAATCTCATTAAATCTTAATATTAATTTCTAAAATAAGGATTAAATCACTACAAATTTTAAAGTATGAGGACTCAATTGTTACATAGTAAAATTTATTGATTAAATTGTTACAAAACAAAATATACAAGGACTAAATCTTTATAAAAACAATCTCTAAAACTGATTTTTATTTATCTTTTTTCTAATTAGACCCAGGACTATTTAAATCTGTTGAGCCTAAAATTATACCCAGTAATGGGTATTTTAGTCTGTTTCATTATTTTTGTTAACCATCATTTCATATTTGGTTGTTTATACAATAAAAAAGTTTGTTGACTATCGTTACAAAATGACTATTTAAAGTTAGGTCCTTAAATAAATTACACAAGTTTTGATATATAATTGTTCATCATCAAATATCATAGTTTAAATGAGCATAATTCAACTAGCCTATAGATGTATTAATAACTAAGAGGTCTATAGTTTGATTCTTTCATCCTCTATTTTACTAAATAAATAATAATAATTTAAATAGTTACCTCTTAATAACTTTACCACTACTTATTTTGTTCCCTTTTTGACGTGGGATTCTCAACCTGCCTCCTCAGAATGTGTGTTTTCTTTATTTTTTGAATTGAATGAGCAAATATCCTAGAGAAAGCAGTTCGTTATCAATCCTAAGCTTTTAAACTTGCTTTCTTTTCCTTCCTTTTCGGATAAAGTTTTGAACACAAAACTTCCTAAACCACCAACTCTGATACCATTTTAAATCACCAATTAATCCAAAAACTTAAGTTAATGGGTGAATGTAAATTTAATATTATATGTTATGTACAATTTCGAACCAGTCAAAAAGTCATAAATAACAACTGGGCCAAGATAGTTACATAGCCCAAGAAACGAACTTGAGACTGGCTAGAAGTAGGCCAAGGAGAGTTCTAATGAATAAAGGAAAAGGGGTTTGGGCCCAAATGAGCCCAATTAGGCTCGCTTTTGCCTTAAGAGTCAAAGTCGAGGCCAAATTGGGTCTTTTTGGCTGAAGGCCTAGCTCAGCTCAGCAAAGGCTGAGGCCCAACCACCTCTTTAGTGAGACCAATCCGGATTGGCCCACTTGTTTGGAACATTCACAACGACTGAGCCTTGGCCCTGTGAGTTTGACTTAGGAGTAGAAAAAGGAGAGCAAATCTCCTTATTGGAAAGGGAAAGGAAGACCTCTGAGGGCTAGTTATAAATAGGACACACTAGTAAATGAAAGGTAAGCTCAACTCCTCCCTAAAAACTAGTTGCTTTGACATTTGTGCAAAGTACTGACTTGATCATTGGAGTGCCTGTGGCAAATACTGCATCAGTGTATTATTTTGATTGTTTTGTAGGTAAGCTCAACTTCTCCTTAAAAACTACTTGCTTTGACCGTTGGCAGCACGTGAAATTCAGAGAGTTCGTTTGGCCGAATTTTACCATCAATATTATGTATCATCTAACAGCTAGTTCATCTGCCACCGTTTTTCCTTCCTAAAGTATATCATTCCCAGTTTTCTTGGAATAGTTGCAAATTATAAATAGTTTATTTATATATTATATAGTAGATTTGTTCAAATAAACAATCTGTTCAATATATAATCTTTTAAAATTATTGTTATGTTACACCAATTTATTCTACTTAACATATTTTTATCACTTCACTCAGATATAATATATCATTTGCATAATTTTAGAGAAGATATATATCAACTAAAAATAAAGATTGCGTCTAATATATGGTCTATTGGACCATTGAGATAAACTTAATTTTATCTTTTTTAGTTTAGAGAAAATTAATTTTAACTAGAGTGTTTTTACATATAGAAAATAAGTCAATTTACTTACAAATATAGTAAAATGACAAAATCACTATCTATCCATGATGGTGGTCTATCACTATGTATCAGTTTGATAAGATTTTTTTTTATTTAAAAATATTTTTAGCAGTTTTATCATTTAAAACAATTATTCATTTAACTATTCCTCACTTTATCTTTTTTTAGTTTAGAGAAAATTAATTTTGTACTTAAACTGCCGATTTAATCAAATTGGACCTTAAATTTTAATAAATATTGCAAATTTTACTTCCTCATAGGTATTCTTTGTCAAAATCATTTGATAAATTATTAAACACATACATGGTATAAAAATAAAAATAAATAAAAATTGAGAGCCCTTGTGGACTTAGCTCAACAATAATTGGCATGACCTTTTCTAGAGGTTGAAAATTCAATATTCATCCCAACAACTATATGTACTTGGAAAAATATTTAAAACCTTAAAGAAAACAAAAGTGAAATAGTACTATGTTTTTAACCTATCTGAGTTTTGATAGATTCGTTCCAGAACTTAATTTGTGTAAGGTTTACTTATTGGAGAATTGCATTGAGTAGCAAATTTTGATTACATGTTAGCATCACTGTCATCAGTTTTTAAAATATTGCAAATATGGCAAAATTTGTTTAAAATAATATATATGGATAAAAATCATTTTATTTGATTTTTTCCTATTCCAAAAATATCCTCATCCCTTCAAATGTGTAAAATGGGATCCCTGTCGCTTCCTGTAAAGTGTTTATTAGAACTTTTCAGGAAAAGTGATAGAGAGCTAATTCCTTCCCGATAAGTTCAAACTTATCAGGAAGGAAGGTCTCTGTTATTTTCCCATAAAGTTGGTCATCATAACTTTACGGGAAAAGTAAGGAAGAGAGTTTGTGATTGTCATTTAATTGCTAACCGATTGTCATTTGATTGCTATCCATTTATTATTTGATAGTTAGTGTTTGTAATTTCTATTTGATTGTTATTTGATTGCTATTTGGTTGTCGTTTGATTCCTATCTGATTGCTATTTGATTGCTATTTGTTTTGAACTTTACAGGTAGATGTGAGGAGAACTTACTAGGAAGAAAATGTGTTTTGTGACTTTTCCCATAAAGTTCTGAATAGAAATTTACAGGAAAAGTCATAGAACAAATTTCCTATTTGATTGCTATCCGTTTACTATTTGATACTTGGTGTTTGTGATTTCTATCTGCTTGCCATTTGATTACTATCTGGTTGCCATTTGATTCCTATCTAATTGTTATTTGATTGCCACTTAGTTGCCATTTGATTCCTATTTGATTGCTATTTGATTGCTATCTAGTTTGAACTTTGCAGGTAGATGCGATGATAATTTACTAGGAAGAAAATGTGTTCTGTGACTTTTCCTATAAAGTTCTGATCAAAATTTTACGGGAAAAGTCAAAGAGAGCTAATTCCTTCCTAATAAGTTTGAACTTACCAAGAAGGAATTAGCCCTCAGTGACTTTTTCATTCACTTTGCAAACTTCTATTACTAAGAGTATATCAAGCATGTTCATGATGAGAATTCTACAAAGAAAGTTGGGACATACTTGAAAGATTGTTCTTATATGAAGCCAACCATTGATCCATTACATGTACCTGAAGCAACTATTATAAAAAGCAAGACAAAGAAAATTCAAGAGGTTTTAACACTACATCTTTAAAAGTTAGCTAATACACAAGAAAAGACAAAGATTTTTTAGCCTGAATTTATGTATAATTTTAGTTCAATGAGTCTATAAGAGAATGGAGTGGAGATGACATGGAAAAAGTCATATAGTTTGGAAGATGACACAAAAAAAAAAAAAGAAAAAAAGAAAAAAAAGAAAAACTATGCTTGTGAAGAAAGTGTTGTCAAGTGTGCATTGCATTGGAATATATGATGTCAAACCTTATCAAACATGCACATTGAAAAGCACTTAAAAAGTTCTTTATTTGCCTTTAATTTAGGAATGATTTTATTAGATATAATGTTATTTGCTAGTGGTTTTCAGTTGATTATGAGGAAAATAAGATTTGAAGGCGAAAAGAACCAAACCAAGCCAAAATCGAACAAAAAATTGAAGAAAGGAAAAAAAAAACCATAAAACAAGGCAACGTCGTAGTGCTACCTTGGCTCTATAAACCCAAGAGCATGATTTTTTAGACATTCAAGAGTGTCGTGATGTCATAGGTAGTGCTATAGTGCTAATTCGGCGCTACAACACAATGCTAGGGACTAGGTTTTATTAATGGTCAACACCGTGGTGCCAACTTTCCTAAAGTGAAAATTCTGCATTTTTTTTAAGTCCTTGGTCTCTAAGTTTTCAAATTTTTGGAGAATTCTACATTTTTGGAAAGTTTTGCAGTCCCAAAGCACAAAAATTAGAGAGCTTAAGAGTGTGAGTTTGCTATAAAAAAGAGAGCAAAGTGTAGGAGAAGAGTTTAAGGTCGTTTGAGTTCTCCAATGTAAGCCACACACTTAACTTTGGAAGATGGCAAGATAGAAGTTGGATGATTAAAAAGTGATGGTCGAGAGATTTTGACTTAAAGTAGTTTGTTGGTGAGGCTGCTGTGTGTTGGTGAGGCTGGTGTCGTGCGTTGGTGAGGCTGTTGGGCAGGTAGCATGCGTTGGCCGATGCTAGCTTAGCAGGCATTGGAGGAAGCATTGTGTGGGGTTGTGCGTCCAAACTTTCTGTGCGTTCAAGCCAGCAATCAAGTATGCTAAAGGAGGTTGCGTTACTTTGTTTAGTGGAAATTTAAGTTAAATAAAGTAAAGAAGAAAGTGGAAGTAAGTCGTTAGTTTAATTAAATGGTAAAGATGAGCTTCCGATCATTTTTAAGCATATTCAAAAGCTTCAATCGACTTCATTTCACAGCTAAGTGATGAAGAGAGTAGAAGAAGGTGTCTAGAGCAAATTTGAGTAGAATTCTAATCGGTTTCATGGTGAAATTGAAGCTGGAACAGAAGGTTTGATTGTTGTCGTGCAATCTGAACGTGGTCTTGTGTTTGGAAAAAAGCGAGTTGAGAAGATCGAATTTAGGGCTGAAATTTTAAGGTCAGTAACTTAACTCAATTCTTAACAACTCCTATGAAGGATGTTTGAGCTAAATTTGAAGAAAAATATGTAAAATGTTAGGTGGAAGTGACTGTTACAGATTTGCTGAGCAATTTGAAGCAGCTCGAAGTCAATTAGGAATATCTGTCGAACGAAGAGAAGTTAGGCTTTGAAATCTTAAGGTAAGCTAGAAGACCTATTCCTTTATAAGTTTGTAGAAGGAAAGAAGTTCTAATTGTGGCCGAAAATGCCATTCTTAACAGATAGAAGTGAGAATAGAAGTAAAGGTAGAAACTGAGGTAGTTGGGTGTCGCTGGAAACACAGTGACACTAAGAATTTAAGTGTGAGTAGTGAGACAAGTGTCGTTGGTATCGCTGGAGGCTTTACGTCTCACAATTCTCGCTGGGTATCACTAGTATCACTGATCATGTAAGTCTCGTTGGTCTCGCTAGTTATGGTATCACTAGTACAGTTTTACCCGTAACTCAGTCTCGCTAGTAGTCTCGCTAGTTGTGTGAAATCTCATTTATTAATGATTATTTGGATGAAGACTGGTCTCAGTAGTGAATCATTGAATAAGTGTAAATGTATAAGCTTATTGGTTTGTAAAAGTGAATCTTAGGGAAGTTTAACACGAGAAATATGTTGTTACAGGCTGAGAAGAGGTAGGAAAGGTGTATAATCTGCTCAAGGCCTAGGACAAGTTGTGAGTGACATTTGAATTTTAAAGAGTTTATTTCAAGCATAGTTTCTTGTTTGAATATATGTTTGAAACTTGATTATATGGTACATTTCCATGAGCTTTACGTGTATGTCTTGTGCTATATAATGATAAGTATCTGAAGTATACTGGCTGTATAAAGAGTTCGAGGAAAGCATGCGGTTTATGATTATAAGATTAATGAAAGCATTTAAGCATATGAATAGTGTTGTGATGTATGAAATTTTTAAACTCATGAATTTACGTTATGTTATAATTTTATTTAAATGACTTCCAATACTGAAGGACTCGGAGAAGGCATGTGGGTAATTTATGTATGTAAATGACCCCAATGCTGAAAGACTCGGAGAAGGCATGAGAGTGGCCAGGAATTTGTTTAAGGGGCCCTGTACTGAAGGACTCAAAGAAGGTACTTGGGTGACCCTGGTTATCGAATATGTGTATAGACGCTGATGTGTTGAGATTACTCCACATAGCTAAGAATTTTTGACGTTGGGTGTGTTGAGATTACTCCGCCCCAACTAAGGTTATTTCGACGTTGAGTAGCATTGAGCCCTGTTCCGCCTCAACTAAGGAAAGGTTTTCAAGAAACCAGTTTATGTGTAACTTTTCCACAGATGATTATGTATGTTTAAGCTATGGCTTTACACATGTTATTTATGGTTATGGATGGAATTTATGTTTTGCATACATTGTTTAAGGAAAACTTTAAACTAATCACTCACTGGCAATTTAGCTCATATTTTTCTTGTTTTTCTGTTTTTCAGGTAGCGAGCGTGTCCGAGGTGCTTAGCCTACACAAGATCCTCGTCTGGGCCCGTCTTCAGTTTCTAGTATTTTGAAACTTGTAAATATTTAAACTTATTCAAGTGTTGTACATATAGAGAGGGTTAAGGAAGTTGTTTAGAAACAATCATAATTGTATATTGTTTGAGGAAGCATGGCTGTTATGAAAACTTAACCCTGATTTTAAAGTATGTTGTTCAATTATTGTGTAACTGCTTATTAGATGATGGTCAGTTTTAAGGTTGGCAATGGATGTCGTAAGAGGGCCGGTCTCTGCTGTCATCACACTCACCCCTGGGTTAGGAGGGTACCTAGGATGGGGTGTGACACCCAAGGTGCCTACCAAGTGGAGATTGGAGGAATTCAGCAAGCAACCGAGAAGCAATTTGGGAAACTTTCTTTCTAAGTTTCTCTTTCCCTTTTATTCTTATGCTCAAGAGCTCATATGAAAGGATGTATTTGATGGCTATGTCTAGCTAAACTCATAGTTTTAGGGTGTTAGATGATTCAATTGTGAATTTAAGTTCATATCTTAGTGTTTTTCATGCATGTTGTTGGATAATATGTTTTTCAATGCTATTGTGCTTTATTCTCTATTAATTGATCATCAATAATTGTTAGGTTAAATGTATGGTTGATAAATTGTATGTCTAATTGGATCTATAGCATTGAATTTTTATTAATCTTTCATGAAATTAGTTAGGTTAATAGAGAAAGTTGATTATGACTATGTTTAATGTTATGCCTCTTAATTCAGTTTCAAGAAATTAGTAATTAATTAAGTTGCATGAGAAAAATTTGTTTTTTAGAGAAGATAATACAGATATTAGATTCCAGACTTAAACATATTGTTTGCACATGGTTCCATAAAAAACTAAAGCATGACTTAATGAAATAATTAATGAAATCATCACCCTACAACACTCTTATCTCTTAAACTTTCACTTGCTTTCATTTTTTTTTTCAAAATACAAAATTCAAACTCAATTTCAATTCCTTAGATAAATTGACTCAATTCTTGAATAGATAGGTTGATTATATTGATCACAATCCCTAGTGGATACGATATTCGATCTTAACCATTTTACATTATAACTTGACCCTGCACATGTAGTTGTCACTATCACAGATCAACTTTACCACCTTCTAGGGGAGTTATTTAAGATTATTTGGAGCATTCTAAATTTGTAATTTTCCAATTTCCTAATTCTTATTCTCCAAAATTTTCATTTATTAACTTTTCAATGACTTTTTAGTTATTGAACCTTTGAACATCTCTGGAAAACTCAGATTAATGATATTAAAAGTTGGTGTTTCTACAACCTATTTGGTGTTGTCTTTTTCAAATATTGATATTGCTTTAGGTTTGATGATTAAACCAATTCATTCGATTAGTCTTGATTAAGCTAATTGTGCATTGAATTATTCTAGGATCTAAGAGTGACCATCATAGATTCTAAGTTCGATCTAAAAGTTATTCATCTTCTAAAATTCTTTGTTGGAATTAATCGTTAAATTAGCCTTACTTGTGAGTGATGCAAGGTTCTAAAAAGACCTCCAACTTTGCATATATCAAGTATTGTGGGCACTTTATCATGTTCACTCAAAAGAACACATTAAGATTACAGTATTTGGAGAACAAACTTATTGGAACGACTCAAGATAATTTCTCAATTTATAATATTTTCTGAAGAGGAGCCTATTAGTGACCCTCGTTTGCATCGTTATCTAATTTGTGGACTGCGAAAGGAATTTATGTCATTTATTTCTTTGATACAAGGTTGAGTAAATCAACCTTTTACTGTTAAGTTGAAAATTTTGATTTCAAATCAAGAAGCATTAATAAACAAATGCTTGGTAATAACAAGCAATCTCCTTTTAAGGTGGAAGTTGTTCTTTATGCAAAAGACAAGGGAAAGGTTAGTAATTATCCAAATGTTCTTCAAATTACAAGAATGATTCCAATGCTGAAGGGTAGTCCACAAGCAAATTAAAGGGATCTTTTAGTTGCGGCAAGCTGGGACACATCAAACATGATTGTCAGGTGAATATGGTGTGTCATTGCTGTGGAAAATAAGGTCATATTAGACCAAATTGATGTGTGGATCTCATAAGGAAATATTGTACAAGAAAGTGAGGCAAACTTTAACAAATTAAATGGGAACAATGCTTATCAATTGAAGTTATTAATTAACTCATTAATTAATTACATGCTATTGTTTCTATAGATTATAACACATATTAGATTTCTTTATTCAGGTTATTCTCATCATGCAACTGGTAATGTTTCTTTTCTCTCTGATGTATGTCCTCACCAAGGGGCAAGAGTAATTGTGATGTTTGATAATTCCTTACATATTGTTATTGAAGGACATCTTAATTTTGAAAATGGTGCATCTAATATTGGTGGTGTTTCTTGTTTCTCTTAAAGATCTAGGTTTAATGAATAATTTTGGTTTTGGTCTCGCAAATTGTGAATTTTGGGATGTATGTTTTTTTGGTCCAAATGATGTGAAAAATATTTCTGATATTAAAAATTTTGAAGGGGATGTTTTGTTCACAAGGGAGAGGAAAGATTTCCTCTATGTTTTATCTGCAAGTAATGCATATGTTGAAAAGACAAGTCACAATGATGGCACAACACTTTGGCATGTGTAGTTGGGTCATGTAGGTTACCAATGGTTGCAAAAAATTTATGTGAAGAATCATCTTGACAATGTTTGAAATGCATCATGATATGATTTGTCATGGTTATCAATTTGGTAAGTCACATTTTCTTTCCATTTTCAAATTCAAATAACAAATTTACTGGTGCATTGCAATTAGTTCATTTAGATCTGATGAGGTTCAACTAAAACACCAAGTTATTCTAGTTGTCCTTATGGTTGTATGGACATTGTGGATGATTTTTCTCAATTCACTTGGCCGTATTTTTTGAAAGCTAAAAGTGATACTTTCTCCAAGTTTATCCATTTCAAGGAGCAAGTGGAGAAGGAAGTCATGTTGTTAATTAATGTGTCTTCGGACAGATAATAGGGTGTGTAAACCCTGTACCTGACATTGGGAGATGGCAAGTTAAGAAGAGACTATGAGACGGGCATTGAGTAGAGAAAGTTGGCCGAGTTGTGTGGGATCAAAAGTGGTTAAGTGTTGGCCATGCATTGGTGGGACTATGCATTGAGAGTATGTCTGAGGCTTGATGAGACCACTGGTAGCTATGCGTTGAGGAAGGTAGCTCGGCATGGACGCGGGTGTGAAGGCCACTATGCATTGAAGGCCACTATGCATCGAAGGTTGGTATGCGTTGGGCAATTAGTAGCACAATAAGTTGAGGCTATGCGTTGCTGAAGCCATGCGTGGAAGGTTTGCGTTGTCCGACCTACGTAGGAAGGTGATGGCAGTGCTGGTGAGTCGGTGGTCTATATTTATATATAAGTGAGTGCACCGAATGATTAAACACTTTAGACATATTTTTGAACTCAGATTGACCCCATTTCACAAACGAACAACGAGGAGAGGTGGAAGAAGGTGTTTATATCGAATTTAAGTAGAATCCAAATCATTTCCATGGTGAAATTGAAGCTGGAATCAGAAGCTTGATGGTTGTCGATAAAACTGGACATCATTCGGTATTTGAAGAAGAGTGAGCTGGGGAAGTTGAAGCTAGGGCTGAAATTTTAAGGTTAGTAAGCTAACTCAATTCTTAGCAACTTCTATGAAGGATGTTTAAGCTGAATTTGACCAAAAATATGTTAAATTCTAGGAGGAAGTAATCCAAGTTGAACTGCTAGATGATTCAAAGCAGTTGAAGTTATTTGAGAATAGTTCCCAAACGAGGAAGAGGCATGATGTGAAATTTTGAGGTAAGTTAGAAAGGCTCACTTCTTTACAAGTTTGTAGAAGAAAGAAAGTTCTGAATTTAGCTGAAATGCGATGTTTAGCAGGTTAAAGAAAGAGTTAGAAGGGAAAGAAGAAAACAGTAGCCATCAGTTGTCGCTAAGACAGTGGTATCGCTGAAAGAGATAGAGACTGAGCAGCGAAGTGAGTGTCGCTGGTAACGCAAAGGGCTTTGTGTCTCACAACTCTCACTGAAGTCTCACTGGGTGTCGCTCCTCAGGTAATCTCGTTAGTCTCGTTCATTCCGGTATCGCTAGTGCAGTGTCCTGTTGGGTGTTTTTCGTTGGTAATCTTGCTAAGGACATAGAGTAACACTAATTATGAAAATTTTGGGAAAAAGTAGTCTTGTTAATGGAGCGAGAATAGAGTCTGATTATGCATACTTAATGATCATGGAAAGGAAGTTCAAAGAGAACTTAACGTGAGAAAGGTGTATTTACAAGCCAAGAAGAGCTCGGGAAAACATATAATCCGCTCAAAGCCAAGACAAGTAGTGAGTGACTTCCTGTTTAATATAACGAATTCTCTTAGCATGCTTTAATAGTAATCGGTGAGTGAAATCTGTCATACGGTGTAGTTATTGAATGATTGTGTTGTGTTGTAAGGATTAAAGAATGTATCTAATATTCAGTGCTGAGGGACCATGTGTGAAAGCACTTGAGTAGTTGGTTGATATGGATTCCAATGCTCAGAGACCTTGTGTGAAGGCATATGGAAATCCAATATATGTGATAGCTCAGTGCTGAGGGATCACAAGTGAAGGCACTTGAGCAGTGGATTGATAGGAAACCCAATGCTGAGGGATCACGTGTGAAGGCACATAGGAACTCCAATATGGTAAAACTCAGTGCTGAGGGACAATATGTGAAGGCACTTGAGGGATTATAATATCGAGGGACAGAGTGTGGAAGCATTTGAATATGGATGTGATGAGAATTGGTACACGAGGTTGAGTGCGTTGAGCTTCGCTCCGCCACAGCTAGGAAGGGATAATTGTACAACTAGTTTTCTAAGGCATGAGTTAACTTAGAAATTTCTGGTTATATAGATATGTGGTGGTTTTGATGTTTCATGCTAATTCAAGTAGTGTAATAATAATTGGATAAATTCCATCACTCACTGGGCTTTAGGCTCACGCATTTTTTTTTTTTTTTTTTTTGCTTGTTTCAGGTAGCGAGCGTGTCTGGGACGCCTAGCCTACAGAAGATCCTCGTCTGGGCCTACTTTGGATCAGTCCTCTGGGATAGTTGTAAATACACAGTTTATGTACATGTTTTATTTTGTCATACATGTTCCTTGGGATGTAGTGGGATTTCTTTTTGTAATGTATATAAAGAACACTTATCTTGATGAGTTATGTTATCCTATGAGATTATATGGCATATAGATAAGTTTAAATGATCTGTAGTTGATTAATAGATAGTTATATTAGAGAACAGGTGTATGCTGGTTCCCACTCACTCCTAAAGTAGTAAGGGAATCTGGGAGGGGGTGTGGACAGGGTGACCATATGTCTGACTAGTTTTGGAATTCTTGCAAAGAGCATGACATCAAGCGCCAAATAACATGCCTTGACACTCCACAACATAATGGAGTAGCTGAAAATTTTAACACATCTTTCTTCCATGTGCTTGTCTTGGCTACATGTAAAAACCCTTCTAAGGGAGCTTTGGGCAATTATTTAATCAGTTTTTTCATGTCATAAATTGCCCACCTCCATGGGTGGGGTAGAATCTATCTCCTATCTCCTTTTGAGGTACTATATCATCAAAAACTCAATGTAAGTTATCTTCGAGTTTTTGGGTCAATTTGTTATGTTCATATTTCAAAGAATAACGAACTAGATTAGACCCAAAGGCAAAACGTTGTCTTTTTGTTGGATATGATAATCACACGAAAGGATGGAGATGTATGGATAAAAGACAAGATAAATTTTTGTCTCTTGAGATTTGGTGTTTAAAGAAGTTTCGGATATCAAATTGATGCAAGTGTAAAGAAAGATGTAGTTGACTCATCATCTTTATTTACTGAAGATGCATCGAATGAAAAGGGATTAATGTTAATCTAGAAGAAAATTTAGAGATCCATAAAGATACAGAGACTGTTGTTCGTAGGTCTTCTAGATCAAGAACACAACCCAATTATTTATCTGACTATGAAGTATAATTAAATATGTAGTTGCTTTTTAATGGGTGATTTATGTGATGATGAACCCTATCTTTTAATGAAGCTATGGCATTCTTAAATAGGGAGAGTGTTGAATATTAGTGCAAACTTAATTTGCAAGTAGTTTAATTAAAGTAGTATTATTTGTTAATTGAAGCGTTGATGACTTTTATTTAGGGATGTGCCTCTTAAAATGGAGGGAAGTGGTCTAATGGCTTAGTGAGATTGATGGAGGAGAATTTCAAGATTAATGGTAGAAGTTAGCGTGTTAATGGTATATTTAGTGTATTAGTGGTTAGGTGTAATGTTTTCACTTCGATGAACATAGAACTCAATTGAAACACTTAATCTTCGCACAATATTTTCTCTTGCTTCCAATTTTTTGTTATCTTATTTTGTTGTTCTTCGTTACAATTCATGTAACCAAGGTATAATTATAACTCTTAAATTTTAAATTTCTAGAATTTGTGAAGTTGATAATTATTAAAATTAAATGTGGAAGGTGCAATTCTACTGACCTCACTAATTTCAAAATGGGTTTTCCATCATAAAACAATCTCTCATTAGTAGAGTATGGGATGTTTGACCATTGCATTAATTAACTATTAACCAAAACAACGGTGAAGGTACATAAAAAGAAATTATCATCATGAATCTCCAAACTTCATAAAATATTATTAAACATATATAATATTTTATTCAAATATATAAATATATATAATGGCACATTATTATTATTGTCTGCTGACAAAGATAATCCACTTTTGTTGATAACTACTTCCAAGGAGAAACCATATTTGATAATTGCAAGGTAAATTCCCAATGCTGGTGAGTAGCATAAATCCACTGAGATGATCCTATATCTATATCATAGTCCATGCATCATCATCTATAAAATATTTTTTTTCAAAACACAAAGCTTTAACTTTTGAAAGCATTAGTGGAAGCTTTTCAATATTAAACTTTTAATGTAAGATGTAAGCACACAAATCATCAAAATAGTATCCACAAATAAATAAAATTTATGGTTAAAAATTCTAGATTAAAATTATAAATTTGGTTTTGGAACTCTTAAGGTTTGTCTACTATTATGTCTTTAAATTTTCAAGTTGTATCTATTTGATCACCGAACTTTCGATTTTGTATCTAATAGGTCCATAACATATTTAAATTTAAAAAAAAAATTAATTAACCTATTATAGATAAATTTGAATTTTATGTTTAATGAAATTTTAAACTTTCAATTTTGTGTGTTTAGTCATTTGAAAATTTTTAAAATGTTGAATAGTCAATAATTTATTAGACGAATTTTTTTTAAAAAAATTTAAAATATATTAAACATAAAACTAAAAGTTGAACATATTTGGTATTTGTTAGAAGCTAAAGAAACTCTAATAGACAATATTAAAATTTTAGTTGTAATTTTACCTCAATTTTATTAATAGTGAACTTAAAAGCATCGTCTAAATGGTCATTTTCCAAAACTTGTTGGTTTGAATCATCAAAATTTTTCCCTCTCGAATGTAAAGATAGATATTGAAAGTTCAGCATAAGAAAAACGAAACCCATGGTTTACTACATATACCAAAATTGGTTAAATAATCAATATCGTATTTGAATTGTGGAGAAGAAACATTACATCAATAATGGTTTTGCTATTAATTGAATCTCAAAATCATAATTTAGATGTTTAGTGGAATGTCCGAGTTTGGAGGAGTATATGAATGAATCGAAATTACTAACAAAAGAATTTGAAAATATGAATTTATGGTTAAGAAAGATTTAAAACAATTGAAAAGTTATTACCGATATATAGTAAGGTGTTTTTTCAGTAACTTAATCATGAAAACTTCTATGTTAGGTGACCTTTTGGAGACTTTCTTACAAAGCATATTAGTGAGGAAAATACATGCTGAAATGACTTGTGTTGATTCTATGTTGGTTTGTGTGGATAGTTTTCATTTGTAGAATCGATTCAAGACAAGCAGGGGTGGTGATGTTGCCTGGTCGCAGGAGAATATTAGAGTATGCCAAATCCGAATTTTGAATCTAGGTCTAAGACGATACACTTAGGCCTTGTTTGATTAATAATATAGTTTTTTGTTTTTAATTTTTTAAAATTGAGCTTATAAACATCTCTTCCACCCTTACTTCTTTCGTTTTTTTTAGTTACTCGAACGTGGTTTATGTTTGAATTTTGTCACTAGGTGTTACATACTTCACCTGTTTATTAAAGTTTACTTAGAAGTTCCTACAACTTAGTTAAGGAATAACAAAAGTTCAACATAACAATGTATTTATAGGTGTTTAAAATGGACCACATGACTTCCACTTATCTTCACATTGATATGATATTTATCTGTTCTTTAGAACCACCAAAAACACCCAAGACAGATCTATGAAAGGGCAAGAGGGGAACGTGCCCGCTCACACCATGACGTTTTATGTATATATATATATATATATATTGATTTTTATTAAATATTAAATATTTATAGTTAAATTTATACATTATTTGTTTAATAATGAATGGGATAGATAGTCATTGTTGGGAGTGGTGTGGATGTGTGTTGTTTATCTAACCCAATAGAGTTTGTATTGGGGGATTCACAATTTCTTTTATTTTTATTTTTATTTTTATTTTTAATTTTGAACATATTTCTATTTCAAATTTCTAATCTTCTCTCTCTATATAATATAAATAAACCAGGGTCCAAAACATGAGAAATAGAGGTTTTTTTTTCCTCTTTTTCTGTTCTTTTAACATATTTCTATTTCATATTTTTAATCCTTCTCTCTAGAATTAGTCACCCTTTTTTCTAAAGGAAATGAATTAGTTAACTTATCGAATATACTTATTTTTATTTTTTAAAAATAATATTAAAATTTTATTACACTTAAAACAGATAAGAAAAAACTTAATTCTATTTTAATTTTCTCTTAGATAACTAGTAAATCCTTAAATTTTTAATTTTGACTCTAATTCATAAAAATGTCTAATAAATTATAAACTTCAATTTTATATTTAATAGAACTTAGAAATATTAAAAATTTAGAACTTAAGGTTCTATAAAACACAAAAATCGAGAATTCATGAATTTATTAAACATTTTTTAAAGTAGGGCTGTTCAAATGACCCGACAACTCGAACAACCCGAACTACCAAACTCGAATAATAAGGCTGGGTTGGGTTAGTTTAAAATTTGGGTTCGGTTGGGTTGGGCCTCAGGTTGCAATTTTGAAAAATTCGGGTTGACCCAACCCAACTCAATCCAACCCGAATTTCTAATATTAATATTTAAAAAATATATATATGTATATATGTATTATAAGTTTAAGATAGGGTTTCATTGTATTTTATACTTTATCTTGAATCAATGGATATGCCAATTAGTGTTTCATGGATATGCCAGTGTGTTTTACCAAAAAAATAGGGAGAAAAAAAAAGAAAAAAGAAAACACACAACCCGACAACCTAACCTGAATTCTAAGGGATGGGTTGGGTTGGGTACCCTATTCGGGTAGCCAACCTGAATTTTCAGGTTGGTCCAAAAAATGCCCCCAACCCAACCCGAATTCTAAGGGTTGGGTACCCTATTCGGGTAGCCAACCTGAATTTTCGGGTTCGTCCAAAAAAATGGCTCCAACCCAACTCGTGTACACCCTATTTTAAAGTTTAAGAACTATATATAAATTTATGGGTTAAATTTTTAACTTCATATGCATTCGTGCCCCTTCTGACATTAAGTTTTGGATTTGCCACTAGAAACACCCCTTACTAAAAATATGTTTGGTCCCTCAACTTTCATTAAAGTAACAATTTAGTCCTTAAAGTTCTATTGGTAACAATTTAGTCCCTTTACTTTCAAATTTATAACGATTTAGTCATTGAACATTAATAAATAATAATTTGGTGTATGTACTTTACCATTTTTAACGAATTAGTCCTTATTATGAAAAATATTCTTAAGGTTTGATGAAATTTCGTACACGTAGATTGTTAAAGTGATGGGAAATCAAATATTTTTTTATAAGCTAGAAAAATTAGGTCATTACATAATAAAATTCAAGACTTAATTTTAAAGAGATTTTTCATAATAGAGACTAAATTGTTACAATTTTCTAAATATAGATACTAAATTAGTATCAACCAAAGTTCAAAAACTAAATTGTTACTTTATTTAAAGTTTAGAGACCAAAGATGATTTTAACCTAGAAATAATTATGGGGTAGTTACCCGTAAACTTTAAATCTCTCTCTTTTCTAATTAATATATGATTTTTTTTTCTTTTTTTGGGCGCTAACACGGTTCTACTTGATAGTTCGGGTGGAGGCATTACAAATAAGTTTTAATTCAATTATGAATAAGAATGCACTTTTAAAATCATGTGGACTATAATATAATTTAATTAATTTTGTTAAGTTAAAATACAAATTGTAAAACAAAATCAAGACCCATAAAATTAGTTAGAAAATAGATAGTTTAAATACTACTTTGGTCTTTGTACTTATAGCTTTGGTTTATTTTGGTGCCTATACTTTTAAAATGTTTTATATTTTGATCCTTACATTTTTAAAAAGTAATCATTTTGATCTTTAAAAGAGACTAAAATTATCAATTTTTTAAAAGTTCAAAGGCCAAAATGAATCAAAGTTGGAAAGTACAATAACTAAAATGAACTTTATTTGAAAATTAGTGTAGAGACCAAAATCAATCAAAGTTAAAAGTATAGAAATCAAAATAAACATTTCAAAACTACATAGACCAAAATAAACAAAAATAAGAATTTTACAAGACTAAATTCGTATTTAAATCTAAAACAAAAGTGAAAGTGTTGGCTAGTGAAAAAAAAAATTGATACCAAAGGAAATAAATTAAAATTAAAAGAACTAGAATAACATATATATTTTTACATGATGCACATATATGTTGCAAAGTGTGAGTGGGAAATAGACACATTACATATAGAATCCGCATAAAAAGTTTGAATGTCAAGAGAGGAAAATTTTTTGGTTGTATAAAGAAATGCATGTGGTGATTGCTTTATTGTAAAACACAATAATTTGAATGCAAATCACACCAAAGTGTGCATTTGTTTTAATGTAATGTCTTTTTTGTTGGTTTATTGGGATTGCTTTTTTCCCTTAGAATCTAGGATCTTCATGTGCAAATCACCAAGCTTTTGAACAATTTGCTACTTGTATTTTTTTTTTCTCTCTTTTTGAGTGTGTTTAAGAAAAAGAACCACTTTCATATTCCACATCTTCTTCACATCCCTTTAAATCTCTCTTTTTGTGTTCATTATTTTTGTGATAGAACAGAAGCTTTTGTATCCATTAGAATATTAAATGAACCAAAGTAAATTATTATAAATGACAAAGGAAATTAGATATTATAAATAATCAATTTCTTAAAATTTATGACCATTGCGCACTTGTTTGCAATCAAGCACTTGATACCACTTGCAAAATGATATCTCGTTGGCCTTAAATTAGGCTCATTTTAGTGTTGAATGTAATGTGTTTATTCAATGAAGTTATAGGTTTCGATAGTTTAGAAGGTAGAATCAGATATTTGTGCAAAAACTGAACTAAAATAGAGTATTTGGAGCCCTGAATCAGTAATCAGGTCAAAGAAGAGGGAAATTTAACAAAATGCCAATGAACAAAGTGATCGATCAAATGTGTATGAATGATAAAAATATAATTTACTATGGTCTAGGGCAAGCATACACTATCAACAAGTAGTACTATGGAAAGTATTCCAAGTATATCCCAATAGACTATACTAAGACAAAACTTTTCAATGTGAACCAAGTTGTAACCAATAAAATAAGTAATTTTGGAGGTTGGTTGTGAATAATAAAGATAAACGATAATGAGAAATAAGAAATTCAAGTTAAGTTTCAACACACGTCAAAAACGACCAATTTTTTATTTCTATTCATCCTTGTTTCAAGTACCCTTAAAAGCTTAAATAGCTAGTCCTATATTTCTACGACTAGGTAGATCTTAGATAATTTCGTGCAATTTTCTGGTCCTACGATACCATATGTCTACGGTCGGGGGACATCCTATCTCTTGACTCTTAGTCTGTATTCTTTTGTGAGACTTATTTTTATCTTAAACTTCTCAGCATTAAGACTCAAGTAGCATGTTAATTTAAGATATCATATCAAATTAACAAGATAACATGAGCTTCAACAAAAGAAATATAAAGTGAGAGCGATGCAATGATGTGGTTGCATTGTCTAAGTCATCTCTTTAGGGTATCTACAAGACTGAATCCCTTAAGAAAATTAGATCATAAGTAGAAAAAATCAACAGACTTCATTAAATAAAATGCCATAAGTATGGTATAGCAAAATAGGATAAAGATAGAAATTGAATAAGCAAAACAGCAAAGAACTAAATTGATAAAAAAAAAATTGGAAAACTGTAAAACAATGGTTTTGAATGAAGCCAATGAACTAAGGTGCTCTCTAGGATGGATTTGATCCTTTCTTAAGATGAATCCTACTCTACAACACGTTCTCACGAGTAGGGTTGACATAAAGAAGCCTACTCTTTAGAGGGACTTATGATTTCAGCGCCTTATAGTCTATATGATTGGGTAATAGCTGTAATTCATGCTCCATAAAATCTTAGTTGATTTTAGGGTCAAGAACAACTTAAGATTTAAAAATTAGCAAAAACATGAACTGCCCACAAAACTCTCGTTTTCTAGGTTTAAGGCTCGTGATGCAGGCGCATCACTCTAACATCACGTCAATATCAGATGTTGTTTCTGCAAAAACACCAAATTTGATTGTAAATGCTCCTAAAATTGGTCCAAATCACTCTAAAATTGCTTAAAACTAATTAAGAACATGTGTTTACTCATTTTACTCATTGTAGGCTATTTTGGGGTGAATACATCATGCTAAGTATCTTTTTACTAAAGAAAAGTCATAGTAAATGGTAAAAACGTGCATTTTTGACATCTATCAACCAACATTACAACGCTAGGGGTAGACATCTCACAACATGGTTGGATGGAAGCATAGCTTCGTAACACTCTCGAGTGTGATCATCAAGGCAGCATCGCTCAAGAGTCTAGGGCACTGGGACTTTTTGGGATGGTTATGTTGTTGCGCTCCTTAGAGCATCATGATACTATTTGCCATAAATTTTTTATTTCTTTTTTAGGTCAATTTAGTTTCAATTTCAGTCATCTCTTTCAATTTCTTATATCTTTTCTTGTTATTTTGGGTTATATTTTGGCGGTCTTAATTAAACTTGATTATGTCATGAAGTGGCTAAGGCAAGCGCTCTAGCTTAGGGCTATGATAAAACCAATTGTATTTGGTTGTGAGGATTGGTTTGATCTCTAAATTTCTCATTAAATGCTTGTGATATTAGACCTAATTTCATTTCTATGCTTTGAATTCATGTTTGTCTTAATCTCCTTTGCATATCTACTTTGCTTTGCTAATGATCAGCTTGCAATCTGTAATTATTATGAGTTTAATCGTGTAGTAACACGAATCGAAGGGTGTTTGTGTGTAATTAGCATTCTAATTATTCAAAATCATTGCATAATCGATTTTTATTAAGAATGTAATTAGTTAGTTTACTTAGACTATCCAAGTAATTAACCGTCTTAGCTTTTCCCTGATCTTAATGTGGTGTTAGATTCCTATGTAACATTATCATACACAATCAATCTAGCATCTAGTTTAATTAAGTGTCTTAATTAATGTTTTAGTGCACTTGTCTTAACCTTTCTGGGCACATTGTTGCTTATGCACTTGCATGATTGAGTTGTTGTTATTGGATGTTCTGTGATCAATCGAGTAATTGAGTGAATCTAAATTTTTAGGCTATGTCTTTATAAGTTTGTTATCCTCTTTTAATTCACACACGCTTTATCTTCCATGTTTATAAATTTCTTGCATTTGCATATCGATATTGCAATCACAACCTTCCTCTCACCCCCTCTCATCACCTTCAAATTCGAACAAAACTAGATAAAACAAGTTGGTCTCCTGTGGACATGACCCATCATGCTAATACTATTATTTTAGTTAGACTCAAAGATTTAACTTGGTTGGAGACCTTCGACAAGTCTTCCACCAACGCCCAATTATAACTTTGAGACCATGTGTTTTGTAGTAAATATGATGTTGACTTTCTGATAGCACATAATATGATCCATTTCTAAAGTTTATTCATTATTAGTTTTGATGCTTAATTGGCCATTTTTACCTAAATACCTTTCAGTATTTTGGAGAAATCGAGCATTTGAAGAAAATTGGATAATTATAAGAAAATATTGAGAAAATTGAATCAATTAGACAAGATTGAAAGAAACCCATAAAAGATGAGAGGAAATGAAGCTAGAAGTCATAAAAGATAATGTTATAATGCCAACACAATGTTGTAACATAGCATGATGCTACAGAAAGGCTATAGCATTACATAATGATATAGCAATGCTATAATATTTCATGTCCATGATATTCTTTATAATGACTGTACTGAGGTGCCATTTTGAAGGAAAGAAATGCTATTAATACCTTATATTTTCCTTCCATTTCTAATTTCTAAAGCATAATTGTTAGATGATATAAATATTAAATTTATTTTTATCCAATTAACTAAAATTTTAGAGTCAACTAGTAATTTAAGATAATATCAAAGCCATGTGTTTAAAAGAAAGAAAAATTATTCTGCTACCATCTTAAATCATTGATTGACCTAAAAGATTAAGCTTGAAAAACTGATGAGATGACTCTTCATGTTGGGTTGTATGTCCTAAAACTTGTAGTTTTTGTAAATAGGTGATTTTTAGTACATATGAAGTTATTCAAATGAATTAATTATTTATCAACTCTGAATCCAATTAAACTACGAACCCTTGGCTACTATATGAGTACTTGGACTTTATGTGGAGACATAAACAGGATCAAGTTCGAGTAAGTAGCCTCAATAGTCTATAGTACATGGATCAGGTTGGGTACCTCTTCCTGGAGACACTATTGAATACGACCCGCTTCATGATTGTTACAAATATTGTAAAGTGTCATAAATGAAGTGGTTCTAATTTGCTCATGTAGAGAGATGTGAGCGGGGGTAATCTACATAATGAGATTGTATAAGACTGACCCTGAAATAATTACTGTTACGTATTAACACCGTTTATGATTAACATTGATTAATTTCACTTATTGATGACCTAGATAACTTGATCTGAATCTTGAGCTATCTATGAACTCCTGTTTATTCAGAATTATCCCTTGATCTACATAGGTAAGAGTAAGCTCAATAGCGCTGCTCAACATTCCTTCCATTTCAGGGATAAGACCGAGTAGATAGTTGGGAACATAGAATTTGCAAGACGGAATTCACTCCTACCCAACTTAGGGATAGAAGAGAGGTTGTTCTCTTAAGTGTTGTTCCAGGACTTGAACAAGGGGCCCCATCCTCTTACTGGCCCGAGAGGGAATGGATTTAGTGATTAGATCTTAAATCAATTGTTCATTAGAGGGACAATGGTACTTAAGGAGAAAAGATGTAACTCAGAGGTAAATCGGTATTTGACCTAGCTGAAGTTATGACCAACCTGTGAAAGATTGACTTATCGATGACGGTTATATCCAATGGACACAAATATATCTACAGTGAGGAAAGTGCAGCTACGGGCTTTAGTGGAGTGTCCTGTTAGTTAACGAATGTTGGTTAACTAGGTTAAAGAGTTTGGCTAGTTAATCTCGGATCGTTGGAGCTCATGATCTGTAGGTCCATTAGGTCCCTCTAATAGCTCGTAAATGGACTAAAATCTTAGATAATGTGGTGAATAAGTTTGAATCGTTCAAATCTTGGCTTAAGGAATGAAAGTTAGATATATACGATATATCGACGTTTAATTACGAATTAAACGTACAAATAGAGTTAATTATAATATTTAAATATAATTTAAATATTAATCATATGAATAAGGATTCATATCGGTTTTTTTTTTAGAAAAATAGGGACAAGTGGGAAAAAATAATATTATTTTATTATTTAATATTAAAATAATATTTAATTAATTAAATATTAAATTATTTTTTATTTAATTATTTAATTATCTTTTTGAAATTAAAAATCAATTTTAATTCAATTTTGGAAATTCATTGAAAATTGATTTTAAAATTGATTTTTGAAGATTGGATTTTCCCACTAACTAAGCTAGGAGCTTGGTTGTCTTATTCACAACTAACCAACAAATTAACCATTTTGTGTTGTCAAATTTTGATGCAATTGGATTACATGTTATTCTTTAATAAATAGATATGATTTTGACATAAAAATGGTTAAGAATTTTGTGAAATTAAGGGTTAATTTTGCAAAATTCCATCCATTGTTCATCTTCTTCCCAACCTTCATTCTTTCTCAAATTCACCACAAATTTGGATCCCACCATCCAATCTAAGCCTAGAGAATAGTAGAGAAGGCTCTTGTGGTGGTCTACAACCAAGTGGTGCTGAAATTCATCAAGAATTGAAGGAGAATTTGGAGCTTCAAGGGTAAGTGTTCTTGAAACTTTGGTTTTTCTTCTTAATTGCATGTTTAATCCTCTAAATTGAATATCTTAGAGTGAAAATTGATCAAATTAACTTATGCTGCATGCTCATTAATCCATCTCTTCACACACGGTTGTTAAAACAATAGTACAGACAACAAGATTAACACAAATGTTCAACACACAGAAGGAGATAGTGAAACACAAGAGTTGGTAACCCAGTTCGGTGATAACCACATACGTCTGGGGGCAGTGTGCCCATGAAAGATAATCCACTAATATTAAAAAATTAAGCAATTACAATAAAGTACTTATCTGCAAAAACTACAACTTCAACAGTGACTCTTGTTAAGCTTAACAGACTAGACCTTGAGGCTTCCACTGGGTGTGATACTTCCTCTCACAGCTACTTAGGCTCCCCTTAAGTGCTGCAATATCAGTGTTTTAAGTTTCTGCCTGCAACAGTTTGTGAGACTCCCTCTCACCTAAATTCCTTTCATTGGATTCAGGGAACTCCCTCCACTGACGATTCTTAGGAGGATCCTCTAAGATAAGAGAATTCCCTTTTATCAGTATGAGGTCTCAGGCTCCCCTTAAGACTGATAACTCTACTAGTCGTTAATAAGCCTCAGAATTCTGCTAAGGCACCACTCAAAGTAATTTGCCTATAGTCCAGGAGGGACAACAAAGCAAAATAGAAAACTATGGTTCACAGAACAATTATACAGAAACAAACTACACAGCCACACCGACTAACAATCCTTTCAGTACAAAAACAGTTTAACCTAATTAGTCTCACCGAACATCTTTTATAGATCAAATCAAATAAAGGAGAACAATGTCAAACATGAAAATAAATGTTGGCGACTAAAAAGGAGTAACATCGGGAAAATAATATCTGCAGAAAAAGAATAACCCGATAAGAAAATTAAAGAATATTTTGACTCAAATATCAAAATGTCACAATCGGATGTCACGACTCTAATGGGGATAAAAGCTACCTTTAATGACCTACCTCAATAAAATGAAGAGACAACGCAGAACTCCAACAAACTCCCCCTTTAGACGTGTCTTTTAAGGCAAAACAATATTCAAGACACGACAAAGCAGAAGAATTTTGATGCAAAAGAAACAAAGTCTGATCAGAATTAACAGCAGTCAACAAAGACACCTTAATACAAATGCTAGAGAAACAAAGACCACCAACAACAAAATATCAACAACCAACAGTCCCAAAAGCACAATCAACTCAAAAAACAAACAAACTTCTAAACTTCTCCCCCTTTCTGCCTGAAAATAAAAAAACAGAGCTAAGTTATGTGAGACGACACAGAGTGCATGATTCTAAGGATCTCATCCACATCAGATTTCCTAGCTAAGAACTGCTTAATCAACATATCAATGTCCCTAGACTCGTTTGACAGAAATTGAAACACCCAGCTACCAAAGGATGAAGCCATCAACTCGCAATTGGGCCCATCAACATAAGGAACTAGGGCGTGAGCATCGGTCGGGTGGGGTCGGCTTTTCATGAAAACGGGCACCTAAACCACCCTATTCGGTTTGAAAATTTGAGAACCGCACTTTTTAAATATATTGCTTAAACCGATTGGTTAGTTTTGGGGTCGGGTTGGGTCGGTCGGTTTCAGTTTTAATCGATTTTTTTTTTTAAGAAAGCTTGTTGGGATTTGGAATGAAAAGTAAGATTTGAAAAAGGGTTTATTGATATAAATATATTATATAATAGTAGTATAATAAAAAATATTTTAAAGTATATTGATTTTATAATATTATAATATTATTTAGAATAAAAGTATATTAAATTATTAATAAATGTTATAATATTTTATAATTTGGTCGGGGTCATTTCAGTTTGGTCTAATTTTCGGTTGGGTTGGGTCGGTTTATAATTATTTTTTTAAAAAGATCAGCCTCCAACCCACGGTTTGGCCAATTTCAATCGTTCGGCTCGATTTTTCGACCATCCTTGCTCACCCCTATAAGGAACAGACGATGATGTGGTAGGGTCAGGGGCCGGATGTCTCTAGAGAAGACATAGATGAATATTGTGTTGGATTTTATGCACTAAAATTTGTAGATAGTAAATATAATAATTTGACTGTAATTAAATCATTTATAAAGAGTTATTGATGTGTTACTTCAATATGCGTTATTGATTGTTTTTGTTTGTTTTGTCTTAATAACCCTAAATCCAATAAACTAACAACCTTGGTTGTTTTATGAGTCTTGAACTGTATGTGGGGATATATGGAGATCAATGTTCAAGATACAGTCTAAAGGGTCTATAGTATAGGTATAAGACTGAGTACCTTATCCTGGTGACACTATGGACACGACCCACTTTGTATTTGATACAAACGCAATGATCTAACGCATTTTTGTAGGTGACATGCGAGTGGGGGTATCCTATGCAATGAGTTTGCATACCACAAAATATTAATTACTAAATGTAATTTTGTTAACTAGTTAGGTTTCTATTTCAATAGGATGACCTAGGCAACTTAGTCTAAATCCTAAGTATATTACGAACTCCTGTCCACGAGGAATTGTCCTTTGATTTGTATGGGTGAGAGTGGTTGTTTGCCGACTCAATATTCCTACCATCTTGGGGACAAGACCGAGCGGGGAGCTGGTGATATAATTATACAAGATGGAATTTACTCATTCTCATTTTTAGGGTAAGTAGATAAGTGTTCCCTTAAGTGGTGTCTCCGAGACTTGAACAAAGGGGCCTACCCTCTCACTGGCCCGAGAGGGGTTTCTGTTTAATGGTTTGACCATAAACAAGTTGTTCATTAGAGGTGCACTGGAACTTAAGGATTTAGAAGTAACTCAGGAGTAAAACAATAATTTCACCCAACTGGTGTTACGAACACTTGTGAAGGACTAATTTTCTATTAATTGGTCTATATCCATGGACATAGAAATACATCTCCAGTGAGAAGAGTGCAGCTGTGAGTCTTTAGTGGAGTGTACCCACAGTTAATAAATATTGATTAATGTGGTTAATGAGTTTAGCCGATTAATCTCATATCGTTGGAGCTTCTAATCTGTAGGTTCATAAAATCCCCTTGCTAGCTCACTACAAACCAACAAGGATCAACTATGTTGAAAAAAAAAATTGAAATGTTTAACTTTATGAGGGAAAATATTAATTTTATTGGATAAAATTAATTGCATGATTTATTATAAATTTTATTTGAATGTGATTCAAATAATAACTTTATAATATGGAGAATTAATTTATTTGAATATGATTCAAACAATTAATTATTTATTTGGATAAAATCCATATAAATAAATAGAGGGAAAACTAATTAATTAATTTGAATTAGATTCAAATAATTAATTATTTAATTTGAATGAAATCCAAATTAAAGATTCTGCAGAAAATATATAGAGAGAGAATTAATTAATTGATTTGAATTAGATTCAAATAATTAATTATTTAATTTTAATGAGATTTAAATTAAAGATTCTGCAAATAAATAAATAAATAAATATTTCAATAAGATCTAAATATTTTTAACCATTTAATATGAGATATTATTTGGGTAGATATTTATTAATATTTGATATTATTAAATATTTGATTTAAAATCTCTGCAGAGGGGTTATCCTAATAGAATTAAAAGTAACCCATAGAGTTCTATAAATAGGGCCCTTGGGAGCTTTCATAGAGCACACTCTCTAACAGAATAATCTCTACGATTACTCTAAAAGTTTCAAAAATTCTAAGAAAATTCTTCTTTCAAAGAAACGGTTTCCACAAATTGGATCCTTGCCAGAGTCATAGTGAGGAAGATATCTTGGAAAAGGAAAACTACAAGGAGAAGACTATCGGTTCAAGAATTATAAATTGGCAAATGATGCTTAACATTTTTTTCTTTACTTTTTGTATTTTTAATTGTTTCAATAAATCAAAGAACGTGATCACACGCTTCCGCCGGGATTCAAATCCCTTCATATTGAATAAGTTGGGAGAAGGAGTAATTGGTTCAAAATCCATCAAAAGGTTGGGCTTTTGAGACAACAAAATCCCATAGATCAAACGAGGGTAGCAAATAGGATGGTTGAGGGCCTTAGAGCCAATATGATGTTTTATCTGATTAAATACAAAGACTCCAAAATTAAAGGAAGATTTGGTCCCTATTTGAAACAGTAATGTAGCCACAGAAATAGAGAGCCCTGATCGATGAGAGGAAAGGCACTAATTGGTGATACCAATCCTATGGAGCAAGGCATACTTAACACTAAGCACGGTAGTGGGTAATTGACCTTTCTTAAGCCACGTAGAACGGGTTCCACCAGAGAGTTCAAACACTAACTCCAGAATGAAGGATCTCTATTCGGTAGCACTTTCTAGAGAGGTCCTCTGAAAAAATTGTTTAATAGTAGCTGGAGTAATAATAAACTGATGCCGAAAAATGTAAAATTTTGGAAAGTTAGGACTAGTGGGGTCATCAAAATCAGTTGAGAGGTTGACAATGAAATCACGTATGAGTTGAGGATAGTATGGTCCAAGATTAAGAATAGTTTTGTCCAAACCAGATTTAAGTAGCAAATCCATTAGGTTAAGACACCCCTAAGCATTTGCTGACAGCTTCTTTTCATCAACTATGTTGCGCTTGAGAACATACTTCCATATACTAGCACTCTCTTCTGTGTGGAATGAAACCTCATTAAGAGGGATAGAGGAGACATGAGCACTCGTAGACTGCTTCCCTTTGGCTTTAGCCGAGGATATAGTAATGCAGACAGGATCAATAGCATCCTTCTCATCTACACTGCTCTTATAACCCAAGAGAGAGTCATCCTCAGAGGAAACAGCCTGAACATCATCCCCTGACTTGTCAGAGGCCTGATTTGGCGTGACAGGAAAGGCATGAGCACATTCCTCAACATCCTCCTAACTAAGAACATTAATGTGATGCTCCTCATAAACAGATTAATCAAACAAGTTCTTCATGTGTTTTAGAATTTCTTCATTTGTCTTTGCTATCAGCATGGTCTCGTGAAAGAGCAGTGTTGTCAAGATCATTAGGAGCAGGCACTTCCATTCAAGCCTCGTGAACCATACTAGCATGAGACTGATTTTAGCATGTGAATGATAGAATCTTGTGTGGAGCTTTGAGATTATGTGATGAGATCTATGTTGAATTTCATTGAAAGCATGCTATGTATTAAATTAAGATCTAACAATTGCCCTCCTAGTGCTATTATGTTCTGGAAACCGACGGGTTTCCTACTATGTTACCGGAAACCGAGGAGTGTGCTGCTACGTTTATGATCCTTCGAGCCACCAAATGTGTGTTAGGATGGGTTAAATCATTCACTAGATGGCCATCACAATTTAAATCAAATTTGTATGATATTTAAGTTTGTGCACCTTTTGGATATAGGTATTTAGCCTGATCCCAGTAGCAGGGTTTACTTACTGAGTATTTTATACTCACTCTTTTATTATGATTTTCCTTTTAGGAAAAGGAAAGGACATTCTAGTGAACGATCGAGAGAAACCTTGAATGACCAATGGGGACTAGGCTAGAGCTTCTGCATGAACTATATGAATTTCTAAGTGTTCTAGTATTCAAATTACTCTTGTTTTGAAACCATGTTATGACTTTAATGTTTCTAGAGTTGAATTTCTTATTTGGATGTTTTGAGATTTCTTTTGAGGTGCCCATCTGAATGTTTTCTTATGAATTGTCAAATTGTGAAAGGTTTCTATACTTTATGCATATTATATGGATATTTTCTTTATAAAAAGGTGTTGATTAAGTTGCATGCATGAGTGACGATTTGGCTTGAGTCCTAGGAATTCAGGTCGTTACATAACCATAATAAGTAAGTCGATCCTTCATAAGTTTTTCGTAATTATAGCGGGTCAAAATTATCATTTTACCACTGTAATTACTTCTTACTTAAGTTCCCACTGATCCTCTAATGAACAATTGATTTGTGATCCATCCAGCAAACCTAGTCTCTCTCGGGCCAATGAGAGGGTGAGGCTCCTTGTTCAAGTCCCGGAGTTAGTACTTAAGGGAACAACTTATAACTTAGAAATAGGTAGGAGTGAATTCCATCTTGTAAGATTATGACCCCAGTTGTCTACCTGATCTTATCCCTAAAATGGGAGGCATATTGAGTTGGTGAACTCGGGCAACTTTCACCTATGCAGATTAAAGGATAATCTCAAACAGACAGGAGTTCATAATTAACTCAAGCTTAAGATCAAGTTATTTAGGTCATCTTGTTGAAATAATTAGTTTTAATAGTAAACAGTATTATAAAGTAAAAGTGATTATTTTATGGTCCGGCATTATCCAAACTCATTCCATAGGGCACCCTGATGTGCCACTTTGTGTGTTTACCGCAAGTGTACGGGTCAAGTTATAATATAAAACGGTTAAGTCCGAGTATCGTTTCCACTAGAGATCCAATTGGGAAGGTTTAAGTTACTTAGCTATTCTAGAATTGAATCAATTTTATTTGAGGATTGGAATTCAAATTTTGTTTTTGGGAAAAAGAAAAATCAAGCAAAGAAAATATCAAAGGGAGAATTGCAAGAGTCAAAGAGAGTTCTAGGGCTTCGAATCCTTATTTGTTTCATCATGCAAAATTATAAATTTCATGGATTTTATTCTTATGCCTAAGTCTAGAAACTTAATTCCAAGTTATCTTCTCTCAAAGACAACTCTTTCTCATACAACTTGATTGATAGTTAATCTCTTAAAACCAATACAAAGATTACATGGCATTAAACCTAGTCTTTAGCAACTTTCATTGTCAACCTAACTACTCTCGTGATAGATTAACAACGATTCATTGTTATAGATCAAATTAAACATATAATCTCTCGATCATACATCTAACCTAACATGTCAAGGTGGCCAATCTTCAAGAATTAAACACAATAACAATGAAAAGCATTTTTATTTGAACAAAACCATGAGTCTACAAAATTATCATGAGTTCACAAACAATTCATCAAAAACCCTAAAACTAAAGAGTTTAGCCACTCATAGCGTGAAGCAACATATTGAGTAAAAATAATCAAAGAAAGAGTGTAAATAATAGGGAAACTCTACTGAAAAGAGGTTCTTGATTGAGGCAGCACCGTCACGAACTCCTTGGCTCTCGCGTCGGACTTCGAAGGGCACCAAAACTATCTCAAACTCTTTTCCTCTTCCTTGCGGCTAACTCACTCTTCGAACTCTAGCTTAATTCTCACCCTTTTGGATCTTTCTTTTGTTCTGCAACTTTTCTTGATTTTCTTGATTTTTCTCCCCCCTTCTTTGGCTGCTGAAAACCCCTAAATTTATAGAGTTTGGCCGCCCAAAATTTAACCTAAAATATAAAACTTGCGTTTAATTAACGCTGGCACCGCGGCGCTACTATTGCTACCAAAAATAAGTTGCTCTCGGGTTTTAGCGCCGCGACAGCGCCATCCCAGCGCTGCGACGCTGTCTTGCGTTCATCAAGGATGCGTCGAGGCAGCGCTTTCCCAGCGCCGCGTTGCTACTCTGCGTCCATGCTGATGCGTTTCTGCTTCAGCGCCGCGGCGCATCATGCGTTTCAACAAGGATGCGTTTTTCAGCTCTTTTTTACCATATTCTTGCTCGGTTTTGATCTTTTAGTCGTTTCTTCTAATTTTCCTCGTTTTAACCTGAAAATCACTAGCAAACAAGTGAAATCTAATATAAAACTCCCTAAATTTGAGAGAATAATAAGCACTTTTCAAGTGCTTATCACACCCCCACTCACATGTCTCCACATGAACAATTTAGGATCACATCGTTTGTATCAAATACAAAGTGGACTGCATCCATAGTGTCCCCAGAATAAGGTACCGAACCTTTATCCATATACTATAGACCGTTTTGGCTATTGCCTAAACTTGATCCACTTTTATGTCACCACATAAAGTCTAAGAATTCACTATATAGTCAGGGATTCTTAGTTTATTAGATTTAATAAATGCAATTCATATATTTAATAACAGTTTTACTAAATAAATCTCGATAAGAACTTTATTAAGAATAAGTTCCAAAAATTACAAACTACGAGTTTTAAGACATAGAAGCCAACAATGCAAGCATATTTATATCGTTATAAACATTCAATGTCAAATCTTGTCATCTCCCATGTGTGTGTGTGCAAGCTCCCTTTAATTCAAAATGCAAAAACTTAAATTATGACTTAAGAGAGCTTCTCAAGTTTTCCCCCTACTCTAGCTCATGCAACAATTTTCAAGAATCCATACATTTCAAGAGAGTAATATGTCCACTAAGAGCCTGTTTGATAATGTTCTCGTTTCCTGTTTCCTGTTAAAATTTTTGTTTCTAAATTTTGAGAAACATTTCTAAAAAATGGGCCAAAATTGAGAAACAACAAAAAGTAGTTTCTCTTGTTCCTGTTTTTATTTCTATCTTACCGTTCCCATAGGCAATCATTCTCAACTTTTGGTATATTGGTATCAGGCCCCCATAATAGCTAACTTCCTACTACCACTTGAAATAATTTTTTTTATATTTCAAATTTCAATTCCCATGATAGTCAATTTTTTTCTTTTATATTTTTTTTCCATCTTTTATATTTTATTTTTTTAATTAATTTTGCTATTTACAAAAATAACTCTACTATATTTATATTTTATTTTAATTTGGAATTTTAAAATTATCCAATATTTAGATTTATATATTATTTTACTTTTCAATATGTATATTAATGTTTTTATAGTTCAAATTTCAACTCCTAAGATGTGCACTTTTTTTCTTTTATATTTGTTTCCATCTTTTATATTTTATTATTATTATTATTGCTATTTACAAAAATAATTCTACTATATTTATATTTTATTTTAATTTTGAATTATAAAATTCTCCAATATTTAGATTTATATATTATCTTAATTTTCAATACGTATATTAATTTTTTTATATTTCAAATTTCAACTCCCAAGATGGGCATTTTTTTCTTTTATATTTTATTTATTTTTTAATGTTGCTATTTACAAAAATAATTCTACTATATTTATATGTTATTTTAATTTTGAATTTTAAAATTCTCCAATATTTAAATTTATATATTATTTTAATTTTCAATATGTATATTAATTTTTTTTATATTTCAACTTTTAAGTATTAAATTTTGCAATATGTGTGTTTATATATTATTTTAATTCTAATATTTTTAATATATCTAAAACCAAGTAGAATTTTACAATATATAAATTTTGTTGACTAATATATTCATTTAACTTAACTTTAATATTTTACAACCACAACATGTAGATAATTATATAATTAAGTTTGATTTGATTCGACGTCATTTAAGACAAATGGACCGAGTTGGAGATGAGAGTGCCAATCAAATTTGGGCAACATATGAAGGATATGATACAACTTTGTTATTATATTTAGCTATCATCTAGACTTTACTTCTATTAAATAACATAAACTTATGATAATATCTTTTTCAATGTTTAACGTAGACACAACTTCTTTTTTTATATTATTTTGTTACAAAAAAAGAAAAAGAAAAAAAAAACAAGAAACAAGAAACAAGAAAGAAGAAATAGTTATAAAACAAATTTATGTTTCTGTTTCTTTTTATCAAGAAACAAGAAAGAAGAAATAGTTATAAAACAAATTTATGTTTCTGTTTCTTTTTATCAAGAAACAAGAAACATGAATAGTTATCAAACATAGTCCTGTTTCTTGTTCTAAAAAAAGAAGAAACAGGAAACATGGAACAGCGAACGAGAAATCGGAAACAGGAAACGGGCTCGAAGGTGCCATTCAATTTTTTTTCATGGGCCCTAAACTTGCATTCTTTTACCTAGGGGTACTAGCTTTCACACATTCACTATAGGGACTCATATCTAGTCAATTACCAGGCGTCCTTACTGATCACAACAAATGCAACTCTTTTTACCCCATCCATGCATACTCATTACAAGTTTTACATTTTGAATGATAAAAAGATAGGCATGCAAAGTTCATACATTTTTGTGCATTCTTTTTCAAAGGCATAAATATTCTTTTCTTCTTCCTTAATCTAACATTACACCATCATGCATTTCAACTCTCTATATGGTGGGGCCTTTCAAAGTGACAACGAAATACACCCAACTTAATCCTTTTCTAAGTTAATGTTTCTAAATTAAAATGGCTACGTGCTCAAGAATATGGGATTCTTCAAGAGGGACTTAAATAGATCAAAACTCAAGATAATGATATCCTATTTCTACAATAAGTCATCCATTATGCATATTCAAGTCTCATCATAGGCAATCAACATCACAAGCATACAACCATAAAAACATTTCCATCATCTTTTAAAGATCAAATCTTTTGAAAAAATTTCGGATTTTTCCAAAATTTTCTTAACATGCATATAAGCTTTGTAAGCAACTTAGCATGCATAGCAGAATAAGAAAAACAAAAACAAGTACATGGTACGCCTCCCACCCCAAAGTTAGAATGATGCATTGTTCTCAATGCATAAAAGAATAAAGCAAAGAGATACAAGCCTGGGAGTGTGCGGGAGTCCACCAAAAGGCTGGACGGAATGGGTACTTTGTGTTGCTAAACACATTATGCAAGAGAGAATAGACAAATATTAGGACTGTCATGGAAGCTAACCTACTAAAGGAAGAAAATTACAAGAAAAGAAATAATTGAAATAACAATAAAGCAAGTAAAGCTTGGGTTGCCTCCCAAGAAGCATTGGATTTAACGTCTTCCAAATTAGACAACCAAGGAGATTCTTTATCAAGGGACATAAAAATTCTCTCATTTTTCAAGGCCCTTCTTGCTTAAATAAATGTAACCTACAATGTTTTGTAAGCTTACTCTCTTTTCATGGGCTCTTGAAAGCAAAGAAATATTTTTGTTATTTGTCATATATGGAAAGTAATAAGAACAATAAAAAAAATATTCACAAGGCTCATGATAAATAAGAAAAGAATTTTCAAGAATAAGAGGATCTTCTAAGGATAAAGAATTTGGCTTTTTAACCTCAAACTTTATCTTTTGAATATCAACCTTAACATTAAGCACAAGTTCTTCCTCATTATCACAAATCAACTCTTTGGTTGATTCTAATTGACAAGGCTTGTGAGGGAGAGAAGATGCACTAATGGGAAGACTCCTTAGAGATGGCCTACTAGGCTCTTCAACCTCAACCTTAATCTCTTGGTTTTCTTTTTAAATTTAAGCTCAACTTCACTCTCAAATCTACAACCCTCAACTTAAATTAAGTCACCTACCTCTAACTCATCCTCATCACAATAGTACATGACTCTAAGTTCCCCTACCTCAGTGGCATCAGAAAAATTATCCTCACTCAAGGTCTTAACGGCATCAACTATCAGACTAAGTTGATTGCATATATGGTTTAGGCGGCCTCATTCTTTACCACTTGAGCTTCTACCCTAGACAATGTCTCTCTCTCTTCCCAAATGACCATTCTCACCTCACTTTCTAAGATATATTCTTTTAACACATCTTCTAAGCAATGTTTCTCCTCTCTCAGTGTTGGATCATAACACTCATACTCATAGGAGGGATAATTCTCATACTCATGGCTAAGGTAACTAAAAGGATAAAGGTTAGGATTAAAGGGTGGTGGTGTTGGACCTAGGGTATGTGGAAACTCCTCACAAGGACACATAAAATTATTGAAATCCATAAACACCATAATTTATCAACCAAAGAATGACTCAAAAACAAAAAAGGAAAATAAAAGCAAAAACCAACTAATGTACACCCTAAATTAAGATTAGTCAAATCTCTTAAATAGTAAAAGAAAAATAATCAACAGCCAATTCCCCGCTAACGACACCAAAAATTTGATGTGCGAATCCTACAAGTGCACGGGTCAAGTTATAATATAATTAAAACGACTTGTAAGACTGCATATCATCCTCAGGGAATTGGATTGATTATTCTTTTAGCTATTTAGAGATCTTTCCAATTTTATTTAGGGGACCGACTTCTAATGTCACTTAAACTAAACTAATCTAAGAAAATAAATAAAAGTGATCAAGATATGGAAAAATATCAACTAAGAGTCATCTTAGGGAATAGATTTCATCAAATGTATTATTAAACACACTTGCTCGACTATTAAGGTAATTAGCACATCACCTAGATCTAGAAGTCTTCTATCCAAATTGAATCTTTAAAAAACAATTTTTTTTTTTTACTCAAACCCTAATTACTAATTACTTGAAACTAGGTGATTAGGCAAAGCATTAAGAACCTTCATCGACAATCTCTACCGTTATCCAACTACATTTTGTGTTTTCAAATGATAATCTAGTATTCATGATCTAACTTAAACATATTTTTTTCAAGCAAAATTTAATCATAGAATCATTCAAATGTCGATCAAACATTCAAAAGCATTAAGAACGGTCATGCTAGAAGGCATAAATGTAAATTAACATTCAAGAAGTAAGATGTTCAACAATTTAAACCTAAGAATTCATCTACCCCTAAAACTGTGAGAAGTTTAACCTAACATGACTTCCATAGACAAAACCCACATTAGAATCACATAATACAATAAATAAACCAAGAATAAAGAAAGGGAAGGAAAGTTATCCAGCTTCCAAGCTCGTCACGGGGATGGATTTGGCCTTCCAATGATCCTTGAACCTTCCGACATCATGGAATCATCATATCTTGCATTGAACTCTCACTCTCGGTCTCTAATTCTCCAACTCTTGATGTGTTTTCGTGTGTCTCCTTTTGTGTATTTTCTTATCTCTCTATGGTTGTTGAGAGACCCTCAATATATAGAAGTGGCCACCCAAAATATTTTTCAAATTTTCCAAATTTACAAAAAAGGAAAGCTAACGTCGCTCGCTCTTGGAGAGCACAACGATGTTGTCCGTCATCATAGGGGCAGCGTCACGATGTTGTCCGACATTATAGCCTGGTTTCAAGCGCAACACAACAGCACAACAACACTCTTCGCACAACACAGCGATGCTCTATCCCAGCGACACTACGCTCTTTCAACTGCCAATTCTTTTATGCTCTCAAGTCTAGAGCGCAGCAATGCTCTCGGCTACGTTACCCTATTTTTAGGATTTTCTTGCATTTTCTCCTGTTTTTCGCTCGATTTTGACTCGATTTGGTCTTTTTTGCCTTTGACGCTTAATTTTTGCCATAATCACCTGAAAACCACTAGCAAACACGTGAAATCTCATAAAAACATCCCTAATTTAAGAGGATAAAAAGCACTTTTTGAGTGCTTATCAACTTGACGAGTCCGAAGATTATACATGCGATAAGCTCGACTATTTGTGGAATATCCCAAGAATATCCCTTCATCAGCTTTTGAGTCCCATTTACGCTGATGTTCTCGATTAACAAGAATATAGCAAGTGCTACCAAAAATGTGAAAATACTTGACATTGGGACACCTCCCCCACCATATTTCATAAATAGTGGTTGATGCGCACTTTTTGTTTTATCGCAAGTGTACGGGTCAAGTTATAATATAGTTAAAACGGCTTGTAAGGCCAAGTATCGTCCTCAGGAAATTGGTTTGATTATTCTTTTAGCTATTAAGAGATCGTCCCAATTTTATGTAGGGAATCAATTTATAAAATGAAACTTAGGCTAACTTAATCTAAGAAAGAAATAAAAGTGATCAAGATATGGAAAATATTAACAAATAGTTGTTTTCGGGAATAGATGTCATCAAAGGTATAATTAAATACAATTGTTTGACTCTTGAAGTAATTAACACAACACCTAGATCAAAAAGTCTTTTATCCAAATTGAATCTTTGAAAAGCAATATTTTCTTTTACTTAAACCCTAATTACTAATTCCTTGAAACTAGGTGATTAAACAAAGCATTAAGAACCATCATCAACGATCTCTACCGTTATCCAACTACTTTCTGTGTTTTCAAACAATAGTCTAGCATGCATGATCTAACTTGAACATACTTTTCCAAGCAAAATTTAAATCATAGAATCATTCAAATGTCGATCAAACATTCAAAAGCATTAAGAACAAACATGCTAGAAAGCATAAATGCAAATTAACATTCAAGAAACAAAGTGTTCGACAATTTAAACCTAGGAATTCATCTACCCCTAAAACTATGAGAAGTTTGGCCTAGCATGGCTTCCATAAACAAAACTAACATTATAACAACATGATACAACAAATAGACCAAGAATAAAGAAAGGGAAGAAAATTTATCCAGCTTCTAAGCTTGTTTCTAGGATGGATTTGGCCTTCCGATGATCCTTGAACCTTCCGACATCGTGGAATCTTCATATCTTGCACTAAACCCTCACTTTAAGTCTTTAATCCTCCAACCCTTCTTCTTCTTCTCCTTCTCCTTCTTCTCCCCTAGGGTTGATGGAAACCCTTCAATTCATAGACTTGGCTGCCTAGATTTATTTCCAAAATTGTAGATTTTTCAAATAAGGAAAGCTGGTGCTACCACGCTGACCAACATAAAAGAGTGGCGCCGCCGAGCTGTGTGTCATTGAATCCTACCCTCAGCGCCGAGTCACAACGCCACCTCAGCGCTGCTGCACTTGCTTGACTGATGCTCTCGAGAAAATGCGTTGTGGCAACACCGAGCTAACGAAGCGGCACTACCCTGTTTTTAGGATTTTTGTGATTCTTTCGTCTTTTTCACTTGATTTTGGCTTGGTCTGGTTCCTTTGGCTTTCGATTCTTGTTTTCTTTATTTTTAGCTGAAAACCACTAACAAACAAGTGAAATCTAATATAAACTTCATTAATTTAAAAGAATAAAAAACATTTTTCAAGCGCTTTTCAGTGGTCCTTGTACCTGGTCGAAGAATAACACGGTTTTGAATGTGACGAGCCGTGTTGAGAGCCTCAACCTAAAAATGGAGCGCCATTTGTTTAGCATATAGCATAGGATGCAACATTTCTTGAAGAGTCTTTTTCTTCCGCTCAACAGCCCCATTTTGCTGAAGAGTAATTGGAGCAGAGAATTCATGATAAATGCCCATCGAGGCACAAAAATCAGCAAACTACGTGTTCTCAGACTTCTTTCCATGATCACTTCTAATCCATTTGACTTTCAGATCTTTCTTCTGCTACAGTTGCAAACACAAAGTATGAAATATGATAAATGCTTATGATTTCTCTCGGAGGAACCGAACCCACGTATACCTAGAAAAATCGTCAACAACAACCAACACATATTGTTTCCCTTCTAGGCTCTCTGTCTACATGGGCCCCATAAGATCCAAATGAAGAAATTCTAAAACACATGAAGAACTTGTTTGATTAATCTGTTTATGAGGAGCATACATTTGCTTTCCAGATTGACAATCACGATAAACATTGTCAGACGCCAAGATTAAGGATGGAAGCCTAATTATTGCATTCTTCCGCATAGCCATGGATAGTTTTCAGACTTATGTGACCAAGACGTCTGTGCCACAGGTTGGCTTCGTCTTGTCTAGAGAGATTACATACATTAGCTGCAGTAGTAGGATTCCACATGTAACAATTATCTAAAGATCATGTTTCTATCATGATGAGAGTTGTGTCATCGTCGATGACAATGCACTGTTCCTTGGTAAAGCATACATTCATCCCCTGATTGCACAATTGGTTGATGCTAATAAGATTGCCAATGTGGCCTTCAACCAACAGAACATCATCTAAGGCAGGGAGCCCATGAAAATTTAGCTTTCCTTTGCCAATGATTTTACCTACATTCCCGTCTCCAAAAGTAACATTTCCAGTATTGACTAGTTTGATATTTGATAAGAAGGTCCATTCTCCAATCATGTGATGAGAACTACCACTGTCAAAGTACCAATCTCCTTAAGCAGAGGATTTAAGGGAAGTTAAAGCCACATTACATTTCATTTGTTCACTTTTGATTTTCCAAACATACTTCAAAATTCATGGTTCCGTGGGACAGTAGTAGGAGTAACGAGGGACATGGAGCAAATTCAGTAGCTTGTAATAGAAAGGTCATATGTGACCAGTCTTGCCATAGAAATGACATATCCACTGAGATCTGGGATGATTGACAAATTTTCTGAGATCCCTCCTTGAGGGTGTTATAGCATTGTCAAAAGATTCAGCATTTTCAGCCTGGACAAATTCAATTTTCTGTTTGCCTTTGGAGTCAGAGTTGTTCCATCCACCAGACTTCGAGTAACCAAGTCCAGAACAATCACCAACAGCCTTCCCTTTGGACAAAATTTCATCAAGTGAGTTAGTTCCAGCATTGAGCATTCTTATGTTTTTGCTCAAGGATTCTTTCTCCATCCTGGATTTAGCTAGTTCACGTTTAAGATCCACTATAATGGTCATAAGTATATGGTTATCTGCTAGAAGAGCCTCAATTTTGTCTTTCTACACATTTAATACATTTAAGTCGTCTTGCCACTTTAAGAACAAAGCTTGATACGTTGGATCATCAAACTCTAACTGAGATGCATTCACTTCTTCATGGTTGGCATATACATCATATTCAGAAATCTCAGTAGATGAGGTGTCTGAGAAGATATAACTAATAAGAGCTTTGACATCTTCTTCAGATTCACCACTTCCTTTTGAATCATCGTCAAATAGAGTTAAGACATAGCTTCTATTCTGCCTCTTCAAGAAATTTGGACATTCAGCTTGAAAATGACCATACCCTTCACACTCACAACATTTGACATATTTGGCTTTAGGAAGAGTGTTATTTGATGTTTTTTCCACATTTTCTTAGTTCTAGAAGCTTTGACCTGTTTAGACATATTGATATTCACAGGCTTGTTCCTAGTCCACTCACTAAATCGTTTTGAGAACACGGTTGAATTACTTGGAGAGGAGGGCGATGAATTCTGCAAGAGACTCATCAGATTCTTTGTCAGACACATCAGCTCGAGGTTCAGATAGAGATTGTAATGTAATGCACTTGTTTCTTTTCTCTAGTTTTTTTTTCTAGAGACATTTCAAACGTCAGAAGAGATTCGAAAAACTCATCAACTTTCAATGATACTATGTCCTGAGCTTCTTCTATAGTAGTGACTTTCATGTCAAATTTCTTGGGCAATTATCTAAGCACCTTGGGCACCAGTCTTTCTTCTGAGATCTTTTCACCAAGAGCAAAAGATCCATTGGCAATATCCAATAGACGAACATTAAATTCAGCAATGGATTCGTCCTCGTTCATTTTTAGATTTTCAAACTTCTAGGTCAACAGCTGAAGTCTCGACATTTTGACCTTAAAAGTCCCTTCGTGAGCAACTAATAGAATATCCCAAGCCTCTTTAGCAGAGACACAAGTATTAATTAATTGGAAGATTATTCAATCGACACCATTAAATATGGCATTTAACGCACGGGAGTTTCCTAATGATGCTTCGTCTTCAGCTTCTGAGCATTGTAGTTCCTGCTTGAGGATTTTCTTTCCATCTTTAGTTTTAGTAATAGGATGGGACCATCTAGTGACAATAGCTTTCTATGTTTTATTGTCGATAGATTTCAAAAACCCAGTCATCTGCGTTTTCCAATAAGAATAATTTATTCCATCCAGCATGGGTGGTCAAGTAGTAGAGCCACCTTCTTTGATATCATTCATGATCATTTCACCTTAAGATGAGGTGACCTACTTTGATACCAATTGAAAACCTTATGAGATGACTTTTCACACACAATTGTTAAAACAATAGTACTGACAACACGATTAACACAAAAGTTCAACACACAGAAGGAGATAGTGAAACACAAGAGTTGGTAACCCAATTTGGTGATAACCACCTACGTCTAGGGGGCAGTGTGCCCATGAAAGATAATCCACTAATATTAAGAAGTTAAGCAATTACAACAAAGTACTTATCTGCAAAAACTAGAACTTCAATAGTAACTATTGTTAAGCTTAACAAACTAGACCCTGAGGCTCCCCCTAGTGTGAGACTTCCTCTCGCGGCTACTTAAGCTCCCCTTAAGTGTTGCAATATCAGTGTCTTGAGTTTCTGTCTGCAACAGTTTGTGAGACTCCCTCTCACCTAAAATATCTTTCACTAGATTCAATAAACTCCCTCCACTGATGATTCTTAGGATCCTCTAAGATAAGAGAACTCTCTTTTCTCGGTATGAGGTGTCAAGCTCCCCCTAAGACTAATAACTGTACTAGTCATTAATAATTCTTAAAATTCTTCTAAGGTGCCACTCAATCTAATCTGCATACAGTCTCGGAGGGACAACAAAGCATAGCGAAAAACTATGATTCACAGAACAATTATGCAGAAACAAACTACACAACCACACCGTGTAACAATCCTTTCAGGACAAAAACAATTTAACCTAATTAGTGTCATTGGACACCTTTTATAGATCAAATCAAATAAAGGAGAACAATGTCAAACACGGAAATAAATGTCGATGACTAAAAAGGAATAATATCGGGAAAATAATATATGCAAAAAAGGAATACTCAATAAGGAAATAAAAGATATTCTGACTCAGGCATCAAAATGTCGATGTCACGACTCTAATGGTGACAACATGATACTTTAAAGACCTGCCTTAATAAAATGAAGAGCCAATGCAGAACTCCAACAAAGTTGATAAATGAAGATAAATTTATATTATATTATTCAACATTAGTTGCCAACCTATTTATAGGACATGAAATTATGTATGTTACAATATAGAATACAATGGAGAGAGTATGTTACAACATGAAATTCAATGAGAGGTTTATGATATCTGGTAACCTATGTATGTTATGGATATCTATACTAAAAAGTATATTTATAATACCTATTATATTCATAATACTCCCTTTTAGATATCCATATTATATAAAATAAATGTCTCGCTAAAACCTTACAAGGAAAATATCCAATTGGAAAAAATCCTAGTGAAGGAAAAAGAGTACATTATCTTATATACTTTAATGACTATTTCATAAAAAACCTTACTAGGAAAACCTGATGGGAAAAACCATAGTCAAGGGGAAAAGAGTGCAGTAAGTTTACTCCCCCTCATGGAAACATCACTTGACATCTGTTGTTGGTGGATTTCTATTTTCGATTTAAATTGAGTTTCATAGCTTATTGCACAAAAATAGATATTATAATTTCTGTTCAAGGATGCGTCGAGAATTACTCAAGTATGATCATGATTAAGCAAGTTTTCCTATAAAAAGCCAAAGTATAAGCTTTTATAGGTTTCCTGGTGAGTCCAGGGTCGAACGCAAGGATTTGTAATAACTAGGCATTGAGAATAGATGCATGACTATGCGGTGAACTATACATGTAATATGTGCATGCTTGTATGTATCTAAAACTATACATAAAGAATGAATAAAATTTCCTACAACTAACAATGAGCTAGATGCGGCGATGGTTAGTCAAATGTCATTTAGTGTCAATAGCATGCGTTGAGAATGGATGGAACCATGCGATAAAAGTAGAGTTAACGTAGGAGCTAGCTGTTACTTAAGTATATCTATGTATAATTACATTCCTACAAACTGAGTTTGTGAATCCATCTCTCGATATTTCGACGTCACATTAATCTTATCTCTAAAACACATGGTAAGTTTGCGTTGGCAAAAGATGAACTACATCTTTGCACCTCATCTAGTCTTGATAAATGCTAAAGATTAACAGTCTACTCTCTCAAGCTAGACAATCGTGCTTGCTACTTTTGTTTGTCAGACAAAGTTATGCAAGCTAATGATATGCATTAATCAAGATGTAACATACTTAATATTGCTTAAGAAAAACTAACTCTTAACATCTAACTCATTTAGCATTCAAACAACATTGTGTAAGGTATTTAATATGGAAATAGATGGATGGTAATCGTCAATCAAACTTATATTAAGGAAATAAACCATTCTCTCGAATGTCATTAACAAAACATAAGTAAGAAGGAGGGAAATGGAGATAAAATAGAAATGGAAGTCGTCAAGCTGCCACTGGCAACGTCTTGCTTCATGGAGGCTTGAGATGGTTGCTATCTGATACATAAATTTCATATGGTGAAGGTTCTCACTCTTTGGGAGACGACTCTGAAAATTCTTAGAATCCTTCTCACAGGAGCTTGAAATGGAGGCTGGTTATGGTGAGGGAGAATTTGTGCAGAGCTTTCGGCTCTTGAACTCGTTTCTCTCCCCCATTGAATGGAGAGGCTTTGAGCTATTTATAGGCGTCGAAAAGTTGAAACTCATGATGACCTGACACCTTTACATTAAATTCCATGCCCTGCTGCGCAGACTTTTCACATCGTCAGCCCATTTGTTCTGCCATGTTCTGATAACATGTTATCCTTTTGCATAATGACATGACAGCTTTTGCCCAGACGTCTGTATCTACTTTTTCTCAACGCATAGTCTCAACGCATGGGTTTCCACTTGTTCTCGCAGCAGCTTCGTCTCTAGTACTTGGGTTATTTGTGTTTCTTTTCTTCTTAATCCTGCGTTAAGAATAGAAAAGCTCATAATTTTTCAAGTATTTTCTTTTGTAAATAGTGCCAACGCATGCTAATACATTTTAATTCAACTACCAAAATCATGCGTTTAGATCTAAAGTTACTCTAATTAATTCAAATAGTGACTATAATAACTTTATTTCTACAAGTTATCAACATCTCATAGTCGTCACATTCAAATGTTGTGCACTAACTTCTCAAATGTTGTTGTGGATAACGTCTTCATAATAAGTTTACAAGTCATCGTTTAAAGAAATATGTTGGATAATGATGTCATCGTTTTCTTTAGGGTCATGAATGTAGATTTGTGGTGTTATCTTCATATATATAATAAAATTCTTGGCTAGCCTCATGACTCGTAAGGATTTTAGTACTTGTTATAATTTGCTTCATAGACTGTCATAGTGTAAATCTTCTCCATGTACTCAATAACCTATTTAAGATCTAGCTCTTATGGGTTGGATACATAACCTGCATATTCACAACCAATTAGATCATAAATTAGATTTATTGGAAAGAAAATAAATCAATGTAAACTAATTCTTAAATAAAACATATTATATGTTCAACTCTACTCCAATGTATTCTTTTGGAGGAATATTATATCTGTGTAGCAAAATTACTAAAAATACTACGACATGTAGTGTATAACTAGTAAAGATATAAATGCACTTATTTCTCAAAACTATGGTTCTTCAGGATCTAAAGTTTTTCATTATTATATCCTTGTATTAAATAATATATCTTTTTTAGAACTACTATAGGAGTGTTAAATGATATAACTAGTCCATATAAGATCTTTTATGTATAACTTGATGCAATCTCATATACTTTATGCTTCATTTGCAAGCTAAGAAAAAACTTTGTTTTTCAGAACTTTCATCTCAATTTCTTTCTTAAGAAATTTATGGAGTTTCCATTATATATTCAGATCATCAACATATATATATATGGTAAATATTGACTATAGTTTTTTTTATCACATGGACAAATAGGGTTATTTTATCCCTTATTTAAAAAAAATATTTAATAAGATGATTATATCACATTCGTCAAGAATGTTTTTATGAGAATCTTTGTGATAAATATAATTCTATAACATTTGAATTATATGGTTCTGGTACCTTTAATCCTTTAGAAATTTTCATAAATTAAATATTATTATTAGGAGATTCATATAAATGTAGTATGACTGCATCCTTAAAATGTATGTTAAGCTACTCATACATTGTCAGAGGTAAATTAGATACCTCATGGTACTATATCCTCCATTAACGAATATGCTTCCTCATAATCAATACCAACGTACTTTGTAAGAATTGTTGTGGAATCTATATATCTCTCTTTATATATTGTGAACTAATTTTATTTAATTTCCTTACAAAACTCACTTGTATCCAATATGTTTGACATTTTCTAATGTCTGGACTACTAGTCCTCACAATTGAAAAATAAGTTGATTCTTTTGGATTGTTTCTTTCCACATAAGTCAATCATTTCTATGTTCACATTTTTAAATAGATCTAAGCATATATTACTCACTTTCATAAATAATATCAAAAGCAACATTGTATGTTGTCAACTTATATAAATTCGGTTCCATCTTTTTCAGGTTATAACATAATTTATCGAGATCTCATTATTATCCTTATTTTCTACGATATTCTTATGAGTACTCATATTTAAGATTTCTTCTAAATATCTCATATTCTTAACTGAATCATTTTGATTATTGACTACATCTTTTTCAAGGATCTTCATCCTTGGACCCATTTGTCTATCACGCTCCAAGCGTGGTGTAGACAACTTATTGCATTGGGATATCAATTTTACATATTGTATTTGCAAACATTATATATATCTTAGTCACTTTCTTGCAACTATAAATGCTATGTAAATCAATCTAGCATTTTGATTTGCAATATTTTACAAATGAATTATCTTTTGAACTTCTAATTCGAAGTGATCTGTATGGTCATCAAAATGAGACAATATTTATGCATTCTATTCAATTTCCTTTTTTAACTTCTTAATTTCTCTCCCTAATGTTGAAAAATTTATCTCATTAGTAACAATTAGCAAATTGTGTAATAAATATAGCACTCGTCAAGGGTTCAATATTTAATAATTGATGTGAAATCAATTTCAACGTCGATTTATAACCTCTTTTAAGGACTCATTTTAAATTGTTCCATCATCTTAATTGTTGTTCTGGAACAATAATTTAAATATTTACTGCACATTTTGCATATGAAATGTATTTGGCTTCTGATCATAAGCTCATAAGTCATTGACTTAAAGCATGCAAAATAAGATGATTTCATACATATTTAAAAAGCTTTGTGATTTGAACATAAGCTACATGATGTTCAACAGTTATCCCAATCAATATTTAATAATAATTATCAAGTGTTTGGGATGTAAACTCACTAGTGAGAGTTTGATAATTAATCTATTGAGAACATGCCACACATGACAATTTATTAGATGGAAGAATCTTCTAGTTTTTCAGTGGATGTCAATGTATATTTCCAATTATTATTTTCATTGTTGACCCAAAATGACTCATCATGTCAAATAAAACATAGCTGGATCAATGAACGTTAGATTCATTGTTGCATATATTTCAATTATATAAATGTGTGTATAATAAAATTTAGAAGGAAAAGCAGACAATTTTTCTTTATGCATTTCCTATAGGAGACAATAGATATAATATATAAATAACATATATTATTCTTATTACCAATCTCTCTTAATGATATCTATTATAACGTATAACTTTCAAAATTACTAAACTTCTCCTTGATTTACAAGAAAATAAAGTATATCAATTGTAAACTTTACTCTTATGGGCAAAATAATATTTTCTTTCCAAAATCTTTAATCAAGTCTATAGGACTTAATATCATATTTGATTTTTCGCCTCATAATCTTTTTGAATTCTGGAAACATATTGCTACTTTAAATATAATATGCATAGATGCACTATATGCAAAACATAAATATTAATTATTCTTATTCTTCTCAAGAGATTCAAAAGAAATCCAAATATCTCATATTCAAGTGATCAAAAAGAATAATCACTTCTTTAAGAAATTCTAAGAAACTTATAATATCCAAATGATATCATATTTAGGGGTTAAAAAGAAAAGTTATCTCTTTAAGAGATTCAGATAAATTCGAAAGTTTGCTTACACATATCGTTTTTCTTTTCATAACAGTGGATGTTAAATTCCAATGGAAATTTTAAATGTACGACAGGTACAAGATTATTGTCTCTTTTGCATTACATTTGAAAAATGAAATTCTCACATGTGTGCAGTTTTAATAGAATAAATATGTCTTCCTCTACTGTGATCATGATCCCGGTCACAATTATTAAATATTGCAACATTCACTTTAGAGAATGTTTTTGAACTATTTGGTTGAGATTCATGATTTTGCATAAAATCATATGCTCATTTATTTTATTCAATCTCAAATAACATTATATTTATGTTCACCAAAATGTTTCAACATTTATTTATCAAATTGCTACTACATAAGCATGTTTGATGTATGCAAATAACATATGTTTATTAGACTATAAGCATTCATTGATTTAAAATATGTGCAACTGCAGGTGCAAGAAAAATCAACGAGCACTAATTGATTTATGCAAGTTCAGGTGCATTAAATCAAAATCAGCTTTAGGAAGAGTAATTAACTATTATACATAACTTTCATAAACTTTGCCATGAGAGAATTTAATCAAATACATATGACCACTATAAATTTCAGAAGTGCCCAAATTTATTCATATGAGAATAATTTAAATATTCAACAATCAAAGAAATTTCAATATCAGCATGACAAAAAATTGACTAATTCAACTCTCAGGTTAGTTTCCAGGTAGAAGTATTCTCTTACGATCAGCTTAAATACCTCAGCCTAGCAAGAACAATCCTTAGACAGAGTCTCCTTACAGTTATCTTTTTTTTTTTCCAATTCATTAATCTTTTAATTAGTAGCTAATTAATAGATCAATGACCCAAGTGAACTATTAAACTTTAATTTTAATATTATTAAAAACTAATTCACTTATGAAATAATCTTTAATATCTAAAATCTTAAACCTTTGAAAATAAAATTAAACATAATCTCAGATACTTATCCCCATATTTAAAAGATATAATATAATATTATATTGAGAGATAATCTTAATATATAAAATATATATTATTCTAAACATAATAATTAACCATTGAAACAATTGGGAGGAACATACTTAAGCAACTAGGGATTTTTAACAACCATTTAAAACATAATCACATGCATAATTAAAAATAAGTAGCAAAAATTGTCTAGCATATATATATTTGGTTGTCCTAAGAAGTTGAAGACAATTTAAATTACAATGATTTGAGTTTTCTTCTTTTTTTCTTTTTTTCTTTTTCTTTTTTTTTTTCTTTCCTTGTTCAACTTACACAGTGGCCTCAAAGAAGTTATCACCAATTCAAAATTGTTTATAGCCAACAACACTAAAATACCATATCTAATGTCGTCGACTAATACTTTTTCCGCCACTTGGACACAACCATATAATATGCTTTAAATAAAATTCAGTGCATAAATGCCGACACAGAGGAGAGATTAAAATTTACCCCCACCTTTATATTTATTTCAAACAATCAAAAAATCTGATCACCAAGCTCGAATATTCAAAGTATAAATAAAATTTTGGAATCTAAAATTACCATTCAACTAGATTGACTTTTGTTATTGATCTAATTAAAAATTAAAATAACTAATATCAAATATACCTTAACCATCAATTTGCCAACACACATCTATGGCTAAAGTTAAAATACTCATCATCTATGAACTTCAAATTTTAAATACCTTGAAAAGATGTAGATAACTCTAGTGGGTCTTTAACCATTTTGGTGCTCCAGTGAACCAACTTCAACTTCTACAAATATTTCAGTGGTAGAGACTCGTGCTGATAACGTGTTGTAAAATAAGACTAGTGCAGGAATAAAACAAGAACAAAAAGAAGCAAAGTAAAGAACAAAGTAGAGAATCAGAAAGTAAAGAAAATAACTCAATTGTAGTGTGTATTACAAATGCACCATACACCACTATTTATAGGACATGGAATGGTGTAAGTTACAACATGAAATTCAATGGGAGGTTTATGATATTTGGTAATCTATGTAGGTTATTGATATCTACATTAAATAGTATATTTATAATATTTATTACATTCATAATAACAATAATATGTTTTTTTAAGAGAAAACAACAACAATGTATTTAATGTATAGAATTTTAAGCAATATTGTTAGGTGGGAGAAGACTCAATAACAACAACATACTTTCTCCATCAATGGATTTACTGTTGTCTTTAGAATGAACTTACCAACTACCCTCTTATTATGTTGTGGTGAATGGTAAAAATGTAAGCCCTAACTCATTTTTAGTATTACTCAAGTTAAAATAGATCAAACTTAGTTTATGGACTTAGTCAATTTTTATGATGTTAGAAATAAGTAAGACGTGGAAAGGAGAAGCTTGATGGGCGTGGTGTTAAGGAATTACCTTGGTGGTAAAGATATGTTTTTAGCTTGTGTAAGCGCCTGAACTTTGGTAAGGACTTGTTCGGCATTAGGATTGTGCTTAATTAAGCAGCGGAAGAGCTTGTCAAAGCCTAAAGTTAAGTGAGTATGGAGAGGGTAAGGCGTTGAGAAGACTAGGGAAGAACCTCTAAAGATGGTGCTAGGCGTTGAAAGGGTGCACCAAGAGGTAGGCGTCCAAAATTTCTTTTAATTTTGGATTAATTATTTTTATTAATTAATTTAAGTGTGATTAGGTGGCAAGCTAAGAAGATTTAGGGAAGTCGAAAGCAGGAGGTGGCGGAAGAAGGTGTTGCATGAGGCTTGTCGTTGGTGGTATAAATAGAAGGTTGTGTATCAAAACTCAGTTTGCACAATTCACTCAGGTAAAAGGAGAGTTGCTGCCAGGGCCTGTGTCGTGCCATGTGCGTGTGTGACTAGAGCTATGTGCATGTGCAAGTGCCTGCGTCCAACCTTGTTGTACATCTAGCTACATCATAAGCCCCATAAGACATTAGTTGTTTCAGTTGGTGTTGGTGAGTTAATTCAAGTATTAATTTAACTTGAAAACATTAATGGCTTAAGTTAAGGTTTAAAGAAGGTTGGGAAGAGCCTAACCAAGAGAAGTGATTTTATTTTCAAGACAAACAGAGGTGTGGAAGGCCTATAACCCGATGGGACCTAACTAAAAGGAATGAGTGACCAATGTTTTAAAAACTAAGTGTTTAATGTTATTTTTCCTTACTTTTCCAAGAAGCTGATATTTGCTATATTAAGAATGTTATTTAAGCTTATTGAAATGCTGAGTTAAACCTATTTTACCTGATTACGTCAATAACTATTTAGAGAAATGATTACCAATGGTTATACTAAACTAAATATTTCACAAAGTTACTCTAACTATTAAAATGTGCCCTGGTATTGACGAAAGAATAGACTCAATACTGAAGGACAAGAAGAAGGTATTTGGGCAACCTAGTATGTAAAGTCTTTGGAACCCACTTTGGCATACAAAAGGGCTTTGGGTCATGTGTCAGGGTGCTAGTCCTTTGGGGGCATTTCTATGTGCACATAGGAGAGTTATTGACGCTGATTGTATTAAGGTTACTCTACATCAGCTAAGGAATGTTTTCGATATTGAGAGTACTGAGCTTGCTCTACCTCAACTGAGGTTTTAGGGTACAAATTTTCTATGTTTAAATGATATCAAACATGCTAATTTTCATTGATTTCTAACAACTGTTTATTTGCTAAAGGATTACTTGCTTAAACTTATGTTATTATGGTCACTCATCCTTTTTCTTATGTTTTCTGTCTCCCAGGTAGCGAACGAGTTTACAATGCTTAGCCTATCCAACCTCGTCTGCTTCTGCTGCAAACTTTTGTATGTTTTGGGATATGACTCTATCTTGTACATATAAGTTAGTGTGAGGGGAACTGGGGGTCTGTAAAAATGTCTTGTGAAGGGTTAACATTTAGTTGTATTCAACTTTTGATGATATGCATGTACATGTGCAGTTTATTGGTGTGAATATTTGTATATGAGTATTTGAGGTATTATCCGTGTGTTTGTGAATCCTATGTGTAAGCACTGATTTGCGTTGCCAAACGTTGGGGTGCGGCCATGCGTTTCAAAGGAAGAAGTGGCCGGGGGCGAGAGTAAGAATTTTTGGAAAGTAAAATCTTGGCTAAGCGTTGGACAAGCCCATGCGTCGAAGGATAAGTAATTCTGGCGGGGAAGAAACGTGCTTGAACCATGCGCTAAAATCACTCTGCGTTGAGGACAGTCATGTGCTGAATTTACTCTGTGCTGAGGACAGCCATGCGCTGAAGTCGATGCGTTGAAGACAGACATGAGTTGAAGTCGCTCCGCGTCGAAGACAGAGTGGTCTTGACGCGACGAAGATAGTGGTGTATGACTGAGTTGTATGCGTCATAAGTAGGAGGCGTTGAGGACGACGCCATGCGTTGGGTGAGGTTAGTTGCTGAAGGCGCTGGAGGAGAATTTTAACATGAGCGCCTCGCGTCGAAGTGAAAAACCCGCGCCAGCCTGCGGGTGAGGGGTAAGTCGGCAACATTAATCTTGGTGTTTGTGAAGGCTAAGTCGGTAGTATATATAGTTGGATTAATTAAATGTTTAATCATTTTTAAGACATTTCGAGAGCTTAAGTCGGTTCCATATTTCAGATAGACTTCAGAAGAAGATTGAGGAAGGAGTTCTTGAGGATTTTGGACGAAGTTCGACTCATATTGATGTTGAAAACGAAGCTGGAACAGAAGAATGACTGAAGTCACATGGTTTGAGCAATGACTGATAATCAGAGTAGAACGTGTGGAGGAAGCCGAGTTTAGAGCTGAAACTTGGAGGTTAGTGAGTTAACATAATTTCTAATAACTTTTGTGAAGGATGGTAATGCTGAAATTGAAGATTTACTATGTGAATCCTTAGGAAAAGCAGAGTTTACAAGATTATTACGCAATCCGGAACAGCAGGAGGTGAATCCGGAATACAGTGAGAGCGAGGAGGAGTTAAGCCTTGAAACTTTGAGGTAAGCTATAGAACCTAATTTCCTTTAAGTTTGTAGAAGAGAAGAAATCCTGAATCCGTATGGAATTGTGACTTTTAATAGATTGAAGTAAGAACGAGAAGAAAGGAGGGAATAACGGTGCAAACTGCCGCTGAGAATCAAGTATCGGCACACTGTCTGGGTATTGTTAGCGAGATGGGTGTCGCTAAGACGCAAAGGAGCCTTCCGTCTCACAGTTCTCGCTAGATAACACTGAGTATCGCTGCTAAGGTAATGTAACGCTAGTGTCGCTCCAACAAGTATCGCTAGTAACAGTCCTTATTGGTTGGTATCACTAGGATTCTCGCTTATTAAGTTAATTAGAAAAGGAAGAAGATTTACTGTTCAATAACGCAAGGTACATGTCTCTTGCAGGCCAAGAAGAAATAAGAAAAGTGTATAATCCACGTAAAGCCTAGAAAGAGTTGTGAGTGACTCCTTTCTTCTTCAATTCGATTTTTATTGAAAATATTCTTATGAGATATGGTTTTGCGATGAACTGTTTTAAAATGCATAATGTTTGATTGTATTATTCATAAGGCATGTTATATGTTTTTAAAGCGGATAGTAAGCATTCATATGAAATGTTATTGAATATAGTTTTGTATGATTTCTATGGAAGGATTTTCATATGAACTATTATGCGAATGAAATTCTAAAACGTTTTAGAGAAGGCTCAGTGCTCAAGGACACGAGAAGGCACGTGAGTTTCCCCGGGACCCAATACTGAAGGACATGAGAAGGTACTTGGGCAACCCGTCATAGTCCTATGTGCACATAGAGGTTGATTTGGCTGGTGCGTCGAGTTTGCTCCGCATTGAGCCAGGGACGATTTCGACGTTGAGTGCGTAGAAGCGTTGCTCCACCTCAACTAAGGGAAAAGTTTGAAAAAACTAAACTGTGATTGATAAACTCCTCGGAATACACTCTTTTATGATTTAAGATTTGATTTATGAGATTAATGGATTTTATAGGAAGCATGTTTAGTTTGAACAAAATGTTAAACTCTTACTTATTCGTTATACATAACATGCCTGTTTTCAATGAATGTTCCTTTTACAAAGATTTGTCACTCACTGAGCTGTTAGCTTATGTTTTCGAATGTTTTCCTTTTCTCCCCCAGGTAGCAAGGACGTTCTCGGTGCTTAGCCTACTTCAGCTCACCTTGCCTAAGTCTCAAGTTCTCAAAATACAGTCAAGTCTGAGAGTTGTACGTTGCATATGTTTCTTTTATGTAAATGGCATGTAGATCATGAAGATTTGAGTGGGGATTGTTGGTGGAGTTTTGTACATTGTATGACGGATATGAAGTGAAATTATGCTATGTAATAAAAGTGTACCCTATGCAAGGAATTATATCAAGTTATAAGCATGTGTAGTATGACTAAGTTCTTTGTATGTAAGTGAGTAAATGTATGCACAGGAAGGAATGTAAAATGGGACAATATGCGTCACAAGAGGGGTGATGTTTATTGTCTTCACATTCCCTTTTAGGTTAGGTGGGTAATCTGGAAGGGGGTGTGACACTATGTTATTAATGTCGATTGCTTACAGGTTACCTTAAGAAGTAATAAATGGGTAGCAAGTTGGTCAGTAATTGTCGTAAGAGAGTCAATTCTTCCCATCCTCATATCTTTCCTTATGTTAAGAGGGTAACTTGAGGAAAAGTGTGACAAAAAAATTGTGAGATAGATGTGAATGAACGTGTAAGCCTAAAAAATTGTATAATCGTGAACCTCATATAATGAATAGCGAATAAGTAATGAAAGCTATGGTAACAAACCATTCAGACGGTACAGGAAGTAGAGTTCTCTCCCTCAACTCCTACTCGGTCAAAAACACACCCTAACAAATTGGTGGTAATTTTTAGAAAAAACAACGTAGTAAAAAGAAAATTCATACATACATACATTACATATATTCCACAAAAGGCAAAATTGAAGTTGAAATCCGAACTCTGAAAACAACCTTCTCTTCCTCAGCTTCTCTACCATATTTTCAACCAAAAAAAAAGGGCAAAACAGTAAAATAAAAAATAAAAGTAAGAGGAGTAATAAAACAACTAAACAAAGAAGAATTACACAGAACCACCACTTTCTTTGTATTTCGATATATGTCAAAGGGTTCAGATCTGTCCTGAACTCGGCCGAGTCGACTCGCCGCTGTCCCCGCCTCCGGCCAGCGTCCAGGCCGAAGTGGCGATGAGCGGCCGAGTGTGCCATCCCAACGTCAAACTCCCATTATTCTCTTCAACTCTGTATCCATTTCCACCTCCGAACAGAGCCGCCAGCAAAGTACTGGCCTGCTTGAAAGCGTTCGAACCCATATGAACCATCTCGAATCCACTCGAGCGTAACCGGCTCCGCCACTGCGCCACCGTTTCATGACGCTCGACACGGTCGGAACCTTCACACGCCACTACGTTGCAGATTTGTCTCCCTAAATATTCCTCTGACCTCACCACATCCTCCTCCCCTGCCGGCGACCCTTCTAACGAATCGAATAAGCTCGAATAATAGTGTAGAGCTTCTGTGAATCGTTCTACGAACGACGGTCCGTTGTGGTCGGCGACCTGCTCCACGACGGTGACGATTTTGGGGTTAAGTTCTTTGATTGTTGTTAGAGCTTTTTCAATCGCGCCCGGATTGGCCAGTAGCCGGTGGAGCTCGAAAATGGAGTTTATAGCGACGGTTTCTGTTTCTAAATTGAGTATTGACGGTTCCAGATCGGCCAAATTGTTGCAGAAGAACCCACGAAATTCGAATTTTACGCCGAATTTATCCGCGAATTGCGCCAATTTCGAACCCACTTCCTGTAATCCGTCGGTGGAATTTTCCTCCGGCGGGGGATGGATTCCAGTAAGATGAAACGCCGGAGGCCCACCTGGTCGGAGTGCGAAGGCCTGAATCAACGGCGGCCATTGGTGGCCTTGCTGGAGGTTGAAATCGACGACGTGGACGGTACCAGCAGAACCAACGGATTCGAGAATGGCTTGATTGGCAGTGAAATGGGCGAATTTCAGATAGGGGCAAGATTCATAGAAATGCATTTGGAGAAGATCGGTGTATGAAGATGAATAATCGAAGGGCTTTTGTGGGTAAAATCTGTAAATCCGGCGAGAGAGGGCTTGAGCGAAATAGCCGGCGACTTTTCTCATAGCGCCGGCCTGAGCTTCAACGAGGATTCTGATGTGTTTTAGTAGAGCCTCGGCAAGGTTGAGATTGTTTGTGTGGACGGCGTCGGCGCAGGCGAGAAGGCTGTGGACCAGACGGACGCCAGTCTCGACGGAATCCACCAGAACCACCGAGCGCGACTGCTCCGACGACGACGAAGAAGAAGAAGAAGATGCAGTAACAAGAAGCGATTCGGAATCTGATTTCTTGAATCGCTTTCTGGGGTTGGTGGAATCGATTTGTGGGAAAGCAGCAACTCCAGGAATGGCTCTGAGATCATACTCAGAATCGTCGGTGAAGGCGGCGGCGATGGAGGAGGAAGTGGATTCAGCTATGGCAAGAACAGGATCGTGGGTTATTCCTTGGGATTGAAGCGGAGTATTGAGTTCAGCGAGCATGCTTTGAACCCAAGAAGAAACATCGGAGGGATTGTAATGGACTGTATTGGAAGAGAGGTGAGAAATTCCATCTTCTTCCGACAAACCCATTACCATTTCTAGCTGTTCCAGTTTCAGAGCTACGTCCGCCATGTCCGACGACCGGACATTGTACCCAAGAGCAGCTAGATGCTTGTCGTCGTCTTCCTCATCCTCGACCGCCCATGTCTTGGGGTTGCCAGCGGCTGCGGCGGCGGAATTTGAGGATTGATGGGTGTGGCCTCGCTTCATGGGTATAGAATTTCAGGGGTTTTTTGAGTGCTAGAGATGGATCATGGCAGTGGAAATGGAAGTTTTTGGTGGATTGACTTAGAAATTATGGATCCATTTTTGAATGTGTAAGTTGGAAGAGATGAGAATGGGGGGCGGCAGCTTCAATGAAAGTGATGAACGGAGGGAGGCCACGAGCGGAAGAGATAAGGAACCACTGCAAGGCTATAATAATAAGACCTTTTATTTTCTTTTTCTTTTTCTGGGAGTGGGGGAAGCAAAATTAAATAATGCAAACTTTAGGACTTGCTTTTTCAAATTTTCACTTTTCTTCAGGTTCAATTACAATTTTAGTCCTTTCAATCTCAGTTTTTTTTTTTTTTTTTTTTTTTTTTTTTTTTTTTTTTTTTCCTTCGTCTTGAATCTCTTTATCTTTATCTTAATATTTTCTTTAAATATTATTTTGATGTAGGTATTTATTCCATTTTAGTTCAGGTTTAATTTTAACCTATATATTTTTTCTATTAATTTAATTTCTAATACTAATTTATTGTTGATTTTTTCATAAATATTTCGTTATCTACTAACATTTTTATTATGAATTTGAAAAATATATTCACATTACCTATTTTATAAGTTGTTTTTTAATATATCAGAATGATCCAAAATATTTACAAATATATAAAAATTGTAATCTCAACAATAGACTTATATCACTAGATAATATAAAGTCTATTGCGGTCTACTAATAGACAATAAAAAAAATTTATATTTGATATTTTTTATTTATAATATTCCCCTTTTAATGCATGTTACTTATTGGTATGGTTTAACCAATTTTGATTTTAAAAAATTAACTTCAAAAAATTAAATTTAAAATTTATTCGAAATACACACTCACTAAAATTAGCTAGTAAGAGTAGAGGAATTAAATTTGAAAAAACTCTAGGGATAGACCATTTTTATTTTTATTTTATTTTATTTTACTTTTTTGCTTTATTCAAACAAATGATCTTGAATATATTTATACACATCAAAGTACACTTACCAAATTAACCATGAAAAAAAATTCACACCTAAACTTATCTAAAAATATTAAATTTATTCATTAAATTTCAATGTTTTCAAAATCCATATATGTGTGTGTGTCCGCGTTTAGTGAATTATAAAATATATACGTCCTGGAATTGATAAAATTCTGCAGAGAAAATGGGAACTAAATTTTGTATTGAAATTTATGTATTTTAACAAATTTATCTACGGTTAATTTATGCATCAAAATTATTTTTGTATAAAACGTTGTTTTATTGAGATTAAAAAATTTATGAAAAAGTTTTATACTTATTTTGTTTTATAAAAAATAGGGGGTCAAACTAGAATAAATTGAACTAATAATAAAAATTCCTACAATTATTTAAGTATAAGATTTTCTATTGGAATTGAAAGTGTAGAATACAAATTATACAACCTTAATATGTCTAGAATCAAATTTTTTTTCTTTAATTTCAATTTGCATTCCTAAACTTTTTGAGTTGTGTCAATTTAAAATTTAAACTAATAATTCTATTAAGCTCTTTATTTTCGTAAATCTAACAATTGCCACCATCCTTCAGGCTTAGTTTGAAAAATTTATGTGAAACATATAATTGTTTCAAATAGACTTATAAATTACTAGTGAATCAATTTATATCCTTTATTAAGATCACATTTGAAAATCATCCATGAATTTAATTCTTATATATGCGTAGACTTATTCAAATGTCTAATTCATAAAGTTGACCATTAGAATTGATGTATGGACACTTTTTAAAGAAAAACTTAATTGATAGTCTAAATAGAATCACTTGTGAAAATTTAGGGGTATAATTGGTAAAGTATAAGATCCCGTAACTTAAAAAAAATAAATATTTTTAAAAAATGCAAGTTTGAAATAAAGACACTAATAACTTTCCAGATACATTTTGAGTGGTTGTCAAACATTTGTATATAATTTTCGAAATGACTTATTTTTTAAATTAAACACTTAGAAAAAGTATTCCAAACACACCCTAAATCTCACATAATATTTATTCAAACATAACATGATGGAGGGTGTAGATTGATAAGCTTACAAAAATTTAGAATTTAAATTGATACAACTAGTTCATCATTTAAATTGAACCACCAAAGTTTAGGTTACAAATTGATATATTCTTTTTCTTTTTTCCAACAAAATGAATCCAACAGTTAAATTATATTTTGAGAAATTTAACAAAGATTATGGAAATTGAATTACAACTTATTATAATTATATGGATTAAATTGTTAGGTGGCTAAAATTTTAGAGATTATTAGTATTGATGTTTTGAGAAACAATTTTAGAGATGATTTAATATTTCTTTTATGCTGATATAAAAATAGAAAACAAAATAAAAAATAAAATAAAAAAATAAAAACGCTCCAGCAGTTAAATTAGATTCCATTTGCTGTATTTTCCAAATTTGTTTGTAAGAAAAACAAAAGCTGTTGCAGAGTTTATTATTGTTCTTATTCTTCAATCTGGTTTTTTAAAAAATGGAAATTAACTAGTCAAATAATTTCTCATTAAAGCAGTATAAAATATTTTAATGATATCCATAGATTCATTTATCATAATTCCTTTCCAATAATTCCTTTCAATATATACTTAATGTGAAAAATGTGTCAAATTGAAGATTTTTTTTTTTTTTTTTTTTTTATTTTTTATATAGGGTAGATTTTACCCTTATTAAATTTAAATTTTAGTTGTTAAAGTTAGAAGAAAATTAGAATTTAGTATTTATGATTTATAACTAAAATTTTATCTCTAACTTTAATAAAACCATCATAAATAGTCTCCATGGTAGGAATTATTTATGAATATTTTATCAAACTATATAGACTATATATGGAGGAATTGTGGAGATACATTTTCTTAGTTAGCTAAATATATATTATATAGAAGGGCTATGAGGGGAGAATTTTTACATTCCCGCTTTACCCTTATATCTTTTAATAATTTTTATTTTGTCATATGTTACGACTATTTGAGTCGAAGTAGTTACATGTGAAATCACTAGGGTTGTTCAAAAAACCCGATGACTTGAAAAACTCGGTCAACCCTAACCCTAATTGTATGTTTTGGGTTGGGCTAGGATCAAATAAATGAAAATGCTATGGGTTGGATTGTTCATGGGTTCACCTAAATTAACCAAAACCAACTCGAATTTGTTATTAATTTTAAAATGTATATTTTTTTACTTATGGAAAATTATAGATACATATATTTATTTTAGTTTTATTTAATTTCATTTTTTTTAGTTTCTCCAACAACTCCTAAAAACATTTTTTAGTACTTTGGAAAGAAAATAAGTTTTTTACATATTAACATTTTACTTCCTTCGAGAACAAAATTTTAAATAAATGATCCGGGTAATCCGAACCAATCTAACTCGAATGTTTTATAGTTGGGTTAGGTTCATTTTCTAATAAGGGTTATTTGGTTGAAGAAACTTACAATCTGAATAATTGGGTTCAATCTAAAAAATCCTTCAATTCAACCCAACTCAATCCACAAATACTCCTAATATATATTTTTGTGTATGAATTTGATCTATATCATAAATAGATTGGTGAAGGTGTGAATGGAAAATATTGATGAAGTGGGAGAGGAGGAAAAAACAAAAAAAAAGTAATAATAATAATAATAATAAAAAATGAAGGTTAATTGTGTAAAATGCTACTACATCTCATCCACATCCAAATTGAGTGAGTGAGGGATCAGGTGCCCGTACACCAATTCCGATTCTCGGGCTTTTGGGATCCAGGGATTCTACCCTCTGGGCCCCACATTTTTCTATTTTTATATTTTTACTCCATCCATTTTCCTTCGAGCGTGTTGCACATCCACCCCTCCCTTTATCAATTTTTTTTTTTTTTTTTTTTTTTTTTTTTTTTTTTTTTTTTTTTTTGCTCTTTAAAATAATATTTTATAGGATACCATAAGATTCATAACAGCTTGCCATAAGTTAAGTTGGGACTTTGCTAATAAATTTTAATTTTTAGGTTGGTTAAATCAGCTTTTTTCCCCCTTTATGCCTATTTCTCTGTCTCATTAATTTATAAAACTTTTCTATAATTTCAATGTTATTTTAGATTAAAGAATAAAAAAATGGTTATTTATTTATTTATGGATAAATATTTGAACGTTGTAGAGTTTGTTTGAGTTATCTAGGAAAAAAAAAAGTATTTTTCTAAAATGTCTTTTAAAAAAAAAGGAAAAATTGTGTAATTAAAATAACATAGGTATGGTTACATTTGCTTGAAGACCATCAACCATTGTCCAACTAATTGATGGTTACCAATTCCAGGTCTCGATCACTACTCATTGGTCGTTGACAACTGGAACTATGGATGGGAGATCGAGACTAATGAATGGCGATTGATGACTTACGACCTACACCTAGAACTTGGAACCGATGGCCAACAAACATATTGGTGACAGGACCAGGGATTAGTGATGGCAACCACCACCCACTACTGACTACCGCTAGACTCACCATTGCTCACAATTGAGATTAGGGACTAGTGACCAACAACGATACTAAGCATTAGGTAATGATCTTTTTCCCTAAAATAACTCTAACCTTGTCTGGTAACCATTTTGATTTTTTTTTTTTTTTTTAAATCAAGCTTATTGTTTCCCAATTTCTTACATTGATTTTCATCTCTCTTTAATACAATAATTGAATTCTTTGCCAAATTCCAAAAAACAAAAACAAGTTTAGAAAAACCATTTTTTTAGTGTTCAAATTTTGGCTTGGTTTTTAAACCATTAGTAAAAAATAGATAACAATGGAATAAATTTGAAGGTGAAAGTAGTGTCTTTAGACTTAATTTTAGAAAACAAAAACAAAAAACAAAAAACAAAATGGTTACAAAATAGGGCTTCTTTTTTCAAAATTAATATTTTGAATTTAACATGTAATTAATAATTTTATATTATTTGATGTAAAAGAGTTGTGTTATTTAAAAAAGTTATGATTTAACCATACCTGTATGGAATACAATCAAATTGAAAAACGGCAATTCCTTACTACATCAATAAAAAGCGTGACATATATTCAAAATGACGACAACTCATGTATAACATTTAATTTCATAACAACCAATATTAAGGTTTGTAAGGGCATAGTTATAATTTCATTTTCCTTTCATGTGGTCTGTATAACCATGTCTTGTCCATGGGCCTATATATATTATTCGGGATGATTAATAAAATTCAACCAAGTTTTATTTACTTAACTGGGGTAAGTATCAAACGAAAACTCAATCCCTCGCTTTTGAGTTTCATGCTCATCTTCTTCATCAATGACAGATGACTTCCTGAACCCTACTTCTTCGTTCAACTCATCATCCTCTCAATCCTTTCTTAATAGTTACATGTATCCGTATTATGTTCATAGATAATACGAGTCTTGTTCTTGTTTCAAATCTCCTCAAGGACAACAATTATGTTTTGTGGAGTCGTTCGATAGTCATTGCTCCGACTATGAAGAACAAAATTGGCTTTATTTATTGAAGAAATCGAATTCTCAGCAGAAGCGAATGACCGCCTTAGTGATATTAATTTTTTTTAGAAAACTAAAATTACAGAGAACAAAATTACAAGATAAACAACAACCAATTAGCATGTTTTTAACAAGTGTGTTAAGAGGAAGAAAATTTCCTACCTTTGAAGACTGTCGAAATTCTTCTTCTTTTCGAACCACAAACCAATGAAAAACTCCAACGAGAACACAAGAACTTTTTCTTCTTTGTTTTCTTCTTTGGGAACACCACCACAATGGGAACACTACCACAATGGAAACTTTGCTATTCTCTTAGAAGAATTAAAGTGGAGGTGTAGGCTCTCTTTGTTTTTGGCAACTCTCTCTAGGAGGAACAAGAGAGTTGGAGAGGGAGAAAGTTCTTGAGAGAAAACACAACACTTTTCTGTGAAAAAATGAGATAGTCACAGCTATCTGTAACTCCTTTCCTTTACATGATAAGTGAGAGATAAGAAAACCAAATAACTCCAAACTGCGTGGGAGTTATTTTAACAAAATATTAATTAATTAAAATTAAAATTAATTTAATTATAATTTATTAAATCATATTTAATAAATATAATAAAATAATTAATTAAATATCTCATATTTAATTTGAATTATATTCAAATAACCTTCTCTCGCATAATCTATAGTTTTAATATGAATCTCATTCATATAATTAATATTTAAATCTCATTTAAATATTCATCTCTCTTATAATATAAAGCATAAATTTTGAATCTCATCCAAAATAAACTTTATATTGTATTGTATCTATATACATTATACTAAGTGTATCACATACAATTAATTCCCTTATTAGTTTGAAAATTTTAAGTTAAACCAGAACGTTTGATTCTTATACTAATCTTTTATAAGCTAACAAGGGGACCTTATGGACCTATAGTTAGAAGCTCCAATGATATAAAATTAATCAATTAAACTTTTTAATTAGATTAATCAATATTCATTAACTGTAGGTCACTCTACTAAAAACTTACAGTTGCACTTTTTGCAATATAGATATATTTCTATGTCCACAGAATTTACTAATCAATAGTAAGTTGACTCTTCACAAATTACTTATAACTACAGTTGGGTCAAATTACCATTTTACACCTGTAGTTATATCTAACTCCTTAAGTACCACTTATCTCTCTAATGAACAAGCTGTTTATAGTCCAACTATAAACTAACTCCTATCAGGCCAGTAAGAGGGTGAGACCTCATTGTTCAAGACCTGGAATCAGCCCTTAAGGGAGTAATTTATCTATTACCCTAAACACGGGAAGGAGTGAATCCCATCTTGTGAATATATGTTTCTAACTCCCTAATCAGACAAATCCTCAACATTGTAGGCTTGTTAAGTCAGCGATTTGGCCACTCTCACCCATACAGATAAAAGGATTGTCCTCATAGACAGGAATTCATAACTCATTCAGGATTCAAGTTGAGTTACCTATAGTCATCCTATGAAATGTTAATTTCTACAATTAACGACGTTACAAAGAGAAATTAAACATTTTACGGTCCGGTCTTATACAAACTCTTTGCATAGGATACCCCCACTCACATGTCTCCCCATGAACGATTAAAATTAAATCGTTTGTAACACTTTACAACTCCTTGTAACAATTACAAAGTGAGTCATATTCATAGTGTTACTAGAATAAGGCACCTAACCTTATTCCTATACTACATACATTTTTTGTTATTACTTAAACATGATCCAACCTTGTATGTCAACCACATACATGTTTAAGTTTACATAAAATGACCGTGGTATCTTAATTTATTGGGTTGAGTTAATGCATAAAATAGATAAAATAACTTCTTATTTTATTCAATAAATAAAATGTATATACAATTTACAAAACTACAAGACCCAAGAGATTTAGTTCACACCAGTCTCAACAAATGGAACGATTTTCAAACCGGCTACTGATTCTTCTCAAGTTCATTCCTAGACCATCTGCAATCACGTTGTAATTGTTTGGATTCTAAACTCAATTTCGAAAGAAATTTCTATTTTGACAATGCTCAAGACATTTGGATGGAACTACAAAAGTGCCATCAAAGGAAAAATCAACCTCAAGTTTTCCAATTATGTCGCGATCTGTCCAATTTATTGCAAGATCAACAACCTATCACCGCTAGGGTTGGCAACGGGGCCGGGGAGGGGGGTTCCCCATCCCTATCCTCATGGGGGAATTGACTCCCATCCCTGTCATTTTTAAGCGGGGTTGGGAGTGGGGATTCCCCGTTGGGGAAACGGGTCCCTGCAGGGACCCATTCCGACGCAAGAGCGAGAAAGAGCAAGAGCGAGAGTATGAGAGAGAGCGAGAAAGATAGAGTGATTGTGAGTGAGGAAAGGATGCGAGAGCAAGAATCAACATCTTATATATATATATAAATTAACTTTTGTATTTAATCGGATTGGGTTCGGGGATACCCTCCCCATCCCCGCCCAGTCCCCGGACAGGGATCCTAAAAAGATCCCCGATTTGACCCCCATCCTCGGTTAAACTGGGGATTCCTCGACCCGATCGGGTTAGGGCCTCACGGGGTCCCAACTCCATGAGTTTTTTTTGCCAACTCTAATCACCACATATTTTACTCAATTGAAGACGTTGTGGCATGAATTAGGCTCTTATCGCCCTTCCTTTACTTGCGGTAAGTGTACTTGCAGTGGAGTTCAAGTTTTGATGGATTATTATCAAACTGAATATGTAATGTATTTTCTCATGGGATTAAATGATTCATTTGCTCAACTTCGCACTCAACTTTTGTTGATGGAATCGAAACCTCAATCAACAAAGCTTTTGCACTTGTTTCTCAAGAAGTTGAGCAACGCTCTATTCCTACTTGAGTTGCTTTGCCTCAAAATTATACAGCGATTTTCGTTCGAAGTAATCATCCATCTTCATCGACCAACCAATCTACCATATTTTAGAATAATTTTGGACAAAATAAACGTCATGATTGCCCAGTTTGCACCTATTGTAATATATAGGGTCACACGATTGAGAAGTGTTACAAGTTACACGATTATCCACCGGGTTATCGTGAACGCAGCTATCAACGTCCTTATCCTTCTTCAACCTCATTTATTAAACCAACAGAATCCTCTATTTCTGCAGTGGCTATCTTCTAATTCTATTGATCCATTATCTTTGACCAGCAATGAGCAATGTCAAAGTCCTTTGGCAATTTTACAGAATCATTTGAGCAAGGCAACCTCCACTGAATCATCTTCACATGTGGCAGATATTTGTTTCAACCAGCATATTACATTTTATAATGTCCTATATATACCTTCGTTTGCCTTTAACCTCATCTCCATCAGTGCAATGACTGGTCAATTGCTTATTGAAATTAGATTTGATCGTGATTTTTGTGCTTTCTAGGACAAGTCTTTTTTGACAACCATTGACAAAGCTAGAAAACTCATGGATTATATGTTCTAGATGTTGTTCCTCTTTCAACGGTTGGTAATCTATTCCCCTCTCATTCACATATTACTTGCTCCACTGTAAACTTTGATACCTAGCATTATCGTCTTGCCCACCCCTCCATTAAGCATATGATTGCTTTTAAGGATGCTATTCATGTTGAAGCTAAGAATTTTAATTCTTCATCCCCATATTCCATTTGTCTTTTAACTAAACAAAAGAAACTACTTTTTGTATCACATAATAATGTAGCTTTATATAGCTTTGATCTAATACATTGTGACATTTGGGGACCTTATCAACATCTTTCTCATGTTGGTTATCGCTATTTTTTAAATATTGTGGATGATTTCTCTCATTTCAAATGGACTTTTATGATGAAAACAAAGAGTGAGGCTTCAGTTATTGTTCCTTGGTTTTTTGCTGTGATTGAAACTCATTTTGGTGTGCATATAAAACAATTTAGATCTGATAATGCTTCAGAGCTGGCTTTCACAGAGTTTTTCAGTTCTAAAGGTGTTGTACATCAATTTTCTTGTGTTGCTAGACTTGAACAAAACTCTGTTGTGGAAAGAAAACATCAACACTTGCTTAATGGTGCTTGATCTTTGTTATTTCAGTCTTGAGTTCCTATTAAATTTTGGGTTGATTGTGTTCTTCCTACTGCTTTTTTTTATTAATCGCACACCATTCTCTCTATTAAAATGGAAAACTCCTTATCATCGATTGTATGGCAAGTCTCCTGATTACTCTATGATGAGATCTTTTGGTTGCTTGTGCTTTGCTTCCACCTTGTCATCTCAAAGAACCAAATTTGAACCTCGGGCTATTTCGACTGTGTTCATTGGTTATCGTGCTGGTATGCAGGGTAATAGATTATAGGATATTGAGCATCAACGTTTCTTTATATCTCATGATGTTGTGTTCCATGAGCATGTTTATCATTTTCATACAGTTGTTGACAAGGAAAACCTCCATGTACCTTTTGATGATATTGTTTTGCCTAAGTCATTTGATTTTGTTGGGTTGCCAAATGACACTCCTTCTGCTTATAATCCTACTACTGCTATTGCTAATGTTGTTGATATCGTTGTTGGTTGTCCGAATGATTCTGTTAATCATAGTTTTGGCTTGAATGTTGATAACAATACTAAGGTTAGTACACATAATGGTTCTTAGTTGAATAATATCAGTGATACAGCTGTTGCTATTGATGATGTTGGAATACCAGTGTTTGATTCTGTTCAACCTGAATTTGTTACCTTTGATCCAGCCACAAGACAAGCTTTAGAGATGAGAAGGTCATCTAGAGTTTTTAAACCTCCTTCTTATTTGAGAGATTACCACTGCAACTTGTTGTTTTCTCATGATGGTTCGATGCCAGTCATAACTCCTTCTACTAAATATCTTTTATAGAGTTATTTATCTTTACAACCACTTGTCTGATACTTATCAAGGTTTTGTGTTACGACTTTCTGCTTCTTATGAACCTCAATATTTTCATCAAGCTATCAAATTACCACATTGGCAACAGGCTATGGATTGTGAGTTAGCCTCTATGGAGAATAACCATACTTGGTCTGTTGTTTCACTTCCATCAAGACAGCACTCTATTGGATGCAAGTGGATTTATAAGGTAAAACATAATTCTGATGGCACTATAGAGCTTACAAAGCTCTTCTTGTTGTCAAAGGATATACTCAACAAGAAGGTCTTGATTATATTGAGACTTTTTCACTTATAGCTAAAATGGTTAGTGTGAAAATCTTACTTACTCTTGCAGTTTCTTATCAATTGCCTTTAGTTCAATTTGATGTAAATAATGCTTTTTTGCATGGAGATTTACACGAAGAAGTTTATATGGATTTACCTCTTGGTTAAAATACAATATGGTTGCATCTAAGGGGGAGCGTTTAGTTTATCGACTACACAAATTTAACTATGGACTTGAGCAGGCTTCTCGATAGTGGTTTGACAAATTCTCTCATGCTTTGTTATTGCTTGGGTACAAATAGTCAAAGCCTGAGTATTCTTTATTTTTCAGAGGCTCTGGTACTTCCTTTGTTGTATTGTTAGTTTATGTGGATGATATCATTTTGACTGGTGCATCTATTGAGATTATTAATGCTCTCAAGGTCCATTTGAATCATATTTTTAAACTAAAGGATCTTGGAAATCTTAGATACTTCTTGGGACTTGAACTTGCTTGTTCTTCTCAAGGTATTTTTTTCTCTTAACGTCATTATGTGTTGCAATTACTTGAAGATGTTAGATTGCTTGCTTGTAAACCTGTACATTGTCCCATAAATTCAAATCTTTGGTTGTCTATTGGTGTTGATCCTTTATTGAAAGATCCTACTACTTATATATGTTTGATTGGGGAGCTTTTATATTCACAATATCCAGACTTGACATTGTTTTTGTTGTTTACAAATTTAGTATGTTTCTCAGCCTAAACAATGTCATCTTGATGCTGCTCATAATCTTCTTAGATATTTGAAGAGTTCTCCAACGCAGGGTATCTTTCTTCAGTCGTGTATTGAATTTCAACTTAAAACTTATTCAGATTTAGATTGGGGCTCTTGTGTTGATTCTTTTAAATCCACTACTGGTTTTTGTGTTTTTCTGGGAGACTCTTATTTCTTGTAAAGCTAATAAGCATACGATTGTTTCTCGTTCATTTGTTGAGGTTGAGTTTTGTGCTTTTGTTGCTACCACATGTGAGATTATTTGGATTTCACAATTGTTGACAGAGTTACAAGTTCCCTTAACTTCACCTGCTCTTATATTTTGTGATAATGATGCTGCTCTTCATATTGCTCCTAACCCAATGTTTCATGAGCGTACAAATCACATTGAGTTACATTGTCATTTCATTCATGAGAAGACTATTAATGGAGTTGTTAAGCTACTTTTGTACGCTCTCAACAACAACTAGTTGATATGTTTACTAAAGCCTTCATTTACTTAATTGGTGTAATAACCAAATTGAAGGCTTTTAAAAACTGTAACGACTTAAAGATTGGAATGAAATTAAACTTAACTATAATAGTGCCTCAGGAAAAAAAGAAAGGACAAAAATATTTGCATTATAAACTTTCACAATCAAATTAATTTTAAGCCATTCATTATTTAAATATCAACTCAAAATTACCTAATAAAATTTGTGATTTTTGAGGGATGAAGGGTCATGGACGTGGAGTGTACGTGCGAGGGAAATCGCGTGGGAATGACAACGTAAGCTGAGTCGAGGGTCAATTTGCAGTGTCCACTCAGAAGGGCACGTGTCTTACAATCTCCTTCAGCACCAAGCTTAGTGGGCTTTCTAATCTACCACGTGGCCGAACCGTGACTTTCATGCTCCTTTATATTCGGAGTTTCCTCTCACGCGCCTCATGCAAATGACCATGTGGGCCCCATTTCCAGTTTTGTTTACGCTCTCAGATCTGTAAACAATTTCTTTATTTAATTATTTTTTTCCCAACACTTTTGGTTCTTTTGCCTCGTCCGCCAACGCGTGGATCCACGCACCTAAGTTTCGCGCTAAAACAGTGGATATTGGGGTATATTAGGCCAGACACTATGCAAACAAGCTTACACGCACCTCAACTTTATCTAAATTATATTTTGGTTTATACTTTAAAGTTTGTTCAATTTTAATATTTGTATTATTATATATAAGTCAACTTTTTCTAAATTATATTTTAGTCCCTATACTTTAAAGTTTGTTCAATTTTAATATTTGTATTTTCAATTGTTCAATTTTAGTCAAAAATAAAATTATCCAAGATATTCCATTATATTTGTAAATCTAAGAGTTCGATATAGATATTAAAATATCTATATATATCTCCAACATATTTTATTAATATTTGTAAGACATAAAAATATTATCTATTTAATCCAATATGAATAGTAATATTAATAACAATATGCATAATTTTGTTTGAAGTAAAAATAATTTAATTATTAATCTAAATAAATTTTACAAAATTTGTGATTTAGAGAAATATTCGTCGATATCGATATTTTGTCGATATATCCGTTTATATATCCATAAAATTAAAATGTTGGTATCCATATCCACATCCATATTTTAATCCTTCATTTAAGTTCATACACATTCAATAAATCATAAATTTAGTCCCAATACTAATTTATTATTAATTATTCTTTTTAGAAAATGGTAATTTATAACACTTTTACTATAATTTTGAACCCATATACAAAATTATTTATTTTCTTACCATAATTATTATTTAAACAATTTCGATAAAAAGTAATTTTGGAGGACTAAATTTATATTGAAAGTATGAGGATTACAATTTAACAATTGAAAATATAAAGACTACTATTAAACAAACTTAATAAGATGGAGGACCAAAATGGTATTTTAACTTATATTAAATTATAAATTTGGTCATGTGATTAAGATTATAATTATTTTAACAATTAGAAATGTGCTTTTTAAGTTTAAAATTGGTAGACACAAACTTAGAAAGTTTACTCTTTAATTTTTTTCTTTGAGAATAATAACTTTACTCTCAATTTGCAATTTTATTCATCAATAGACATAATGGCTATAACAGAGTGTTCATTATTCGTATTAATGTTTAGAAGGAATGTTTTTATGCCGTGTTAAATGATTTGATTATTATCTTTGTAGTTAAAAAAATATTTAAGTTTATTCACTACTTATCATCTAAATATATACTAAGAAAGATGCAAGGTTTAATGATGCTACTATAAAATAGTAAGGCAAATTTTTTTTATTATGGTTAATGAATTCACTTGGGTATATGGTTCATTCGTAGAGGAAATAGAATTTCAAAAAATAGAAAATGGTCTTCTCAATATATGTATGTATAACTCATACGTGTCTAGAAATATTATATTTATATTAATTTCGATAAAAATTTGGTTTAAGCTAATTTCTCTAGTCCATCATAATCAATGGACTACTGACATATATGAAGGAGAGTGATTAGTTCGATAAGTTTGTATTTGGCTATCTATCTTTGAGATGTTTGAATTTTTTTCAAAATTTTATAAACACGCATAAGGGAGATATTATCTCTATTCAAACCAAGACATAACTTTTACGTATTCAAATAAGATTTTTTTTAATATCTCATCTCCAATGGTCATAGATAAAGAGTAACGAAAAAATATCCAAGACCCCTAGTTGTATACTACTTCCTTTAAATAGATTTACGCACCTGATAATTGGGAAAAAAAAATACTTTATTCAACTTCATCAAAGTGGAGTTGTAAAGTCACAAGTCAAGGATCAAGATGACATTAGTTCCAACTTGAAAATTATATTGATCTTGATTTTGAGTATTTATTTTTATTTGTTTTAGTACAATTGGGTATGAAAATTCGAACCACATATATCTTGGTCATTAGCACACTCATATGCTAGTTGAGGAGCTTGAACATTTATTTGTTAGATTGATTTATGTTACAATCAATGTATTATTTATTAACTTTGGATTGACACTCAAAAACTTCTTCTCACAAAAAGAAAGTCATAATCATTTATTTTGTTAGAGTATGTTATAATTCACATCTTTTCCACTGATTATGTTCGAATAGACATAAAAAACTACTTCTTGAAAAAAAAAAATCTAAATTCTTTGAAAATTAAAAAGAAAATCCACACATCTTCTTGAAATATATGAAGATAAATATTGTAAATGGTAAACATAAATATTTGTTATAAGTTGAAAACATTGTTAAGAAATACGATTAAAATTTTGATTTAATCAAATGAGAAAAAGATGACTTTTTTCTTTTCATAATAAGTGAAGTAGAGGAATCCAACTGATTTAAAATTGATGTACAAATTTATATCAATTCAATTATCGTCATGTTGGTAAAAAAAAAAAAAAAAAAAAAAAAAAAAAACTATTATGTACGAATAGTTGTTTTTTTTTTTTTTTTTTTTTTTTTCCTTTCTTTCCTTCCACATATATGTGTTATCAATCAAAGCTTCTACTAGAATTAATTGGATATAACAGTTACCTAATTAGTTTCAAAATCATATGTAATGTAATGAATCAAAATGTAATGTATTTCGTTATTTTTGGTGAAGCAATTTCTTCAAGATAAGGACAGTAAGTTTGAGTACTACTTGCCAAAGAAAGCTTATCTCAGAATTTGTATACACTATCTTGTTTGAAGTATAAAATTTTGATTCAACATCTCTTGCAATTATTTATGTTAGGTTTTTTTTTGGCAAAATATTAGAAGTAAAGTTGTCCCATATAAAAAAGATTTAGGAAAGTCATGAACTTGTCTTATACTGAAAAAGTTTAGAAAAGTCGTGGGCTTGTCCTACATTGAAAAGGAGATTTCTACATAGAGGGTCTTAATTGTAGGCTCATATTACACTATTGTCTTTTAGATTCCATTTATTTCAAAAATAGTCCAATGACTACAAATTTTCGCTAATGTTGGTGTCTATTTACCATTAAGTCTCCATCCATGATTTTTATAAAACAAAAATAAATAAATAATCACATAGGGTTTTGTGTATCTCTCCCCTACGCATAGCCTAGAATTCGTGTATTGCCCATTAATGTTCCTTTTTAGAAAAAATAAAAAAGGGAAAAATTGTTGGAGTCTCTATTATTTCTCATTCTTTCTTCTAAACCCTAAATCATTTCTTCCTCCCCACTCTCTTTCTTCTTCTTATTGACAATGTAAGCAAAGCTTGTCGCTGCTTGTGTCTTCGACGGTCGAAGATCCTTTTCCACCACACGTAGCTGCTGACCAGAGTTTATCATGGATCTCTATTCAAGTGTTCGAGCTTCGTCGTGGATCTCTATTCTAGCTCCGTCGACTGTCGAGCTCTGTCGACCTTCATTAACAATTCCATCAAGTGTTCATCTCTGATTCCAGATCTGAGTTCCATTCCTCATCGCTGTGTGAAGGGTTTACCATCAAGCGTTCGTTCAAATATCCATCTCCGTTCAAGTGTTTGAGCTCTGTTGTGGATCTTTGTTTCAGCTCCGTTGATTGTCGACCTTTGTCGACCTTTGTCAACAGTTTCGCTCCCAGCATATAATCCAAAATCTCACAGTTTTTTTCAAATAATCCACATATATCCAAGTTGATTTCAAATAATTAATATATATATGGTCGGTCTGGTCAACGAATTTGAGGTTCCAGATGGATGGGTGACATATCTATGTGTATTTGTACATTTTTTTCAATTTCAAATATATGGATTTATTGCGGATGTAGTATCATCTAAACTGTTGTTTAAATATATTTCTTTTGTGATATTCGACTATATATTGCATATATACATTGTATATTGCATATTGCATATATATACACACATACATGTATATTTAACATAGGTGTAACATTTTCCACTTTTTTTCCTTCAAAATCCTTCAAATTTTTCGAACTTATTGTTTAAAACCCAGAATCTCAGAATTTTGATCTAGTCCTTGGAAATATATAGGTTTATTTCAAATAATCCATATATATGTGTCTGAGTTTACTTCAAATAATCGATATATATATGGTTGATTTGGTCAACGGGGTTGAGGTTGCAATGGATGGATGACGGGTCTAGGTGTATTTATACATTTTGTTTTATTCTATAATCAATACATATTCTCTTTCCAACACATTAATTTATATAAAATCTGTCAAATTCTCTCTCCATCATTAAGATGCTTGGAAAATATGGAAAAATTTTGTCTAATAAATAGCAATAAATGCTACGCTCCTCAATGTGAAAAGGTAACATCGTCCATAATTATCTCTAAAAGCCTTCATGGAAAATTTTCAAATTTAAGGACTTTATGAAATATATGACCAAAAGAGGATTTTTCATGTAAAAATCCCTTGAAAAAATTATTGGGATCGAGAGAGAAAATTATTATGTATGATTGTAACAATTTTCACATAGTGGATTTCTTTCTGGTGGGTTGTGGTTCTTCTTTGAGTTTAGAGTTTTCCACGTAAATTCTTGTGTTTCCAGTTTTTATTGTTTCCTTTTTAATTTCTCTATTATTTTTCTGCTTATTCCTACGGTAGAAGTGGGAGATTTTTCCCATCAAAAGGTATCAAAGCTTTAGGTTTGGAGTTTCTTTAATTTCTAAGTATGCTCTGTGGTTGCAACATTGTCTAAGCTTCCACATCATAAAAGAATTATTGAAATGAGTTGTGGTATTGTGAATAGTGCGAGTTGTTCATTATTTGCTGTTTTGCTAGGAAGTGAAGCAGATGTGTGTCAAGCTTTATGAGTCCAATAAAGTTTGATGTGGATAAATTTGATGGAAGAATCTACTTCGACTTGTGGCAAGTGCAAGTCGGGGGATATGTTAATATAAGCTAGGTTACACAAGTGCAAGTTAAGCCGTGATGGTGTTCTAGTGTAGTTTCGAAGTGATTCCAACAAAGGTTCAGAGAAGATAAGATGCTAGGAATGCGGACTATAATGCCCCGTGCTAAAATAAGACTAGTGTGGTGTGAACCATGCCAATACATTTTTCTCTTCCGGTTAATTATTTATTGTAGCTCCTTATTATTACAGTCATGAGTTATTTCTACGAAATAAATCCGTTTCGAGTTGGTATTTATTTATTCTATTTCATATTATTTTTATCTTTATTTTATTATTTTTCTTTTTTAAAAGGAAACTTATACTAAATTAATTTGGTGAAATTAATTCACCTTCCTTCATTAGGAGATTCTTTTGCTCTTAAAAGAAAGGAACAAAAAAAAGAAAAGAAAACCTAAACCATTTTTCTTTTATTTTCATCTTTTCCCCTCTTTCTTCTTTCTCTCTCTCTTTCCCTCCTCTTTCCCACGCATGCCACCCTCCCACCGCCCTTCTCCCTCTTTGCGTATTGTGTTCGACCGGCGAGCCTCCAGGCGAGCAGCACTTAACGACCTCTGGCGCTCGACCTAACCGGCGGCGACACCTGCGGCAGCACCTAACTGGCGGCATCTTCGGCAGATCGGTGTACACAACTGTGAACGACAGCGACACACCCGCCCCCTCGAGCCTCGTTTCCCGGCGTGTGGTAGCTGTGACAGCAAGGGAACGCGTTTTGGGCAGATTTAGCGGCGTTTCCCTTACCCAGTAAGTTTCAACAATTACCCAACCCGTTTCCGCATTAGATTTGTGACACCCATTATGTACTAACCCCATATCTACAGGATTCGAGGCGTTTGAATACCAACTGGCAAGGTTTAGGGACATTTGATTAAATTTTAGTGGGTAAGAACACTTAGAATACCTTTTCGAACTAGATTAAGGTTACTTAGACAAGCCTCTAATGTTGGAAAATATCTAATTGTAGATTCGAAAGAGTTTCAGAGCCATTCAAACACATCGCAGCAAAGGAATCAGCCTATTTCAGGTGAGTATTAGGCGCTATAGCACGGTTAGACTCATTCAATATCGCTTTAAATGTTGAATGTAGCAAATAACTTATGGGCATTTGGTAATTGTTGTATTATGTTAATTCAAAGTGCTCGGATCGTGGATTAAGGTCGCTTTGAGAACGTCTGTATTCGTTAGAAGCACCTTAGAGTGCTTAGGTAAGTAGAATTCTACCGTTTGGGTTTGTTCTGTTTGTGTGCAAGTATGTTGCCTGTTTTATTCATATTATCATATTAGTATGTTTGGATGTGAATTTGCGAAGTGTAGTTTCATGTATGCTTAATTTGTGATTTTGCGAGTATGCTAAGCATGTGAGCTTATGTGCGATATGTAATAGTTGTAATGTAAGCTAGTAGGCGGGATTCATAAGTTATGGTAGGGCAAACATCAAGGCCTTGGGTACAAATGGTCAAGGGTCGATGTGGTGGGTTCTAAGACAAACATCGAGGCTTTGGGTACAAATGGCCAAGGGTCGTTGTGACGAGTTTAGGGTGAGCGTCGAGGCCTTAAGTACAAATGGCCAAGGGTCGATGTAGAGCTCTGGGCCTTGGGTATAAATGGTCAAGGACTGTGCACTAGAAGTTTTAGGTAGGAATTTTTGTTAGTCTTTACATATGAGGATAAGCCCTTGAATTCTAGTATGATTTTTTTTTTGTTTTACCCTAAGATTGTTGCGTGTCTCTTTGCATTCTGTATATGTTGTATGATGGCCCTTCCAGTGGGCTACTTACCAGTATAAGTGTATACTGACCCCCCCTCCCCCAAATTAGAATTTTCAGGAAATGACGGACTGCTTGACCTTGGTGATGCTGAGGAGGGAGCTTGAGAAAGACCAAAGAGGGATTTTTGGTTTACTATTACCATTCTATTCTCTTGTTTGGAAATTTTTGCACTAGTACTCTTATCATTTGGACCTCATTTAAATCATGTACTTTGGGAATAATACTTAATTGTCTTGAGTTAGGATTGAGTCTAACTTATCATAGAGTTGCACTTCATCACCGTTGAGTCGTTTTGTCGTTAATTTAAAAGGTTGTTGCATTTCGAATAATCATACGTTGAACCTTGGTTTATTGTAGTAAGTTGAACGATTCTGTTGTGGAGTACTTGAGTTAAATCATATTGGGAGTGTCTTCTTCAAATAGGTTATAGGAAAAGAAAATGTGGATTTTGTTGTGGTAGTGCCGTTATGCTGTTGAAATTTTCTTTGAGCATAAGAAGTATTAACGTTAGTGACAAATGAGTTAGGATAGTGTAGGAATTGAGGTTGTCACACGAACAGTCTGAGCACATGAAAAACAGAGCAAATTCGTCAAAGGGCTCTAGATCTGATGCTGACAGTGTCTTTCTTGTCACAGGGGATAGTGACTTTCTCTGAAGAAGATGAAATTCATCCTCGTGGTATGTCCGCTTTACCATGATAGAGGATGTGATGTTAGCGGTTCCACAAGTTTGCACATGGGCATTAACTTGGCATTTATGCAAGGTGTGTGGTGGAAGTTATGCCAATGGCTGAAGGACTTCCAGGTGAGCCAAGTAGGTGGAAGTTGCACCATAAATATTAGCTAGGTTTATTGGCATGTGACGAAAAAAAAAAATCTTGGGAGGTGGTCTTCCAAGTGGTCTACTTTTTATGGTGATGTAGGTTATAGTTCTCTGACTTGAGAATTATGATTATCAGTGAAGACAATGGATGTTGCTGAAGATGTTGATTCTTCAAATATCTTGCCAAGGTGGAAGTTGTTGGATTTTTTGGCAAAATATTAGAAGTGTAGTTATCTCACATAAAAAAGATTTAGGAAAGTCATGAACTTCTCCTATATTGAAAAGGTTTAAGAAAGTCATGGGCTTGTTCTACATTGAAAAAGTTTAAGAAAGTCATGGGATCTAAGCATTGTAAAAGAAGCTTATGCTTTTGTTTTTAAATTGTTAAAAACACTTCAAGTTTAGTGTGCTAACTCTAATTAAATTCGTTTTATATTCTCTAATTTGAGAGTGGGAAAAAGGTGTGAGTAGTCAAAAGTTTTGAGAGAGTGTTATTGTAATTGGAATCGAGAGAGAGAATTATTCTATGTGATTGTAACAATTTTTCACATAGTGGATTTCTTTTTTGTAGGTCGTAGTTTTTCTCTGAGTTTGGAGTTTTCCACGTAAATTCTTGTGTTTCTAGTTTTATTGTTTTCCTTTTAATTTCTTTGTTATTTTTCTGCTTATTTCTGCGATAGAAGTGGGAGGTCTTTCCTAACAATTTATACTACAAAAAGGTAGGGACTATTCAAATTATTTTAAGTTAAAACATTAGTGTATTTTAATTGGTTAATTTACTTCGTTTATTAGCAATTTTTATCTTATTTTAAACAACAAAATATCTATTTGATTTTTGAGTTCTCAAAAGCTAAACTTTTTGTCCGAGAAATTTGAATTTAGTTTATGTTTTAAAACTTTAATTTAGTTTCATTTCATTCCTAAGATTTCAAAATTGACATGTTTTGTCTTTGAGATTTAAATTTGATTTCTCATTGGTACCTCAAGTTTAAAATTGATTTTTAAAGGTTTGATATTTTCATATTCTTGTTTCTCATTTAGAAAAAGAAAAAAAACAAACAAAATCATTTGATAATCCCTCTCGTTTCTTGTTACCATGATTCAAAAAATGTTTCTAAAATTGAGGTTGGATTTCATATTCTACTAATAGTAGTTTCTTCCAATTTTGTTTCTATTTTATACATATAAACATGTTACATGTGCACTTGAACTTCTTAGCGTAGAACATCCCATAATTAATATAATTGGAACAAGGTTAGAATTTTACCATATATAAACTTTGTTTTCTAAAGTATGTATTTAACCTTACTTTAATACTTTGGAACCATGACATTTACAAAGCAATATAATTGACTTAGATCTAGGTCAACATCATTTAAGGTAGATGACTAAAGTGAAAAATACATTGCAGATCAAATTTGAGCAACATTTGAAAGATAAAAATAATTATATGATTGTTGTTAATTTGGTGTTAGAAATTATTGTATTAGATATGTAAGTTTTTGCTAATTGATTTTTTAAAAATATATTTTTTTATGTCATATAACTAAATTATATTTAAATTATAAAAGAACAAGAAAACAAAAAGCAATAAATACTTATCAAACAAGTTTCATGAATTTATTTTTTTCAAGAAATAAGAAACAAAAATAGTTACAAAAAAAATTATTGTTTCTAATTCTTAAAAAGTAAGAATCAAGAAACAAAAAAACAAGTAAGAAATTGGGCTAGTTGTACAAATAGCAATCAGGCCCAAAAAATAAAAAATATAACACAAGGAAAAATATATTAGGGATATAGCACAAAATTAGCATCAGATATTACTGACAGTAGCTATCAGTGATAGTCATATTGGTAAATGACTAAAAAGCCCATGTTCAGCCCGCCATTTCACGCTTCTTTCTTCTGATTTTCTCAAATTGAAAGCTATCACTAATAGCAACTATTAGTGATAGTTGCTGTCAATAGTAGCTTTCAATTTGAGAAATATTAATACAACCTTGAAATAGTAACACTTGACATATTAGTTTTCAATTTGCTATCATTTATTAGTGGATATTATTGATACAATTTCATTAATTGGAATCAAGCTTGAAATATTAACACTTAAGCCCATAAGTGGTTATTAATGGTAGACCTTTATAAGTAGTTATCAACTTTGTAGGAAAACTATCAACTTTCAACTTTCAAAGATTAACATTTAAAGCTAAAATTGATAGAAGTCTATTAATGAGATGTTTATAAGTGATTATCACTGATATCTACCTTAGTCATATCATTGATAGCTCCTGTTAGTGGCTATCGCCGATAACTTTTAGTAGTGACTATAAATTATAGACTCTCGTCAAACGAAATTGACTTTTATATCATTGATATTATCAATATATAGACATCACCTAAGTTCTATCATTGATACACTTATATTGTGGTTATCGATCATAGTTTCTATCACTGATAACATGCTATTAGAGATAACTTTTGTCACTCATTTTTACCATCAAATAACATGTTATCGTTGAGATCTTTTATCACTGATAACATGCTATAAGTGATAACTTCTAGTCATGCCACTTACACTTTAGTTTGAGATTCAACTTTATTAATTAATTCCACTAAGTTGGCTACCAGTGATAGACTTCTATAAGTGACTATGAACTGTGGAAGAAAATCATCAAAGATAAGCTATCAATGATAGAAATATTTGTGGTTATTTATGATAGACTTTTATTAGTACCTATCAATTTTGAAATATTAACACTCAAAGCTATCAATGACTATTATTGAGAAAATTTTATCATGATTATCAATAATAGACTTCTATTATTGATATCTACCGAAGTTTGATATCACCGATACATAAATATGATTAATATCTATCTAAGTTCTATCACTAATATCTGATATTACCGATACACAAATATTTAGTGAATTTTTTTCTAACATTTAAAAACATGAGTGATAGCCAATAAATTCTTCAATCAATGATAGAATTCTTTGAGTGACTAAATTATAAGTATATTAGTAGCTATCACTGATAGATTTATATTATTGAGAGAAGATTGAGGAGATGGAATAAAAAAAAGAAAAAAAAAAAAGAAAGTGAAGAAGAAAATATGAGAAGATTTGGGAGATGGAAGAAAAATTGGAAAAAGAATAGAAAAAAAAAAAAGAAGGGGCAGAAGAAAATATGAGAAGATTGGGGAGATGGAAGAAAAATTGGGGAAAAAAAGGAAAAAAAAGAAAGGGAAAGAAGAAAATATAAGAAGATTGGGGAGATGGAAGAAAAATTAGGAAAAATGAAAAAAAAAAAGGGAAGAAGAAAATAGAAGGAGATTGGGGAGATGGAAGAAAAATTGGAAAAAAAAAAAAAAGAAAGAGTAGAAGAAAATATGAGAAGATTGGGGAGATAGATGAAAAATTGAGAAAAAAAGGAAAAAAAAAAAAGGGAAAGAGAAAATATGAGGAGATTGTTTTTATTTCTAGAAGGTAATATTTTTAAAATTTTAATATATATAGGAAGAAATAATTAAATTAAAAAATATATCCAAAAATAATTTGCAAGTACCGCACTTTTTATTGACAATAAAGATTAAAAAAAAAAAAAATCAAGTAATAGGTTTGAGTATAGCTCATTGAATAAAGTATTTAGTATTATTCTAAAGGTTAATGCTGGGATCGTTTACCTCTATAATTATTGAATTAAAAAAAAATTCATTCAATAAAATCAAATTTATAAAATTAAAAACTATTGAGATTTAAAAAAACAAAGATACAAACCCTATATTCACTAAATCAATAATTTAATCCCTAAATTTATAATAATACCTTTTCAAGGATCCAAACAATATTAGATACTTTGTGTGTTTGAATGACAAACAAAAACATCCAATGTGAAGGAAAAGGAAGAAAATTCGGGCATGTGATTGCGATTTGTGAGTAAATGAAAAAAAAATAGTTTTTGTTTCTCATATATGAGTGTATTTTTGTTTTTAATGTGGTAGGAGATACGAACTGCAGATCTCTTGATCGATATTATATATTTATGTCAATTGAGCTATATTTATTTCGACGATATAGCGAGAATTGAGTGGCATCACCACATGAATTGTCACATTTATAGATTCCTATGTTGTCATTTCCATTTTTCCTTCATTTCGTGCTTTTTTGTTTAATTAATTGAATATGCAAAATATTCATAACTAATTTTATGGTAGAAAAGTTTAGTTTTACTCTTCCTTTTAACACGAAGAAAAATAATTATATTAATTTTCTGCTAGACTCCGACAAAAGGAGAAAGTTTGGACTACCATGATTGCAAGTCAATAGCAACCAATCGGAAAAATTAAATTTTACTCTTATATTTTAAAATTTGTCACAAAAATATCATTGAAGAAAGAAATTTGTTTTTAAGTTAAAATAAAAGGATGAAAATTAATTACGTGCACAATAAAATGTACATATAACTAAATAGAAGATTAAGATTGTTGTTATCGTTTATTTTATCCCAAAATGATATCATTAAAATTATTTACATAATTAATATATACCGAGTAGTTGTCAATTAAACTTGGATGATATAGCAAATGATACGATATTTGCCTCATTATTAGTTGCCATGTCAAATTATTATTCCTTTGAAAAAGCTTATTATTGTTGATGGTTTGTGTTCTACTTCAACAAAGTTTGTTTTTGTCAACCATTTTTAATATCGATGATAAAAGTATACTTCTTTTGACAAAGACATAGAAATTCTTGTAGTGTGTCTGATCAAGAGCCTAAGGCTTTCATTAAAAACAAAAAAAAAAAAAACAAAAAAATCAACAATGAAAACATGTACCTAACCTATAGTGTAAGAGCCTAAACCTCCAATGTCAATTTTTATCATTTCGATGAAACTCATGCTTTATTTACGTTATTAGTTCACTATGTTAGTTGATTGAGTTAGGATTTAAGTGGACTACTTGTCAAAATTTAACTAAGCAACTAGGACGAGATTAAAACTAAACCTAAACCATTGATGCCAAATTGAAACTTTTAAAACTATATGAACCAAATTAAAACTAAGCACAAACTATATGCAAGATTAGAAATATCGATGTAGACGAAAATATTGAGGTTGTGATTTTATGGAAATATCTATATCCGATGGAAATTTCAGGAAAATTATGGAAATGATAGAAATTGATGGAAATTGTTATAAATAGTTAATGGAATTTTGATTGTGGCTTAATTAGACTATAACTGACCATTTTTAATCATAATTTCTATAAAATAAGACAATATTTTAGATGTCTATTGTAAATATTTTTGTAAATGTTCATGCGAGAACAGAAATTTAAAAAAGAAATGAAAAAATAATTACAAAACAATATAAAGTTTAAAAATATGTTAAGGTGGAATAATGTGAAAATTATGAAAGTTTTGAATGGTAAAAGGAAAAAAAACTCACATCGATTTAATTTTAAGGTGAAATGATGTAAAAATTTAGTGAACAAAGTTTCAATGAGGTTAAGAATAAGGAAAATTATTGTAAATAAAAAAAATATTAAACTATTTACAAATATAGTAAAATTTTACTTTCTATCTATGCTAGACCGCAATAGACCCAGATAGATATCTATTTATCTTTGACAATTTATATAGCAAAATTTTACTTTTTACCTTCATTTTTCTTGGGTTTTGTATGATATTTATTGTGATTTTCATCAGAAAAGTTAAATAGAAATTTTAAATTTTATTTTCATCTTTGACCTTTTATATGTATTTTATTTTAGTTTTAGTTTGTTTTATTCAACCAATCTAAATTTTTTTATTGTTGGATCATCGATTACAAAATAAAAAATAGTTAGATGCAATATGGTTTGCATCATTTTTTTTTCCAGCTTATTCAGTTGTTCAATACACAATTTTTATATGACAAACTATTCTTCCTTCTGTTTACAGGAAAGACATGACAAAGGTTGAAATGTTATTTAAAAATCATTGCAATTATATTTTAAATATCGATGAACAATGATAAATTATTGATGTACAATAATTTGATAGTTCTTACATAAAGTCAAATAAAGTGATAAGATATATACAAATAGAAAAATGATTAATGATAATGAAAAGAAGTTGGTCAATCACTTATATAATTGATTAATCAAAAGATGAGAAAAAAGTAAAGCGTTATTTTCTTTTTCTTTTATCTGGTTATAATGATTAACTCAGTGCGCACTTTGTAAATATATCATTTGACTTTATTTTTGTGTTTAAAATTTTAGAAAAATATCAATTATACTTCTACCATTAAAATTTTAAACTAATGATGGTATCAATTTCAATCTTAAACTTTTATAAGTGTGTATTAATCTTCATCCTTCATTCCGTTTAACTTGGATGTGTGAGACTTGTAATTTTATCAATCAAATTCCTAAACTTTCATAACTGAATCAAGTTTGACTCTTAGGATTTCCTTTAACAATCCTCCATGCATCAATTGTAATCGTCAACTTTGTTTATCGACATTTTAAGAATTCTACCATGTAATAATCTATCAATTGACAATTTCAAAGGTAATTTTAATTAAGAATCTAAGTCAATTCACTTTTGACAATTTATATGTTTAATTGAAGCAAATTATATTTTTCGAATATAAAATTTAAAGGAGGGTGTAAATTGTTACACACATTTACAAAAGTTTGAGTCTTAAATTGATATAATTATTAATCCAAAGTTTTAATTTATACAACTTTCAAAGTTTAGGGGTATGAATCACTAATTTTTGTTTTTTTTTTTAAGATTTTTGTAATGTTTTGAAAATCAAAACACAAGCACACGTATGAATCTAGAACCTTTAAAAGAACTTACGATGACTAGAGCCGCCTCTCCATTTTTTGATTGCCTTAGCTTGCTCGACTGATAGGGAGAGGAGCTTTGCAGCTCGACTAATAGGGAGAGAAATTTCTTAATGAATAGGCTCACCTTGGTGAAATTCAATAACAGCAACAAACTCTGTTTTTTTTATGTAACCTCGGGACATCCATCAAAGTGTTAGAGGTATGAATATCTGTCCTCTACCTATGATTAAAAAGAAGAAGAAAAAGAAAAAAAAATGTTAATGATGTTATAAAATTGAGGAGCAAAATGATGAAAAACGGGAACACGAATACCGAGGAATTATAATATTAAAATAAATAAACAATAAATAAATAAATAAAATAAAATAATGAAAATGGAAATCAAAATTTATGGAAGTTTTAAATCTCTAAAATTTCTCCAATCATTTCTTTTCTTTTCTCACCAATGTAAACACTAGCATCCACCAAATGCCACTATTTATAGGCAATTTGACAAGTAGGAGGTGGAAATACATGACACTAAGGATGTGTGATGATGAGACACATGGTCTTTGGACACTAAGTATGGGCATTTTAATTACACATTTAATATTTATAACATTCCTCCTTAGATGCCCATTATATATATATGAAATATGCCTCGTTAAAACCTTATTGGGAAAAACCAATGGGAAAAAAATCTAGTGAAGGAAAAATGGTACATATTTCATATAATCTAATAATCCCTAAGAAATACAATATATTTTCTCCCCTCTAATGGAAACATCACTTGAGATCTCTGAGTCGTCTCATTCCAATATTGTGCACTAATTTTTCAAAGGTTGTGGTTGGTAATGATTTTGTAAATAAGTCTGCCAAGCTATCATTCCAACAAATTTGTTATATAGTGATGTCGCCATTTTCTTCAAGATCATAGTGTAGAAAAGCTTTGGTGAAATATATTTTGTTTTATTTTCTTTAATATATCATCTTTTGATTTGGGCTATACATGTTGTGTTTTCTTCGTATAATGTCGTTGGAAGACTTTTACTAGAAGACAAGCCACATGTTTCACGAATATGTTAAGTCATTGATCTTAGCTATATACATTCTCGACTAGCCTAATGAATTGCAAGAATTTTAACATGATTTGAGGAAGTAGCTGTTATGGTATGTTTCACTGATTGCCATTGTCACACCCTCTCCCAAGTTACCCTCTTAACCTAGGAAAAGATGTGAGGACAACAAACATCAACCCTTTTACGACATCTACTGTCAACCTGTATTCAATTTAAGCTCAAACCAAAGCACCTGATAAACAATTTATAATACTCATACAGACAACATTCTTAAATCTCATAGACATGCCAAACATGTTTACATACTTTCATTCAACAACTTAAACATAACATTCACATAACTACAAACTCACACTCCCCAAAATCCCTTATGTACAATGTTGAGTCTTAATTACAGATAATTACAATGTTTACAGTCTATGTAGCTGGATCAGACGAGGTGGTGTAGGCTAAGCATCCTGGTTTCGCTCACTAACTAGAAAATAGAAAATTAAAGAAAAACTGTGAGGTAGAATGCTAGTGAGTGACAAGCTTAGAAAATTGTACTTAGCTTAAAACATTCAACAGAAAACATGTTCAATAGATGAATAACAAAACAATAGGTAGTTTATCATAGAAAATTCATAAAAATTTGATTAAGCTTTTAAGATAATGAAAAGCACTTGAAAAGTGCTTTTTATTCTCTTAAATTAAGTAAGTTTCTACTAGATTTCACTTGCTTGCTAGTGGTTTTTAGGGCAATATAAAGAAAATAAGAATTGAAAGCCAAAAGAACCAAACTGAGCCAAAATCAAGCGAAAAAGAGAAGAAAATCACAAAACCCCTAAAAATAGGGCAGCACCGCATCGCCAGATCAGCGCTGCCATGACGCTTTTTCCCGAGAGCAGCTATACAAGAAGCGCAGCAGCACTGGTACCGCATTGCGACACGATGCTGGTGGTAGGAATTGATGATGCACAACGCAGCGGTGCCATCTCATACAGATGCAGCGCTACATTTTGATGTCGGTTAGCGTCGCGGTGCCAACTTTCCTAATTTGAAAAATCTACAATTTTGGAAAGAAATCTAGACGGCCAAGTCTATAAATTGAAGGGTTTCCAACAACCCTAGGCAGAGAGAACAACACAATACAGAGCCTCAAGGAGTAAGTTGACTGCAAAGAAGAGAGAAAAGAGTTTGAAAGAGAATTTGGTGTCGTTCGAGTTTCCGACGTGAAGATCAAGGACATATTGGCGGTTCCCCCTCAATCACGAGCTTTTTTACAGTAGAGTTTTCTTTTCTTTACACTCTTTCTATGCTGAAATTTGTCTTGAACATGTTGCCCAAAGCTATGAGTGGCTAGACTCTTTAATTTTAGGGTGTTGATGAATTGTTTATGAAGTTATGCTAATGTTGTAGACTTTTCATGGATTGTTGTAATAAATATGCTTTTCATTGTTAATGTGCTTAATTCTTGTTGATTGGTCATCCATGCATGTTAGATTAGATGTATGATTTAAGGAATTGTATGTCTAATTAGATTTATAACAATGAATCTTTGTTAATCTTTCATGCAAATAGTTAGGTTAATAATGAAAGTTGCTAAAGATTACTCCTAATGCCATGTAACTTACATTGGTCTCAACATGTTAGTAATCAATTAAGTTGCATGAGAAAAGATTGTTGTTTTTTTTTTTTATATAGAAAATAGCCCGAAATTATGTTTGACTTAAGCATATTAATTGCAATAAATTCCATGAACTTTAGAATGTTGCATAATGAATTAAACAAGGATTCAATACCCTACTCCCTTTGATTCTTGTATTCCAAATTTACTTGTTTTCCTTATTTTCTTTCTTAACTCACAACTTGAAGTCGAATCCTCAAATAAAATTGATTCAATTCTAGGATAGCTAAGTGATTTAAACTTTCACAATTGGACCCTCAGTTGAACGATATTCAGAACTTAACTGTCTTATATTATAAGTTGACCCGTACACTTGTGGTAACACGAAATTTGCACATCAGATAACCTTAGTTGAGATGGAGCGAAGCTCAACACTACTCAACGTCGAAAACAACCTTAGTTGAGGTGGAGTAATCTCAACACTCCCAACGTCAAATAACCTTAGCTGTGTGGAGCAATCTCAACACAACAACGTCGAATATTCCTCAATGCGCACATAGGAATTATGATCTCGAGCTACCTATGTACCTTCTGATGTCCTTTAATACTGGGGTACCATAATTTTATTTAGGTTGCCTGTATCCCTTCTCCACGTCCTTCGGCATCGGGGACCATCTTTTAACATTTTAAAAATAAAGCATGCTTTTGGTAATAAATCAATAATAAACAAGAATTTATGAATCCTTAGAGTTTCTCCAACTATTTATCAAGAAAACATGCTTTTCATAAAATTTAGCACAAATAAACACCATGTTTCATCATTCAAACTCATGTATAAGCTTATTCAAAATCATGCTAGAAAACTCATACTTATGCAACGATTTTGAAAGGAAACAACTTTGAACCATGCTTTAAAAGCAACTTTTTCCTAGGCTCCTAGTGGATTATACACCTCCCTTAGTTCTTATCGGCCTGAAATAAATGAATTTCCTTTGTTAAGTTTCCTTAAAAAACCTTTAATTTATAGCTTAAGTCAATTGGGTCTTAAAAATTAAATTTTAACTCAAAAGAGCTCACCAACAATCACAAACTTGCTTAAAAGACCAAATATGACAAACTGCCCTTAGGCGTGTCCAACAGCCCAACACAGCACCTACACTGCTTGTTCAACCCCCTATGTGCGGCAGATCACGCACAACTGCACTATCTCACACACATTGGCACTACCCTGCACACCCTGGCATTCGTGGGCAGTAGCTTTCGCACAAACAGAGGCAAAATAACCTCAAAAAAGCAAGGTGCGTGCGCACGTCTTCAATGACGCACGTCCACTAGGTGTCGATCTCCAACCTGCTGATGCCCGCGTGATATGCCTGCCTGCCTGATGCTTGTGTCGAGCGCCTTCTCTCCATACTAGCTTGTCTCACTCAACTGCTTCCACGCCTGTAGTGTTGATGGCATGTCAGCACGCCCACTCGGTATCAAAAAATGCCCAAAATAACCGCTAAGGATTTCTTACCTTCGGCCACTGCTCAGGCTTGTATGCATACACACCCCCTTCAACCTTGGCCCAATCTCACCCGACAGCCTCAAAGAGATTGTCTTCACTTCCAGCTGCCAAAATTAATATTTCTAGCCAATATTAAATTTTGCTCCCTCTTACAAACTTTTAGATAAATGTCTTAACTAACTTACCTCAAAATCCAATAATTGAAAAATATTCATGTTTCTTCCTAAAAATAACGACAACAATAAGTAATGAGCCATAATGATAAACAAACTAGAAAATGTAAAATTAGACCTTAACAAGTAAATACGAGAGAAAACATAACAAAGTATTAAATATTTTCATAACATTTGTTGCTTCTACAATGATGTTCATTTTTCTTCGGGAGATTCAAATGAATTTTTAACATCTAAATATTTCATATTTTCAAGATTAATTTATCTCTTCAGGATATTTGCAAAATTTGTTTCCACACATATTCTTCAATTTTTATTTATTGAGATATTGTAATTTCTAGAAAAAATTAAATGTATAACAGGTAGAAGGCATATGTCTCTTTTTGTATCACATCTAAAATGTGGAACTTTCCTTTAATCATCATATTATGTGTGGTTTTTTTTGAAAATTTGGATGATTATAACGACCACTACGAAAACTTATTTCTTCCTCTATTGTGGTCATGACCTCGACTACGACCACGATTATTTAAAATTCACAATATTCACTTCAAGAGAATGACGTTGTTCTAATTGGTTGAGATTCATGATTTTTCATCCACGATAATTAAAATTCACAACATTCACTTTAGGGAATGTTGTTGCTTTAGTTGGCTGAGATTCATGATTTTTTAATCAATAACTCATTATTTCGTTCAACCTCGAGAATCCATGAAATGAGTTCAAAATATTCTTAAAATATTTCTCTCGATATTGTTACTTCAAGGCATATTCAAGAAATGAATTATAAAAAGTGTCTTCTTTAACGTATATGGATCAATAATTTTGTCTTTGCAAAATTACAATTTTGAGCTAATTTTAAATAATGTGGAGTTGTAACCACTTGCTGATTTGAAATCTTGGAGTCCTAGGTGCATCTATTCATAACGAGGTTTAGGAAGAATGATTGTCTTCCGATGATCATATTTTTTATGTCATTTAGGTGTATTTCGGCATAAAGCATTCATGAAGAATAATTATTACCATTAAAATCAAATGCTAAAAATTCTAAGCATTCATGAAGGGAGTTAGATTGTCTGTGTTTTGGGTGCAGAGTTGGGTTGAGTTGAGTTGAGTTAGAAAGTCTGTGTTTGGGGTACTAAGTGGAGTTGAGTTGAGTTCGGATATCTGGTGCAGTTTTCTTAAGCAAATGTATTTTATATATATATATATATTTTTTTTTTTCGGTTTTTTTTTATTCTGTTGTTATTTTTTTGTTTGCATTATTTTTGCTTCTTTTGTTCTTTTTTTTTGTGTGTGATCAATATTTTTTCTTGTTTTTCTTTTTGGTATTTTTATCCGTTTACTTTTTAATTTTTTTCGATTTTTTTGTTGCTATTTTTTCTGTTTGCTTGTGCCTTTTTTTCCTTGTTTTTCTTTTTAGTATTTTTATCTGTTTACTTTTTATTTTTTATTTTTTATTTTATTTTTTCTTTTAGCTATTTTTTATGTTTGCTATTTTTTTCTACCTCTCTCGCTCTCTCACTATCTCTATCGCTCTCTCTCTCTCTTGCTCTCTCACTCTCTATCACACTCTTTCGCTCTCTCTACCTATCCCCCTCACTCTAGCTCTTGCTCTCTCTCTAGCTCTCCCTCTCTCGCTCTCTCTAACTATCTCCCTCACTCTAGCTCTCGCTCTCTCTCTAGCTCTTTATCTCTCACTCTCTTTATCTCTCCCGCTCTATCTCTGTCTCTCTTGCTCTCTCTAGCTCTCTCTTTCTCGCTCTCTCTATCTCTCCCACTCTATCTCTATCTCTCTCACTCTCTCTAGCTTTCTCTCTCTCGCTCTCTCTATCTCTCCTGCTCTATCTCTATCTCTCTCGCTCTCTCTAGCTCTCTCTCTCTCGCTCTCTCTATCTCTCTCACTCTCTCTCTGTCTCTCTCGCTCTCTCACTCACTTTCGATCACAACGGTCAATTGCATAATTTCTTGGTTCATATCTCCAAATACATACCATACCTATTTAATGTGAACAATGTATGAATCTTATTGTGCAATTTCTTATCTTTTTTGATAACTGATAAGATGTTTAAAAAAAAAATCACTATTGGTCCCCAAACTTTAGTAATTGTGAGTGAGTAAATGTAGCATTCCTTCGATACTTATAATATCTGTGTCATAATGCATACACAAAAAGTTACATGTCCTTACGTATACAAAAGTTATCATTCTTGTCGACATATAATATTCCATTGTCCATTTGCTGTTATCCAAAAGAACTATAAACAAAATACATGGGTACTGGTTCAAATATCAGTGGTTAGTTTACATGTTTTTTCCTAATAGACGAAAACAATACCTCTTTTGTACGTGTTCTGGTATTGCAAGGAAGCAATTTGTCTTCTAAATGTCTGTGATAAGGAGGTCAATAAGGGTGACCTGGTCATCCTCATTCAAGCCATCAATGTTGTATATGGTGTTTACTACTTCCTTTCGACGCTTGAACTCCAGCTCATACTTCTCCTTTTGGCACGATGCAAGTCTACCCATGTGTGTGTTTTGCATTTCAATAGCCAATCTCATGATGTCGATCATTTCAGATTGGAATGATGGCCTTTTCCTCTTGCTGCATCGAGATGACTCCGCAGGTGTCGCTCTACCTATAGATTGCTCTACTGGCTCTTCATCCATTCCATCCTGATTTAATGGTGATTCTGTCTAGCGAACCTCAGGTATGTGACAATCTTGCGATCCAAGTCGAAACTCCTCTTCAAACTCCCTAAATGCATTCGTCGCCATCACATGTGGGTCCTCACTTGATTGTCCTATTGTTCTATCTTTCCCAAATACGGTGGAAAGGTCATTGTAATGGGGGAATGACTTGTTCCACATCCCCTTCGCACTGGGATGACTTTGCATTGATACACGTACAAATTATTAATATTTACCTATTTAACACGTACCGATAAATTTTTTTCTAGAATCTTACCTGAACCCAAAAATCGAAAATCTCCCTCTTGACCTAGACACATTTGAACTCCTTGTTCTAGCCGAACCCCGACTAACCTAACATCTCTGATACTGCATTGTATTGTTTCTTCAGACTCCTCACCTTGCACTCAATGGTGTTCTTATTCAGTGCGCACCTGGGCACTTTCTCATGCAGAATTTGCTCCAAGTGCTGTAGGTATCCTGGTCGAAATGTCCCATTGTTGGACCTCCAACCGATCTCCACCAAATACAATAGGGCTTCCACCAACTCAGCGTCCTCCATCTTCGACCATATGTGTTTAGACCTCCTACTATTACCTACCATTATACTGCATGCATATGTTTGTTCAATGAAAAGATGCTATAAATTAAACACATGCACAACCCAAGGATAATTTGCTGAAATTATATGTTTTAATTTAAATTGTTCACACAGAGTCTTGACACAACACATTTTCACAGATACTTCGAATATTCCATAATTAAATTACATTCAATAGTAAAATAAACAGAAGGCAATCAACATCGAATAATCAGGCTCTTTGCCATTGAGTAAACATTTCGACCACCAAGTCATCCCTAAACTTGGTCTATTCGTCCGAGGATTCAACAAATTCAATATGAGCTCCATCAACTCCAATTGATGCAGAATTCTCTTTATCGGGCACGTCAAGCATTGTATCGATTCTCATCTCCCTTGTGATCAAGTTGTGAATAAGGCAACATGCAGTTATTGTTCGACATTGGACTTGTATTAGGTAAAATGATTTTCCCCTAAGAATAGCCCACCGCCCCTTTAGCAACCCAAACGCTCACTCAATAATGTTCCTTGTTGAAGAATGTTTCATGTTGAAAAATTCTCTTGCAGTTTTCGGTGTGTTTCATGCTTCACACCAATCGGAGAGATGGTATCGTTTCCCAAGAATCCTTCAGCGTTGGGGTATCCAGTATCACATAGGTAAAAGTATTCTGTACATGTTTCGAAATGTCATGCACATGTGTTGTGGCATTTACGCATGTTTAAATAACGTATATGGTTATTATAATACCTTTTGGAACTCTCAATCCGTACGGTCGCGAAACCGCCTCCCTAAGAACCCTTGAATCTGCTGCAGACCCTTCCCACCCTGGCAAAACAAAGATGAACTCCCCATTTTGATCACACACCGCAAGAACATTTGTGACAGTCTCTCCCTTTCTCGTCCTATATCGAGGTAGATCAACGATACTAACATTCACTTCAATGTATGTGCCATCTAATGCTCCTAGACAATTCTATTTCTCTCAAGTAATCAGAATGAGTTAAAAAAAAAATCTATCGTTGCATGCATATGTATGACGTATTCATATAAAAAAACTAAGTAGTTTTTTTGTACCTGAAACCACTTCCATCTTCCATCGGTGCTTGTATTTGTGATTGGTTCTAGTTTTTTCAACAAAATAGTGTGAAGTTGTAAAACTGCCCTAAGAATTGCAGTGAAATATCTTGAAACCGTCTCGTCGGATCTCGAAAAGTTTTTGCATACCACTCGATTCTTGACATCGTGTGCAAGAATTTGTAGGAATATTGCAACCATCTCTTCGATGTCCACACATCTTATTGGTTCCAAACAACCAGTCGATCATACCATATTACATAGAATCGCAGAAGGTACGTCTATCTATTCGGGTGCTTTCACGACATACCAAGTCACTCTCGTAAATGAAGCAGAAGAAGGTCAACTACCTAATGCAATGCCTAACATATGCTGGTTATCTCTCTTTCATTCGGTAGTTGTTCAATAACGTGGTTAGTGTTATGAACAGCTAGATTTGAGAGTGCGAAATAATTGTCATGATTGTAAAGAGTTCTTCAACGGTATCCATCTTTATAAGGAAAGAGATACACAAGTTGTTCCTGAAAAGGGTAAGGTATTTGGCGGATTAAGTTTCATGATTAAGAAAGAATATCAAACGAAGTCAACCGCCGGTACTAGGCATACTAGGTTACTGTTTGGTTTTATGGTGTTATTTCCTAATGTACATGTAATAATCTAAAAATACATGTTTTCAACAAACATGGTAAGCTACCGTAAACTTTTCTTCCTAATGATAGACTTCAAGGTATTTTATTTAAGACTATACAATCATAGAGTTGAGCTTTTCTAAGACTATATAATCTAAGCCATGATAAGCCACATAAACGTTTTTTCCTAATCACATGGTTAAAAGTATTTTTCCAAAATTTTATGGTGAGTTAAACCTTTTTGAGGGATTAGTGGGTTTTTGTACTCTTTCTTATTCTTCTCAATTTTTTTCCCTAGATTTTATGGTGAGCTAAATCTTTTTAAGGGCTTAGTGGGGTTTTGTTCTCCTTCTTATTCTTCTCAATTTTTTTCCTAGATTTTATTGTGAGTTCAACCTTTTTAAGGGATTAGTTGGTTTTTGTTCTCTTTCTTATGCTTCTCAATTTTTTTCCTAGATTGGCTTATGAACACATTGTATCAACATCTAGAAACATTGTTGTCGTACACCTAGTTCTTAGTACAACAACTTTTCACCAAAAAAAGCGTTATGATGTATATAGAAAGGACTTGCATTTTTTCCATATTTTCAAAATGTGGTGAATGATTATTGATGTATAATTTTTTTTTAATTCTTATGTCACCGATTAGAAACTATAGTTTACAAAAATTAAACATTGGTTATCATAATAATACCACCGCTACAGGTATAATTTCAAAAAGAATGTTAATTTCCTATTTTGATTGTGAAACAATAGTAAGACGTATTAAAGTTAATCTTGAAACCAGCTTAATAATAAAACACAAAAATGTAGAATATGTTCTTACTAAAGTTGGAACCAAAATAAATGAAATGAAGATATAATTAGATGAAAAAAAATTTACATAACAATACTATTTCATCCATAGTTGATAAAAAAATTTGAGAAGTATCATATTAAGAAATATAATGTGGCCAATAGTAGCAATTAACAAAAAAACATATTTCCATAAAAAAAAAAAAAAGAAGTTGTTGCCTTTTCTTTAGGTGTTATCGTTTTGTTACAAAATATGCGTCAAGAATTACTCAAATATATTAATTAGTCAGCAAGTTTTCCCATGAAAACCCAAGTATAAGCTTCTATAGGTTTCTTGGTGAGTTCAGGGTCAAACGTAGGGATTTGTGATAAATTAGGCGTTGAGACTAAATACATATTCTATGCGGTGTCTGTACAAGTATTATGTTCAAGGAGTTTTATGTGTATGAATCTATACATAAAGAATAAATACAATTTCCTACAATTAACATGGTGAGGAGGTCACGGAGAGTGTTAGTCAAATGTCATTTACAATTAGGTAGCATGCGTTGAAAATGATGATGGAACCATGAGATATAATAGAGTTAACGCAGCAGCTAGTTGTTACTTAAGCATATCTAAGTATATTTACATACCTACAAACTTCGGGTTTGAGAATCCATCTTTCGATGTTTCGATGTCACATTAATCTTATCTCTAAGACGCACGGTAAGTTTGTTTTGGAAAAAGATGAACTACATCTCTGAAACTCATCTAATTTTGATAAATGCTAAAGATTAACCATCTACTCTCTCAAGCTAGACAGTTGTGCCTATTTAAATTTGTTTGTTCGACAAATCTATGCAAGCTAATGATATGCATTAATCAAGATGTAAGAAGAACTAACTTCTAACATTTAACTCGTTCAATCATACAAGCAGCCATGCTGTAGAGTATTAAATATGGAAATGAGTGGAAGGTAATTGTCAATCAAACTTATATTAGGTAAATAAACCATTCTTTCGAATTTCATTAACAAAGTACAAGGAAGAAAGATGGAAATGAAGAAAGAACAGAAATGGAAGACGTCAAGTTGCCACTAGCAATGTCTTGCTTCATGGAGGCTTGAGATGGCTGCTATCTGAAACATAAATGGCATAAGATGAAGATTCTCACTTACTGAGAGATGACTTTGAAAATTCTCAGAATCCTTATCATAGAAGAGCTTGAAATGGAGGCCGGTTATGGTGAGGGAGAATTTGTGTAGAGCTTTCGCCTCTTGAACTTGTTTCTCTCCTCCTTTGATTTAGAAGCTTTGGGCTATTTATAGGTGTTGAAAAAGTGAACTCATGATGATTTGACACCTTTACATTAAATTTCATACCTTGCTGCGCAGACTTTTCAAATCATCAGCCCATTGGTTCTGTCATGCTCTGATAACGTGTAATCCGTTTGCATATTGATATGACAGCTATCGCCCAAGCGTCTGTATCTGCTTTTTCTTCTCTATGCATGGCCTTGACACATGGGTTTTTACTTCTTTGGTTCTCGCAGTAGCTTCTTTTCTAACACTTGGTTATTTGTGCTTCTTTTCTACTTAATCCTACGTTAAGAACAGAAAACTTCATATTTTCTCAGGTATATTTTTTTGTAAATGTTGCCTACGCATAATAATACATATTACACAATTCTATTGCCAAAATCATACATTTAGCCCTAAAGTTACTCTAATTATTCCAAATAGTAAATATAATAACTTGTATTTCTACAAGTTATCAGAAGTAAAAGAACAAGTCCCCAATGTCGGTCCAATATATTGTTCACCAGACATAAGAAACTAATTTTATTAGAAAAATAAAATTGAAATGAAGATACTCCGAACATCAAAATGACGAACCTCAAACTAATTATGAATTGTTTACGTAATTAGTTTGGGCCCTACAAGAAACACAAAATAATGGTAGTTAGATTATGAATAAAATAAAATATATTCAACTAACGAGTAACAAACACCAACATACATTTTTTTTAAGTTTCAAAATCAACAGACATCGTGTAGGTTAGAACGTATGGAGGGAGGCAAGAGGTGTTATCTAATAAGAATATGAAGAACGTTAATAAAACATCTTATTGTATATAAAAGTAAAGAAGGAAGCATACCTTATGTAGGCCAACCCTTGTTTTTGTTAAGGACCCTTGTATTATTTTAAAATCAAATTAGAAGTTAGAAGTGGAAGACAAGAAACAAAAATAAACCGCCGGGGTTACAAAGTTAAAGCATTAGAATTGGGAACAATGACTCACCAACACAATATCAGAGAAGACAAAGTATGAAAAATATGAGGGGGGAGTTGTGTATAAATAGAAAAGAGAGGGAGAGGTGGTTGGTGGAGAGAGTTGGGTTCATTTAAGTGCACCGAACCTTATTAATTAAAAAGTGAAATTTAAAAAGAATGTCAACTCAAGTTTAATTAAAGTAAAGTGGATTGCAGTTGGGTGGTTCAGCGAGAGTAAATGCAAATATGACAGTAGAGTAAATTTTAATATACAACAATGTGGACCTCAGATACAAACATATCAAAGATAGATTGGTCATTGGAAGAAATCCAACTAAAACAATGAACCAAATCATCATATCAAATTTTTGTAAAACTAAAAAAGTAAGCTGAAAATAATTTTAAATGAATCAAAAATAAAAAATTATGTAATATAACACAAAAAGTCTATTAAATTAGCTACAAAATTTGAAATGGAAATCATATTAGGATGTATAAGGAAAACAGTTTACAAATTTCAAAAGAAATCATATATTGCAAATTAGAAATTAAAGTCAAATGTTAGAAATTAAAGTCAAATTCCAAAAGAAATCAGATATTGCAAATTGAAATAATCATCATCGATCCCTCGAAAAAAAGAGATAGAAAACAAGTCGTCAGGATCGATTAACCCTTCCCCCCACCAAACTCCAATAACCTGGTCAGCCCCTACCATGAATTTAGTTTCAAACCAAAATTGATGGGAAAACATAAAAAAAATTGCAAGGGAAAGACACATGATTTATTATTGAAGCGGCAAGAGGAGATCTTGAAAAAAAAAATGAATTGTACGGCAATCCAACATGCAAAGAAGAGATCAAGAAGAGATTTAACCCACATAGCATAGATCTAAAAAAAAAAAAAAAACCATAGAGCATAGATCTGAAATGAGAGGGAAGATATAGATCTAAAAAAAAAATCGTATGATAAGCGAACCTGCAAAGAAGAGATCAAGTAGAGACTTAACCCATAGAGCATAGATTTAAAAAAAATAAACCACAGAGCATAGATTTGAAATAAGAGGGAAGATATAGATCTGAAAAAAAAAATCATATCGTAATCGAACTTGCAAAGAAGAGATCAAGCAGAGATTTAACCCACAGAGCATATATCTAAAAAAATGAACCATAGAGCATAGATCTGAAATAATAGGGAAGATATAGATCTGAAAAAAAAAATAAGAATCGTATGGTAATCGTACATGCAAAAAAAAGATCAAGTAGAGATTTACCCACAGAGCATTTATCTAAAAAAAAAAACTACAGAGCATATATTTGAAATAATAGGAAAGATATAGATCTGGAAAAAAAAAAAATCGTATGGTAATCGTACATACAAAGAAGAGATTAAGCAGTGATTTAACCCACAGAGCATATATCTAAAAAAAATAAACCACAGACCATAGATCTGAAATAATAAGGAAGATATAGTTCTGAAAAAAAAAAAAAAAAAAAAAGAATTGTATGGTAATCATACATGCAAAGAAGAGATCAAATAGGGATTTAACCCACAGAGCATAAATCTAAAACAAAAAAAATAAACCACATAGAATAGATCTAGAGGGAAGATGGTGGAAGAACTTGAACAACGTAGAAGATGAATGAAGAGCATCAGAAGTAGAGAGTAGAAAAAATGGCGGAAATCGAAAGAGAGAAGGGAGAAGGAGAAACGAAAAAGGCAAAACTCAGAAGAGATAATGAAAAAAGGTGGACCTCGGAAAGGAGAAACGAAAGCGGCAGAGTGAAGGCAAAAAGGCGGAACTCACCATAATTATCGGTGGGTTCTCAGCTGTGTTTGAGAACCCACCGTTTTTCATTATAGGTTTAACAAACATGGGTATTTATTACCCACCCAACCCAACCCAACCCATATCCATTTATCAAACACCCTTTAAGAATGTGTGATTATGAGACACATGGTCTTTGGACACTAAGCATGGGCATCTAAATTAGACATATTTTTGAATATTTATAATAAATAAGGCTATATGGAAATATGCTCATTTCTCATTAGTTTTTCTTGTTTAGTTTTTGTATTTGTGTGTGTGTATATATATATTGTGAGAAGGTTAATTACTTTTTTCACATAAATGTTTCTAAAATAGTATGTAAAATTTGAAAGTAAAAGTAAAAAAAGAAAATAAAAAAGGTTTCCTATGTCCTACTTTTGGCCCCGTTTTCGTAATTATATAGTTTTTTATTTTTAGTTTTTGAAAAATAATCATATAAACACTATTTTCACCTCTAAAGTTTTTACTTTGTTTTTTATTTGTGTTTTAAAAAGTCAAGCCATTTTATAAAAAAGAATTTTTTTTTCTTTAATTTGTCTAAGAATTCAACTCTTTGCACTTAAAAAGCATGCAAATCATAATAAGAAATTAAGAGTAAATATGCTCAATTTTTAAAAACCAAAACAAAAATCAAACTACTTAGCAAATAGAGATTTTTTTTCGAACATATAAATGCAAGCATCATTTTGGCAAAATAATGAGTTACTACACCCACATTTTTGTTTTTTCTATTGATTTCATTTTACAAATAATTATAAACCATTATCATATATATATATACACACACTACAAAATAAAAAGAAGAAAAAGAAGAAACAAAAATATAATATTACCTGAACCTAATTAAACGCTCTCAATGTCCCATGTGTAACAAAACTAATCAAACAACAAACTAACTATATATATACTAATTTGTCATTAATATATGAATCTTTTTAGTACAACAAGGGGAGATATAAGTACCTTATATATCAACTATCGTTCAGTTAAATTCAAGACCATTAATATCTAGTCTATATTCATAATGTAATTAATTGTGAAATGAAAGCTCCCTTATTTCAAATCTTAAAGTAATCTACTTAACTATTATCTGTTTAAATTTTATAAATTATTGATAACACTCGAAGGAAAAATAGAAAAAGATTTCTATTATAGTAGACACTTAAACTAAAAGACATGATCAACACCAAAGTCATCCAGAGCCATTTTTTCCTATTATTTGCATTGCGATTGTCATATAATATGATGGCATCCAAATGAAATAGGATTCCTCTGTACTCATTTTTATTAAATATTTTTGAGTTAATATTATTTGAATTTTAATTATTATCGTTCCCTCAAGTCGACATCAATATGATGGTTGGTTTTTTGTTTTTTTTTTCCTGTCTTCTTTTTGTAATGGGTTTGTTGGCATTTTTATTTTAATGAAGGTATCTATTTTTGAAAGTATTGTTGGTGAAAAAGTGAATACTTATTTAGTTAAGTATGGAGACTAATCCATAGAATTGACCATAATGCCTAAGTATGAAGACTGACCCATAGGGATGTCCATAAAGCTTAAGGAGGCCAACCATATGAAGGTAAAGATTATGCCTATGTGTTGTACTTTTGACATGTTTGAGTCACTAGTAAAATAAATCCGACAATTCACAATGGTTAGTGACAACTTGATTAATGACCCAAGAATTTAATTAGCGAATAACCATTAGGAAATCTATTTTATAGCCGTGAGGGCTCATGACATTTAAGATACGTTGAAATACATCATGAATTCTTCACTTTCTAACTCTTTAAACGATTATTGACTTGGTCGTCAGAGTGTCGGTGTCTAAGCACCACAAATGTTGTTTGTTCAATTCCTCCCGAAAATTATAAATTCATAGTTGGTACCAAATTTCGATATCAACAATTGACATGGGGAGAATTCTTTGATTTAATGCCCTACCAAAAATCGTGTGTTTTGGCAAAATGAAGACCAACATGAACATGAACAACCAAGCTATTGTTGGAGAAGATTCAAATAGGTAACAACATCCGAGACAACTTGTTGTTCAAAGTGAAGAGACAAATATCCTATCGACTACTGAGACTAATAAGCAACTAGTGGAATTGTAAGGGAAGGTCTAATCGATGGACCAAAACATCATTCAAATCCTAGGGCTATAGCATCAACCTAATCCAGTCATCAACATCCAATCCGAGTATCCCCAAGACCGACCAAGTGGCGGTAGACTAAGAGATAGGTTTAAACAAGAACGTCATTTAAAGACAAGTGGCGGTAGACCAAGAGATAGGTTGAAACAAGACCAAGAGAGAATTTCAAGTAGGAAGGAAACCTTATGTAGAGAAATTTAGGTTGGGAGAAAACGACCAATGACTAAGCAATTTGACGATGCAAGAACGACGTACTCCAACTATCAGTTACCAATCATAGGCTAAAACTATTCATCATAGTGAAGCACGGAGCTTCGCTCATAAGGGCAGCCACCACACACTAAGTTTAATGCTCGAAGAAGAAATGAGTTTGGGGGTACCGACATAAGAGCAAATCTTCGAGAGATAATAAATCACAAACAGAAGGAGTTTAACATTAATCCATGGGTACTAAAGCTCTAACATATTGAAAATTAGTTGGGACACATGAAGACACAAGACAATGAGGGACTTGACCTCAAAAACATTATTAATCAAGTTGATCTGCCATTTACAGATGAAATCATGCAAGAAAAGGTGCCACCTAAGTTTAAGTTGCCAACCACAAAGCTCTATTATGGGTCGAAGGATCCAATAGAGCACCTTGATACTTTTCAGTCGTGTATGGAACTTTATAGAATCCGAGATGCAATCAAATGTAGATCATTTTACTTCCCTCTCATAAGATCCTTAACAAAATGGTTCTGCCAATTGAAGCAAAAATCAATTTCTTCTTTTAGAGAGTTGGCTCACTATCAAGCAGGGTAGCAATGATACATTAAGAGAATATGCCTCTCATTTCAACGGTGAATCACTTCAAATTGAAGGATACATCAATGGGGTAGCCCTTACAACCATTGTGGTTAGACTTAAGGATGGAAACTTCCTATAGTCTCTCGAGAAGGAAGCACCAGTCACATACATAGAGTTTCTTTCAAGAGCGCAAAAATATACGACAATTGAAGAGTTGCTTTGGTTAAGAAGCATGCCTAAAGGAAAAAGGTACATATCTGACTATCACAAGAGTAGCAATCATAGTAAAAAAACTCAAAGTGAAACTAAGGAGAGGAGGGCAAATGATCGACTATATCGACCAGTATGCCTAGTGAAGGAGTTAACAACGTAATAGCGAAAGCAATTAGGATTTAAAGTATTCTAATTACATCAATTTTGAAGATTAAACATGCTTGTTCTAAAACCGAAAAACAGGGGAAGAACGCTTACTTGTTGTAGCTCAAAATTGAATCAAATTCCTTTGAATTTCTAATCACAAACACTTCGTGGACCACCATAAGAGTCTTCATTGTTATTTTCAGGCATTAGAATGAATTGTGAGATCCAAATTGAGTTGAATTTGGAGCAACAAGGTGAAGAGCGCACTGGTTTGGAGAGTTTTGAGTAGGAGAGAATTTCAGCAGAAATTAGCTAAGAAGCATAACATTTTTTTTTCAATTCCTCTCTTCTATTTAAAGAAGAAAGCATGCAAATTAGATTGGCATACATGAAGACACACAATTTGCTGATAAATTCACTCAATTTGGAGTTGGAAGAAGAAGGAGATGATGAACCTTGCATGAACCACACATCCTACTTCCACATGCATAGTGGAGAAATCCCAAATTCAATTTCCAAACTTGAATTTGTTTTTCAATTTCAAAATTTGATTTTCAATTTAATATTAATTTCTAAAAATCAATTTTAAATAAAATTAATTTACTATATAATTAATTAAAATAAATAAATAATTAATTAATTATATTAAATTAATATTTAATATCAAATTAATTATTTCTCCACTTATCCCGAAAATTTCCAATCTGATGAATCTTTATTCATTTGAAAAATATTTAAATCACATTTAAATATTTCTAACTTTCCAATTTCGTCTAATTCACAATTGAATGATCAAACTATAAAATTTACTCCTCAACTATATTTGAACGTTTCAAATTCTTTCAACACATTGTTCTAAGGTTTAGTCCATGAGCTAACAAAGGGACCTAATGGTCCTACAGATCATGAGCTCCAACGATCTCCAACGATCTGAAATTAATCGTTTAAACTCTTTAGCTTAGTTAATTAACATTCGTTAACTTCTGGGATACTCCACTAAAGTCCAATAGTCGCACTCTCCCCACTGTAGATATATTTCTGTCCACTTGATATAACCATAATAAGTAAGTCGATACTTCACAAGTTGTTCATAATTACAACTGGGTCAAAATTACCATTTTACCCCTGTAATTATATCTCGTTCGTTAAGTCTCACTGATCCTCTAATGAACAATTGGTTTGTGGTCCAACCATCAAACCTAGTCCTTCTTAGGCCAACGAGAGGGTGGGGCCCCTTGTTCAAGTCTCAGAGTCAATACTTAAGGGAACAACTTTTCTACTAACCTAGAAATAGGTACAAGTGAACTCCATCTTGCAAGACTATGTCCCCAGCTATCTAGCTGATCTTATCCCTAAAATGGGAGGCATATTGAGTTAGCAAAAACTTAGGCCACTCTCACCTATGCAGATTAAAGAATAATCTCAAACAGACAGGAGTTTATAGTTAGCTCAGGATTAAAATCGAGTTACCAAGTCATTAGGTTTGAAATAATCAATTTTAATAGTAAACAGAGTTATAAGGTAAAAGTGATTATTGACCGATCTTATGTAAACTCATTACATAGGATGCCACCACTCACATGTCTCTACATGAACGATATAGGATCATATCGTTTGTATCAAATACAAAATGGGTCGTATCCATAGTGTCCCCAAGATAAGTTACCCAACCTTATCCCTATACTATAGACCATTTTGGTTATTACCTAAACTTGATCCACTTTTATGTCTATACATAAAGTCTAAGTATACAACCTATAGCTAGAGGTTCTTAGTTTATTGGATTTAATAAATGCAATTCATATATTCAATAAAAACTTTACTGAATAAATCTGGATAACAACTTTATTGAGAATAAGTTCCAAAATTTACAAATTATGAGTTTTATGACATAAAATCCAAAACCGAGGGCTTCCACCAAGTAAGTTTGAAAGATATACCCCGATGGTGGTTCACATTGAACAAATTAACAAAGATTGGAGATAAGAATATGTTGGATGCTAAGGATTTAATCCTTACAAGATACACCGACTGTGATTTTCAAACTTATAAGGATCCAAAGAAATCCACATTAGGATTATTATTCACTATAAACGGAGGAGCTATAGTATGACGGAGCATCAAACAAGAATGCATTGCAAACTCTACGATGGAAGTTGAATATGTAGTTGCTTCTGAAGCTGCTAAAAAACATGTTTGGCTTAGAAAGGTCTTAACTAATTTGGAATTTGTTCCAAATATGTCTTTGCTCATCACACTTTATGGTGATAATAGTGATGTTGTGGCGAGCTCTAAAGAACCTTAAAAGCATAAAAGAGGAAAGCATATCGAGAGGAAATATTACCTGATTAAAGAGATAGTGCAACGAGGAGACATGATTGTCACGAAAATCACATCGGAGCACAACATTGCTGATCCATTTACAAAAACTCTCACTAGCAAAGTGTTTGAGAGTCTAGGTTTACAAGATATGCATCATCTTATCCAGAGCAAGTGAGAGATGTTATTAGGTATAGTATATGCCCAAGTTTATTGTAATTGTACAGTCCCATGTCAAGTGTGCCCTAGATTATGGTTTGCATTGTTGCCTTGCTCATATGTATGCAAATTTATCTTATGGAATAATTTTGACGAGTACAAGTTTTCTCCAATTAAGCCGAAGTATAAGCTTAAATTGTAGTTTTCTGGCAAGTACCAGGGTCAAACTCATGGACTTATGAATTAATTAAAATAGATTACGTGATTTTTACAGAATACTGATCAATGAAAAGTGATGATTTTTGTTTGTAAGAAGAATAATTGGAAACAAAATAATTAAAGAAAGAAGAAAAATGGATGGAAAGAGTGATGGAGGTGGTGTACAATGCGGTAAGAGTGTGTGTGAGGATGTGATGAATGGAATGTAGAATGATAAGCAACAAAGGATGCAATTCAACACTAGTGAAGACAATATGCGATGAGATGAAGGAAAAGCTCAATTGATTAAGCAAGGTTGAGAAGGTTTACTAGCATTCACTTAAGTTGTGTATAAGTATTAGTTCATGTTTTCAACTTGTAAAATTGAAAAGTTCACCTCTCGGTGTAGACCACATAAATCCTATTTCCGAGCGCATGCTCAAGTTGAGTTTTAACAAAAGGTTAACTCTATCTCTAAAGCCACTTCTTTCCTTGTTTAACGAGTTCCATGACCACTTATTCTCTGGAGTATTAGCCATTTCTACTTAAATGCATTAATCAAATGGATTCAAGCAATATATTAAGCATACATTAAACAAGATGAACTTCAACTTGTACAAAACTTAGGTAAATGCTAACTCACTCTTCCCAACCCATTAATAATTTAGCAGCTCATAATGAAGGGTAAATATAGCATGGGTATGCAAGAAGTGATGAAAAACATGATTTGTATTGATAGTGAAAATATCACAAAATCAATGTCTTGCTACAACTTAATGTAACAAGTGATGAAAAATATGGAAAAGTTAGAAGTGTCAAGCCACCGATCACAATCTGTTGTTTCCTTTGGCTTCATGGATGATTGCTTCAATGATGTTGATGCTGGTTACGAGTGTGGTTGGAAATTCCTTTATCATCAGAAACTAAGCTTTCACTTAGAATTTCTAGAATAAAGGTTGACGATGGCAAGTATGATGATGGTGATCGAATTGGAGAGTAAACACTCAAGGCGGTGGAAAAGAGCAAAAGGAAGAAAAATGGAGCAAAACGGAACGGAGGGAAACCCTTTTTCTATATGAACATGGATGTGCTATTGCTATTTATAGGCATCAAAAGGAAGGATTTCAACTTCTTTCCAATGGTCGTCTGACACTTTTGCATTTAATTTCATACCCTGTTGCACTGACTTCTTCGTGTCACAAGTTTATTGGTTCTGCCACGGCTGTGTCAAATCAACTTGCAACTTGCTCTTTGATAAGACATTCATTGCCCAAGCCCCCATCATTTTCACTTATGTTTCTTTATTTAATGCATGGATCATCTATGTGAGCAAGGTTATTAGTTGATCAGATATGCTATGCGTCCAACGACAGCAGCTTCAATTTCCCTTATCTTTTCAACTTCTCTTTATCAAAGTCCTACATTCAAAAGGTATAAATCTTATAATTTTTAGGAAAAAGGTTTTGTAAATACTTGATTGTATAGTTTATTTTTTCACATGATTTTCATTTCAATCTAATGCATTTTCTTCTGAATTTTCCTCATTATTCTAAATAAAGAACCACAATAACTTGTATTTCTTCAAGTTATCATGTATATAAACTTATTTTTTACTATTAATAAAATAAATGGTTATTTTATTTATTGTTGAATAACTTAATCCAATAAAGAAAAATCCAAAGTTATCTTATGAAAACTTGAACAGTATGTAGTTGACATACAGGCAAATCATGTTCAAGTAATAACCTGAACTACAATATATGGATAAGGTTGGGTGCCTATCCTATTAACACTATGAATACGTCCCACTTTGTAAATGTTACAAATAATTTTATCCAATTGTTCATGTGGAGACATGTGAGTGGGGGCATCCTATATAAAAAGTTTGTATAAGATTGGACCGTGAAATAATTAATCTCCCTTTGAAAATTTGTAAATGGACCAAAAGTAACTAGTGCAGAGTAAAAGTGTATTGAATTGAATGATGTTTGAAGAATAAAGGCAATCAATGGTAGAAGTAGGGTGCAACTATGTTTCAACTGTAAGGCATTATACCTTGAGCAATGCAACTGCATCATACCTGGACATCAACTTACTCATGGACAAAATATTCTCCTATTCGACCTTGTACCAAGTTTCCTTTAGGAGTCTAAGTAACTAAACCTATAATCCTATGGTTAGATGGACCTTAGATGAATTTTAGTGAAAATTCTTTATCTTATGGTACACCTTATTTCTAAGGATGTATGATAATCTTATTTCCATGCTTTAGCCCCATATTCTCTTTTGAAACCAGTTTATGCCCTAACTTTCTCAGAAATAGGACTTCACTAGATTGGTAAATTAAATGGCCAATTTAACTTAGTAATATTCATCCATACAATCAAGAAAGGAAATGTGTAACTAAAAAGAGGTATGTCACTTTGGCAATTGCTTAAGCCATAAATCCCTAAGGTATCCACATAGTTAAACCCCTTAGTAAATTTAGCACATGATTAAGAATAAATGAATTGATTTCATTGTTTCCATAATCATAGTTACAATACAATGTAGATGTTCAAAGAATAGAAACTAACAAAAAGAAAAGAGAAAAGAAAGCTGGAAATATAGTAAACGCAATCGAATAGATTTGTCACTCTCTCCAGTTCCCTATACTAGATTATCCTTTCTCAAGGTTGAATCTTGTCTCTCTACATTCGTTCTCATGTGGTAGGGAGGTCCTAACTCTAGTTTCTCTAGAGTAACCTTCATTTTTAAAGAGTTTCTGGATTTTTGGGTAAGAAGTCTCCTTTGAAGGTCTGAATTTTGTGATGATCCCTTGAGGAGAATGCTTCCCTCCCTTTATAGGCTTCAAATGGATTAGGAGTGGTTGATTTCCACATTTTCGGAGCCCTAATAGCACCAAAAATGTACTATCTTGCTCCGTTTAATTTGAGGTTGTTCCTAGATTTTATATGTTTATTTGGTTATTTTATAGGTTTCGATTACTTGAGAGGTAAAACCAAACATTATAGTTGAAATGGAGCTAAAATGGGCCAAAATAGAGTTTAATTGCATCAACCAAGAAAGAGAGAAGAAAAATGACCAAAATGCCCATGCACCTTGTTGCATAATAGTTTGAATAATTTGTGATAGCCTTATGCCGTTCCTATGGAATGTAACGAGATATCTATATTGAACACAAGTTTTTCCTATAAAAACCAAGTGTAAGTCTTAATAGGGTTCGTAGAGAGTCTAAGGTCGAACGCAAGAATTTGTGATAAATCAATGTTTGGACTTGGTTGATTTAATGCAATGTTTGTAATAAATGATGCATCGATGATAGCATTAAAATATCTAAGGGTGGGTTAATTACAAATGGTGGTAAGTGAGAGTGATGATGGATTGATGAACATGAGTGGCAACTATGCAGTGTGATGATGGTGAACATGTTAGGTGCAATTATAATCAAATAGCAAACGTTGATAACAGGAAACATTAATAGAGAAAGTAGGGTTGAGGGGAATTCACTAACATTTTCCTATGTAATGCATAACCTTATTCATATCTTAAACTCTAAAATTGAGAACTCATCTCTGTACTTCTATGCCACATTTATCTTATTTCTTAGACGTTGGAGAGTTACTTATAGACAAAAGACTAACTTTATCTCTAAAGCTAAATCTTTTCTTGCTTAAATGAAACTTTTAATCACTTACTCTCTCAAGTAGTTGATTATTCTTACTTAAATCTATTTGTTCGATAGATTCACATAAGGTTTTTAGCACGCATCAAATAAGAGGAACTCAAACTTATGCAAGACTTGTAAAATGTTAATGTTAATCCACTTAACCCATTGAGAATTTAGCTAGCCATGGAGAGGAATAAGAATGACATGGATGAATGAAAATGACGAGCAATCTGGTTTATATTAAAAAGTGTTAAGTTTTTCGAATTCACTATCTTAATACAAATGAGAATGTCTAGAAAATAAAACTGAATATAGAAATAAGAATATTGAGCTGCCAGTTGCAACGTTTTGTTCCCAAAAGCTTTGTTAGTGGTTGTTTTGAAGTAATTGCACAAGCAAATGGAGATGAACTCTCACTTTCCAAGAGGAGACTCTGAGCTCTCACTCAGAATTTCTCAAAGAGAAGCTTGACGTTGGAGATGGAAATAGATAAAAGAGGTAGAGCTTTCACGACTTGGTCTCAATTAATTTTTTTGAAGTTGAAGTCTTGTGAGCTATTTATAGGTGTTCGAAAAGTAGTTCTCATGATTGTCTAACACCTTTGCATTTAATTTCATGCCTTGCTGCACAAACTTCTTCATGTCATAGGTTTATTAGCTATGGCATGACTTTGTCAAATCAGTCGTTCACTTGTATTTTGACATGACATTCACCACCCATATCTTCATCGATTCCTTTTTTACTTGATTCATCTCAACGAGGAGTTCTTTGACGTGCGTACCAACTGGTTGGCTTGATCTCAACTTTGTATGGTGGCAGCAACTTCAATTATCAATGGTCATTTTTGACTTCTTCTCATTGAAATTCTGCATCCAAAAGATATAAATCTCATAATTTTCAGGATAATAGGTTTTTTTAAATAACATGAACGCAAAGTTGATTTTTTTACACTATCTTTTCAAGTTAATGCGTTTTCTTCTAAATTATCATAATTATTCCAAACAATAAGTTCTATTTCTACAAGTTATCACACTCACAAATTTAGAACAATGTTTGTCGTCAAGCATTTATTTAAAGTCTTATTGTATACCTCTGCTCAAATTTGTGCATTAACTTGACCTTTCAACATGCTTCCTAGTTTGAGATTCATTTCAACAAGTAATTCTAAAAAAAAATCCTATCCATTCATCGCATAAAAAATATTTCTTAAATTTAGATGCAGCAAGCTTAGTACTCAAAATCTCTTACTCATTTCCAAACATTCTTATCCCTCTATTTTGTAATGTGCTCAGAGTTCATTTTCATAAAACTTTTCTTTATGGCATTTTTATTTTTAACTAAAGTTCTTTTAATACTAGACATGTGTTGATATGAGCTACCCACATTCGTTTTCACATACTAACTATGGGGTGCATGGAGGCACCCAACATGGAACAGGTACCCCTTCACAACTCAACTTTTTTCAAACTCATTTTTATTTATTAGCATTGACAGCGAAGCTGTTTATTTATTTTCACTGATCTTGGACACTCACTCTCGTTTTGACATACCAACTGTGGGTTGTATGGAACCAACCAACATCGAGCAAGAATCATTCTCAACTCAACTCTTATTAGGCTAATTTTATGCGCTAATAGTGGAGTTGTTGTCCAGAATGATTTTTTTTTTTTTTTTAAATTTTTAATAACATTAAGAGGTTTTTTATGAGATTGAACACATTAGCTCAAACCTTTATTACCCCCAAGGTTTGAAGGCAGCAAGATTCTCATTGCTAAAATTGAGTTATGAGACCTTAGAAAAATTTTGCAAAAGAGGTTTGAGGTAAAGCTAGCATGCATACTATGTTTAAGATGTTGGGATTTATGCCCTAAAACCTCTTAATTTATTAGTTGATTAATTTAATTATTAATTATGTAATATTAATGTATCCATTAATTGGAAAAATCTATGTCGCCAACTCAATAAGCCTACCATTTTGGGGATTTATTTGAGTAGGGAGCTAGGAACATAACTACACATGATGGAGTTAACTCCTTCCCATCCTTGAGTAAAGAAGATAAATTACTTTTTTAAGTGTTGAATCCAGGTTTTGAACCCTCCCTCTCATTGGCCCGAGAGAAATTTGTTTATGGTAAGACCATAAAGAAGTTATTCATTAGAGGATTAGTGGGACTTAAGGAGAAAGAATTAATTATAGAGGTAAAACGATAATTTTAAATCAGCTGTAATTATGAGTAATCCATGGACACAGAAATAAATCTACAATGCAAATAGTGTAGTTGTGGTTGTTTAGTGGAGTGACCCATAGTTAATGAATGTTAATTAAGTTAATTAAAGAGTTTAGTTAATGTAATTTCGAATCATTGGAGCTTATAATTTGTAGGTCCATAAGGTCCTCTTACTAGCTCACCATGGACCAACAAGGATCAACTATATTGAAAGAAAAAATTTGAAAATTTTATTATTTATGAGGGAAAATATTAATTGTATTAGATACACTTAATTACATGATTCACTATAAAGTTTATTTGAATAAGATTCAAATTATAACTTTATAATATGGAGAATTAATTTATTTGAATATGATTCAAATAATTAATTATTTATTTGGATGAAATTCATATAAATAAATAGAGCGAGAATTAATTAATTAATTAATTAAAATTGGATTCAAATAGTTAATTATTTAATTTAGATGAGATTCAAAATAAAGATTATGTGGAAGATAAATATTTTAAATATGATTTAACTATTTTAAGCCATTTTATATAAGATATTATTTAGTTAGATATTTATTAATATTAGATATTATTAAATATTTAATTTAAAATCTTTGTAGAGAGGTTATCTCAATAGGATTAAGAATAACCAAAGAGTTCTACCCAACCTTTGTATTTGCCCTAAAATTACTCTCCCAAACCATTCAATGTTTCCATTTAGTCTTTCCGGCGCAAGACTCAAGTCAAATACCTCTAGTATATATATTTTATTGATGTGAGATTGAGGGAGATGAAGAATCAAGGTTGAAGGAAAGAAAATGTGAGGAATTTTGGGTTTATTAAGTTATATTTATATATATCGGTTTTGTTTGGTGTTTGGTTGTATTTTTTAAACAAAAACTAGACCAATCCAAAAATTTTCAGTTTTCTCCAAATTCAAACCAACCTATCTAATATTTTGCTAAAAAGCTAACCCATTCCACTGGATCGGTTTGGTTTGATTGGTTTTCTCGAGCTTTGGTTATTTGTATCACCCATAGTCTCTATTAACCTTGGTTTCCACGATAAATTTTAGAAATATATTCACATTGTATATTTTTATAAATTGAAACTATTGTTTTTATTGCTTTATCAATTTTGATAAAATATTAACTTCAAGTTAACCAGACTAATTCTAAAATTATAGAAAGTTTAAAAATTAAATTTGGACATTTAAAAATATAAGGGTTCAAATGAAATAATGCAATACATGGATAAGATGATATTTTAACTATTTATTTTGGTTCTTGTACTTCGAAGTTTATCTAATTGTTGTCTTTGTATTTTCAAATATCTAATTTTAGTCCTTTTATTTTCAATAAATCTTAAACTTAATCTCTATTTATAAATTTTTGAAAACAAATTCACATCATCTTTTTTTTTTCATACAAATTATAGTATTATTTTATCGATTATGATAAAAATTAATTTTGAGAGAATAAATTTAAGATTTATTCAAGGTACACATAATAAAATTGTACATTTGACCAAAATTCAATAACTCTAAATTATAGTGATCAAAATATATGGTCTTATCATTTGTGGATGAAAGTTTATTTTTGTTTCCTCAATTATGTTTTTTAAATAAACATCCACCTCGTGGTGTAAGGTGATGGGAGATGACATCAAATCAAAACTACCACATCAATCAAACACAAAAAACACACCAACAATTTTTGAATATAATTAATTAAAAATAAGGAAAAAAAGAAAAGGAGAAAAAAAAAATCTGTAGACAATGGACCCAAGCCGACAGGTGGGTTCGTTTGGAGTTACACGCGGTCAACTTGTAAACCTTTTCGAAGACAAAATTGAAATAAATAATAGTGGCGTTTCAAAGTTGAGTTAGGTTGAGTTGAATTACTGTAGACTTAATCCAATTGTTGAGTTATAAATTTTTCAACCTAAATAACTCTTATTAAGTAAAAATCCAACCATTAAACATTTGGGTTGAGTGGTTGATTTGAATTAACTCCAATCATTTATTTAAATTTTTATTCTAACCATAACTAAAATGTTAATATATAAAAATATTATTGATTATTTTCGTATTTTATTAAGAATTCAATTTCAAAGTGGAAAAAAAATTTTTAGAGTTATTGGAGAATAAATGATAAAAAAATTAATGAAATTAAATAAAATTAAGACAAATATATTGTGTATATAATAGTATCATGAGTAAAATATATACTTTATGAAATCAATAAGAGTATATATGAAATCAATAAGAAGTTTGAGTTGGTTCGGATTGGTTTGTAACACATCTACAATTGTGATTTGAATAAAGTTTTATTAAAACTGTGATATCAAAACTTGATTAAAAAATACATGATTTGAATAAAGTTTTATTAAAACTGTGATATCAGAACTTTATTAAAAAATACAGGTAATCTTCACGTAATATAAATACAAGTGGGAATAACAGAAAAGCCTACAAAATAGGAACAAAGAAAATTTGAAAAGAATTTGTTACAACAAGCTTCTTGTTACACCCCCTCAAGTTGGAGCATGAAGATTAAAAATGCCCAACTTGCAGAGAACAGAAGATAAAACTGAAGAAGGTAGAGCCTTCGTAAAGAAATTTGCAAGTTGTGCTGAAGAACGAATTGGCAACAACTTGAGAAATCCGTCAATGATCTTATTTCGAACAAAATGACAGTCAATTTCGATGTGCTTTGTTCTTTCATGAAACAATGGGTTAGAAGCAATGGAGTTTGCCGCTTGATTATCACAATAGACAACACTTAAATTTGAAATCAAGGAGGAGTTGATGAATCCATATAATTTCGCTAGTAACAGAAGCCAAGGCTCTATATTTTGCTTCAACCGAAGACCTCGATACTGTTGTCTACTTTTTAGAACACCAAGAGATAAGGGAATCACTAAGGAACACACAGAAATCAGTAACTGAGCGTCATGTGTCAAGGACACACTCCCCAATCAGCATCAACAAAAGCTTGAATTTGAAAAAAAGAGATTGGTTTAAGCAAGACACCTTGTCCAAGAGCTCATTTTAAGTATCACAGCAAACGATGCACTGCTTGTAAGTGAGCATGTGTAGGAGACTTCAAAAATTGACTTAAACAGTGAACGACAAAACAAATATCAGGTCACAATATTTGTAAATACAATAAGCGACCAACTAATCGACGATATTCAAAAGATTTTCAACAGATAACGATTCACCTTTTGTAAACAACTTCTTATTTGGATCCATGGGAAATGAGGATGGTTTTGCATTAAGAAACCTGATATCCTCCAAAAACTAAAAGGTAATAAAAGAAGATCCTTTCCCACGCGTGAATAAAGAATAATCAAATTTAGATTGGAGGAACCCATGAAAAAGCAAGACTGATGAGAATTTTTTGAACCATTGTCTTGAAGCTTGTTTAAGCCCATAGATGGACTTATTTAGTCGACAAACCAACTTCGTTGTCACTAGAATCAGTTTGAGGAACAGAATATCCCAAGGGCAAAGTCATAAACTTCTTCTAGAAGATCACCATTAAGGAAAGCATTATTAACGTCCACTTGTGCTAAAGATCACTGATAAGTAGTAACTAACGTCAATAATACTTTTATTGTTACTTTTATTGTTACAATCTTGGCAAAGGGCGAAAATGTACTGTATCCTTTTGCCACTAACTGTGCCTTATAACGATCAACTCTCCCATCAAGTTTGAATTTCACACAATATACCCATTTAGATCCAATAGCATGGTGACTTGAAGGCAAAGGAACAACAGTCCAAGTTCGAGTATGCTCCATAGCATCAATTTCATCTTTCATAGCCTTTTGCCAAAGAGGAAATGGTGCTACCTGATGATAGAAAACTGGTTCATATTCTGTTGAAACATTAAGTAAAAAATGCTTATGTTGGAAAGAGCAAGCAGCATTATTTCCCAATGAAATAAGGATCATTTGGGGAAGTATCAGCTACTGAAGCATTTATAAGGAGATTACAATGGTAATCTTTTAAGTAGGCTGAACGATGTCTGTTTATAGTGATAGGCAAAGGAAGATGATTGCCAATAGCAACATTATTCTCATTTGAAGTATTAACTTCCCTAGGTAAAGCAGTTTCTGCCAGAACTTCAAGAGTTTCTGTGTTAGGAATGTTTCTGTCATTAACTACTATGTTAGGAGAAGAAATATTTGGATCGGTGGCATTTTCTTCAATCAATGAAGCAACAACATCATTTGGATCAACACGACCAGTAAAATTAGTGTTTTCAGCAAAGGGACTTATGTTGGCTTGCGTAATATTGTCATTAAGTGAAAATGAATGTCTGTCAGATATAGGTTGAAGCAAAACCAAGTTATCCAAAAATGAAGCGATAGGTGGCTGTTGTAATGAATGAAATGGGAAAATGTCTTCAAAGAAAACATCCCTAGATACAAAAACTTGTTTCTTGATTATGTCATATTGCTTGTATCCTTTTACTCCAATTGGATAACCAAGGAAAGCACAAGGTCATGCTCTAGGATCAAATTTGGTTTGATGATTAGACAAGGTTGAAGCATAAGCTAAACAACCAAAAACCCTTATGGATGAATAATCAACAGTAGCATCATGTAGGACTGAATAAGGTGATTTGTTTGATAGCAAGGGCATTGGAGTTTGGTTGATTAAGAAGGCTGCTATCAGAATACAATCACCCCAAAAAGGCATGGTAACATGTGACTGAAACATCAAGGCCCTTGCTACATTTAATAAAAGTTGATGCTTCCGTTCGACAACTGCATTTTGTTGAGGTGTATGAATGCAAGAAAACTGATGTTGAGTGCCCGTGGATGCAAAGAACGTGTCAAACTTCAATTCTGGTGCATTATCACACCTACAGACCTTGATAGTCTTGGAAAATTGAGTCTCCACAAATTTGAAGAATCGAGGTATAATATTCAGAACATCATTCTTACGTTTCAACAAATAAATTGGAGTGAATCTTGAGCAATCATCAACTAATGTAACAAAATATGAATATCCAACATATGTAGGAGTACTGAAAGGCCCCCAAATGTCACAATGAAGCAAATCAAAAACATGTTTGGATACATGATTATTTGATGGAAAGGAAAGACGCTTTTGTTTTGCTAAAGGACATATATGACAACTAGGATGCTTCAAAAAATTGGAAAGATTCAAACAGTCCTTCAAAGTGTGTAAACGACTAAAGAAGGATGTCCTAATCTGTGGTGCCAAGTATCTGTTGAAACAATATTTTTATTTGAACTACTAACAACAAAACAAGAAGTAGAGGCAGAAATATCATTGCAGTCAACCTTGCCAATCGTTGTCGACAGTGATTTGTCTTGAATGTCACAAGAATTACTCACAAAATTAATAGAGTATCTTTGATTCTTGAGTAGGGCACTAACGGACATGAGGTTATATGCAAATTGAGGGACATATAGGACATCAACAAGGCAAAAGTCGTTAGATAGATGAATATCACCAATGTATTCAACCTTATAACGATTATGGTAAGGTAGGATCGCATATATATTATATGCTGGATGTAAATTAGTGAAAACATTTTTGTCATGACATATATGACTCGATGCTCCAGAATCAACTATCTAAGAATTATCATAAGCCGTTTTAGATGAAAGGGTTAGAACACAAATACCTGTAAGATGAGTCACATTATTGACAGATTTATCAGTTTTCTCGAGATGTGTTTGAAGAATAGTCATCAATTGTGAACATTGATTAGCACTTAAACTAGAAAAGAATGCAGAATCATTGCCCTTAGTATTGTTGGAAGCTGCTTCAATCTTCTTCTGATGAGTAGAAGTCCGAGCTTGATTTGATTTATGAAATTTGAAATTGAGGATCATTGCCAAGTGGCAAGAAGAGAACCTTTAGGTTTTGCAATTGCTCCAGTGGTAAAACCTAATTTGTTCTTACCAGAAAGAGGAATCAACATAGATTTGCTCCATGAAGTATAATTGCTTGCACCAATTACCACCTGTGTGACTAAAGGAGATCGAAGCTCAAGAGGGAGTCACAAAAAAATATGCTCTGATACCATAACACGCGTACAATTGTGATTTGAATAAAGTTTTATTAAAACTGTGATATCAAAACTTTATGTAATCCTTCACGCAATATAAATATAAGTGGGAATAACAGGAAAACCTACAAAATAGGAACAAAGATAATTTTAAAATAATTTGTTACAACAAACTGCTTGTGAGGTTGGGTTATCTAACGTAAACTCGTGAACCAATCGAACTCATAAAATTTTCATTTATTTTAACCCATCAAGTTTTTCTGATCATTGGACTTCTTGAATACTCCTAATAAACAAGGGTCTACTTGACAGAGAATAAGAAAACAAAAATTTGAAAACAAGAGAATCAATGATAAGAGACTTGTATTTTATGTTTTTAGATATGTGTTCGATAGCATATTAAAAGAAACTAAATTTTAATTTAAACAAAGGTTTAAAATGTATTTGATACTAATTCATAAATCATAAAATTAGTTGTAATTAGTAATTAAATATTAGTTAACAATAAACTATTATTACTCTATTTGTGAACATATTTTATGTTAAAATACTTTGTATAATTATTATTTTGTAATATTATAAATTTAGAGAAATTATTATAAATAGAAATAATATTAAACTATTTACAAATATAGAAAAATTTCATCGTTTATCAGCAATAGACTTCTATCACTCAAGCGAATGAAGTCCATCGCACAGTCTACCGTTCAAGTGATAGAAGTCTATCACGGTCTGTCGCTAATAGACAATAAAATTTTTCTATATTTGTAGATAGTTTGATTCACTTTGCTATATTTGAAAATAATCCTATAATTTATAATACATATTTTAATTATAAAAAATGAATTGACTTTATAACATGACATATTGTATTTCTAAATATTTTTATTTTTATTTAATATAATGTTGTACTTTAAGTTTTAAAATTCAGAAATAGGATATAATGAGAAACTTAAAAATGTTGTTTTCAGAATTTGCACTATTTGAATCATATAATTTAGAAACAGATTTTAGAAATAGAATTCAAGTGGTCTGTCAAACACATATTTACTGAACTCAGTGAATTTGAAAACATAAAATAGAATTTGAATTGCTAACAAAACATGTCCTAAGATTTCATTTAATTACCATTTGGTCTTTTGTTTTGAGTATTTAGTTTTTTATTTTTGATTTTTTGTTTTCAGTCTTCAATAAACCAAAAATCAAAGTTATTATTTTTGGTTTTCTGATTTTTAAAATTAGAAAATCAAATATATTTGTTAAGGCTCCGTTTGACAACCATTTGATTTTTTACTTTTAGTTTTTGAATATTAAGCCTATAGACACTCATTTCACCTTTAAATTTTGTGTTTTTCATCTACATTTTACCAATATTTTAAAAAACCAAGCAAATTTTGAAATTTATTTTTGGAATTTGGCTAGGAATTCAACTCTTATACTAAAAAAAGATGCAAATCATTATACAAAATTAAAAAGAAATATGCTTAGTTTTCAAAAACTAAAAACAAAAAACAAAGGCCCCATCTGGTAATCATTTCATTTTTTGTTTTGGTTTTTGAAAATTAAACCTATTTCCTCCATGTTTCTTAGAATGATTTGCATCTTTCTTAAATACAATAGTTGAATTATTAGCCAAATTCTAAAAACAAAAACAAATTTTTGAAAGCTACTTTTTTTAGTTTTCAAAATTTGGCTTGGTTTTTTAAGCAATTGATAAAACCTAGACAACAAAGGAAGAAATTTGGAGGTGAAAGTAATGTCTATAGGCTTAATTTTCAAAAACAAAAACAGAAAGCGAAATGGTTACAAAACGAAACCAAAATGATTACGGGACCTAATTGTTTATGTTATTTAAGAACTAAAAACTAAAAAAAAAAAATAAATAATAAATCATAATTGTATTTTTAATTTTTTTTTCTAAATCAAGAAAATTTTTTTTGATGACTTTTCTAGTTTTATATTTAAAAAAAAATTAAATCAAACTATCTTCACAATATCTTTCAATCTAAAATACATAATGGTAAGATTATATCTTTAATTTAAATTTTTTTAAATTCCATATTGCAAGGCACATCAATATTTGTTATTACTGGCAAATCAAATGAAGAAAAATAACAAAAATAAATATGTTGGCAAATTAAAAAAAAAAAAAAAATCATTTTTGTATAAGCAAATTATAGGAGAATAAAGAATAAAAGAAAACAATTAATCTGAACCCTATTTACAAATTTATGATGTTTAATTAATAAAATTTTGCTTCCTATTTGGTACTGAGAGTATCATGAAAAATTGTATCCTTAGGATATGACAAATTAATAGTCTTGAATGTAGCACTTCAACTATAAATCTGGATGAACACTATAATTGAGTAGTTGTATATAAAAGAGTAATAGAAATGGGGGTAACAATTGTTTATGTTTTTATAGATTATTTGTGGCTATTCACATAGTTATATCTTTTAGGATAGAGTTGTGTATTTTAATTAGTAAAGATGTATCATTTCATTAAAGTTGTATTCTTTACCAAAATTTACTCCTATATATGATGAAAAGTTGTGGTTTTCAAATTTTGAATAAAAAATTAAGCTGCAAAAATGAACATAGTTCAATGATATAGTATTTGTACTCTTAACCTCAAAGTTTAAGGTTTGATTCTCCTACCCCATATATTGTTAGGAAGGAAAAAATAAACTAATTTTATTTATATTTTTCAATCCTTTTAATTTTTAATTTTGAAATTGTTTTAAAGAAATTTAGATATTCTTGTTAAAAGAGAGAGGAAAAAAAGATAACTGATCTGGAACTAAATTTTCATTTAAAAAAAAATAATTGGACCAAGAGAGAGTTGTGAAAAAAAAAAAAGGGTTAGAAATAACTTTATAATGTTTTCATCTTTTACAACTAGCACATTTTTAGAAAATTTCTTGAAATAATTTTCCTAAGCCTCGACCAAGATTGACCATTAATATTTGAATAAAAACAATTAATTTTTTCAGCTTATATCTAAATTATTGATATTCTTTCGGGCTTTTCTCGGTGAAATTTTGTCCAAAATTTTGGAGTTTTTTCGATGGAATCTTGTCCCGGATGAACTGAGTTGCTACCTAATTTTTCCAAATATTATGTAATTTATCTAAAACTTATAACAAATCTTACATATTTCTAAATTTTCTCCAAATTTTGCAATACTTCCCAAATCGTATATTATGTAATCTTTCAAATCTTTCAACCAATTTTTGTTTTCACAATTATTTGAAATTCCAAACGTACTTACCAATTATTCAAATGGATTTTTCAAATGGATCTTGCTTCATCACAGTGCCATTTTCAAATTTTAAGAAAGATTTAAGTACGATTTAAAAAAATTAGGTAGAATCTTAATGTTCATCTTAACTAACATTAACTAAAAAAGCCCAAATAAATCGATAGTTTAAATATAAGAGAAAAAAGTTAATTTTGACAATTTTTTTTTTAAAAAAAATACTATTGTAAAAGAGGGAACATTTGAGGTTTATTTTTGATAATTTTTTATAATTGTGTTCAATTTACTAATATTTTTATTTAAATACAAAATGCGTGCATTTAAAAAAAAAAAATCCCATTTTTAGAGACAATTTGTTTTTGTTTTTAAAATTTCTAATAATTTTCAAAAACTTTTGTAAAATTGTAAAAACATAAAAGTTTCAAAAACTTTTTTAGGATGGTAAAAATAAAACTCAATCGAAAATCAAACAACCCCATTTCCCATCAATTAAAAAGAAAAAATTTAAAAGAAAAAAAAGGCAATTAGTTATCACGTGACTCTTAAATAAATAAAAACAAGGTGGGTGTGAGAGTGAGACTCACGTTCGAAATTGTTGGTTCTACATTTTTTTTATTTCTTTCTTTCTTTCTAACCAAATTAATTAATTTAGGATTTAGTTGACTTGCTCTTGAACTATACTTTTGTTGATCCATTCAACTTTCTAAAGTGCAAAATTGAAAAATAGTTGATTGTTCTAGGTAAGGATATTGATAAGGTGGTGCTCGAGATAACTTGATCTTTTATTTGTTCCACCCTATTTCATTCTCCATTATTGCAAAATTTTAAAATCTTCTATTAAATCTTGCAAGGATCAGGCTTATCTGAGGAATTATTCCATATTTAATCTTTATCATTTTGAAGCATGATTAGAGGCTAGAGGTAAGCTTCTAGCTTGGGTTGTTAGGTTTCTTTCTACTCCATTATTGACTCATGGAATTTTGGGTTGAACATATGCAATTGTCTTATGTTTTAATGGAATTTCACTTTATGATTATTCTTTTTCAATCTCTTTTGTATGAGATTATTTAACAAATTAGCCATGCTCAATTGATTGATAGCTTAAGATTACTACCTAATACGTAATCGTTAGGAAAATAATCACCAAGAAGTAAAAGGTTAAGCTAGGTTGTGAAGTTGATTATGTTGGACCGGTATGGCAACCCTAGAGGGGGGTGAATAGGGTTTAATTAAACTTATTCCTAAATATGCTCAAATTAAACTAATTGAATTAATTTTTGAATTAAATTAATAAAAACCTTAATTGATGCTAAATATCAAGATTGATAAAAAATATATGAAACACAAGATTCAATCAATCTCAACAAAGAAGGATAGTAATCTATAACATGCTACTAAAAATTGAATGCAAAATAAATTGAGAAAGAGTTGGAGAAGAAGACACCGTGATTTTTATAGTGGTTCGGTCCAACTCGACCTACATCCACTTTCCCAAGCGCCTCTTTGGATTTCGATTAAAAAATCTCCTTTGACTCTTTCTACGGATGAGAGTCGAACCGCTACCTTGCTCCTTTTTCGGGTTCAAGAGCAAACCCGATCCTTATCACGTGTCAGGATCCAACCGTTACTATATTCTTGAAATTTTAAATCACACACTAAAACTCTCTAAAAAGAGTAGATGTACAAATTTGAACTCACAATACTCAATCCTCATAATACAATAAAAGTATCTCTCTAGAATAAGATGAAAAGAAAGAAATTTGAAAGCTGGGAGAGAGAGCAACAATGGTGACCTTTTTCAATTTTTGAGGATTGTAAAATTGTAAAAGTTAGGGAAACTTTTTGGAGAAGATGAAGTATTTAAAAAGAAATGAAAATGAGTGAAAACCAAATTAATTTGAACCATTAGATTTTTGTAAAAGATAATTGAATGGTGGAGATTTAAACTTAACTAGCCGTTAGACACAAACATATAATAATATTAAATTAATAATTTTAAAAAAGCAACTAGCCGTTAGACACAAACATATATAATAATATTAAATTCATCTTCTTTTTAAGTTCATTTTCTTTTTAAAATCATTTTCTTTTTAACATTAATCCAAAAATAAAAGACCCACCAATTGTCACTTCTCCATTGCTCCAAATGGCACCTTTCAATTTGTCCACTTTGATTAAAAAAAATCTGCCACGTCATCAGTTCGGGATTTTTCCAATAAGCTTGTTTCTGTCATATCTTCTTCATTTGAACTCCGATTTGAGTGATTCAAATTGCATTGCAAACATTGTTCCAAGCTCCACACAATAGACACTTCAAAACACTCAAATGGTTAATAAATAAAATCAAGTTTGTTATCATCAAAACACTAATTAATCAATCCATTAAAATTAATTAATTTGAGATTAAGGGCCAAAAAGCCAACAGATTAGGGATTCCAATTGATAAGCATTCTTCTACCTAACCTAGGTGAATCCAAATTCAAGCAATTAATTAGATGATGGAAATTAGTTGTTTGACTTAGCGAGCTTTTGATCTTAATGCTTGTTAATTTTTGTCTAAAATAGGATTCTAATTTAGGCTAGATTTAGTATGAATTTATGGATTTTCATTTAGGATTCTAAATGAGATTGGCTAAGCATGAATAGGGAATTTGCATGTTGTCTTTCTAAAGTTGATCAATGATTGAGTGACAATGAGTAGGAAAAACCTAGAAAAGACCCAAGCTAGATGTGTTGTTAATTGATAATTTCACTTCACTTGTTATTAGCTATTGCGATCGCCAATTCCATTCCATGCAACTTTATTTTCGCAATTTATGTTTTATTTTCATTTACAAACTTAAACCTCCCTTCGCTTACTTAAGAATGACTAGTGATTTGATTGAGAAATACTTGCCTCCTTAAGGACTCGACGCGTACTACTGTTGTATTAAGCTAAGTAGGCATGAAAATCATTTCATAGCTAAGACCTTCGACAAGCTTTCAGTTATCAAATTGATGTCGTTGTCGGGGAGGAAATATATTTCTCTCTTGAAAGGCTATTTGTTCTTTGCGTGCTCTTTTAGCTTTCTTGTTTGTGTATGTCTCGTTCCTTCAGGGACCCTAGAGTTGTGCATTTTGCAAAGATATCCCGAGAAGAAAGGAAACTTAGGAGAGAAGCAAGAGCAAGGATGGTTCAGAATGAGCACATCCGTGCTGAGTTTATGCAACCTCCACCAGAGCACGTCGAAGTTGATCTGAATCTTGAGTTATCTATGAACTCTTGTTTATTCAGAATTATCCCTTGATCTGCATAGCTGAGAGTAAGCTCAATAGCGCTGCTCAACATTCCTCCCATTTCAAGGATAAGACCGGGTAGATAGCTGGGGACATAGAATTTGCAAGACGGAATTCACTCCTACATAACTTAGGGATAGTAGAGAGGTTGTTTTCTTAAATGTTGTTCCTAGGTCTTGAACAAGGGGCCCCATCCTCTCACTGGCCCGAGAGGGAATAGATTTAGTGATTAGATCCTAAATCAATTGTTCATTAGAGGAACAAGGAGAAAAGATGTAACTCAGAGGTAAATCGGTAATTGACCTAGCTGAAGTTATGAACGACCTGTGAAGGATTGACTTATCGATGACAGTTATATCAAATGGACACAAATATATCTATAGTGAGGAGAGTGCAGCTACGGGCTTTAGTGGAGTGTCCTGTTAGTTAACGAATGTTGGTTAACTAGGTTAAAGAGTTTGGTCGGTTAATCTCGGATCATTGGAGCTCATGATCTGTAGGTCCATTAGGTCCCTCTATTAGCTCATAAATGGATTAAAATCTTAGATAGTGTGGTGAATGAGTTTGAACCGTTCAAATCTTGGCTTAAGGAATGAAAGTCAGATATATACGATACATCAACGTTTAATTACGAATTAAACAGACAAATAAAGTTAATTATAATATTTAAATATGATTTAAATATTAATTATATGAATAGGGATTCATATCGATTTTTTAGAAAAATCGAGACAAGTAGGAAAAATAATATTATTTTAATATTAAATAATAAAATAATATTATTTTTAAACAAGGGTAAAGCCAAGGTGGTTGACAAGGGCAAATGGTTCCACTACAATATGAATGGTCATTGGAAACAAAATTGCTCTAAGTACCTTGTTGTGAAGAATAAGGAAAAGGAAGGTAAATATGATTTACTTTTTTTAGAAACTTGTTTAGTTGAAAATGACCATAATGCCTGGATACTTGATTCGGGTGCCACTAATCACGTTTGTTCTTCTTTACAGGGAATTAGTTCCTTCCAACAACTCAAGGAGAGTGAAATGAAGATCAAGGTTGGAACGGGAAACACCATTTCAACTCGTGTAGTGGGAACTGCCAAGTTATTTTCTAGAAATAGATACTTTGCACTACCTAGTTTGCGCTACTTCAGAATTTGGGGTTGTCTTGGACATGTGCTAGTGAAAGTGTAGGATCGGTATGGTGACCCTAAAAGGGGGTGAATAGGGTTTATTAAAACTAATTAATTTTTTTTTATTAATGTGGGCCCAATTAAGCGAATTAATAAACTCTTTGCAAATAAGTAGTTTAAACAATATTTTTATGTAAACAAATTCACTTTGAATTAAACAAGAAATTAACAATCACACTTTAAATCACTCTGTTTATTTCTAATAAAAAGATTGGTAATGAATATAGAAATTTAAGAACAACCAATATGAGCAATTAATTTCAAGAATTAAAAATTGCAATTAATTTCATGCAATAAAATATAGTAACAAAAATTAATTGCAAAAATAAATTAAAAAAGGGATAGAGAAAATGACACCGTGAATTTTATAGTGGTTCCGCAAAACCAACCTATGTCTACTTCCCAAGCTCCTCTTGGGTACTTCACTAGAAGTCTTTAACTCTTTCCACGGCTTAGAGTCGAACCGCTACAACATTCTTTTTTCAGGTGCAAGAACAAACCCGATCCTTTCCATGGTTAAGGATCAAACCGTTACAACAACTCTTTTTCTCGGGATCAAGAGCCAACCCATACAAAAGTTTGGAAAAACAAGGAGCACACTTGACAAACTCTCTAAATAGAGTGGATTTACAAGTTTAAGCACTTCACAAATAAATCCTCACAATACAATGTATCTCTCTCAGGAATAAGATGAAAGAAAGAAAATTGAAACTTGGAGAGAGAGCAACAATGGTGGCTTGGTGAATTATGGAGGATTGAAAATAATAAGAGTTGTTGTAAAATTTTGGAGAAGATGAAGTGTTTAATAAAAAGAAATAAAAGTGGGTGAAAACTAAATTAATTTGGACCATTAGATCTTTGTAAAAGAAAATTGAATGGTGGAGATTTAAACTCAACTAGCCGTTAGACACAAACATATAATAATATTAAATTAATCTTTTTTAAAAGCAACTAGCCGTTAGACACAAACATATATAATAATATTAATATGCATCTTCTTTTTAAATTCATTTTCTTTTTAAAATCATTTTCCTTTTAACATCAATCCAAAAATAAAAAACCCACCAATTTTCGCTTCTCTATTGCTCCAAGTGGCACCTTTCAATTGGTCCTTCATCAAGAGTTAATGAATAAGCTAGCACTTCAGGTCAGTATCATCCTTCTCATTTGTTGAGAGTGCCTCGACGCAGTGGGAGGGTTGTATTACAACCTAACCATTACTTGGGTTTAACTAAAACTTAGGTCGTCATACCAGATGATGACGTTTAAGATCCATTGTCTTATAAACAAACAATGAATATGAAGACAAAGATCGATGGGTCAAAGCCATGGACCTTGAAATGGAGTCTATGTACTTCAATTCAGTATTGGAACTTATAGATCAACCTGAAGGGGTTAAACCTATAAGGTGTAAATGGATCTATAAACGAAAGAGAGATGTAGCTGGGAAAGTACAGACTTTCAAAGCTAGACTTGTAGCAAAGTGTTATACCCAAAGGGAAGGGGTTGACTATGAGAAAACTTTTTCCCCTATTGTTATGCTTAAGTCTATAAAAATTCTCTTATCCATAGCCACATATTATAACTATGAAATTTGACAAATGGATGTCAAGACTGCCTTTCTGAATGACAATCTTGAAAAGAACATTTTTATGTCTCAGCGCGAAGGGTTCATAGCCCAAGGTTAGGAGCAAAAAGTTTGCAAACTGAATCGATCCATTATGGGTTGAAACAAGCCTCTAGATCTTGGAACATTAGATTTGATACTACGATCAAGTTTTTTGGTTTTGACCAAAACATTGATGAACCTTATGTCTACAAGAAGATCATCAACAGCAAAGTAACTTTCTCAGTACTTTATGTGGACGATATCCTACTCATTGGGAATAAAATAGGATACCTTACTGATGTTAAAAAAATGGTTAGTAGCCCAGTTCTAAATGAAATATTTGGAAGAGGCGCAGTATGTTCTTGGTATCCAAATCATTAGCGATCGTAAGAACAGAATGTTTCCCTATCTCAAGCAACTTATATCGACAAAATGTTGACTTGATATTTGATGCAGAACTTTGAGAAGGATTTAGTACCTTTTAGGCACGAGGTTCACTTGTCTAAGGAACAATGTCCAAAAACACCTCAAGAAGTTGAGGATATGAGACCCTATGCCTCAGCTATAGGCAGCTTAATGTATGTTATGCTCTGCACTAGGTCAAACATTAGTTATGCGGTGGGAATAGTTAATAGGTACCAATCCAGTTTTGGGTTAGACCACTAGATTGCAGTTAAGAACATCCTCAAGTATCTCAGGCTGGTGTATGGACCTAAGGATTTGATCCTTACAGGATACACCAACTCTGATTTTCAGATTGACAATGATTCTAGAAAATCCACGTCAAGGTCAGTCTTTACCCTGAATGGGGGAGCTGTAATATGGCGTAGCATCAAGCAAGGATGCATAGCAAATTCCACGATGGAGGTTGGGTATGTAGCTGCTTGTGAAGCAGTAAAGGAAGCAGTTTGACTCATGAAGTTCCTAAACGATTTGGAAGTTGTTCCAAACATGGACTTGCCTATCACACTATATTGTGACAACAGTGGGGCAGTAGCCAACTCTAAAGAGCCTCATAGCCACAAACGAGGAAAGTACATTGAGAAGAAGTATCATCTGATACAAGAAATTGTGCAATGAGGAGATATAATTGTCATAAAGATCGCTTTGGAGCACAAAATCACTAATCTATTTACGAAGGCTCTCTCGGCTAAAGTGTTCAAGAGTCATCTAAAAAAATATAGGTATGCGAGATTTGTACATTGTGTAATCTAGGGCAAGTGGGAGATGTGTAATGGGTATAAAGATGCCCTAGTTTATTGTATTCTCTGTACCATCTTCGTTGTTTTAGTTATTAACATTGTGTACATCCCACTATATAGAGTTTTTTTCAAGTGGGAGTTTGTTGGGTTTTATGCCCTAAAGCTCGTAGATAGTAAATGTAAATAACTGACTGTCATTAATAAAAGTGTTATTGACGTTCTTTCAATAAGTGTTATTGATTATGTTGTATTTATTTTGTCTTAATAACCCTGAAATTCAATAAACTAATATCCTAGGTTGTCTTATGTGCAATAAGTTTGCATAAGACTGGACCATGAAATAATAACCACTAGATATAATTTTGTTGACTAGTTAGGTTTCTATTTCAATAGAATGTCCTAGGCAACTTAGTCTTAATCTTGAGTATATATATTATGAACTCTTATTCACAAGGGATCGTCCTTTGATTTGTATGGGTGAGAGTGGTCGATTTGCCGACTCAATATGCCTACCATTTTGGGGACAAGACCAAGTGTAGAGTTGGAAACATGATTATACAAGATGGATTTCACTCCTTCCCGACCTTAGGGTAAGTAGATGAGTGTTCCCTTAAGTGGTGTCCCGGGACTTGAACAAAAGCCCCTACCTTCTCATTGGCCCGAGAGGGGTGTTTAATGGTTGGACCATAAAATAGGTTGTTCATTAGAGGATCACTAGTACTTAAGGATATAGAGGTAACCTAGGGGTAAAATGGTAATTTGACCCAGTTAGAGTTACGAACACTTGTGAATGACTAATTTGCTGTTATTGGCCTCTATTCATGGACACATAAATATATCTACAGTGAGAAGAGTGCAGTTGTGTGTCTTTAGTGAAGTGTACCCACAGTTAACGAATATTGATTAATTTGGTGAATGAGTTTAGGAAATTAATCTCATATCGTTGGAGCTTTTGATCTGTAGGTCCATGAGGTCCCCTTTCTAGCTCTTAAAGAGTATTGAGGTACATTAAATCTCCAATTGAATTTGAAATGTTCGAATTCACTTGGGGAATATTATAATGTATAATGACAAATTATAATATAATTTTTTTTAAAACTTTATAAATTTAATTTTTGGATGTGATTTGAAATTAATGAGAGAATTAAATATTTGAAATAGTTCAAATATTAATTTAATATGAATTGGATTCATATTAAATGTATAGGTTAAAAATTTAATGCATATTAGATGCACATTAAAAGTATAGGTTCTTAAAGAAATACAATTGAATATGATTCAACTATAGGTTACATGAAATATTGGATATTTAATTTGGTAATTAATTAATTATAGAATTGATTGATTATTTATTTTAATTCAATTTAATTAAATTTGATTTAATTAAATTAATTGAATTAAAACCATAAGTTATGTGAGAGATGTTCATTTAATTATGATTTAAATGAATTTGTTAATTAAATTATATTTAATTAATTATTATTTATTATTAATTAATTAAATTAGTCATTTGATTTTTTTTTATTTTATTAAAAATCAAATAACCAATTTCCCACGTATGGGAAGTTAGGTTAATCATGGGTTCATTCTCACGTCTTCCTCTCACTCTCACTCTCCTTCAGTTCTTCTCTTCATATACCTAAAAACAGGCAGGGAAAATAAGATGATGAGATCGATCTTGTGCTCTTCTGAGTTAAAATTCTAGAGTTCTTCTCTTCATATACCTGAAAACAAGCAGGGAAAATAAGATGATGAGATCAATCTTGTGCTCTTGTGAGTTAAAATTCTCACTAAAAGAAATTGTGTTTCCCTTTTGAAATCGGTTTCCACAAGCCAAGTTCTCAATTCTTCAAAGAATAGGAAGTGAATCATATGGTGGTGTTCCAAATCAATTTCAAAAGGTTGGTATTTCGTTCCTTAATTACATGCTTAATCTAGTTTAATTTTGTTGAATTGCCAATGTATTGGTATTTCATAACTACAAAATTAAATTTCGAGGTTTGTTCTCTGTAGTTTTTCGCTGCGTTAGGGCTTGCATCCCTACAAAAGAAAGGTTGCATTGCTGACTTTACCATGGAGGCAAAGTATGTAGTTGCTTGTGAAGCTTCTAAAGAGGTTGTCTAGCTTAGGAAAATTTTTGGCAAACTTCCAAACATGTCAATGCCCATCACACTTTATTATGATAATAGTGGTGTTGTTGCAAATTCTCAGGAGCCTAGAAACCACAAACGTGGAAAACAT